>OX346245.1:159131056-160331056 GCA_947049315.1 Epistrophella euchroma
CAGGTAGATGTCCGGAATAGGCCGTCTGGGTCAGAAAATGGACAGCACAGATATTCTGTCTTTTTCGCCCTAATGCGGTATCCACGTCCCTCCAGAACATCCACCCATACATCAAGTGCTCGTTGCAAAGATGTTGGATTTTCACTTATGATGGCTCCATCATCAGCAAAGAATAACTGATTCGCTTTCCTTCAAAAGAATACGTCTTGATAAATCTGGAATTTAATCTGTTATTTTTAAACATTGTGTTGAGATTTATATTCGTCAAATGAGAAAAACAGCTAAAACAAGATGGTAAATTGATTTATTCTAAAACACTGCACAAATCAACCTCAGCCAATCATATGATAAACAATAATCACAATCTGTCAATAATAAAGCATTGTTAATTAAACGAAATATTTAATGTTCTTCATAGTATAGGTTCTCTTTTTCCGGTCATCGCATAAATCTGCCATTAAAAATAATAGTATAAAATATCGTCGACAGTCAAATTCAATTTGACTATGAAAAAAGTGACATTAATCAGCATTGCCGTATAAATAAGGCAAAACTATTTGAATCCCACAATTTATGTGCACTCTCCCAAGCTGCCCCATCCATATAATTATGCAAAGGCAATGAATGAGTGATCGTCAATCCTTAGATAAATAAATATAATGATTATCAGAAAAACTTTTTATTTTATTAATTAAAATAATAATTTATAAAAAAAAAAACACGTATACGCCACAGTGAACCACTCAGTTTAAGAGATAAAGTCCTTGAAAGAAAGAAGGCCAAATCTTTTATTTTTTGGAAAAAGTTAAAATGTGAGTTATAAATTAATTATATACAAGAAAGCTTATTTAAGGTAATGAGCGACAGATTTAGATAAACTGCTCTGATCTATATGTTATTAAAATTTCTGTGAATTTTAAGTATACAATAAAGTAAAAAAATATATGTACATATGAACAATTTACATAAATAATGTATGAAGCTTTGAAGATATCTGCTTTGCTTTGTAAGTATGATACTCGTCAGTTTGTATTCAATAATATTACATACACATATGTACATACATACATACATATAATATACATATCTAAGGTTTATCCAAATTTAAAAAAAATAATACTGGCATTCAAATTTTAAGTACGTATTCATGATATACATTTAAATAAATAATAAACTGTCAATCCATTTCCGACAAGCTTGACTTTTTTAATTGACAAGAATGCGCTGGAGCCACTTAAAATTTCTCTTTTCAAAATTCAGGTTTTTCACACAAATATATTCTGTTTTTTTTATAATATTTATCTTTTCAAAATTCCCGTATCATAGATACGCAGTGTTTTATAAAAACTGAATAAAGATTCCAAAAAAATGCCATAGAAAAGAATATTTTCATTTGAGTTATCCAATTTATGGATAACTAACAAACCCGTGCTCGACCTGCTTCGTATTCGTTAAAAAGTTTTTTAATTTTTCATTCAAATCACTTTTTTGAATATTTTACGGCCAATTTCTTGACAAAGTTCTAACCCCTAAAACTCGGTTTATCGAAAAATTAGAACTTGATTGAGTTCTAACTCATTTCTTCACCGAGTTCTAACGCGTTAGAACTTCGATTTGGATCTCAGTTTGAGATAGAACTTCGATAAATTTGGACCCTCGAATTCGGGGGTCTAGAGACTTAAAACTCGGTTTAACAACGTTAGTTATTTTTTTTTTTTGGTTTAATATTTGAAAAAAAAAATGAGTCTATGTTCATCCTCATGTTCCAAACTCTTGCTTTACCAATTCTCATTAAAACCACTTTTGTATTTTCTGAGAGGAACAAACAGACAGACAAACAAACATTAATTCAGATGGTCTTCTTCGCTTGTGGACACAACATTCCTGATCGCTTACATTCGCATCTTGTTGTATATATTGTGTACGACAGTTACAAGATTTTAATTTTAGTAGATATTCTGGTGTCCGATTTAAGATCAATAAGAATTATTTCCGCGGACATTGTCTCATCCCGCCACAGCAAAATCGTACCCCGATTCAGGCTAAGTGTTGAGTGATAAGTTGTTGGTGCAATAGGCCCCCAGGTGGCAGATTTGTTGCAACAGGAACAGATTTTGACAGATTTCTAACCCCAATATGTTGGTTCCAAAGAATTTCCCATCCAGGCTTAAACTTGATGATAAATGCGATATGAATGCTGATATGTAGTAGCTTTTGTTGGAGGAAGACAGACTTATAAAGTTTAGAATGTAACTGCAGTTTTACAATCCCTCTGTTGTTAACCACTCCTTCCTTTAAAAAGCTGAAGTGTGGCATCGCATCAAGTATAAGCATGGACAACAGGAAGCAGGTCACTCAATGTAGTACGGGCAGAAAAGCAAATGTTCTGATGTTCGGCGGAGCATAAAAAAGCAAGCAAAACCAGAATTTCCGAATCTTCTGTAGCAACTACCAAAGGGTTCCCTATGTACGGACCTACTATATTCTACCTAGATAATTTTCCTAAAAAATAATAAATAATCAAGTAAAGTAGCTACAAAGTAAGCAGAATTTATTACTAAAGAGTATACATATTTTTATTTATTTTTTTATTTAAATAGTTTACAACAAAACCTAACTAAATCAACATCCATCACGAGTTTTCTTAAAATTTTTGAATTTTTTTGAATTTTTGAGAAGCGTCTGCTATAAATATATATTTTTTTATATTTGATAAGAATTAACAATTCTCAATCATTTGGTGTACAAAACTTTTTTCTAGACAAATAAGATCCCAAGATATAGCCATTTAAATAAAATAAAAATTTCCCAAAAAATCAAAAAATATTCCCACTAAAATCCAGTTATTTTTTTTTTTCCTCAACACCCACAGTTGGGGATATTTCTGAAAAGTTGTATAATAGTATTAGGTATAACATATGTAAGTATAAAACCTATTATGTACCAACATTTAGAATTTTGTATGGAACAATGTTTTTTTTATTAAAATGGACCTTTCAACGGAAATATTTAATTTATAAAAACGTTCTTAAAATTCTTGAGATTCACGAATGTATTTGGCATTTTATACTTGTTCTCCATCATAAAACTAGTGGCTCGCAAGAACTGTTTCGTATAACTAAAATCTGTGAAGAAGTTTTGTTAAGTTTTGTTTAAAAAAACTGTGAATATGTTGAAAAAAAAAATTCAGAAGCTACTAAGCTAACTCCCACTTATACCATAGTTGTGCAACCCTGCGTAAGAATAAACTATTGATTTTTCAGCATAAAAATAAAATAAATTTGATGGCACAACAGCTCATGAAGAACTAGGGCCTAGTGACTTACAACTCTCAACCATTCCTGTGTGCGTGTCTGCAGGAATGGAGGGGACCTACAGTTTATTGCCGAATCCGAACGGCTAACGAGCGGCACTTTTCTGTGACAGGAGATACTCTTGGAGGATTTGTCAATTCCTCGCAAGAGGCATCAAGGCTGTTTCACAATGCGACGAGAAAACGAGACGTAAGCGTGAAGAGATCTCTTCGCAGTTTCTCTCTCTTAAAAAAGAATTTTAAACAGTGAAATAATACATAATCAAGCATTTCTCGTCGTCTCGTCACGTCATAAAGTTCGAAAAATTGAAAAAAAGACGCAACGTGACAACGAGAAATACTTTATTATGTATTATTTCGTTATTTGAAACTCGTTTTAAAGAGAGAACAACTGTGAAGAGATCTCATCACGCTGACGTCTAGTTTTCTCGTCGCATTGTGAAACAGCCTTTAGCCGTTTTTTCTTTTAAATAAGTAGGTGGCGAGGCTGGGGATCGAACCTTAGACCTCCGGCATGACAGTCCATCGCACTAACCATCACGCCACAGCATATAGTTAAAAAATGTCTCTTCTGTTTTTATTAATAAGGATTCCGGTAAACATCTTTGTGAGATTAAGTTGAAGACTCAGAACCTGTTTAAAGAAGCCAGTTTCTTATATATGCTTAAGGCCTAGATAGAAACACAAAACTAATAATAATTCTTTTCTGAAAGATCAAAACAAAAAAATTAAAACCAAATGATTTTGAAAATCAAAGAAAAGTTAGTTTTTTCTTTTATTAAATTGTTTTTTTTTCCTTTTTTTTTATTTCAACATAATTCAATAAAATTAAAAATGTCAATATCTATTTTTTTCAATTTAATTTTCGATATTTACAATAACAAATAAGTTTGTTATTAAAATTGCCATTGATTTATTTGAAATTTACTTGCAATTGATTATTTTGCTTCAGCCAATTAAGAGAAATGCTTTGATGACTGACCAATAAAAATACATATTCACTACCATGGCAACCACCACCACCTCCATCATCATCATCATCATCTCTATTCCTTTTATCACAAGACATTGCAGACATTAAACATTCCATCTTCGGTTTCAAATTAAATTAAGTCTTTGAGATCGGCAAGAAAACTACACTATACCTATAACTTTAACCCCAAACTGAAAGTTGTCGTTCCTATCGCCTTTTTGTTTTTGTAGTTGAAGCAATACCTTTTAACATTTTCTCTGCTTTCTAAAGAGCACGATACGAAAATAGAAAACAAAAATGAAGAACCAACAAAAAAAGAGAATTGAACAATTTCTTACTTCCTTCTCTATTATTCCACACATACACATTACTCCCACCAAATCAAGGATAATTGAAAAGTAATTAGACAGAAGATTTAACAAGGTTAGACATAAGAAGAGTGCATGACGACGACGACGACAATGATGGCTACGATTCTAAAAGCAAGGGTGGATGTACATTGTACATTATGTTGTAATGTACACTACACAGATATGAAAATACACGATGATAGTGGGGGCAAGGCAAATAATTACGTTCTCCTCAAACCACCAAATGTCAAACTACAAAGGCAGGCGTTATGTTTTGAATTTTTGTTGTTTTTTTATTGCTCCTGTAACTGAACTTGGATTTGGTTTAGGAAAATATTGATTTCGGGTTGTGGACTTAGAAGCAAATGAAAAAATTGAAAAAAAGAATGGAAAACTCTGCTTCATGCATCCTGTTCCATGTTCCTTATTTTCTCAAATAAAGTCTGAATCGAGTTCAAAAAATTAGAAAGAGATACAAATGTTTGCAAGATGAAGCGAGCTTATGGATAGAGTACCATGTCAGAACACATTTAGGCTACAAACATCATCGCTGATTCCGTTGAATTGTTTGAAAAAATAAACTCTCAGTCTCAGCCATTGCGGTGTGCATGATATTTAGGGGAAAGTCGGATGATATGGCACCACGGGTAATATGGCATCCTTTCAATATCTCCCACTTAATGACTTCTTTTTGAAACAAAGAGAACTAAATATCATTCAGAATTATGTAAGCTCTTATTTTAATATTGTATCTGGTTAGAATCGCAGTAGCCCTTAAAAATATTTATTTAAAACCAAATGAAAAAAAAACTGAGTATATTTGAAGCAAAAAGTTTTTTTTTTTGTGTGTTACTGAAATACGAAAGTATTTGACGTCAGGTGTTCATATGAAAAAAAAAGATAAGTTAACCATGATTTCTTTTATCTGTTTATTGAAATAACTATGTGCTTATTCGTGTTTTTTTTTTTTTTTTTTTTTTTTTTTTTGAAAAAGCAGAAGTAATGTCAAATTGGGGGATATGGCACCTCGCAATTTCGGGATATATGGCACCGGTGCCATTTCCCCCACTCCTACTTTTGTACCAAATTTTCAGTAGAAGGGTGCTTAAAAAACCAAAATATCTCAAAAAGAGTACCAATGATAGCGATGAAGTCAGTTAATCATAGGACTAAAACATCTCATTCTATGAGGAATCAGATGAACCTGAAGATTTCAGGGAGGAAATTTATGTATAGGCTATGGCGAAGATAATGCTGTGACAACAAAACTGGATGAGTGGTTTTTGTGCATAATAGCCACTTTTGCTGTACATGTACAATAAATACAACCATATGGCCAGGACAACAATTTAAAAAAAACAAGAGTGCCATATCACCCTGCAGCAGGTGCCATATCCCCCTCCATGGCCAGAACAACAATTTGAAAAAAACAAGAGTGCCATATCACCCTGCAGCAGGTGCCATATCCCCCTCCATTTTTTGCATAGTTTTTTATGTTTTTTTTGGTTTTTGTAAAAAAAATATGAAATAACCTATGAATTTTACATATGTTTCTGCTTTTTGTTTAAGAATTTGTTTAAAAATAAAATTATATTTGTTTTATATAAAAATCTATTTTAATTTTCAAGTAATAAAGAAAAACAAAAATGGGTGCCATATCCGCCGACTTTACCCTAATAGGAAGTTAAAGGACCTAAAATTTTCTGTAAAATTAGAATGGAAAAAAGGAGACCCACTCATTCATGACAGGAGAATTTTTTCTATACCTCGTAAGATCTAGTACCCGTGACAATTTTTTTTTGTTTTAACTTTAGGTGTTATAAACTGGGATTTCATCCCCAGACCTTTGGCATTATACTAACCAAAATTCTATGGGTTACTATTATATGGCATCAAAGAAAGTGGCGTATTCCATCCTTGAGTTTTTGTTTTTAATATCTACTTGGTGGGATAACTTCATTAAAAGATGTCCTAAATACCAGTTAGTCTCGTTTTTCTTCCAAATACCTAAAAGACCATTTAATTTATTTGCCTATAATCATTTTCGAGAACTTATATCGCTAACTAGGTCTTCAACATAGACGCACACACCCAAACACTCACAAACATAAAGCAAGGAGTTGCTAAGGAAAATGTGACACACTCATTTAGCATGAAGCAATTATGTTTTCCATTCCACATTTACCCACTTTGTAATGTTGCTGCTCATGGAATTTGCCACTTCTTCTTCACCATCAAAGTTTTTAAGGGAAAAGTTTTGTGTATTCTATATGTGACAGTGGCATACATACACACACACACATATTCAAAATAAAATACAAACATGGAACAATACCCAATGAACTTTTTTCCGATTCGCTATATTTTCTAACCGATAACTTAAACGTAAACCTTCTCGCTAAATTACCAACCAGATGTTTGAAGGGTTATACACAATTACGAAGGACAAAAACATGTGACAGAGAAGGAGGATGTGTAGATATTCGTAAAGGAACAAAATTGAAATAATAATACAAACTACATATAAGAACGGAAATGATAATAGGAAATGGAAAATAGCAAACAGTAATAACAATGCCGCAACAACAACAACATCAACAACAAAAATGATGTTGAGAATGTAAATTAACACCAGGATGTATAAAATACCGTAGAACCCACTTACCTAATAGCTATTTTCCCTCAACATGTGCATGAAGTAATAATATTTTAAGAAAATGATATGCAAATAAAATAATGGAAATAGAGGTACCTACATATGTATGTATGTACATTTTGAATGTGAAAAAAAAATAATAAGAGACATAAATAAACAAAAAAGTACGTATACGCCATAGTGACCTAGTTTTATTTGAATTTAATTAAAAAAGAATTGATCTTTGTGAATCATATTTTGTTTGAATAGTTTGAATTTACATTGGATATTGTATTGTCTGTAATTTTGTCATTACAAAATTCTCAAGAAAGTTAAAATAGTCAAAAATATAATATTTTATTCCGGTTGATCAGTTGACGTAATTTCTGTTACGTTCATTCAACTAACATGGATGTTTGTGTATAAGATAAGATATTGAATAGCTTCTGAATAGTCAAGTGATGAGAACAAGTAAAATTTTCATGACAAAAACCCAATTTTCGTGTCCATTAAAACTTATTTTGAATAAAGATTCTGAAAAAAATATGTTAATCAAAATTTTAATTTTACTCTTTACAAATAAAATCTTTCATGAGTCTGACTAAACAACAGTCTATTCAACTATACATATTTATCAAGAAAAAACATTAAAATAAGAAAAAAAAGTTGGAAATTGTTGAAATTGAGGACTCCATTTCAATCCATAAGCCCATTTTAAATGTATGAATGTTTATGAAGGGTGACCGGTATAAGATGCACCAAACTGCTGGAGCGAGTAGGTTGGGTTAAGACAAGAAAAAAATCGTATCGGAGGGGGGGTCTATTTCCCCCTGTTTAGGAAGGAGGGGCAATTTTCTAAAAAATTGACTTAAAAGAGAAAAAAAAATATTTAAAAACAACGGTACAATTTAAAATGCCATGCTATACCTTTTTGGAAAGCCAGAAATCCCTTCTTTGATTTTCATTTTAAATAAAGTTATTTTAGTTAATAGTTTTTGAAAAATTAATTTTCAAACTCGAAACTTTGAAAAAAAAAATGAAAAAAAAAGTTTCAAACTAATTTTTTTCAAAATTTTATGTATTTAGGTATAATTTTTGTTTTCAAAATTCAATGCTCTAATTAATTTTCAAAAAAAAACACAAAACCGGATGCTAAAATGTCTTTAAGTTTTTGAGAAAATTGAAAATAACAGGAGGAGCAATTTTCTAAAATAATTGACTTAATACAGAAAAAAAATTATTAAAAAACATGGGTAATGGGTAAAACGACTTGCTATACTTTTTTGTTAAGCTGGAAATATGTGCTTTCAATTTGTTTATTAATTAAGTTCTTTTAGTAAATTTTTTTTTAAAACTTAATTTTCAAACTTAAATTTTTGAAAAAAAAAATTTTAAAATTGTGTTCAAATTGATTTTGTTTAAAATTTTATGTTGTTTAGTAGTATTTTTATTTTTAATATTCAATACTCTTATCAATTTTTAGTCAAACATTGAAAACCAGAAATGTCAAAATGTAGTCTAGTTTTTGAGAAAATTGAAAATAACAAAAGTAAGTTTTCTCTAAATTCGACTTCCATCTGTTATTTTGTTGTTCAAAAGATCCTATTTCAACAAATTAAGTAGTAAATTAGATTTCGTTATTTTCAGTTTTCTCAAAAACTAAAAGATATTTTAGCATTCGGTTTTCTGTTTTTTATTGAAAATTAATAAGAGCATTGAATTTTGAAAACAAAAATTATACTTAATTACATAAAATTTTGAAAAAAATAAGTTTTAAACTATTTTGTTTCACTTTTTTTTTCAAAATTTCGAGTTTGGAAATTAATTTTTCAAAAACTATTCACTAACACAACTTAATTTAAAATGAAAATCAAAGAAGAGATTTCTGGTTTTCCAAAAAAGTATAGCGTGGCATTTTAAATTGTGCCGTTGTTTTTAAATATTTTTTTTTCTCTTTTAAGTCAATTTTTTAGAAAATTGCCCCTCCTTCCTAAACAGGGGGAAATAGACCCCCCCTCCGATACGATTTTTTTCTTGTCTTAACCCAACCTACTCTCTCTAGCAGTTTGGTGCATCTTATACCGATCACTCTGTATACACCTGGGTGCTTTGTCAAAACAACAATATTTTTCCTTAGTTAAAATGAATTAATGAAGTTAAAATTACTGTTGAGAAATCTTTAAATCCTGTTACAGAAGATAGTTGGACCGATAAATGTAGTATATCTATGTACGTTTGGCCACCAGACCATTCGTCGTCCTCTTATCCCCCCAATCCATCTGAGACCATATTCAATGAGAATCTCTGCGGCCAAAGTCATTTTGGCAAAACAAAAAATAACGGTACCTACAATATTTTTTTTGAATTTTTGGAAAATCTTAGTTTTCTTAAAAATGGTTACCAGATTAATTTTTGCTCAGTTTTAAAAATTGTTATTAATGGTAACTTCTATAGAAACATTTTTTAACAAGAGCCTTCTTCGAAAACGGTTGAAATGATTTTGATAAATTCTAAAATAAAATGTTGTGTATTAAAATTTAAAAAAAAAAAAATTGATTTCTAAAAGAGTTCCAACTTTTTTTTTTTTTTTGAAAATTCAATATTTTGAAAACAACTTGGTAAGAACCCACTACCTATATTTCGACAAAATTTCCATACAAATGGATTCCATACTTTCAAAGTGAACCTCATTGCAAGTTTTTAGATTTTAATTTTCTTCTACTTTTTATGAAATTCTAGATTTCATTTTGTCATGAGCATATTACAAAAAAAAAAACTTAACTGGGAGTAAAAAACTATAATCAATGATTCTTTGTATTTCAAAAACTTCTCTGGACTCGTTGATTCTCTATTTGACTTTTCATATTTCCTGATACTGATTTAAGCTTTTTTTAAATATTCTTTTGAACCAACCACACTATGCTATCAATTGGAGCTTGGTAAACCAACTTCGAGTGGAAAATCAATAAAAGTAATTATTTTCTTTCAAGAAGTTTCATCCTCTTGGTCTTTTCTATAAAAGTTTTTCCTTATGCTAAAAAAAAAGTACCATGGAATATTATGGAAAGATTCTTTGTAGGGATCATTTATTGTAGAATATTTAAGATTCAAATTATGTTTGTACTTTAAAATTTTTTTTAAATATTTAATATTTGATTAAATTATTAGGTAGTTAAAAAATACAAACTTAGCATATTTTTAAATGTGTCTCTGCTCAAGTGAAAATTAAAATCAATACCAATTGAAGCTAAATTAGTCTCCCTGACGCAGCGAGTTACAGGTTTATTAAAGGCATAATTTACCTTATGACTTTTTTCTTGAAATGTGGTACGAATTCTTAGCATATAAATCGATTAAAGCTAATAGAAAAGGACAATCTATGTGATATAAAATGTTGTCCCTAATAAAAATTAAAGCGGCGATTTTCTAAACTCTGAATTCCAAAAAGCAGACGTCTAGTAGAATAAGAGGGCATTTCAATATTCCACCTTAGTTTGTATATTACGAATCTTGTAATTTTTTTTTGTACATTTTGGATTCTAATTGAATGGATGTTGTAGAATGGGTTCCTTACTACGCAGCAATATTCGAGAATGGATCTGACATAAGCAATATATAGTGATTTAAATGTGTAAGGATCCTTTAAACCATAGGAGTTTCGGAAAATAAAACCAAGCATAGAATTGGCCTTATTCACAATAAATTCAATGAGTTAAACAAAGTTAAGTTTGGAGTCAAAAATTATACCAAGATCTTTTTTTACTGAAACTCTTTCTAAAATATTGCCCATAATATTATAATCATAAGCAATAGGTAACAAGCGATGAGCAAAAGAAAAACATTGGCATTTCGATATGTTTAGACTTAATTGGTTGGTTTTACACCATTCGGAAAGATTACTGATGTCATCTTGAAGAAGCATACAATCGGTTAAACTGTTTACACATCTCATAAATTTGAGGTCATCAACAAACATAAAACAGTGTGAGCTTGAAAGAACATCCGGCAAGTCATTTATAGACAGGAGAAATAAAATAGGACCTAAATGGCTTCCTTGGGGAACGCCTGATGAAACTAAGATGGGATTTGAAATATGAGAATCGATACAAACGTACTGAGTGTGCTCATTTAGATATGATCTAAACCATTTCAACATGTTTGAATGAAAACCAATTTTCTTAAGTTTTGATAATAAAATATCGTGCTGCACCCTATCAAACGCCTTGGCAAAATTAGTGTATACAACATCCACTTGGTAACCCTTTTCTTATGAAGTGAGGACAAAATTAGCAAAAATTGCTAGGTAAGTGGATGTTGATCTACCTGAAACAAATCCGTGTTGAAGAGGGAGATGGTTTCTCTTAGTAAAAAATTGAGTTTATCGCACACTATTTTTTCAAAAACCTTGGGTTTTGCGGATAGTTTGCAGATTGGACGGTAATTAGTAATATCTTACTTTGGCCCGCTTTTATGAATATCTTTGAATTTATCTTTTTTTGTGAATTGGTTCGCTACAGCTGTGAACCTTCCAAATAACCTTTAAAAATGTCCTCAACATTAGAACAAAAGTTTAATTCATATCCTAAAACATCACTTTAAGTTCTTTAACATAGTTTTACTCTAATTTCATCATTGTAATTGTTAAATGAATATTCCTCTTCATACATATATTATTCTGTATCCTTTCATATAGCGCGTTGTTCAAAAATATAAAAGCTGCATTTTTCTATAGCATATATAAGCTAAACAAATAATTTGCAAGGATAACAATTCAAATTCTAAGCAAAAGTGCATCTCCGTGGATCTTTGGTTTCATAGCGTCAAGGTCCTGTGTGAATTGTATATGAGAGGGGACTATAACAAATTCTTCTCATATACAAATCATCATGACCTTGCTTTTGAAAAAAAAAAAAAAAAAAAAGAAACATTATTCGTATGATGTGCTTGAGCCGTGTGACATGACGACTTTCCTTTATTCATGCTGTTCTATACTATGCTACACCAGAGCTTTGCATCTCAAAGTTTCATATTGTATGACTAAGAACCACCATAGAGCATTTAACTGACAATTTAGCGAGCATAAATATTTATGTGCAACATTGCGCCCTAAGGTTTCATCGTTTACTTGAACCTAAACAAACACTACTTTTGTCTGTAACTCTACATGAATAACAGTAGTCGAGGCTGGAAAATGACAGCAGGCAATCTTAAGGATTGGTGGCAGGGGATTAAGGTAACCAACTCAGATGGCAGATTATGAGGGTTGTTTGTCATCTTGAATTCGGAAATTCATGTATTTTAAGTAAAAGATGTACATATTATTTATTCTGTATGTTTAGTGTATGTAATTGTATTCACGCTAGTTAGCCAATCGTTTTAACGAAAAATTATTAAAAATACGTACGAATTGTTTGTGATTGTGATCGCTTAAAACCGTTTGTCAACGATCTGATCGGATCCTATCAGTGTGGTTTTAGGCCCGGCAAATCAACCATCGAGCAAATGTTCACACTCCGACAGATTTAAAAAAAAAAAACCAGGAGTTTCGAATCGATACACACTGCGTTTGAGGCAAGGCGACGCGTTATCATGTAACCTGTTTAACATCGTTCTTAAAGCAATTGTACGCAACTCGCAAGTCAACAACAGAGGTACAATTTTTCAAAAGTCCGTTCAACTACTTGCTTATGCAGATGATATTGACATCATTGGGAGAACGAAGCGAGCTGATACCGGCGCGTTTGCAAGTATTGAATCGGAGGCGGCGAAAATGGGTTTGGCTGTTAATGAGGACAAGATGAAGTATATGCTTTCATCGGGAAAGGAATCTCAACATCGTCGGCTCGGGCAAAACGTCACGATGGATAGATACAACTTCGAAGTCGTCAAGGACTTTGTCTACCTGGGCTCCACTGTAACATCGCAAAATGACATCAGCGCAGAGATCAAACGAAGAATTACTCTTGCCAATCGCTGTTTCTTCGGGCTAAGAAGGCATTTGAGTAATAAAACCCTCTCTCAAAGAACCAAGGAGACCTTATATAAGACCCTTATCATCCCGGTCCTGCTGTATGGGGCAGAAGCATGGACCCTGAAAAAAACGGATGAGAATCTACTTGGGTGCTTTGAAAGGAAGATTCTTCGGGTGATTTTCGGTCCAGTCTGTATCGATGGAGTATGGAGGAGAAGATTCAACAACGAGCTTTACGGGCTCTACAGCGACGTCGACCTGGTCAAAAAGCTTAAAACACAGCGGCTAAGATGGCTGGGACACGTGGAGCGTATGGACACCAACGCACCAGCCCGACGAGTCTTCGAATCTACCCCTGACGGTCTGCGCAGCAGAGGAAGACCCCACCTTAGGTGGCGCACACAAGTGGAGAACGACCTCAACCAACTTGGAGTGCGTAACTGGAGGCAGCTAGCTAGGGACCGAGCTGGCTGGAGGGGCTTGTTGGTTTAGGCCGTAGTCCATCCTGGGCTTTGAGCGCCATCTAAAGTAAAGTGAGTAGGTAGGAATTGTTTGCCAGATTACCCATCCCTATATGGTAAAATCAAATAAAGATATTCGAATAAATTAAAACAATTGGTACAAGAGAAGGAAAATCCTTTTCCGGGCTCCCTGCAATGCAGCCTGGTAGGTAATACAAAAGTATTATTTAACGTATTGCATGACATAACGGGCTATTATGCAAAATTTCACTTGAATCCTTGCTGTTGTTATGGGCTCGATTAAACATCCTAACATAACAACAAACCTTAACAATATACTATTGAAAAGATTAGGTAATACATACATATATCAAGCATTTTCCGCCAAATTGTCGTAAGCGACAAAAATTAAAAGTATCGAAAGCGACATTTTGTTTTTTGTTTGCTCAGCAACGAAACCAATTAGGCCAAATTTCAGCATTGAATATTATTAACAATTCTGTTACTAATAGATGACAAAAGTTCCGATTACTTTTAATGCACAGGAAAAAATTAAATAATTAAAACTATGTGACAATATGAAAATGTCGCTTACGATAATTTGGCGGAAAGAGGTCGATATTTCCGGTACATCCATTTAATTCTTACCTTCTATTATATCTTAGCCTTTTTCAAGCACCTTGACAGAAATCTTCATACTTCCTATACAATATTAATCTCACCAATAGATATGGTTTGTGTAACTCACGTCTCGTCAATTTTCTAAGTAAACCAACAACAGACGACCGAATTGCGAGGCAAAGTAAATAAAAGCACTTCAAATAACGTATCAAGTCATCTATCTCTTTTTCATTTTTTATATTTCTCCGAATATACCCCACCTCATAATATACTTTTGCCTTGAGCTAACTGTACACATTACACAAGTTAGTTTTTCCCATTTTCCACAGAGTTCTACCATACAAAGTGACGGCATTACTTTTATCTCTTTTTCGTCAAAAACAACCTGCAAAAAAGTATTCATTTCATATTATTTATGTATCTTTGTTACGAATTTATTAAGTTAATACTTTCGATAGTGTACAAGTCATAGATACATTTATGGGTATAAGAAATTTTCTTACCGGGTGTTAACGGTAAGTATTGGCTTTAGTATTAAAAAAATTGAGTTTATGTTCAAAAATTTAAAAAAAATCGATCAATTAAAAACAATGACAATACTTACAATGTCTTTTTAAAGCCAGAAGTCCATTCTTTTATTTTGTTTTCAATTATTTGAAAAAATAGTTTTTGAAAAATTAATTTTTAAACTCAAAATTTTGAAAAAAAAATTGAAAAAAATTGTGTTCAAACTAATTTTGTACCTACGTTATTAAATAGTATTTTGGTGTTTTATATTCGATGCTCCTAATGAATTTCTAGTCAATCACTTAAGAGTAAATGCTCAAGAGTCTTTTAGTTTTTGAGAAAATTAAAAATTACGGGAGAGGCAATTTTCTGAAAAAATTGAATTAAAACAGAAAAATTTATTAAAAAACAACGGTATAACCGATGAAACGGCGCGGCATGCTAAACCTTTTCGTTAAACCAGAAATTTCTTCTTTTATTTTCTTTTTAAATTAAGTTGTTTTAGTGAACAGTTTTTTAAAAATAAATTTTCAAACTTTAATTTTTGAAAAAAAAAAAAATAATTAAAAAATTGTGTTCAAATTCATTTTGTTCAAAATTTTACGTATTTTAGTTATATTTTTGTGTTAAATATTGAATTATCCCATAAATTTTCAGTCAAACAATAAAAACCAGATATCAAAATTTGCTCAGTTTTTGAGAATATTTTTATGTAAAACTTATAGATTCTGATTAAAAAAAAATTCTGATTATGAACATACGAGGTATTGAAGTACATTTTTGCACCAATTTATATTAAAGTGCCGAACCAAGTTTTAAAGTAGTTTTATTAAATATAAAACATTTCAGAAAAAATTAAATTTGCAGGCGTGTGCTATTCAATTGTGGTTTAAATTCACTCAGTTGTTTGAGAGCAACTACATACGACCCACATCTGTATATAAATTTTTTTGTTTTGCACAAGATTCGAGCAAGTATCGTGGGATCATGGGTTTTGGACCAGGCACATGGAAGATGAACCCTATTATTTTTACTTCAAATTTTTCAATAGAAACTGTGTAGTTATGCTGCTTATATGTACCAACATACATACATAGAAAGTAAATACAAAAATGTAAAATAAAATTGGAATACAGGTTTATAAAATTGACCAAAGATCCTTCGACTTTTATGAGGTACATTACACTGGCAAAAGGTTTTTTCTTATTCTATTTTTTTTTTTCACTCTCTTTATTCTTCAAATATTGAAAAAATCAAGGAGGTGGTACACAATCGTTTCGTTCTTTGATTAAAGACCGAGGCACATGTATAAAGAAAAAAGTAAATAAGTTCTGCACATTTTTCAGTTCAACCCAGTCCATTGAACCCTCGCACACCGAAATTCAGTTTATTTTTTTTTTTTTAATGTTATAATACAAGAGTAAGTACCTTTGTCCTTAGAACTTGAATTAATTTTTTTTTCTCTTTCGTTGACTAGACAGAGAATGATTTGATTTTCTTGAGTAAATAACTAATGGCAGCAAAAGTAATTATTTATCAATAAAAGCGTATTGAGTGAGAAAACTTTTCAAAAACTCCTTCCATATCTACAGAAAAAAAAATGGTAACAAAAACATGTAGTTACGTTGTGTATTTTTACTTGAACACAGATGGCACTTCACTACTAATAGTTCACTGATGAAATGAAAGTTGCTGTAATTCGAAAAAGACTCGTGGATGATAGAAGTTGTGTGAGCACGTGTCAGTATGGATGCTGCAAATTTCTACCCTAAGTCTAGGATATCATCGTTCTCGGATTCAGGTTGTGTTGATAATGATGAAAATGTCACGTGGCCACATTCACAATGGAAACAAGGAGATACATACATAGAGAATATAAAAATTTTATCTATAAAGAGAATCTAAGTAAATGATTAAAACTGTTTGAACACGAGTTTTTTAGAAATAAAGGTTTTTTTCTATAAAAAAAATTAAATTTATCTATACCGACCCGTTCAACTTGACATATGTGAGGATAAAAATTTATAATTGAAAGAGTACAATTGGAGATAAAACGCCAACAAATTAATAGCTCATTTTAAGTTCATAAATTGCCCTAAAAGTTTTTAAATAGGTACTTCATGGCTTCACCATAAAGAAAAGTATAAAAGAAAATTAAATTTATACCCTTACCGCCATATAATTCACTCGATACATCCAGATTTAAACTTAAATCCAGATGAATTTACATTGAACTTGTATGATTTACATCCAGATTTAAAATTTAATCTAGATGTTTTGAGTGAATAATATGGCCGTTAATGTTTTTGGCCGTGATGATGCTAATTAAACGTATCTACGTAATGCAGTCCTCCACCTCACTATATGTTTGAAGGCATATAATCTAATACTACGCTTTCAATTAGAAAAAAAGAGATAATTTCGTCGAAAGTTGCCAAAATTGAAAACAAAAATTCTCATTTTGCAATCAGATTATTACAAACAAATGTACACGAAATTATTTTGTAAATTAGGTGAAAGAAAAACAAACACGCATTTTTGTTTAAATTGAAAAGCTTTCAAACGATAAAGTCAAGTCAAAAACAGAAGCAAAAATTAGAATACGGACAACTGCCGGACTAAGTTCGGAAATGTTACGTGATGACAAACGAAATTACACAAATTGTTTATAAACAAAATTAATTTTGTGGCGAAACAACTCGTGGATAACCAAGTGTTAGTCGCTGATTCTTCAATTCGAACGGTTAATATTAGAAGCACTATTTCATGACAAGATACTTAACTCAATAGGTATTAATGTGAAGAAAATATTTCTGTTTTTTTAACATATGGCAGAGGCTGTGGGTTGATTCCATTTCCAGGACTTTCGGCAGGACTGTTTTACAGGTTTATATAACTATTGCGTCACAGATTATAGGTATCTACATTTATTTTTTGTGCAAAACATGTGATATTATTTATGTTCTTCGGTGTAAAGCCTTGTTTTTCGTTATCTTGGTTTTTCGACATTAAATTTAAAAAAAATATGCCAGTAATCAGAAAGTCGTCAATTTTCCCTTATTATGAAAAACGTTGTAATTTTTGTTGGAAATCTAGACAACCTTTTTGGCAAAATTAAGACTGAATATATAAATGTACATCAATTTATACTAGCTAACCCGGCGAACTTCGTTCGACATATATTTGATTAAATTATTAATGTGGCTTTCGATAATCGAGCAAGCTCGACTTTCACAGACTTTTCTGGCCTAATTTTCTAATTTTATCTCCTTTGTGTGTTGGTGTGGTTCAATACAAATCCAACAAAAACATTTCCATACAATTTGGATGTTGTTCAACCGAGTTATTTGCGTACGAACAAATAACTGTAATTCAGAAAGTTTGAAATTTCAAGATGTTTTCACGATTTTCTGAATTTTTTGGTCGAATTTTTCTAATTTTTGTTCAAAGTTTCCAATTTTCGGCTCGGTTATGTGTTAATCTTGGTTCAATAGAAATCCAACAAAAAAGTCCCCAACCAAAGTGGATGATGTTTAGCCGAGTTATGCGCGTCCTAATACAACAAACTGTCTGAACAGAATAGACGCTCGGCCGACCGCGCGAATCAGCCGCGCCTCTACGAGAAGCGACGCTTCCGAAAAAAATTTAACACAATGTAACGCGCGAACAGCGGATGGAAATTGTTGTTTTTAATTTATTTTGTAGTTATTTCTTAAACTTTTATTTTAAAGTTTTATTGTCTTTTTGCATTTTTAAAATAAAATAGATGATATAGAAAGTTCCGAGATGCCATTAACTGTATAGCCGTGGTTACTCTTTCCCCTTATCTATCGAACGCCGCGCGGTAAAAGTTAAAAGTTACCCAATGTCTAGCGTCGCGACTCGCGGCCGCGGCTCCACTGTATTCACTCAAACGAGTTTATATGCATTTTAACTTTGACAGAGCGGTTTTTTAAGTACCGCGCGTTTATTCTGTTTAGCCAGAAAAAGGTATTCATTTTTATATACATTTATGGATTATTCTGGGATTCTGCTTAAAGCATGATGGAGTTGTAAAAATCTAAACTCTGCTTCTTAACGAGCCATTGTTTTAAGTATGAAAAAAAAAACAAGCATTCATTTATTGTCGGTTCGGAAGAAAATGAAATTTTTGAACAAGCACTGCAGTTTTGTGAATAAAAAAAAAAAAACGTCAATTGGAAAAATACCAGATTAACTAAAGTATTTAGAACTTAATTACCAAATGCGTGCTCTTAATATTTTAATAGATTATTTGAAACTCAAATTTGTATTCAATTTTTTGTTGCCTATTTTGAAAAATGAGATTTGTTGAGTTATGTCGGTTTTCCTTCGAACCGACGCGACGCACGGTATGAAGGTACATATCAAAAAAAATTGTTTTTTTTTTCGACAAAAATTGTCTGCAGGTAAAATTTTATTTTCCGACCACGTAGAGTAGATTTTTTTTCTGGTGAAGGGAATGAGAAATGAATTAAGGCAAAAAGTTTTTTTTGTATAAGAGAAATTATTTGTTGAATAATTTTTTAAATACAATAATACAATATTTTTTCAAACATATTTGACAAAGCCCAATTTATGTTAAAGTTTTGACGTTTGGCTCTTTAAAGCCAAGCACAACATATCAAAATTCTTATAGACTTGATTTTTTTTTTTTTAACTAAATGGCTGAATCAAAAAGTCGCATCATTATCAACGAATAGATAATTTTGAAAGGAAAAAACTACCAAAGTCCTTCCGACGTCTTTAACATTCAAACAATACGTCAACTTATACAAGAAAGATGTAATCACTCTATCCAGGAAAACAAGGAGAAAATTATAAAATCCACATTTTATATTTATGTATATAGAATCTACTTTGAAAATTTTAGAAAAAAAAGAGAAAAAGGAACAAGTGAAAGGAAAATTAAGAAGAAAAAAAACGTAAACAATGCCCAATAAATGACAACAAGGACACCATAAAACACTTAATCTCCCAAAGTACCTATGCAAATCATTAAAACGATGATCTCCTTTCTTCCACCTTCAGTTGCAGGCCCGCCACGCCGCGCCGCGCCGGCCGTCACCCTGCAGCCCAATATGATGTCCCATATTTCGCTTGGATCCACTCAGCAATCTCAAATTTCCATGAGGTGAAAGCAAAACACAATGAAAAACCTGTGCACGCTCTGTCATAGTCTTCTCGCTGCTCTCAGCTTCAGCGTGAGCGCACACCAGAATACAGGTAGCATAATGAAAATTGACCCACCACCCCCATTATCAACCACCATTTACCACTTTGCTGTGCCAATACAATACAATAGGGGAATTGAGTACCCTTAAAATATCTCCCGATTCAACAAGAAGACGGAGGGCATGAATAGGGAGAGATGAAAATTTAAGTTGTTACAAAGCTCATGAAAATAATGATGCTTTTATCGCTTGCAGTATTCATCAATCCCAATGGGTCTGAATGAGGTCAGAACTGAGGTGTGGTAGTGGAGATGATGGCAAAAATGAGGAAGGTGGGAATTCTCGGGGGCATTAAAGGTATTGACATCACGATTAGATAATTGGCAATCCTAGTGGAGCGCCATATTCTTTGGGTTTTCTTTTTTTTTTTTTCGAACAAAACTGGAAAGCCCTCTCGAACGAGATCGAGAGTAGTTGAACGGCTGTGCTGCTGAGTATTTTTGAGTGAATGGGTAAAAGGGCAGAGTGGGGCTATAGATTAATTGTGAATTTGCATAGTTTGGTGGATGGTGAATCAATTTTCAATGAATGCTATAGATAAACTTTTCTGATATTCCCTTGAATAAACCTCTAGCTTATGAATTTAGTTGGAGAATATTTACATTCATTTGAAACTAAGTTCACACTCTTAACTTTAATTATGGCACTTTTGGCAGAAAGTAAGGATGAGCCATTTTTAAATTATGACATTTATTAAAGTGGAAATTATAGCTGTTTTTTTTTTTGGAATTTAGTGTAGTAAGAAATTTTAACAAAAACCCATCCGCAGTAGCAAGGTTTTTATATAAGACATTTCACGAATACAAACGCACCATCTGCAGTAGGATTCTATTTCTGCTTTTATCGGTTATGATTCTATACTGTAGATGTTGTATTTACGATTCGTTTAAAATTCTACTGTACTTTAAATAGCTTTTCCAAAAAAACACGACTTATATAAGTATATGCTAATTGTTACCATGCGGAGGCAGAATTTGAGTTTAAAATAAAATGATCTTATATTTTTTAAGATAACATAATTTCCGATGGGTACATTTTGTGTACATATTTTTTTCAGTTTACTTAAATTTCAAATCTTGTAGAAAAATCTAAACCGACAGGCACTATTCGAATAAAAAGTGCAAAAGTAGATAACGACCTCAACTAACTTGGCATGCGTAATTGGACGCAGTTGGTTTTGAAATCGTATTCCTTCGTGTACTTTTAGTTCTGGGTCTTGTGAATAAAAAGAAAAGCTAAAGCCAAAACTTAGACTTTTAAGTAAAAGCTAAGTTTTGCGTGTATAAAACTAATCTCAAGCTCGCTAGTCAAAGATGTCATTTAGTAAGCTATTTTTAAATAGATTTAGCTTGTTTTTCCAGCTAAACCTTCAATCCGTGTGATTAAAAATATCTTTGATTGGAATATTTGAATAAAAGCTACAAAAATTTCAAGATTCTTTCACCGCTATCTAGAAAATTTTGACTTAAGAATTCTCTTCAGTAAGACAACTAACATTTTATAGGAAACTAGTAAATTGGTAAGATTACTTTCGTAGAATATTTTAGAATATTTTTAAGGGTACTTAGCAGAGTGTAGTAGCCGTGACGTGATGGTTAGTGCGATGGACTGTCATGCCGGAGGTCTAAGGTTCGATCCCCAGCCTCGCCACCTATTTATTTAAAAGAAAAAACGGCTACTGCCTCTTGCGAGAAATTGACAAATCCTCCAAGAGTATCTCCTGTCACAGAAAAGTGCCGCTCGTTAGCCGTTCGAATTCGGCAATAAACGGTCCCCTCCATTCCTGCAGACACGCACACAGGAATGGTTGAGAGTTGTAAGTCACTAGGCCCTAGTTCTTCATGAGCTGTTGTGCCATCAAATTTATTTATTTTTTTTACTTAGCAGTGTGTATAGGGTGGGCACATCAGATCTCTGAGTAGAGATTGGGAATATTTTTCAGATACCTGAGAGAACCTGGAGTCAGTTAACAAAAATGTTAGGCACGTTGCCAACAAGATTATTGAATCAGAAAAGGCAAAGTTGACGGTAAAATCGACTTTTCCTGAAGATTTTAGAGCTATTTATTACACCCATATTTCGATCTCCGAAAATCTAATATACAAGAGATAAGCCATGCAGCAGAAGAATTCATAAGTTTGAAAGTCCAGTGGTCACGACTCACGGACATCAATTACTTGTTAAAAATTGAATATAAATGCTAACAGCAAAAGTCTGAATTCACCATTTAGGAAATGAATGAATCTCTAACCGAATTTGAAGCAAATGCGCACACCCGTCTAAACGCTAACTTGGTGTACAGTTAACGTGCATACGCATCGACTAACTGATAAATAAAAAAAAAACAATTTTGGACTTATGCATCTTGAAACTACAGTTTTAGCTTAACCTACCTAAGCCGACGCATTTGAACAAACAAACGAAGACTAAAAATATGAAGCTTACACTACAATTTTCAAGCTCAAGCTAAAAAGTGTATTCTTTTTTTTATTCACACAAAAGAAATATTAAGAGAGAACTGTCTATAGCTTTAACTATTAGTAGAAGCTTTGACTAGATAGCTTTAGCTTATTTCAAAAACAGCTTTTACTTTTTTTTATTCACAAGATCCAATATACAGAAAAAAAGTACATATTGTACATATGAGCGAAGTGCAAAATGGAAATGTTTACTAAGTGCCAGTTGTACAACCGTGGTTTAAATCCAATTACATGCCTGAACCTTCGTTGAACTACAGTTAATCCGCTAAAATTGATGAGTTAAAATTCCTGAACCACGGATGAAATATTTGTACAACTGGCCCTAAGGGTCAGTTGTACAACCGTGGTTCAGGAATTTTTACTCACCGATTTTTGCGAATTAACTGAGATTTAACGATAGTTCAGGGATGTAATTGGCTTTTATCACATACTTGAACCTTGAACCATCGTTGAACCTCAGCTAATCCGCCGAAATCGGCGAATTAAAATTAATGAACCATGGGTTAAATATTGAACCACGTTTGTTCAACTGGCCCTAACAAACTTAAAGTTTGTCATGAAATTAAATTTTCAAAAGACTCTATATAAATGTTTATTAAGTCTAATAATGAAAAAAAAATTGTAATAGTAAAACATATATTTTATTTATTTTATTTAAAGCTTTTTCTTCTTTATTATCCTTTAAACAAAATTTTCGGGGCTTATTGTATTCTTATGAATATTTTTTCAGCTAAGTTTTTCTCATTCTTGTTTTCCTAAAAGTCTATAAAGCTGTAAACACAAATTTCCGTATTCCGTCCTTATAGCACCCCCCCCCCCCCTTCCCCCCTTCCTAAATTTTCTACCCATAACTTTGAAATCAATTTATCTGGAGAGAAAATGTGTAGAAATCAATTTATCTGGAGATAAAATGTGTAGACCAAAAATGTTCTGATTTTCAAAAATTTCATATCCCAGGTTTAATTATTTTTAACTAGGTCCAAGAATTTATGCCTTCCAAATTTAAGTCTTTTTAAATAGGTGCTTAGTGTTTTTAATTATTGAAATTGTAGTTTATTTATATTTTAATAAAGTTTTAACAACAATAAAATAGGTACATTTATAATAGAAACAAATAAAGAGGTCGCTAATGATATCTACTTCAAAAGCAATTCATAAATGTAACTAATTTTTTTCCAAAATCTTTTTTCTTTTGATTTATAGGAGGCTTATCGTCGCTGGGTGTGCAGTACACTAATACCATATTTCGCAGAACATAGTTCAGATTCCAGCAAAGAATCAGCAACCACAAAAACAGATAAACCAACAACAACAACAAAAGTAACATCGAAATCAACAAACAACAAAACAAACAATAAAAAGCCGCAAGATCAACAAGAACAGCAGCAGCAGCAGCAGCAGCAGTCCGAAGATCAGGATCGATATAGTTCAAACGATAACGATGAGAATTTCAACAGAGATAGATTTCAGCAAGATAGTCTAAGTATATATGACGATGATGAAGATGAATCCATTGAGTCTCCAAGTATGTCAAAACTATCACCATCGTCGTTATCAAGAACATCATTGACGTCATCAGTAAAAGGACAACAGCATCAACAATATCAACAACAACAAAAACAACAACAACATTCACAACATCTTCTAACAAAAAGAGCTGAACAAACAAATACAAAATGCGAACGAACGAAAACGAATACAAAAATGACGAGCAACATTGACGAGCGAGAAACGAGCAGTTCTCGTCAAAGTGAAGATTCCATATCGACTGCCAATAACAAGGATCCATGCGTAGAGGGTCCAGTGATATCAAGGCTTTTAACAAGGTAATCGAATTTTGTATGAAATTTTGGTCTTAATCTATGTAAAGTCTCGCCAAGTTAACTAAAATAAAAGCAAGGTTACTTAAATTTTAAATGCTCACCAACCTAGCTTAATTTTCTTCTTTTTTTGACGGATCCTTTTTCAAATTGTTAAATCTGATCAATAGCCTTTAATCACTTTTAAATAATGTGTAAATAATTTGTACGTTGTTTTAGCAATATGGCTATGCATTTTGTAATGGTGCTTAAATGAGTCATATTGTTCTTCTATGTATGTTCACTTCGAAGTTTATAGTAGGTAGTGAGCACAACTAAAAATCCTTAAAAAATGGATGTCAGTATAGGGAAAGGGATATAAAAAAGACATTTTGTCAACTATTATTGTCGCATAAACATACGACATACATACATAATGTATGTATTACCAAAGCCGTCATTCTTCTTAATAAATGTGTTATAACCTGTAAAATTTTATGCGAGCGGATAACTTTAAATCACCAAATTCAGAATTTTAATGAAGCCATAACTTCTCAACACACACGCTTACTCTGTTTACTCGCAATGAGTTTTTTTTTATAGACGAAGAACTTTAAATTGGCAACACTTTTTTCTGTGACAGTCGATTTGACAATTCTCGGTTGTTTTAAGTTTAGTTTGGAGGAAGGTGTTTTTTGGACTCGTTGCTGAATTATTTTCTTTCGCAGTAAATCAAATAAGAAAAAAAGGAAAAGAAAGTGTTTTTGAGGAATCTTGTTTATATTATAATGCTCCTGAAAAACAAAGTGACGGAGAAAAATTACTGAGTGCTTTGAAAATTGAAATATAAACTGACCGATTTATTTTGAAAAACATGGTTAAATTAAATTGGCCATTTTATTTGAAAACTAATATAGTAATGAAGTATACATAAATAAAATAAATTTGGTGGCACAATAACAGCCCATGAAGAATTGTTATTCTATTTTTTCACCTTATTCCAATCGGAGCAAATTTACTCCAATTTTGAGGAAGAAAAAAATATACTCCGCCACTCCGATTTTTTCAGATTTACTCCTTTTTTTCTACAATAAAAAATTATTTAGCCCAACCATACGAAATTAAATGCTAATACTGTGTTATTATAAATTAGCGCCGCAGCTGAGAGAAAGCTTTCCGAAATGAATTTATTGAAAACTAAATTCAGGAATCGTTTGCATGTTAATACCGTCGATAATTTAATGTTTTCACGATCATTAATAGAAAATCGTAAAGAAATATTTGAACCACCGGTTGAATTAATTAAATTTGTAAGAGAATACAAATTTATCCAGGCACATTTTAAAATAAAATCAATAGAACACAATAATAGCTTCGTTCGTGTACTTTCTGCACTAAAATTCACAGTCTATCAAATATTGAGGAGTGGGGATGAAATTCTCTCAGAGAGAAGTAAAACTGCGAAATAGTACACGAACGCTTTGAACAAATAATTTTTACCGGTTTTCTAACGTCAAATATTTGAAAACAAAAAAAATAAATATCGTCATTATTTCTTTGAAAAGATTTTCAAGATAAAATAAAAAAGTAAGAAAAAGTTAATTTATTACATTAAATTAAATAAAACAGAGGAGTATAAGAAAAGAGATGTTCTGGCAAATATCAAACTGACTTTTGACTGAACTCATATTTCTGCCCGAAGAATTTCTTTGGGCTGAAATTAGCAGAAAGGGAAAATAATTTACTCTCTCGAGAGCGCTCTCTTCTGCGAAAAACTACACATTTTTTGCATAAACGAACACAATTTGCGTTAAATTTGTAGAAATTCGTAAAAATTCGTAGATTTGGGGAGTACGCGAACGAACCTAATATTTATAATTTGTTAGTTAGTTTTTGAAGTCTGATTTATTTTCATTTTTTGTTTAAAAAATTAATTATTATTTTTGTTGAAAATAAAATTTTTAAAAACTTGAGTTTTTCTTTCGTTTTCAATACTGCGCAAATTTTTGATTTACTCCACTTTTTTTTAAAAATCTTCTCTGAAATTTTGTTACTGAGGTTCGAACCCTACTGCGAACAGTTAAGAGCTAGAGATAATTTTTAAAGTTTTTTGTTTTCTCCACTGAAACCAGGTACGCAGTTCAAGCTAAACTAAATCTTATCTCTACGATTCTTATCTCTACAGTCGTTTGCTAAAAGCACAAATGTCAAAATTTATCTGTGAAAGAATGCGTTGAGCATTATTTCGCTCGCTAAATTGAATGTAGACTTTTAGAATTTAGCGCGTGAACTGCGTACCGCCTACCTTAATATTCTCGCTAAAACTTATCTTTGGAGGAAATTTGTATGGAAGATAAATTTTAGCGTGATCTGCGTACTAGGCTTGAGGCTCGAACTTAGATCAAGCCATAGCGCAGTTCTTAGTGCACTTGGCCCGGAGACGCTTGGTCTAGGTTCGAGGCTAAGTGGGGCAAATTGTCTTCCGAATGAAATTGAACATAAATAGACTAAGTACCACTAAAGGAGACTGATGATCGGCCTGGCGACCGTGAAATAGCTATAACTTCAGCCTATAAAACTTGGTGTTGTTGTTCTTTCATTCAAACCTTCAATGCTAAATAATTTTATTGACAAAGCTAAAAGTTTGTTGGGAATTTTTTACCATCATGTGATTTTTGTTTTCTACTTTTAAAATTCCAAAATGTCGCAGAAGTGAACCGGTTTAATATTATGTTTTGTTTGATGGTAATTAAGTCAGCTCAGCAACTTTTTAAAACAATCAGTATTTGCTTTGTCACAAATAATAAGTAAATAACAAATTTTTTTCTGAGCACTTCAACACTTGACTTTCTCTTTTGAACGATATATACAATCAGTATAACATCAAAAGGAATTATAAAAATCTATAATTATTTTTATAAAAAACAAAAAGTGAAAGCAATAACTTTTTTATTGGCCTGTTAAAAATAATTAAGCCGGCTATGCAATTTAGTAGGAAACAAGTCCTTATTTCTAAAAATCATGACTCTTTATTTATTTTATTTATGTTATTTAAATAATGTATAAGAAATAACATTTTTTAATGATATCAAAATTTAAATTTTTTAGAACGAAAAGAAAAATAGAATTTCGAAAACGAAGAAGAATACGACCATGTCGCAGTGTGTGTGAGACGGTAGAACAAAAATGTCCATATTTGCTTCCGGGTGATCGTGCACCAGCCTATCCAACACAGTATGCAGGAGAACCGACATTTCTTTGTTTGGGTAAATCTATTTTTATTTTTTTTTTCAATTCAATGATCATTATTAATAATTTTTCGTATTGCAATCATAAATAGATCAAAATATTCCTGAGACGGGTGAACAATTATTAAAATCTAATCATGGCCCACCAGAATGCTGTTACCGTTACTGTGATCCGCCTACGCATGGCATCTGTATATACTGTGATGACTTCGATGATGGCTCGGGGAGAAGAAATTCAAACGCAACAGCTGCCAATAACAACAACCTGCGAGATACCAATACGACCTTAAACGAACGACTTGCGCCATTGTCGTCAGCATCATCGACAGACGATCAAACTTCCGGTGGTCCTTCGATTCCGAGTTCTTTGAATGCAACAACAACTAGAAGTAATGCAACTTCCGTAACTAGTATCGGTGATTTGGAAAAGCTGCCGTATTATGCTTACTCGGGCCTTGTATACTATTATGATGATATCACTGATCTACCGAGTAGTCCGGTTGTTGAATGTCAACCGGTTCCATCAATAACCAGTCGATGTACGATACCGTATTATGCCTCATCGGCGACTAGTTACGAAGCAGGTAGCCTAAGATCGCAGCGATTCGTATTGCTATGGTCATCAATTATATGTTTTTTAGTTCAAAACAATATCCTAGTAACTGTACATATTCCAAATGATAGTAACTATCGTTTTTATTATTACTGTTGCTATAATTTAAACGACTGGTGGAGACGGTTAATTGGGTTTATAATGGTTATTATAAGTTTATAGTTGTAAAGTAATAAATTAGGAAATAAATTATTAATACAAAAATATAAGAGAGACAAAATGGAAAAGGAAATGTACAGGACGATGATTCTGAAAAGATTTACCTTATACTAATGTTTTGTTTTAACCTTTTTTTTTCTATAATTTTCTACTATTTCTTTCTTCTAAAAGTGTTTATGTTTACTTTTTGCCTTTTTTATTAGTGCTTTAAGCGTTATTTAGCAAATATTTTCTTGGTGCTTAATTCAATTTTTGTTCCGGTTATAGTCAAAGTACAGCTAATCTGCTAATTGCCAATAGTAAAAGCTCAACACTATTAACAAATATTTTCTTTGAACTCAAAGGGTCTCAGCTTCTTTTAAAATTATTTTTAAAAAATTTACCCCATTATCAATAAACAAAAACAACAACAATGTAATGGTCTGTGACATGATGAAAGCGAGCGGATAACTTTAACTGGCGTTAAAGAGATGGATAACTTCATAACACGCACATGCATACATTTTATAATAACCGTTTCAACTACAAGCATATTGTTCATCAATCAGTGCACGCGTGTGACACACATGTATAAGAATACTTCCACGATTTGATGTAGGGTTGCCGTATACTTTCAGTGGTACACACTGGAACTATTATTATATGTTTATTAATAATAAAAGTTATCCAACGGACAAGTTCTCTATTCGTGTCCTAGTTAGCACATGTGTTAAGGAGCGAACGAACAGTGACTTTTTATCAATAGGGCTGTCAGTCTATTTAAAGCTTTTAACTCTTAAATATGAAAACGGCCTTCTTATATTTGCTATTTTTAAAACACGAAAAAAAGGATTTTCTAAAAATATGCTTTCAAATTGTCTTAAGAATATTTGGTGGGTGATATAAAATATTAGAAGGCAATAACTTCGTTCGAACTTTATTTTAGAAGATTTGTGCCTACTTAACGCAATTCTAAACCAAAAAGTATAAAAACAAAATACAATGTAAAAATAAATAAAAAAAAATGATTTAATTTTTTTTATAAATTAAAAAAAAAACACTTAAGTTTTTTGAAGGTCTGTTGTACCTTCTCGAATCTTCTTTCGGAAACTAGAAATAATTTGTAGTAATAGTACAAGTGGTGTTCGAAATAAACAAAGGTTTTTAAAAATAAAATAAAAAGCAAAATCCTTTTATTTCAATTTATTTTTATTGAAATTTATTTTTATCCTTTCTTACTCACAAAAAAAATATGTAAATCTTTCTTTACTTCAATATTTTTGTATTTACCCCGCAAATTGATAAACGACAGCAAGTAAGCACTCATATCTGTTAACTTGTGGTTCTTATTAATTAATATTTATTGACCAGGGCCATAATGATAACGAGCCGAATACTTTGATTCACCAAATTTGGCATTTAAGGAATCGATTCCACTAGCAAAGTTACGACTGCTATAAGCATACATTTCATATACATATCAGCATGAATTATGGGGTTTTCGTTTGGTAAATCCAGATTTCTGCTGAAATTGAATTTTTTTTCATGGCGGATGAATAACGATTTTAGATTGATTGTTTTTTTGTCATGGTTTTGTTGTATTTTCGTGTCTATGGAACTAGTGTCGTCAAATTGAAAGCTGTCAATTGTACTGGTGTAATAGTGGTGTTAGTCAAACAAGGGGTAGATCTGCCAAGAAATTCAGATCTGTCAAATTAATTTTTATCGAAAAAAAAATCAATTTGATTTGGGCATTGGAAGGCGAATATTGTCAAAATCGGTGGTTTGACAGATCTGGATCAAAAAAACTTTGTTTATTTTTACCATTAGACAACCCCATTAGTTTATTCTTTTCAAGTTATATGCTAAATATCCTGAAATCAAAATAAAGACGGTTAATTTATAATGAAAAGACTGCAAAAAAAACATATGTACATCTGAGATTTTAAGTCGCAATTTTTAAAAATTCCAATTTAAACTCTTCCAAACTATAGCCTGCTGATGAAGCTTTAATTCGTTCAGGCATGCAAAGTATACGAGAAAGTTTTTTTTCTTTTTTTTGAGTATTCCTATTATCTTTCCGAGTTTTGCTGTGCAAATTTACTCAGAATTATTTGATTAAAGATAAACGAAGAGGAAGATACTTGTGATCTCATAGATTTTATTTTTTCTCTGACCTTTTCATCAAATAACGTTGGTATTTTAGGTTTATGCACCAACTAACGTGCTATCGCATACTTTGGCTAAAGCCTTTATAATTACCTTAAAAGTGCTTTAATTTTTTAATTTTGGTAGATCAAAAGATAATTTAAAAAATTATCTTCACGCATTGTGTGATTAATCTCACATACCTGAACAGTATTCACTTTTATGAGAAACAGTGTTCATACATTTAATTTGCTAACTTTGTTTTTAATCTCAAAATGTCAATTTTAAATTAGCTACCTATAAAAAGTAATTACAATTTTTCGTTTTTTTATTATCATATTTTTCTGTTTTGTCAAAATCTTCCCTAAATCTGTATGCCTCATTTAAAGGTGATTGGTTTGTAGAATGTCTGTCATAGCATAGCTAAATAAACTTTATACTGCCAACAACTTAGTTTTAAAGTAAAAACAAACAGTATATAAACCCTAAAAATATAAAATAATAAGCAAAAATAACTACAGTAAAAGTTTGAATATTACAAATGAAAGTTAATAAGAAACTGCAATTCTCAAAATAAAGAAAAAAAAAACGTAATATAAAACACATTTTAAATTTTTAAAATAGTCATATCAGCACAAAAGTTTTTATCTAAATTTATGTTATATCAACCAAAAAATAATATTATTTTCAAACCCTTGAAAACAAATTGTTACGCTGCTGGCAGCCTTTTTGTTTTCTTGAGTAGAAAATTATTTTGAGTACCAATATTTTACCATTCAATTAATCAAGTACTTTTAGTTTCTTAAATTTTGTATTAATTTTTTTTTTTTCTTAACAAAAACACAAATCTTTTCGCAGAAACTAAAAGAATTAATTTTAATTTGTACAGAAACTAATTATATATTTAAGAACGAAACATAAATAATATAATTAAAGTATATAATAAGTAACTATCTCCAAAAAACCTAAGATCTAAAAATTGAGATATAAATTTTCGTTCAACGGGAGAATTGAAATTTAAATTAATTATTAAGTAGCACATTAAAATAAATTATATAATAAGCTAAATTTTTTTTTAGGAAAAAAATCAAATATATTAACAAATATTCATCATACTTAATTTTAAAACTATAAATAATTAATCTAATAAAAAGTTACGATAAAATAATAATAAAAAAAAAATACATATTAATATTTTTTAGAATTATTAATAAATAATTAAGTGAAAATTAAGACGGACAAAAATAAAACAATTTTAAGAAATTATTCTTGAATAAAAAAATATAAACAAAAGCAAAAAGAAATAGTCGAACATAATTATTTAAGTTTCTATATTGTTGTTTTAAACAGCACTTTGAAACAACCTTTTACTATCTTTTATTTTTTTTTTTTCATTTAGATAAATATTATAAAATAACTAATAAGACAGAAAAGAGAAAAGAAATTGTTATAAATCGCAAGAATGGAAGTATTTTTAATATTTATAAATGTAAGACATTGTATAGATAAATTAAAAGAAAAACAAAAGGTAATGCAAAAACAAAACAAATAGCTGACAAATAAATTCGAAGAAAGTAATAAAAAATTAATGATTATCTATTAAAACAACAGATTTATGAATTTTATCGCAACAATATTATGAAATTTTTTAATAAATAATGGTGTCATGTAACACAAATATTTTAATTTTACATTTTATTCTTAATTCCAAATTTTATTTTAGTAAAATGTTTAATTTATTTAGAAAAAACTAGAATAATAAAAAAAAACTTAATTGTTACGGAATAGGTACTTAAAATTGTATGTATGTAGGTCATTTGATTTGTAAACTACTTAAATTGAATGAAACAGAGATTTGTATATTTTATATCACTATGTTGGGAAAGAGCATTTTATTTTTAACCCACTACTAATTAATGGTTTCGTGATAGCATTCTTTAGATTGGGTTGTCAACACAGAAATATTGGGAGAGAAATAATTTGAAAGTCAAACAATATGTAACCTTTCGCATTGCTAACTAATTTATTTTAACAAAATCTTCAAAAACTTCGAGAACTATATCGCCGTTAATAGATATTAACTGTTTCCAATTGAGTACCAAATACTCAGTTTCATAGCAAAGTTCATGCCTTTGAACAATCTACTAAATTTGTTAGAAATCCTACATTTAGTGCCAGTTGTACAATCGTGGTTTAAATTTTGATCCGTGGTTCAGGAATTTTAACTCGCCGATTTCGGCGGGTTAACTGAGGTTCAACGATGGTTCAAGGTTCTAATATGCACTAAAAGCCAATTACATGCCTGAACCATCGTTGAACCACAGTAAATCCGCCGAAATTGGTGAGTTAAAATTCCTGAACCACGGATCAAATATTTGTACAACTGGCCCTAGGAAAAACACTTTGGGATCAACGGTGTGGATCGCTTTTCTAATTTTATTCACATGAAATTCAACTTAGGCTTTAGAACTTAATCGAAATTTGAACACTTAACCTCTTTCCAAGTTATCGAAAATTTCATGAGTGTCAACTTAACGAAACAGCATTCACCGATCAAAAAATTATATGAATTGGGTAATTAGCTGGTAATTAGTTGTGAATTAGTCGTGAAAATTTCGAATTTGTATTTCGATGTTTTCTATGTTTTTTTTTTTGCTGCTTCACTAAGTTCACAATTTTGCAAAAAAAAAAAACATAGAAAACATAGAGCGACAAATTCAAAATTGTCACAACTTATTCGCGAGTTATTAACGGCTAATTATAGAGCAGTTAAACATTCACAATGAGAAGTTTTTATACGTTTTTTAGATGCTGCTTCGCTAAGTTGACACCATGTTAGCAAAGCAGCAAAAAAAACATAGAAAATATTGCACGTCAAAATTAAAATTGTAACAACAAGTTCAGAACTTCTGAACAACTAATTATTAGGCAATAAACTATTCTCTATAAGACGTTTTTACCCCTTTTTGTGGTGCTATTAACTTAGCGAAGCAGCAAAAAAAAACATAGAAAACATCGAACGACAAATTCGAAATTATTACAACTAATTCACGACTAATTAACGGCTAATTACCGAATTCATAATTCTTCGATCGGCGAGTGTTTTTTCGCTAAGTTGACACTCATGAAAATTTCACATACATAGATTTCGATTAAATCATCGGGTGTAGAATATTATGCCGCGAAGATAAAAACCCATAAGTTGTACTGATTAAAAGATATTACTTAAACAAAAAAGGGAAATATCCAACACCATCTTTTTGTATAAAAGTCCTTTGCAAGTTATAAGTTTGAACTACCCGTCACTCAATATTTTGTTGGAAACATTAGAACAATAAGTTTCAAGATTGAACAAAAATGAGCTTTCGAATGACTTTTCTGTGAAATGTATCTCAAAAGTTGTTAATTATAAATCCTATTGCTTTGGTATTCATAAGTGGGTTCTTGTCTTAACAACATTTTCATGATTATTGTTTCTAGACTTGTAGAGGTCGAAAAATTGACAACCGATAGGCTTTAATAGACCTATCATTATAAAGCTAAATATTAAGGTTCTTATGCACAAGTCTGATTAGTTCTGAGAATCGTTGTACGAAAACATATTATTTTTTGGCTTGTCATTGAACTTATGCAAAATTCATTTTTTATCCACCATCGTACAGAAAAACGTTGGTTTTGTATAAGGTATTTTTTTTAAATTAATTACATATGCCGCATTTTTAAGATATTGTTAAAATATGGCTAATTTGCCTCACAATAGAAGGCAAAGTGTCTATACTTTGTTACAAAAAATCGAATTAACTCATAAAAGAGTTAAAAAGATGAAAAATGTCAAAGAATATCAAAATGCAAGCAATGAATGAGTACCTTTTCATAAGTGATTGCAATACAAATTTTATTATAAATGTACCAATAAATTTCTTGTTAAAACAATGTGCTAATGTATGTTTACAAATTTTCAGTTCTCTTCTAATACTTCTCAAAAAAGTTTTTTTATCGAAATACTAAAAAGATCATACTTGATTCTTAAGAGTAGCATAAATATTCGTAACGATTTATTTGGTATTCCCTAATAATATTTCAAAAATTTTCAAAACTTACATTTCAAGAAAAACCATCTTTTCCCGAAAAAATAATTGGGTCACTTTTTTTTTTAGTCTAACTTTTCACTATAATAATTTTGATAAGTTTTTACATATTATTTAATTTGTACATGCCATCTTGCATAACACTTTTATTACTTGGCCTTAAACGCAATAATATTGATCAACATTTTTAAAGTAGAATAAAAAAAAAAATCGTAGCGTCAAAAAAAAAACAGTTATTTTGTAAATTAGCATTACAAAAAATGAAAGTGTAAAATATAACGATTAGTCGATAAAATTATTAAAATAGTTAACATGAATAGTTGCCTATATAAAGTATTTAAGATAAATATTTTACCTATTTTATTTCGATTGAATTTAGTTTATTTAATTATTATTGTTTTGTTATCATTGTTATATATTTTAAGCAACAGCATTTCTATTTTTGCTTTTTAATTTTATTTACTTTAAAATTAAAATAATCGTGCAACCTAAAGTAATTGATCTTATGCAAATAATAATAAGTTGTTAAATTAAAAAAAAAAAAAAAAAAGAACATTTTTTTAATTTGTTAGTATTTGATTAAATCAGATTGTACGTTGCTCTGATAAATCAATGTATATAATATCATATTACGTACATACATGTAATAACAAAATGAAATATATTAAAAAAATTAAAAACTATAAAACCACCAAATAATATAGCAAACAAAAATATACTACAAAATATGTAATGTAACGGTTTATTTATTATATAGAATTGTTGTTGATTGTATTATGTAATTGTAACGGATAATAAATAAAAATATAATTATTAAAAAAAAAGTGTTTTCATAATTTTTTACTGACATGTTTCTTTTTTGAAAAAAAAAAAGAAGAAGAATATACAAATTTATTATTTCTTTTATACAAAAACATAAAATAAATTTAAAAGTAAACTTAAAAAAAAAAAAAAGTGGAAAATCAATGTTATTTTATACGTATTTACATACATGTAGGCTATTAAATGTGTAGACTGGGGATTATAATTTTTAAATGTTACATATATAATTATATTTTTATTGACTATATTTTATGTTAAACAAAATTTAAGTGTACGAGTATCTCAACAAAACTTAAATTATATCACATAAGAATGACAATGTATTTACAATACATTGCACATAATACAAAGACCCATATTAAACAAATATTTTCAAATCGATTTGATGTAAGGAAATATTACTATATAGCCATGTCATTTCTGTTTCTCAATTAAATTTCATTCTTCATCACAAATGATAAACAAAAACAAATCAGACTAATCAATTTTTGTTTTGTTTTTGTTTTGAGTAGAAAATGAAAAAATGGGTACGAAAAAAAACACAGGTTATATTGTCTTTTTTTTCTCCTCTTGCAGGTATGTATATTTATTGTAAAAACTGGAAAACACCAATGGATACAAGAAATTTTTCTCTCTTGAAGTTAAAATTTAAGCATAAAAAAAAAGCGAATGAATCTAACGAAATTTCCATGCACAAATTTTTATACCCTAAGTAAAAATATTAATAAATTAAAATAAAATAAAAAAAAAACATAAAAAAAATTCAAACAATAATAAAAAGGTGTCCTTTTCATAAACGTCTGTTGTTTTAATAAAAAATCATTTTTTGTTAAACATTCAGCCGCGGAAGAGTTAATTAATGATTAAAAGAAGTCAGCGTATAACGCACATAGGTATTTTATTATTTTACAAAATAAAAAATAATACAAATTTAATATAAAGTGTTAAACGTATATTTATAAAAAATGAAAATCTTTGTAATAAAACAAAGACTCGTTAGTAATTTTAACATAGATCATGAATGCTATAGAATAATTTCAAAAGGCAACACCATCAACCTTGGACGCCATGAATAACAGATTAAATACAAAAAAAAGGATAAATAAAAATAAATCAAAAACATAAAAATTATTCAAAGTGTATATACGAACAAAAAAACTTCCCTAGACATTGAAAATAAATAAAAAAAAAAAAATAAATAAAATAGTCTTAGACCATCTGTGTAGGTAAAACTTCAAATATCGTGTACTATTGACTAAAAAATTCAAATAATAGTTTATTAAAAATAAATAAAACATATTGTACCTTTAGATAATTTATAAACAACTTCAGAAAATTAAAATCAATAAAAAAAAACTGTCAATAGCGAATAATAGTTAATATGTAAACATTTGGCATGCTAACTTGTAAAATATAATATACTTACATATATAAAAAAAACTTCGCACTAAAATAATTACAAAAATAAAAAACACATTTTAGTTTTCAAATTTTGAGTTTATTCTTTATTTTTCTGAACAACAAAAGACCCACCCTCCTTCTCTTAGTGCACACGTTACATATTTTACACTCAAATTCTGAACAAATGACACACTTTAAATTCTTTTTTTTTTATTACAAACAACAACAAAAAGTGGTCTAGAAGATTGATATATTATGAGTAAATGATAAACTGCCCAATATGTTTTAAAAAATATTGTAATAAAGAGTAATTTTTTAATTTTAAAAATAAAAATATAAATTTTTATACAAAACAATGAAAAATGAATTCTTAAAAACAAAAAAATCAACAAAAAAAAAATGACAAGGAAATTTTATAAAATTGAAAATAAATGTTAAAAAATGTTTTTCTTATAAAAAATAAATTTTAAAGCATTAAAATACACATTAACAAACTGAATTAATTTAATAGAGACAAACAATTCAATACCGTCATATATAAAATTTAAATACAAACAAAATTATCAAAAAAAAACTAATAGCAAGAGTGTGCCTGTGTTATTGTGTGGATGCTATTTCTTAAAAAAAAATAAATTTATTAAAAAAAAAAAATCCGATAAATCGTCTTTATTTTTTGAGTAAAGTGTGATTGTGTGAAGGGTACTTTAAAAAAATAAAAAAACACGCATATTAACATTGAGAAATTATTTAAAAAAAAAAAGCATGAAACACTTAGTATATACATTTGAAAAGAAAATAATTTCATTCAGATTACTAAACAATTGGATTAATAATAAATACAAAAATTATTGATAAAATGATTATTAAGTTTAAAAAAAAACAAATAGATGAAACAAAAAATATATTGATATAATTTTAAGATAAAGATAATATGAAATAACTTTATTGAAATACATATAATAAATGAAATGATAAGAACAAATAAAACAAAAAAAAATTATTTAATGATGGAAATTATGGTATAGAAAGATACTATAATGAAATTATACCTTATAAGAAAATAAAACAAAAATGTACGTGTTGGTTCGATTTCAAGAGCATTAAAATGTTAGAAAAAAAATTAAAAAATAAAATCGCATTTTTATTGTTTTTTTTTTGTTTCCAAGTAGTTTCAGTTCTTCGCTTGAACGTGGCAAATGATTACATCTCCAGAAAATTCCATTTGGATTGGATATTTGACAAATCTATTTTAACTGATTAAACTAAGCCACCGTCTAAGAACATAACAAAATAGCAAAGGGTATACAATATTTTTAGAACGAATACGAGATTATAGAAATTTCAATTTATAACTGTGATGAAAGTTAATCGCCATTAAAAGTGGGGACGGGACTAGAGAAATGTCAATTATAAATAACAATTATGTATAACATAAAAATTATGGGAACAAACAAATTTCACGTTTTGTTAATGTTTTTTGAAGAGCTGTATCTCTGTGGAAAGTGATCGCATTGAGATGAAACAAAAAACATTCTAAAGCTTTATGTTTTTTTTGTGCTGAAAATTTTTAGAAAATGATTTTTTAAGGTACCGTAAGGTACCACAATCATAAGAAGCAGAACGAGCAAAAAATTTCATTTTTTTTTTTTTTTTTTTTTTGAAGAGTGTCATTTTCTTTGAATTTTTTTTCTGGAACCAGATAAATATATTGATTCGATAACTTGTTTATTTAACTTTAGTATCGCCCTTTTTCGGCACTCTAATTTTTTTTTTTCAGAAGAATATCTGGTTTTGAATAAAAAAAGAGACTTTTGATTTTGGTTATCAATATCTCAGCAAGGAATGCCGACACGGAAAATTTAATGGCAGTTTTGAAAACTGGAATTAATTTTCTAAAAGATCTTTCTAAAATTTTTCAATAATTATTTTATTTTTGCCCCTCACCGTAAGATTAAGAAAAGGTAAAAAAAAACAACTTTTTAAAGACTTTAAGCAAACTCTTCACTGCTTTCTAAATGATGATTGCAGGACTTAATTTGGTAAAGCATTTTTAAAGAAGTATAGACCAACAATATATCTGCAAATATAAAATCGATCCATTGAACCGTTTTCCCATACTGAATGATCAAAGTCGTACAAACCAAGGGAATAAATTGTATGGTTCATAAAATTTGTGGAATCGTAATAAAAATGGAAAAGATGTTCTCTTAATTTTGTTGACTAACGTATTTTTTCAAATATTTAATTTTTTCGTTGCTAGTATATGACATTGCTACAATATGACATTGTTATTAAAAATTGACAGACAAAGCTTTAAATCTTGTAAGTTGATCATATTTATATGGCATAGTCTTACTTATATACAAATATTGTGCCATATTTTATATGACTAGCATTGGTCAGGTCATCTGGTCATGATAATATGATAATGTAATACTGCCTTGGCTATGAAAGTGCCATCGCTTTTTCTTTCTATCAAAAGTGAAAGACGGTAATCTATGAAATATTTCAGGTGGACCCGGTGTAAGATGCTCCTTTGACTGTGTTCACATTGAAATCAAATTTACGATTTTTTTTTTGACAGAAGTCAGTCAGCTCGTGTTCAGACTGCACAAAGTAATGTGAGTGAACACAACCGATTCACTCTGATGTTCAGCAGTCATTAAAAAAAACACAAATCTTTTCTCGTCGGAGAATTAATTAGAACTTTTTCAATCACAAAATTGATAATTCACTAAATAAATTGTTTTCCCATTGAAAAAAAAACTTTGATTCTAGGCGTGTTTTTTTGCAAGCACGGAAGAATTTGGTCGAAAAAAAACGACATCGGGGATTACCCCGACGCCATAACAGAAAAAACATGGAGTTTCCATACAAACTATCGATAACATGTATGGAATTCATGCAGGTATCACAGTTTTACTCCGTGCTTAAGTTAAGCACCGTAAATTTTCCGTGCTTAGCTAAGCCCGAATGGGCTTAGTTGTTGTTATATTTAACACGCAAACTGTTCAGCCTCGACATCGTTTTTTTCATCCAATTCCCTTCGGGCTTGCAAAAAAACACGGCTTCTGTAGTATTTAAGCTACAAACAAAAACTAAATACTGAGAAAACAAATGTCACAAAAGGACACGTCAAAAAAAATCCTCACTTGCCCATCTCTTTCTAACCACAAAGTGGGAACGAGATAAAGTACATAGACGTCAAAATAAATCCGAGGAGTAAGTCCAATGTGAACACCGTCTTTCATTTAATGATATCAAAAAACCAAAAATCGATTTTTGTTAGGGTGGAAAACTGGAAGTAGGAATTTCAAATCAATTTTTAGGTAACTTGAACCCTTCTGATATTTTTTTCTTAAATATAGTTTATTACTCTATGGCATAGAGTAGCCAAGTTTTGAAGTGGAATCTCCATTCGTTTAAAAGATACATAATTTTCCGTGAGAAGCCACCATGCGAAAATTAGATGTTTCACATTCAAATCGGAAATTCAATTCTAATCTTGAGTAATATAGACCTTTTGATATTTATTTTATTTTCTCTCAGTAGTTTATAAACATAATCCTGCTATCACTTACTAAATTTGGATATGGGGTCTCAATGCGTTGAAAAGTTACATATATTTTAATCTGAGGGCGCCACCACCTTACAGTGGTGGCTGGTATATTGAAGATTTATTTGATCGATTTCATTTAAATTATGAAAGGTCGCATTTGATCGGAAGTACCAGTATGGCTTCTGACGCGACCAAACCCTCACACTCGAAAAGAAGAACGAGCTTCAGGTCGAGACAGATCGCATTTTTTCAGATATGTACTTCATGCTATATCGCAATGGCCGGAACTCGTGATCCCGGGAAACCTTTACCATCAGCGTTACATGAAAGAATGCGGCGTTGGGGCAATAAGCAGACATTATAGTCTTTGAAAAGAAAAATTAAGGTAAACTGACCTTAATGATGGATTTACATGTATCTTCATCTGCAAACATCAAGAAAAGTAGAGCGGGATAGAGTGATACCAAAAAACCGAATGTGTGAAAGAGCACCACCATGAAGATGAACATGTTCGTCTTCGTTATAATCTTCGTCTGCGTTCCTATAATCAAGATCTCTGCATTTTGTTCTTCTCTCTCTATCCAACAAACATGCATTTTATATTTTGTATCCCTTATTTTTTGCAGAACTCGCATGAAGATACATGTAAATCCAGCATAAATTGCACAATCAAGGGAAATTCTGCATATTCAGCCCTATTCTTCTAAAATTTCTCATGAAAGTTTTTATTCTCCAACCAGGCTTGTCAGATTGGGCTATTTATCGGAAATTGGGCTATCTTTTTCCAAAATTGCCGACAACAATTTCAGTATGACAGCCCAATCATAATTGGGCTATAAATAGCCCAAATTTAATCTTGGGCGATATTTCGTACAAATAAATCATATAAATAAAACACTTTTCTCCCTCTAAAAATATACCCTTAATAGTTCCCTTGGAGATAATTCCAAAAAGCAAGAAAACAGTGAAAAATATTCCAAATTTGGAGGAACAATGAAATAAGCTCCCTCAATTTGGTTGGAGTCCGTTTTTTTCCTCCAAATTATCAACAAATTTGGAATAATTTTGATCTGAATTAGCCCTTATTGTTAAAAATTTTTCGGATGATTTAGTTTTCGAGTATTTAGAGTATTTCGTAATACAATTGTTAACCTTTGCATAACCAAGAAATCGATTAACTACAGCATCACTCGATACAATTATGCGTTTTGCGTATTGATGCTACGATATAAAAAAATTTGCTGTAAAATTTTTTCACCATTAAGGCTCTCCCAAACCAACGCGATTATTCGCCGCGACAAACGAAAACAATAACAACAAAGTGTTGTTTTGTTTGACAACCACGTGTTGTTATTGTTGTTTTCGTTTGTCGCGCCGAATAATCGCGTTGGATTGGGAGAGCCTTTAAATGAAATGATAAGTAAATTTAACCAAACAACGTAATTTATTTTATTTTTCGTTGTTTGTTAAAAAAAAATTATTTTATTTTCCGTTGTTTTTTAAAATAAAAATAAACTGTCATTGAAGTTCAGAAATGTTTTTTTTGTTTTTATTGGTATTGGGCTAATATTTGGGCTACTTTTTCGGGTCCAATTTTGGGCTACAAAAATGTTTAAATTGGGCTATTAAACTACTTCAGGACATGGCAACCCTGTCTGCTACCCGTCGGTAGGGAAATAATTATTCCAAATATCGTAATATTGTTGATTAAAATACATAAAACTAAAACAGTTACATTTTCTTGAGAATTTCGAAAATGAATATCGGTTAAAATTTGCACTCGAGAGAAAGAAGATTTCTAAAAATAACGTAAGGCAAATTGAGAGTGTTTCTTTATTCATTCTGGGATGTCCAGAATATTCGGAATACCAGTTTTGCGTTTCTTTATTCGACGGAATTGTTTTGACATTTCACCGAACAACAACAACCATTCTTTTTGTTCTAGTTTTGTTTCTTTATTCATTCCATTCTGGATAAACATTTCGTCTTTTCCATCCATTCTATTCCTTATCCCGAAGAAATAAAGAAACAAGATCTGAATAAAAAATTCACGTGAATCGAAAGTTTCGATCGAATTGTAGAATAAGACTGATTTACCTCTTTCGTCCGCGCGTAAGCTCACGCAGAACTAGGACCTTATGTCCTATATCCATTCCCGTGAACACCATACGTTCACTTTGCTGAATCCGAAAGGCTTAGAAAAGAGGCATACTAATTTTCAACCAATTTCACAAACCCGTAGATAAAGTGAGCAGCCGTGGTATGTATAGGTAATGGAAATAGTTCGATGTTAACTATAAATAAACAGCAAAATTTCAAAACTATATTTGTGAATGTTTTTAATTTCTAAGCACATCCTTTATCCTATCTGCCATTAATCAGGTCATCAGATATAAAAAAATATCCAACGAGTAGAAACCACTTTTCTGTTATCAGCAATTTAACTAACCTACACGTCATGTTTACACACTTAACTGCATTGAAAGCATAAAATATCACTGCATGCCGGTATTATTGATACCTACTGTTCATATATAAGTATAGGTACATACATACATACATACACATGTGCCTTGTTTAATTTGCGCTGCAGACCAAAAACATTCGATAGATAATATGTAATTTTAAATATTGCGATAACTATATAAGTTTTAATAGGAAATTGAATGAAAAACCGCACTGTCCTTGATAAATTCGCACCGATAAAATTAATAATTTCCCCATAGAGAAGTATATCCTAATACTTTGTCGTAATTACCTTAAAAAAATTTCCTAAATAATTAAGTCCGATAAGCATTTGATATTTAAGATGGAGCCAGGAATAACACAAAATAAAATCCCATTTAATTTTGCTCGATAAATAAAACAAATTATTTATTATAATCAAGCCATCATGAAAATTTGAATAAGAAAACAAAATAAGTAATAACAATAATTTGATTCCACCTCACCATACAGTCCGCAGTAATTATTCACAAATAATTAATCCGACACAAACTCGCCATTCATTTGCCATTCTCATGCCCACTCCAATTGGAAATTCTCTAAAGGAGCATGGGGCAATGCCTGAATGTCTGTGGCAGTTAAAAATACCTTACGAGCACGTAAAGTGTGCTTAAAGTTATTATTTATTCACTTGTCGTTACTCTCAGTGCGGGCATAATTGGCCACTACAGGGGCTACAACAACGAAACAAAAAAAAAACAACAACTACAGAGCAGTTTTATGCTATTGTACCGTTACCGCTGCCGAGAAGAGTTCCTATAGCAACATAATGAGGATATTGTTATCCAAGACAAGGGTGGTAGTTTTCAATTACGCCCTGCCAAAGTACCTACCTACTTCAGATGCCGCATGTATCTATGTACATCAGGATAACGTAAGCGCACAATGTCAAAAGAACTCTATCAGCGGCTCTCAGTACCAGTATTTGGCAGCTCGAATAGGCCTCTCTGCTGCTCGTTGATTGAAACATAACAACTTGTAGTCTTACACCCCTTAATATAGCCACCCCACCACCATCACCCACCTTCAACCCCAACCGCAAATAGTTTCATCAGCATCATCGCTATTATAATTACTATATCAGGAAACAAGAAGACCAACCCGACCCGACCCGACCCGACCCGACCAACCCCAATCTCAGCCCCAACCCCAAGTCCCAACAGAGTATACAAAACTTTTCCTTTCATTTGAAAGCTCAAGTCGTCAAGTAGAGTGAAGCTTTTTATCCTTTGCCAGGTGTCGGTGTGTGATGCAAACTAAATTCAATTCAGAAGCAAGTCAATCGTCGAAAGGGAAAGTGCGCGTCCGTGAAGTATATTTATTCCAGAATTAAAACACATATCCACCCCCCTCCCATCGAAACGGCGCAGGGGGAAGCATAATATGCGCCACGTGTGTGCTCATAAATTAGTTTTAAGTCGAGAGTGCTCTTAATGATGCCTTTCAATGGAAGTGCCCGGTGGAGTTTCATTTTTGTAGCGTTGCAAGTGCTTGTTGTTCTGACCAAATCAAGTCTACCTCCTTCATCGGATGCTGCTGTTGGTGTTTCGTATACGAATGAGCTGATTAAAAAGTCGTTATTACCGTATTCGCCTAACCGATATGCAACACCATCGAACTCAACTTATTCGGAGCAGTCGGTGTACGAACCATCACCACCCATCACTGTGGTGAATTCAGCACCAAAAGATGAAATTCGGAAAGGTTAGTGTTAAACCTATGTGTATACATATTTGAATATTTTGTTGAGTTCAAAAAATATAATTTATATATTATAAAGCATGTTTGTTTGTAAGACCGAAGTGAATTGGATGAAAAAATGACGACCAGAACTGACCACAGCAAAATTAGGTACCATCTACTTAGCTTTGTAAGAAAGCATGCAAAACAGAAATTAATCAGCACATACCACATTAAAATAAAAAGAAATCACGTACCTACGTAATGTAATTCCATAAAATAATTATGATCGGCCTAGCAGCCGATTCTTATTTTAAGTTTTTTATTGGTTAGGGTTTTTAACTAATCTAACTAACCCGTGCTTCTAAAGCCATAGTCCTCCCATACAAATTTTAATGGAATTTATGGACTTTTAACGTATTTTTTTTTTCCTCCCGAAAACCTTGTTGATTTTTATTATATGATCATCCCTTTAAAAACATCATTCAAAGTTTATTATGAAAGAAAAAATCTATAGAAAATATTTTCAATATTATTTCTTTTTTTTTATGTAAGAGGCACAGGTTAATGACAGAATTTGTTTATAAAAAATTTTTGTAGAGCATAAACTTTTAATTTATAGTCCAGTCAACGAAGGAAAAATAAATGAAATAAATCGTGTAGTCTAGGTTATTTTTTTAAGTGGTAGGGGTGACCCTCAGGTCTAACATACCAAAAGTCCCCAGCCCAGGGCCGCGAGCTTAAGCCTGGAGAGGGGGTTAAAGGCCCCCTTTTTTAGGTTTTCGCGAATATTTCGAAAACCAAGGGCTTCACTGAAAAAGTCTGAACCAAGGAATTAAAGTAAATTAAATTTCCTACAAAAAATGTTATATTTATATTTTCGCTTGGAGCAACACTAAGGAAGATGCGGGGTGGAGAAATGTCAAGAAATCTAAAAAATCGGTCATTCGCCTACCAATTTTAGTGTTTATTGATCAATTTTACCCAGAAATAACAGAAAAAGTAGGTATATGTATTCAAAATTATTCCATTGATGATTTGGAAGGGAGTTTATGGGGTTAAAACAGGTGGCGAGGGTTAGAATTTCCTAATTTAATTTATTTGCTACAGTGTTTGCATTCACTATGAAAAATACTGTTTCTTTAAAGGTAAAAAGTATAATGGATTTTTCCAAGTTACTGACCATGACTTTGTTAAATAATTTTCAGACATGTACTAAGAAAAAAATCGTTTATGATAGGGGGATCTATGTCCCCCCGTTTATAAGGGAGGGACCATTTATGGCCGTTGTTAATTCTTAGTCGAACGCTAGCAACTAGATAGCTGTAGGTCTTTCAGTTTTTGAAAAAATCAAAAATTATGGAAACTACTACTTTTTTAGAAAATTATTTCTCTTGTAAAACCGTCACTTTGCCAACGAAGGAAAAATCATGTAGTCTGGATTATTTTTTCATAAGTTAGGAGTGATGCTCAGGTATAATATACTGAAAGTCCCTAGTCCAGAGCCGCGAGCTTTAGACAGGAGGGGGGTAAAGGTTCTTTAGAAAAAATTTCTAAGAAAGTAGTAGTGTTCATAATTTTTGTTTTTCTCAAAAACTGAAAGATCTACAGCTATCTAGTTTTTAGCGTTCGACTAAGAATTAACAACTACCATAAATACTGAACTAAAATTTAGCACTTAGTTACAAAAAATTTTGAAAATAAAATCATTATACATTTTTTTTTTCAAAACGTTAAATTTAAGTTCAATTTTTTTATGACCTGTTTAAAAAAAAAACTTGTTTTAGCAACAAAATAAAAGAATAGGTCCTTGGATTTTCAAAAACCTATAGTGTTGTATTATAGGTACTTCCATTGATTTTAAATAATTATTAATGCACTTTACGTCAATGTTTTAGAAAATGGTCCCTCCCTTATAAACGGGGGGACATAAACCCCCCTATCATAAACGATTTTTTTCTTAGTACATGTCTGAAAATTATTTAACAAAGTCATGGTCAGTAACTTGGAAAAATCCATTATACTTTTTACCTTTAAAGAAACAGTATTTTTCATAGTGAATGCAAACACTGTAGCAAATAAATTAAATTAGGAAATTCTAACCCTCGCCACCTGTTTTAACCCCATAAACTCCCTTCCAAATCATCAATGGAATAATTTTGAATACATATACCTACTTTTTCTGTTATTTCTGGGTAAAATTGATCAATAAACACTAAAATTGGTAGGCGAATGACCGATTTTTTAGATTTCTTGACATTTCTCCACCCCGCATCTTCCTTAGTGTTGCTCCAAGCGAAAATATAAATATAACATTTTTTGTAGGAAATTTAATTTACTTTAATTCCTTGGTTCAGACTTTTTCAGTTAAGCCCTTGGTTTTCGAAATATTCGCGAAAAACTAAAAAAGGGGACCTTTAACCCCCTCTCCAGGCTTAAGCTCGCGGCCCTGGGCTGGGGACTTTTGGTATGTTACACCTGAGGGTCACCCCTACCAATTAAAAAAATTACCCAGACTACACGGTTTATTTCATTTATTTTATGATTTTAGGTCTTCGTTGACTGGACTATTAGGGGTTTTCGAAAAATCAAAAAAAATTGTTCAGGAAATAACTGACCCCCTATATAATAGTAGCTACAGTGAAAGCTCCTATTGCGGACAACTCCCTTAAGCGGACAATCCCTTTAGGCGGACAAATTCTCACGACCGTGGATCTTGGATGTACATTCCATACATTTTATGATCCCTTAAGCGGACACTCGCTTACCCGGACGCGGACAAGAATATTAGCCGTGATTTGTTAAATTAAATTGCCTTAGGCGGACAAAAACTTTTTTTTAGTATGCAAATTTCAAACATTATTTTTAGTAATACTTTTACATATACATTTATTCTGCATTAAAAACGGTCCCCCTGGTTTACAGCGACATAGATGCGGTTTCACCAAATTTCTGTCTGTGATCAAATTCATAACAGATTTTATTTCTGCAGCTGTAGTCTGTTTTTGTATCGTTTTTCTTGTATCTTCATGTTCATTTTTAGTTTGAATGAATTTCATGGCTTGTAGGTGCGAAAATGTTTCATAATGCCACAGTATATTATACATTTCCTTACACAACAACAACAACAACAACAACAACAACAACAATGGACAACTCCCTTAGACGGACAAAAGTGTTACGACCGTCGCTGTCCGGCTAAGGGAGCTTTCACTGTAGTTAGTACAGAAATCTATCAAAAATTTGTATTCTTTGTTAATTTTGAAGAAAGTACTGAAACGTTTTGTTTGTAATGACAAATGACATGTTTAAAGAAAAATTTTAACATGGAAGATAGTTTTTAAAATTAATATTGTGCATTACTCAACAAAAAAATGTAGGAAAGTACGCCGTACGCCCTTGTTTCTTACATTTAATTTTTCATAAATTGTATGTGTACAAGTAGTTACATACAGATTTAATATACGTACGTTAAATTTAAACAAAAATATTAGAATTTGAAAAAATAATAAGTAATAAGTTTTATATTTTTACTTGCGATATAGGTACTATAGGGCAAGCTATGAATTCGTGCAAAAAATCAAACTCGAGATAACAATCATTACGATGATAGAGAACACCAAAAAATTGGGTCCCGCAATTCCGTCTGTCTGACTGTGTGTACGTCTGTCTGTACCTCGGCGGTTATTCCCTAGAGGAGAAATCGAGATTTTTTTTAGCTCAAAAAAAAAAAAACGGTACTTGTCATACAATTGTTTTAAAAAAAAGATATTTATCTCAAAAACGGCTGTAACGATTTTTTTTTAATTTTTTCTGTGTACTAGTAGTGGTGTGCTCTATAGTTCAGTGAAAAAAAATTTACCAAAAACCGTTATTAACGGTACCTGCCATATAACCGTTTTTTTTTTTAATTTTCGATTTTATCGTTAACCGCTTAACCGATTTTGATCAAAATGTTTACTTATGAGGTCCTATCAAATGTGAATTATACTCTGTACAAATATTTTCAAAAAAATATTTTTTGGATTTAAAAAAAAAACGTTCAAAATTTTTTTTTTGAAAAATCATTTTTTTGAAAACGGATTGAAGAATATTTTTTTTAAATTATGGTTTTAGCTGTATATTATTATATTCATAAAAATGGCATACCAAATTTTTTTTTCTAAAAAATATCAAGAAATTTAATATACTTATATAAAATTATTTTTTAAGAAAACCGCTCCAACGGTTTTAAAAATTTTTTTCTGCAAAAATTCAATTTTTTTCAAGAATTTAGATGGCGTTCTTCATTCTGAGATTAAAACATTTTAAGTACTTATAATTTATCAATTTAAAGAACGTACTTCATGCTTTTTTTTCCGTATTCAAATTTCCGTTCTTTAATTTATTAAATGGAAAATACATATACAGACATATAATTACTAACTATGTGTTTTATATTACACTCAATCTTTAAAATTCGAAGAAACTTTTACTACAAAAGCAAGTTCGTGCGACCCAGTCGTGCATTTTATTTTATTAAATAAAAAAAAATTATAATACAAATTTTATATTTGCTAATGTAAAAATCATCCAAATTTAAATGATAATTTATTCAAGAATAGCTTTTAATGCAATGTTACTAACCAAAATTATTTCACTATTTCACACATGGAAAAAATAATAGGAAGGACTTTATTCGATCTCAGTCTCAGAGTAAACCCACATGAATGTTGTACTGTTAATTTTAAGAAGTAATATTGGTGTTAATATAAAATAATACAGAATTATATAAAACGTACACCAATTGTTTTTTTTTTTCCTTTTTTTTTGGTATTCTTAACTTAATTTACTTCTATTAATTTTTTATTTTCTCAGTGACAACATCTCGTAAACGTCGCAGTGTCTTCCATGTCCGATGGAATCCTAACGAAAAGTTTATCGTCGAAAGTAAAGAAAAACCAGCAGTTAATCGTACCAAGCTTTCACCGCATCCACGTTTTGCTCTTTCAAAGAACACAAAACTTACCCTCGATCCAAAGTTGTACATGTGTCATGACAAATACCTTGAGCGCTGTTATAATAAAACTTTAGCCTTTCGAACAAGGATCGTTCGGACTTTGGAGAAATCAATGAGTGAATCTTTAAATGAAACAAACTATTACCATGTCGACTACAAGCCTTTGTTCGGAAGCAGTTTTGAAGAGCAGTACTATCCATCGAGTTGTTTGGTTTTGGAAGCTGGTGTTAGGGTCTTGAGACGTAGAGATCCACCGTTTAATAAATTGGAGTTTGGTAAATTGTTTCCGAAGAAAAAAATTTTTCGGGATGTGAAGAACATCAAGACTTGTGCAATTGTGTCGAGTTCTGGTTCAATGGCTGGGTCAAAGTTGGGAAGGTTCATAGGTAATATAGATTCTAAAGAAATTTAAGAGACACAAAATCGTTTCTAAATTCCTTTATTTTTCTTAGTTGCTTAATCTATACATTAATTTTGTTTTTATTTATTAAAACAAGACTAATTCTAATTAACTAACAGCACTAGCTGACAGGGCTTTTGGCTGAAGTTCTGTTTTTATAACAAAAAAAAAACTTAAAAATTCATCAGGAATATCCATTTTTTTCCTAAAGAATGAAGGTGCTCTTTATGCTTTACTACGGGCGTTAATATTATATTTTTTTTTTCTTTTCCAGACAGTCATGATATTGTCATGAGGTTTAATCATGCTCCAACTCGAGGGCATGAGGTTGATGTTGGCAGCAAAACAACAATTCGCGTTGTTAATTCGCAAGTAAACTACATTATTCCTAAGTCCTTACTTTATTTTAATTTTTCTCTGAAATTAAAAAAAACTTCTTAATTTAGGTAGTTACAAAAGCTGAATTTAATTTCACAAAATCAAGAATATTTCAAAATGTAACCATTGCTGCTTGGGATCCCGGAAAGTATAATGGAACACTGGGAGATTGGCTAACAAATGCCGATTATAATATATTTACTAATTATGAAATATATCGTCGTCGGTATCCAAAATCGAGGGCATATCTCATTGATCCGCATTCAATATGGCGCTTATGGCAAGGACTTCAAACATTTTCAGGGAAACCGATTCGTAAAAATCCACCAAGTTCAGGATTTATTGGTGAGTTAAAATTGAAATTGACAGATTTTTTGTGGAACGGAAGTGGACCTTTGGTGATCTAGAGAAGAGTGCGAAAGTCTTGAGATCGAATCCAAGCCTATCCAACATTAAAATTGATTTTTTTTACGTCTGCCGGATCCGTCATGCCTTAAATCCTCTCTTCCTAGAGTCTGCATTGAGAAGCTTTAATTTAAATTTTGGGCAAATATTTTAGAATGTTCATTAAAACGTTTCAATCATAAATTTGATATTTTAAAAAAGTTTTTCTTTAACTAAATGCATGAAGTACTTAAATGTATTTTAGTACATTAAAATTTGCATTTACATTTTTAGGTCTTTCACTACTGTTACCGCACTGCCCTTATATTGACTTTATCGAGTACATTCCATCAACAAGGTTAAATGGTCGGTGTCATTATTACAGTAAAGAGGTAAATTATCATAACATATTTTTCCTGGCTAAATATTAAATATTCTTATCAATTGTTTTAAAAGATGAACTCAGCTTGCACATTCGGAGCCTGGCATCCTCTGGCTGCTGAAAAACTTATGGCACTAGATATGAATATTGCTGATGATTTATCTGTTTTTCAATTTGGCATACTTCGCATTCGTCGTCCGGATAAACTACTTTGTGGCTTCAATTTCCTCGGGTTCTAAAATTTACTTTAAAAAATATTTATAAAATTTTATTAATTTCGGAAACGATAACAGTCTACTATAATACAATCACTTACAATATTTGGACTTAGAATAAGAAAATAAATAAATAAAATAAAATATCATACGGATTGAAAATTACAAATTTAATTTACCTTCAAAATGTATCAGGTTATTTTTCCTTAAAAGTCCATAAATGAAGACTGAAAGATATCCCACTTATTACGGCCATACAGGGCATGGGCCCTGGACCTCCGACAGCAATACCTCGGTTTCCTCTAAAAATTATCTTAAAACTGTTCTCCATAACCTCGGATTGTATCAAAATAAGATTCTCAGTTTTGAAAAACTTTTTGTTTTTAAAGCCTAGCCTATAGATCAATGCGACGTGTAATCAAAAAAAGTTATTTTTTTGTAAGAAAATTTCACTTTAATTCACGTATAATTTATGTTTAAAACAAAATTCAAAAAACAGTGGCATTTAGCAAGGACTTCTAGGCATTGCAGAGCAATGAAATTAGGCTTTAAATTTATCTTGAAGTATTTAGATTAAGAGTCAATCAATAACCATTGCGACTTTTTTAAGAAAATGGAAATTTAAGATATTAGGAATACTGAAAATAAAAGTGTGTCCCATAAACTTTTAACTTTTTTTCCATAAAATTTTTGATAAAAAGTACTATTTTGGTTTTAAGTATTAAATGCATTTTTTTTAATCGAAGGCTATAAACTAGATGGTCCTATGTCTTCTAGTTTTTGAGAAAAATTAAAAATAACTAAGGCCCATTTGCTGAAACGAGTTTTAAGTATTTAAGTTCAATATAAGATCTTATGTGACACTTTACGCTGAAGAAAAAGTAGAACATAAGCGTTTAGGTTAAACAAAAATATTTAAGTTTCGTTTCAGCAATTGGCCCTAAAACTACTTCCAAAAATATTTATTTTTTTTTACTTGAATTCGCTTACTTTTGTATTTTAACAAAATATTACTAAAAATAGTGTATTTAACTAAAACAAGCTATTTTATACAATAGTAGACAAAAAAAAAAAACACAAAAAATAATTTTGGCCATGCTTTTGGGAAATTTGACCAACGTGAGTCGTGTAAATTCAGCATAATTCGCCCTATCGAGGTAACCGTCGGAGCGGAATTCTCTCCGATTTCCTACGAATCGGAGACATTTTGCTTGGAGGTAGTTCTCCGGCCAGCAAAATGACTCCGATTCGGAGGAAATCGGAGAGTTCAGCTCCGCCCGGTTACCTCGATAGGGCCGATTATGAATAGGACTGACAAAAAGACATCATTTGTGCCATTACTAAAATCGGGAAGTATTTTTAACATAAACTGAAGAGTTTAACTGTTCCATTAATGTCCCTTATTTTAGCTGCCATTGACAGTTTAAATTATGAATTGTTATAAGTATTCTACTGAGCGAAAAATAAGGCGGAAAATATAAATTTCATTTGTGCGTAACTCATATCAAAAAATTAATAGAAAAAACCTTCACTTCCAAAACGTTACATGATTTATTTATAGATAATCCCTTCACTGCACATGAATTAAATTTTTTTTCTTATATCTAAAATAATGTATAAGTTTTTTATAATGACAAAATATATAAATAATATGTATGTGTATAGCTAAATACATTAAAAAAATAATAATAGTATGTATTTTCATAATTAAGATTAGTTATTCCCAATTTTTAAATAGGGAGTATAAAATATTGATTATATTGTAGCGAAAATCTTATAATGAATTTCGTAAAAATATTTTGATAACATTTATGTTAAACGAAAATGTTGCTACGGCCGGCGCCTTTGAGCCCAACTTGAGTGAGTGTTTGTATATTAAATTTTGTTCTTCATCTGTAAAGACTTCGATTCATTCATGAGTTTTAATTAACATACATTTTGTATACAATATTACACTTAAATTTTAGTAATTATATTGCTTGTTGAAACTCATTTTTTAATTAAAAACATGCTGGAAGAAGAATGTTTACTTGATATAAGAAATAACTATACCTTGTAAAAATGATTTCTCCCCGAGATGAAATGATTTTCAGATAATAATGAATAAACTTATTAGACTTATCAATTCGTTAATATCAGCTTCATTTATACGAGTAACAAGACATAATTATTTTTAGCATTTTATACCAATTAAAATATTTGTCACAATACCGGGTTATGACAGTTGGTATAAAATTAACAATTAATGTCATTTCTTCACTCGTGTAAATGAGACATCATACTCTTTTCACTGGTAAAGAAACGAAGACGCCCAAATAGGTATTCTGTATAGTCTAATGGCGTTTCTTATAATCAATACGTTTTAGATACTAATAATTCAAAATTCACAATAGAATCTTTTAGACGTTTCACCATGTTTGATTTAAGTATTTATTCTTTTAGTTTAGTTTAGAGTCGAAAGAAAATTTTGGGAAGGAATGTATAAATTGTGGGTTCAAGGGCTTATACTAATAGGTCGAGTCGTGAGTCGTGACATAAAAATACGAAAGTCCTGACATGATTTTTTTGAAAATTTCGGTTTTTTTATTTTTTTTTGGTAGGGGTGGTGTACCCACTTCAAATTATCCGCTAATCTGCTAAACATTAGCGTGCAAATTTGTATTCTGCTATCCGAAACCATTGTTCCAATACATGATAAAAAATAAAATGTTAACAATTAGGTATATTTTAGGCCACCTGCTCTGATTTATAAATTGTTAGCGGTATATGACTGCTTTAAATAAAATTAAATTGTTTCTACGTTTATATAGTTATCTTCTGCTCATTATCTGGACAAATATTTCAACTCTGGATAGTTCTCACGTCAAATTTTAGAATTTTTTACAGAAAATCTAATCAATTCGTGTTGCGATTCTGAAAATAAATATTTACATAAATGTATATCTGCAAGTTAATTATGTTGCTTTGGGGTTGTTAAAATGTATTAATCTTAACATAATATTATAGTTATTCTTAGTTTATTGTTTTTTTTATCCTTGTATGCTTAGTGAAAGTGGCTTTAAGAGTTTTAATGATAAATATCTGTTAAATATTGGCAAATTGGATGAAATTCCGCAAAATGTAAACCTTCCGCATTTCGGAATCCTACTGTAAAAGTAAAAATTTAAAAAAAAAATCCTGCCAAGCTTTTATAATAGATATCAAATTTGAACGTTATTTCCCGCTCATCTTTTATCAGACACCCCGTAAATGAATAGCTATGCGCTACATTTTTTAAGATGTTCTTGACCCTTAAATTTGAGGCTATATTTTTTCATAAAATTTTTTTCACATGAAAATTCTTTATTTTTAAGTTAATCTTATGGTTAGTAAACAAAAATAAAATTAATAAAAAATATATATGTAATTTTTTTAAATAGTTCGAGAAAAATAAATAAAACGTAAAAGGTACATAAATTCCATATACATTTGTATGGGAAGAGTATAGCATTAGAGGCACGGACTAAAACCTCCTACAACATCTTTTTTGTTCAATAAATTTTTTGTAGGGCGTAAACTTTTGATTAAAAAGAGGTGTCTGTTAAAAGAATAAGTTTGGGAAATAACGCGCACTGAATTATACATCCACTCCCAAAATTTACTGTCTACTCTTTGTCTACTTTAGTTTATTATTTAAAATTGTTCATCATCATCTTCGTCTAAGTCTGAATTCATCTCAGCAAACATATCGTGAAGATCATCAGTTTCTCCTATAGTGTCACTTATGTTATGAACTTGTCGTGCGTTATATAATTTTTCGAACTCCGATTTTGGTTCGAGATTTGCTACAATTGGTAGCACCTTGGCCGTTGATGACAACGTATCACTAATTTTGACTAATTCATTCAAATCTGGTTTATCCTCTTTGGCATTCAATTCGCGCCGACGAAGTTCTTCCCAGTTAGTTGCCCTCGTTGACAAGGAAGTATCGGCCCAGTCATCATCTTCTTCTTCGGGTTCTGAAATTAATAAGAATATTCATTTGTATTTTTATTTATAACATATTTACTAGGGTGGTCTTTATAAAGATATTGATAATTAATGCTAAATTTTGAATTTTTACGTTTACTAACAAACTTATAAAAAATCAGCTTTTTATTTTAAAAAATAAATTTTTTTCTCATATAAAGCTTTCTTCGTGTTTGAGGTGGGGTTAAGAAAGTGACTCTAGACATGCCTGTTTATACAGGGTGTTCGGTATAAGGCGCACCAGGTATGGGAGGGGGGTCTATTTCCTCACGTTTAGGCGGGACGGGCCTTTTTTTTTTTAAATCGACTTGAAATAGGAAAAAGTTATGAAAAAACAACCGCAACACTTAGAATGTCATGTTATACTTTTTTTTAAAGCTAAAAGCTTGTTCTTTTATTTTCTTTTTAATTCAAATTATTTGAGAGAATAGTTTTTGAAAAATAAATTTTTAAACTCAAAATTTTGAAAAAATAATGAAAAAAATTTTGTTCAAACTAATTTTTTTCAAAATTTTACGTTATTAAGTAATATTTTTGTTTTTGATTTTCGATGCTCCTATTAATTTTCAGTCAACCATTAAAAATTGGATGCCTAAATGTTTTTTAGTTTTTGAAAAAATTGAAAATAACAATATCTACTTTATTGCTTACCTTAGTTATTTTTAATTTTCTTAAAAAACTAATACGTTTTGACACCTGGTTTTCAGTGTTTGACTAAAATTTGATGGAAGTATTGAATATTAAAAAAGGAAATACTACTTGAGAATGATAACGTAAAGTTTTTAACAAAACCAGTTTGCACACATTTTGTTTTTTTTTTTTTTTCAAGAATTAAAGTTTGAAAAATAATTTTTGAAAAACTGTTTACTAAAATAACTTCTTTTAAAGAGAAAATCAAAGAAGAGGTTTTTGGCCTTACAAAAAGGTATAACATGCCTTTGTGACCGTTGTTTTAATTTTTTTTTTCTGTATAAAGCAGAGATCAGAAATAAATCTCAACCTTTTGAAAGGTCCCTTAATAACTCTTATTTGTTGCTATTTTCAATAAAAGTCACAAAATAACCTTTATTCTAAAAAAAAAAGTTTTTCGGTCAAGGTCTGAGCGAAACCTTTATTTTGTTTTTTTTATGTTACGGTCAACCAGTGAGAGAAATCGCTGAGAGAAAAAAATAAATCTCATCTGCAATTTTATCAATCAGAATGTCTCTTAGTATGGGCCCTTAGTTTTTCGTTAGCACTGCATGCTGAAATGCAGCTTATTAGGCTTTTTAGTCATCATCATCAAGTTTTCTGACGTATTTGCTTGGCGTCCCAGCGACTGAATTCAAAATTGAAAGGGAATTTTCATCTTTAAATTTTATTTTTAGTGACAAAAAAGGACAATCTTGGGTCAAAAAAACCTTGAGAGTTTATCATTAGCTAAATTAAATACCATATATTAAAAAAAAACATAAAAATCCGTTGCTCCGCTTAGGGGGTTATCAGTCGCCAATGTGAACAGTTTTCTTGACCAAAATACTCATTAACCAAAAATTTGTTTTCTCTTTACAATCTATTTTATTAAAAGCACCTTGCCCGGCCTTTTTTGAAAGTTTTTGAAAAAAAACAAACTTTTTTTTACCAACTTTTTTATTGATTTTTTAGAACTACTGGCGCTACCTTGATCACGAATATGTATTTTTGAAGTCGATAGGTCGCTTAGTTTAGCCGCAAGTCAAGTTTAAAGATGCAAACTTTGATGCCTCTAGCACGTCTAGTTTAGCCGCAAATTGTATTTAAAGATAAAAGTCGATTTTTCATATAATAACATGCATCAATTGAAAAGGTGCTACTTCCAAGATTACGAATATGCATTTTTGAAGTCGCTAGGTCGCTTAGTTATATTATTAAAATTTTTTGTTCGAATTAACCATTTTTGATTTATTTTCTACGAAAAAGGTTAAAGGTTGACCTTTTCCATTAATTTTTTCGTAAAAAACTCAACCATTGAGAGATATTTTAAAAAATAAAAAATAAATCTCAACCGATAACCGATATTTTGTTTTTCAATAAATAAATCTCAAACCGTAACCGAAATCTTCTTAAAGAAATGTGGTAACTCTCAGAGAGAAACCAATTGAAAATAAAGGTCAACAGTTATTTCTGATCTCTGGTATAAAGACATTTTTTTTTAGAAAATTTCCCCTCCCCTTATTTTCAATTTTCTCAAAAACCAAAAAATACTTGATTATTTTCTTTTTGTATTTGACTAGAAATTTACAGGAGCTTCGAATATTAAAAAGAAAATTACTTCTTAATTACGTAAAATTTTGAATACAATTTTTTTTTATTATTTTTAAAAATTTTGAGTTTGAAAATTAATTTTTCAAAAACTGTTCTCTCTAGTAACTCGAATCAAGAACAAAATGAAGAATTGGATTTCTGGCTTTAAAAAAAAGTTTAACATGACATTATAGAATGTAGGTGTTATTGTTGTTTTTTTAATAACTTTTTTCTATTTCAAGTCGATTTTTAAGAAAATTGCCCCTCCCGGCTAAACGGGGGAAAATAGACCCCCCTCACATACGATTTTTTTCCTGTCTTAACCCAACCAACTCGCTCTAGGCTTTTGGCGCACCTTATACCGAACAACCTGTATAAGTTTTGTATATAAAAGTACTGTTTATTGGGAGCAGTATGCTAGTGATTGAAAATACATTGTCTTTTTATAACATAACTCACCTCCATCCATATCATCATACTCGTAGTCATCCAAATAAATATCGTCCATCGTAGGCGTCGGCACCCGTTCAGGGGGCGCGGAGTATTCATCCTTCACCCTCGTACCCAGCAAATTTATCCCTTCGTTATCAGAACTACTTTCATCGTTACTACATTCCAACTTAACAGTCCCGAGTTGTATCTTCCTTGCTGTTTCAGGTGGATCCATACAAATACAGTCTGGAGATTCTGACTTCGGCCTAGCTGCAGCTATTTCCGCCGTAGTTTTATTCAACAGTTCATTGGCCTTGTCTAGGACATCCTCTTTAGTGTCCAGCCTTTCTTCTAGTGATTCTGGTAAAACAGAGGCAATTGAGTTTGTTTGCGCATTTGTTGCTGCATGCGTAGAATCTTCTTGCTGGTTCTTTTCCGAAGCTTCTTTAACTGGCTCTCTAGAAGGATCTGTGTGAAATTGTTTTGATGCCTTGCGTGGCTCTTGTGATTCTTCTTCTGAAGTTTTTGTGGTTTCCTTTTGTTTTATTCTGATTTCGTCGTTGGTTGTTTTCTCTTTTTGAGACTCTGCGGACTCCTCATCCTTATCCTTACCAACTTCGTCCTTAGTATCAATCGTACAGAATGCTAAGCGATTGGACCTCACTGAATTTAATGCCTCCTCATCATGATCAATTATATCATCGTCATCTTCCTCAATTTCATCCAACATAAATGCATCTTCGTCCTCGTGATAATCGTCATCGTCTGCATCATCCCAAGGTTTTGTCTTATTCGTTGGTAAAGCTTCTCGATCGCCACGCTGGGGAGCATTCGTCTTTGTCTCTCCCGGGAGCCCGATGTTGCCCTTCTGTCTTCGGAAACGTACAATTAAACTCCTTGACTCCAGCAATGCGTTCACTGTGTTTTTGTACGCTTTCATCGACTCCTCAAATGTGTTATATCGAATGAATGCGTACCGCGTGTACCTCATGCGCTGGGCGTACCCAATATCGATGCGCTGCGCATTGGGGAAGTGCGTCTTGACTGCCTTCACCGATATCGATGTGGGCAGGTTTCCTATATACAGCGTGTAGGGATCAATTTCTTCCGGCGACACCACATGATCCTCGGACGGCTGAGTCTTTGGCTCCGCAACTATTTTGCCAGTTCCAAAAGGAATCTCGCGGATCGTTTCCAGAACCTTTGCTGTGTCTGCGCCCTCCTTCAGCTGGACAAAGCAATAACGAGGTGTTGATGGCTGTTGGAAATGGACAGTCTCGATAAACGGTGAGTACTTCTTGACTATGTATTTGTTCAGATCTGGATCAGGAAATTTTAGTATTAACATCTGCCGTTTAGACGCTTTACTGTATTCCCTTTCCAGAGCAAGAGCTGCTTCTGCGTCTTCCCGCACCCATTCTTTAGAGCGAGAGTATCGCGACGACATCGGCTTTCGTTTGGCTTTTTTATTGACTTGAACTTGGCCGTTGTCCGCGTCATTCAGGAAAATTGTGAGTTTTTCCGGCCCAGCTGGTTGTTCTTCTTCATTGAATTGGGACATGTCACTGTATTCCCCGCTGTGGCCTAAATCCATGCGTGGAAAGAATGGATGTGGGTTCATGGCCGGGAAGTGATGCGGGTTTCTTCGACGATTCCGCGCGTATGGAGAATTCATGCTGTTCCCGGCATTTGGGGAAAGAAGTGTTGGTTGCCTGGTCGGAGGAGGTCCTCGAATCCCACCGGGGCCACTATTGAAACCGTTGTACATCGCTCCGTTCAACGCGTTCACGCCGCGTATTCTCAAGCCGCCTGCGGAGCCGGGTGCTCTGAGACCAGGGCCATTGTAGTTAGGTGTGGGGCCACTCGGTCTAATCAAGAAGTCATTTTTTCTCGGGTGTCCAAGCGCGGGTTCGGGATCCCTTGGCAGAGGCGGCTTTTCTGGCTTCAATTCCGGAGGCGGCAGTGGTGGTTGGGAAGACCCACTTGAAGCACTAGGCGGTGAAGTGAAATATGGTGGGGGTGGTGACATGAAGTTCCAAGGAGGATTATTGTTGTACATTATTGGTGGTGCTGGGGCGGGAAATGGAGACATGTTGACTGAGTTCATTGGAAAGAACGGCGGTTGGTTAAAGAACGGCGGATTAGTGGCATATTGTTGCTGCTGATGCTGTTGTTGTTGTATTTGATGTTGAATTTGAAATTGCTGTTGTTGCTGCTGGGCGACTGCGGCCGCTTGTATTTGCTGCTGGGCCATAATCTGTTGTTGCTGATGGATGTGCATCTGCTGTTGCTTTTGTTGCTTCTGATGGTTATGTTGTTGGAATTGCGATGGTGGCACGTAGGAATCAAAGCGCTTTGCTTCTGATGCAAAGTCTGGAGAAATTGAGCGTTTCATTGTTGAACGAAGTTGGTTAAGTCTTCTGGTTTGGCATATCCTAAGTTATACTCAGAACCATGACGCTATGAGACACTGAACGCAAATTTGTTTGATATTTAGTATTTGTTTTCAGCAAAACTATGGAAATGTTACCTTTCAATGCCGGCTTTTTAATGTATGCAGAAATTTGTAAACTTAAGGTAGTTTTAGGTTTTTTCTTCTACGGACTTAAATTTTCTTTTAACAAGTCAACTATCAAATTTGGCTGTCAAAAACAGATTGTTTTTTTTTTTGCTGAATATGGGGAAAAGAGACAGAACTATGTTTTGAATTTTGTTGTGATATTTTTGGGTGTGTTCAAATGCAAACTGTCACTGTGACAAATATTTGTTCTGTGGTGTGAAATTTCTTAAGGCTCTTGTACACTATCCCAATGAAGCGAGGTACGCACTGCGCCTGTTTTTTTCACCAGTAGTGAAAAAAAACACGCATAGTGTGGAAAAATAATATGAAATTTCATTCCACACTTGACTGATAGCCCATATCTCACACATTTTGTTTGGATACAAGTGTGGGAATTGAGAAATAGTCGCTTCATAATTAAAATGTTTTTGTTTTTCGTTCATTTCGTCTTTTTGTAGCGCATTCAAATTTGTTTGTAAATTTATTGTGTTTATATAAATGATGAAAATAAAAGTGACGCTAGACATTGGTTAACTTTTAACTTTTGCCACTCGGCGTTCGACAGATAAAGTGAAAGAGCAACCACGGCTATAGCTAATGGCATCTCGGAACTTTCTAATAGAAAGTTTCTATACATTTATATTCTTTATTTTACTTTAAAAATGCAAAGGTACTACAAAATCAATTAAAAACAATTCATTTCCAGCCGCAGGCGGAAGAGTTCACCAACTTTTAACTTTTCACGTACGGCACTGTTGACGTTTTAAATTGTATGAAGAAAAAAAACAACTTTTTGGTTCGGACAAAATATTGTGGTTATTTGATTCGCGAAAAAAATTATTTATTAAAAGGGAAAATATTGGAAGCAAAAATTGTGAATTCTGAGCTTGTACACAAGAATATTGTTTTGTTTTTCTTCAAAATACTTTCAAAGCTCTACAGCTGCTTTGTGGGCACGTAAAAAAAAAAAAACGAACGACACTTTTTGACAGCTCTTCCAGTTCCGTCTGTGGCTCCAGTTCATTGAAAAAGAAGTAAAGGAACTGGTGTACATATATCACATAGACGGTGTTCACATTAGGCGTTTTTCTTTTTTAGCTCTGAGCAGAGCCTGAGCGATCCGAGTAAGCTCTGATCAGAGTATGATCAGAGCTCACAGATTTAATTATGAAACACGTCTGATGAGCACTGAATTGCCTAAGCTCCGAGCTAGCTGTGATTGAAAAAATAAACACAAGTTAAGCGCTCTGATATGTCTGAGCTAAAAAATAGACACCAGATTTTTTTCGACAGGTCAGTGCTTTGCTCTGAGTTAAAAAAGAAGAACGCCTATATCCCCTTTCACACGAAGATACTAGTTGCTGGTGATTTTTTTGACGTTTTCTTTAAATCTCCTTAACAATCTCTTGTACCTTTCACACGCAAGCAACAAAAACCCGGAGATTTTCTTTATTTTCCTTTTAAACTACCTTGGTTGAACGCACACAAACGTAGTGTAAAGAGAAACGTCGAAAAAATTTCCTGAATTTGTTGACCGGGGTGATTTCATTTCCCCCTCTTTCTTCCTGCCCTTCTCGCCTATGAACTAATTGTTGCCGGCAACTCAGTTGTCCTGTGTGAAAGGGGACTATTGGACTTACTCCTTAGTCCCCTTTCACACAAGGCAACTGAGTTGTCGGCCACAATGAGTTCATTGGCGAGAAGGGCAGGAAGAAAGAGGGGTAAACGAAATCTCCCCGGTCAACAAATTCAGGAAACTTCTTTGACGTTTCTCTTCACACTACGTTTGTGTGCGTTCAACCAAGGTAATTTAAAAGAAAAATACAGCCAGTCTCCTCCGATTTTGTATCTTCGTGTGAAAGGTACAAAAGATTGTTAAGGAGATTTAAAGAAAACGTCAAAAAAATCACCAGCAACTAGTATCTTCGTGTGAAAGAGGACTAAGTACTTCTGAGAAGATAAAATTCGTAATCTAGTTTTACCAGCTACATATGTTCCTACTTTCCTGACCGAAAAGAAATATAACTAAAAACTATTTGGGCGCTCTAGCTTTTAGCCGTCCAACTTCACGCCGATCCTGTGTGAAGGCATTTTTGCTTGTGTAACTCACACTACTTTAAAAAAAGCCTCAGTTTTTTTATGATATGCCAGTTCCTCTTATTTCTTCTTCTATGCTCCAGTTCCATGACGGTGTTTTTTTCACAAAACAACTGCGCTAGCGGGAAAAAAATATTTTAAATTTTGTTATTTTGCAAAAAGTGGCCAATGTAGTTAAGACTTCACACCGAAAAAATCAGTCGAGAAACGCTGAAAAATGGAACAAAACTCATGTATTTTGTTTCAGTTTTCATCGACCAATTTTATGCATGTGAGAATTACAGAACGTAAGCACAGTACGCCACAAGAATTAATATCAAGGCTCTTGGTATAAATATTTTTGTTTTTGCACAAAATCAAATTATCAAGCAAAAAGTTTCCTTTCCAAAAAGATACCCACGCATTTCTTTGTATGAAATCTACCGTATCGACGAATTAAACTGTCGGAAAAAATATAATTAATCATTAAATAACATAGAAGACAATTAATATCAAAATCAACAGTAAAAATAGATTAGGTAGGTATGTACAAAAATACAGAAATTTAACGGCCATATTATTCACTCAATACATCCAGATCAAAACTTAAATCTGGATGTATATCATACAAAATCAATGCAATTTCATCTGGATTTAAATTTAAATCTGGATTTATCGAGTGAATAATATGGTGGTAAGTAATCAAAAAAAAGGGAGAAGTAAACGAAAGATAACCGCAAAATGAAAACTCAAATTAAGCTGCTTTTGACAGATTAACATTTTCAATTTATATCAACGAGATGAGTTGGACATTGGTACAAAATGTAACATTCTTACATGTCAACTTTGAATAAAAGAACGATTTTATTACGTCATAATATTTACACAATTACTACGTTTATATTCAGGATCGAGTGCTCGAGTTCGATTAGGGTTGGATTTTTGACTCAGTTTTTTCATTCATAGATTTGAGAGCTCGATAGTCTACTATTACACGATGACTCTAGACACATGACTCTTCTCAAAAGTAATGAGTGCGAAAGAGAAAAAGAATGAGATAGAAAATCTTTGAACCGGAGAGTCGTGGGCCAAATTTTCGGCGACTCTTTTTGACGTTTTCATTTTCTCTTGTTCGTTATTTTACCATGTCGCTTCATTTCTGTTCGTTTCTTGTCGAGAGCACATGTATACTTGTATGGTGTGGAGACAAAGAGCATTAACACGGACAACAAAACTAAAAGAGGACTGTCAAATTTGAGTCATGAATCGAGAGTCAGCGTGTAATAGCACGCGACTCACAGAATGATTTTTAAAGAGGAATTCGAAAAAAGAGTCATGACTCTAGAGTCAACGTGTAATAGCTGACTATTGAGTTAAATTGAAATGGTGTTGAGATGACGTATGGTGTTTCTCAAGTTAACTCCTCAACCCAGATTTTTTAGCACAAATTTCGACTCTACTCCGCTCGTGAAATGAAATCGAGTCGGTTCAAGCTCATTTCAACTCGATGCAGGTATACAAAGGTTCTCAGTGAGCTTCAAGCTCGCTTAAATACCACATGGAAACGTAGCAAATATTACACTTTTCGAGTTTAGGAACGATCAGAGTTAACAATAGTTAAAAATTTTACACAAAAGGAACGCACCAATGTCCGCTTGGTACAATTTAATACTAGCCATAGCATTTAGTTTATATCAAAAAATTACAGCTGGCGCCATCTAGTAGTTTTAAATAGTTAATAGCTGCGTTTTATTTTCTACGGATCTGGATCAGGATCATTTTATAACACTTAATACAAAAACAATTCAGAATCCTGCTCTCTATCTGGATCTATTTCGAAGATCCAAAAATTAATTCTTACTATGGCGAGTAGATTGCTTTTATGGTAGGGTAGCGTTTGTTGTAGTGCAAAGAAAAGAGACGGGAAACAACTGAAAATAATTAGAACGTAGGTAAAAAAGAGATGGTTATATAACACTGATGTCATAATATTGAATTAAAAAAAAAAAAGTTAAAACAATAATTTTTTGTAAAACAAAAACTGAAATTTGTAACTATTTATGCATGGATATCATTTTATTTTTGAGCTATGAACATAATGTACATACATAATGTATGTACATCTCCAATGTATAGCTAAACATATAATATAATGTTTAACCACAACAATAACAAGTTCATGCGATTGATTCGTGCATTATATATGTTACTGTAAGAAGCCGAAATAATAAAATTCTAGAATTTACCAATAAATCCTAGAACAAATTTTACCAATGGTGCTGAGAAATATTAGGATTTGCCGGTAAATTCTAGAATTTCATTATTTCGGCTTTTTACGGTAACAAAATACACATATCTTATCAAGTTCTATCGTAATCTACATACATACATACATACATAAATTTTTGTTAAAAAAAGTTGAAAGCAAATTATTTTATTTAAAAACGTAAAATCTAATGAATTCGTAGCAGGTTAGTATAGAAAATTAATCAATACAAATAAATCAAATATTTTACGGTAATATGTTGAACTGAAAACTTTAATATACAGCATGTAGAGAAAGACGTGCACAGTTTTTCAGTGTAAGATTAAAGTTAAACCTGAGTTAACTCAACATATTTTGGTGAGTCAACTCTGATTCAATTCAGAACACATAATTTTGAGGTTTTATCCTTCAAACAAATCTTTCTTGTATTAACTTTAAATAAATGGATTAGTCCCAAATCCAATGTCAAGAAACCAAAATCAAAAGACCAAAATTCATAAAATTAAAATCAAAATCAACAAAACGAAAATCCTTAAACACAGATGCCCCATATTTCAAGTATGTACTTTACCTACGTATAATTTAAAAAATTTGTTTGACGCCAAACATAATTTCTTAGATTATGTATGTTTGTACATATGTACATACTTGATATATGGGGAATCTGTGTTAAAGGATTTTATTTTTGTGGTTTATGAATAACGAAAGAAAACTTTATACCTCGATAAACGGTATAATATAATATGTCTAGAGACTATATTCCAATTTATAATTTCTAGAAGCCTATATCAAATGATCAATTTAAGATCATCGACTAATTAAAAAAATACGTATACGCCACAGTGAGCACATAATGTTTTTCCAACATCGTGTTAATGGGTATCAGTTTTAAGAAATTAAAGAACATACATAATTATTTTCAACCAACTGCAAAGGAGAATTCCCAGAAACCCCCGAGACTTGTTATGACGATTTAAAATTTTTAAAAACCAAGTGTTTTCGTATGCAAACAAAGTAAAATATTACGAAATAATAACGGTATGGTAATGAAACTTAAAACACACCTTTTATTTGTCATAATAAATAAGAATCAAAAGAGCCCATAAAAATAGCGACCTCGACGAACTTTCTGAACTGAAGATCAGAGACCTGATCTCCTTTCTCAACGCAACAAAGTGGCTCTGAGCCAAGATCGGTCGCGTCTGCACCGTCTTCCAAGCTTTCTTAGTCAATCTCCTGAGACCACGAGCAAATTTGACAATGGTTTACCGTAGCCTACAAATCACCGAGTCTGGCAATTTGTCTGGCAAGTTGCACTTAAAAATCGTTTTCTTTACAGGTCACGCGAGTTATGGCACACTTTAGCGCTAATTGGGTCTCTGAGCTAGGTTTGCTCGGGGCCGCCATTTCTACCTACCTACCTACCTTTTTCCAATAACATCCGTATTTTTGATTTAACCGAAAAAAAAAATTTGAACCAACAAAATAAAAAGCTATTTCAAACTGATCTCATAATAATATGAAATAAAAGAAATATTTAAGTTTTTTAAATTGAAAATTTAAATTTTATTAAAATATAAAATAAAGTTGTAAAAAATTGTTGTTTTTCAAAAATAAAATATAAATTGAAAATTTAATAAAAAAACTTAAATATTTCTTTTATTTCATATTATTAAAATCATACAACTTGGAGACCTAACCCACTATGATCTCATAATATGTGTGTTTTTGAAAAGTTCTATACTCAAAGAAATAAATCGAAGATTCCTGAAACTTAGCTAAAATACATATATTGTACGTTTTCATAAACATAAAATTCAGCAGAACCAAAATTCGTACTGAAATTATTATCGCGAATTAATTTTAGCGTTGGTATAAAAGTGTCAGGATTGAATCTTTATGTCTAAGAAGTAATTTTATTATTCAAATCTTTCCGTCTATTTGACTCTGAAGTTATCCTTCAAATAACCTTAAGGTTATTGAGCTCAAAATCAGAGAAAAATAAATTATTTCAATAGTTGATTGATCTTTATATCTACTGCATTTTAAATATCAACCTATTTGCATAATATCATATTTCAAAACCAATTTAAAACATTAATTTAAAATACCAATTGTTTTTTTAGCACCTTGGTCATTCATCAATGTTTAATCCAGAAAGGTAGCTGAACCTGAAATGCAACATCGACTTTAAACTTATTCATATCATAACACTCTCCATATAGGGATTAACATGGCAGTGGCAGATCACTTTCATCAGAAAAATAATAATCTCTCATATCCAAGGTCTCTCACATTTGAAAATTAATCATCATCACCAGCGACAATGATGTCGAGGCGGCAGTAAACACAATTACAAATGTTAAATAAAGAATCAATCATCGCGTTAACTGATAAAAAATATCCTTTTGTTTCTCATCTGTCAGGTGGCATCACATTCACAATACTCACCATCACCAGGTTGACGATACATTTCATTAGCTTACACCACGTCTTTGTTGCAAAATAACTTAAGCAAAAAAAAATATTTTTCGGCGCCCGCCGCTCGGTCAGATCGTAAGCTCTATTGAAATTTCTTTTCCGTATTTTTAGGAGCGTGTACGAATTTTTAAAACAATTAAAAAACTCGCATTGGGTATTGAATCATTGCGCTCACTTTTGTAACCTTAAATACCGTTCTGAGAAAGAGAGCAGATTATACGTATTGGGAAGGTGGTGTTATTGATTTTCTAGCTTTTTTTGTGCAAAATTTTTTAGGTGATGATAACAAAAATGTTCCATCAGATATTATGGTTATGAGTAAGAAAGTTGCTATGTTAAAATACAATTTTATTGTATTGACAGTTTTCTTCGCTAAGAGGCAGCCAATGATAATGATTTGATTTAAATAATTAAACACTCAAACGTGTGCGAATTCAATGCTCAAAATTAGTAATATTACACTGCATTATATTTTCCCCCAGATCTGATCCGGATCAGATCATGATAATAAAACAAACTGGATCACAAACGTATTTATTTCTCACAGTTGGTTTTATTTGCACAATAAAATTGACAGAAGGAAAATTTTCACAAATCTTGTTTGAAATAAAATTTGGTATCCAAGGAAGAGCGAATGTTTAAAAATGGAACAGTTTAATTTTTTTAGTTTAATTTCCATTAAGTTAATAGTTTTTATGTATTTTTTCCGTGCCTCGCGACGCGTCGGCTCTATTAAATGAAGAAAAAACTCTTATACAAAAAATTGGAATGATGGCGGCATGTGTTTGATTTCGAGAATTTTTAATTTTATTGAGTGTTTTTTGTAAATCTCAGCAGTGGTACCAATCTTTAAAATTAAAATATTGCTAGGAAAGTGTTCAGAAAATGGATTTTGAAATCCAAAGGCAGACCTGGATCTTGTGTTGTTTTTGTATTACTTGTATTTATGTTTCCAAATCCAATCCGGATTCTTTTTTTTAGAGAAAATACACTCACCAAGGTATATCTAGAGAAAAATATGTTTTCAAAATAGTCAGAATTCTAGAACATGAAAAACTAGTTTACTCTTCAACTCCAGATTACGGAAACTCTAAATGTAGTTGACAGGGTTATTTCCACTTTTCAGCAAACTTTCCGCAGTAGATTTACAAAAAAAATGCAGTAGATTGAACTTTTTTGCAGTATTTTTGCTATATTATTATTTTTTCAAAAAACAAGGAAGATTGAAATTAAAAAAAAAATATTACAGGTAATTAAAAAAAATAATTAACATATTTTTCATCAAAAATACAAATTATTGTTAAAAATACATACCTGTTGTTAAATATCAGGCTAAAAGTTATCTCAAGCAAAAAGAAAAGGTGTCGTATTAATTAGGTATGACTATTTTTTAATTTTAAATTCCCTATCGCTACTAAGTCTTTCATGACTTTGGCCTTTACCAAGACTGTGGATCACTACTTAAGAAATGCATATAAATTGCATTTACTTAATAAGAATTTTAACCTTTTTGTGCAGATTTTATTAAAAACTTGCCAATATTATCGCAATTTGTAACATTAAAGAAAAAAAGCGCAAATTAACAAAAACAAGATTTCCGTCAGCTTTTAATATTAATCAAAACAGAGCGTAGTAGCCGTGGCGTGATGGTTAGTGCGATGGACTGTCATGCCGGAGGTCTAAGGTTCGATCCCCAGCCTCGCCACCTATTTATTTAAAAAAAAAACGGCTACTGCCTCTTGCGAGGAATTGACAAATCCTCCAAGAGTATCTCCTGTCACAGAAAAGTGCCGCTCGTTAGCCGTTCGGATTCGGATTCGGCAATAAACTGTAGGTCCCCTCCTTTCCTGCAGAACGCACACAGGAATGGTTGAGAGTTGTAAGTCACTAGGCCCTAGTTCTTCATGAGCTGTTGTGCCATCAAATTTATTTTTTATTTATTTAAAACAGAGCGGATATAGTCGAAAGCAGTAGATACATATTAATAAGTTAAGCAGGATGTATTTCAGAATGATTGCAATCAATGACAAAATTGAAAAATTATTTGTGGGTTATTTGCTTGAGGACGATTTTTTGTAAAACCGAAAATGCAGTAGTTTTAATTTAAAGGCAGTAGATTTATTTTGAGAAAAAAATGCAGTAGATCTACTGCAATTGCAGCAAGTTAGCAACCCTAGTGGTTGACTGTCGAAAAATTTAACCTAAGCTTTCTAGATAAAAAATGTTCACTTACTACTACCAATAAGAATCTTATTCCAATAAAATATTGATCATTAAGCTTCATAAGGGTAAGGGTGAACATGTATACGTGACCCTATAAAAATGTTGTTCATAGATATCAATTTTAATTTAAAAAAAACTAAATTTTTGAATTTCTGGTCAAATTATTGCCAAATATTTACATAATTATTTTAAGCTTAAAATTAAAATCAGATCCAAGAAGAACCCATAGAAATCTGTATGCTAATTGAAGTAACAATAACTTCCTAGCAAATGAGTTACCACGCGATACATATGCCCGTAAATTTGGAGGTAACTTTGAAGTTCGCTCAACCAATTAAAAAAAAGTTCAAATTCTAGAAACACGGCAGTTTAACCCTAACTGTGCCAAAACCAAGCAGTAAATTTGATTTGGAAACAGTGATGTCTGATAAGATTGATATTAAACCATGTTGATGTGATTCACAAAGAGGAATTAGTATTGCGGCTATTAGTATTAAGTACCATTTTTCTAACCACAAACGAACGTGGTGGACATTTTTAAAAACCCAAATCATATTATTGTGGTTTAAGCGCGCCCGATTCGATTAAATTTTCTTTGATGATTCACAAATCACAATCTTCTATTTTTTCAAAACATATTTATCAGACAGTTTCCAAGGAAGAAAACTTTCAGTAACCAAAAATTCAGTGATTCAATGTTATTAGAAAGAATAAAACATTTTTTTTTTTATTATTTTTCAATCTGAATTCAGATGCATTTCTTTACAAAACAAAAATGACTATCCATTCAGGTGCAGACTTCGAGTATTTTTGGCAACAAGTTGTGATCGGAATATGAAATTTTGTTTGTAAACATTATTTGATATATGCATTAAAATTCTTTGACTAAACTTCCTCATTCCTTTGGCAAAAGGTTGTTGCTCTAAAGTTCGACTTTAACGTTGATCCTTACAAGAAGGCGTAACTCTTTTATGTCTCTTTGATTTTTATTTTCAATTTTATGAGATCTTGTGCGTACCTATAAATTTTATTTATATTTACAATACAAGTGAAAAAGATATAAACAGAAAACACATTCTATGAATATTAATTTATTGTACAGTGATGACACAGAGAAGTTACAAAAATAAATAACGGGCATTAACAAAAGATATCTTTAAATTAATAAAGCACATAGTTATTTTTGTCGTTATTGGTTGAATTTTGGGAGTATTCCATTTTTTTTATATCTACATAGAATATGGAAGTTTTTTCACTCCTTCTACTCCAAATATCTCATTTTCGAAAGGAATGGAGCACTGCCAAAATTCAATTAAAAATACGGTTGATTTTGGCAGTATTCCATCCTATCAAATTTGGAAAATTTGGAATGGAAGGAGCGAAAAGAATTTTAATATTCGATACGAATAGAATACTCCTAAGAATAACATGTTCTACTGTTTTTATTTCAACTTTTACTTTTAAACATAACTTAATTTTCTCGGAAAGTATGTGAATGTACTAATTTTCAAGATTGTGTAACAGCATCGCTAGTAGCCGTGGCGTGATGGTTAGTGCGATGGACTATCATGCTAGAGGTCTAGGTTCGATCTCCAGCCTCGCACCTATTAATTTTTAAAATAAAACCGCTACTGCCTTTTGCGCGAGGAACTGACAAAACCTCGAAGAGTATCTCTTGTCATAGAAAAGTGCCGCTCATGTTAGCCGTTCAATAAAATGTAGGTCCCCTTTATTCCTGCAGACACGCGCATAGGAATGGTTGAAAGTTGTAAGTCACCAGGCCTTAGTTCTTCATGAGCATGAGCTGTTGTGCCATCAAATTTATTTATTTATTTAGTAACAGCATGGGAGGTGTAACAAGACTTTCTGGCAATCTTTAGTTTGGAAAGTTTATTATGTTTATTGTATCAGATACCAAAAAGAGAACAAAACAATTTTATGTACATACATTGAAAAAATCTCGTTATAAGCTTTTTTTTCCAATAAAATTTTTCTGAATTTGTGATGAAAAAAATAAACTTTTTGATCATACCTATATGTACTTGCTAAGCTTAGTAATTTAATGATGATCAAAAACAAAGTTCTCTTAAGATAGATTTTTAAAATTTAACTTCGTTTTACTAAATTGTTTTCGAAATAATACGTCATCGAATTCTGAAACATATGATTTATAGGACTTCTGTGTGCATTTCCTTCCGATTTCAGTTTCATCAATGCCATTGGTGCAGATAATAATAATATTATCTTAATCGTCTTACAAGAGTAGGCAAGTTCAGGAGAATCGGATCTCAAAGACCTTAGCAATCTTATGGCGAATTCCATGCAACAATTTAAAATCGATTCTTTTTTTAGTTGCAAGGAATCTGTAAAAAAATCGATTTTTTTTGTGATTTTGTGTGTGCCATTTGACAGTAGTTTTGAAGCAAAAAAGTAAACAATTATTGCACGCACGAAGTGTTCAACAATTATTTATAGTACACTCAGTTTTGTACGATTTAAAGCAAATATATATCAGAGATTGGTTGCCAAACAAAACGAAAATAGTTATGCGTTCATACAAGTAGAAAAAACAAACAAATTCCAACACGAAACCCATCAATCAAAGAACGTATTGGCAAGCTTGGATGAATGGACTTTGGGCACTTAAATTCACAGTTAATTAAGCCTGTTGATCATTTTTAATTCATTATCCACACTTATTTGATAAATAAAACACATTTTTATAAATATATTTGTTTTAAATCTATTTAAACACACGACGAACACTGTGAATATTTGTTAAACACTGCGGCAAATAACTTTTAACTCCTGAGAAATGTCAAATCTTCATAGTGTGTGCGCAAATCCGTGTAAATCTTGTTAAAAACGAAAGATTTCATTTGTCTAGAAAATTCGATTTTTTCTTCTAAACAAATCGATTTTTTTCTATGCAGAACCGATTTTTTTGTTGCATGGAATTCGACATTACGACGGGTTTTTGACGCACACGCACAAAAAATAAGGGCAAATGATGGAAGAGCTTTAGAGAATTTAAAGATTCGGAACGTGAATGATTGATCAGAATTTCTCACAAAATTTTCTCAGTTTTGCTTTTAACACTTTTGAGGAAAAAATAATTGGTATTCGCTTGCTCATGCATAGAAAATTTAGGCTTCAGTCGTCGCCAGTGTAGTTTCGGTCAAAATAGGACATACGTACAAAACAAAATTTGTAACCTCATGAAATTTGTTAAAACGCAGTAAATAACAGTCTACAGTCCAGTAGGAACAACTAACAAGTTCAAGCTACAAGTCTTGAGCGGTTATATATTTGTAATAAAGCATAATCTTTAATAATAAATAACAGTTCAGTATATACTCTTTTTTGATTTTTACGATAAAAAGTACCTACACATAATTTGTAGAGAATTCAATTTTCTACACAAATATGCTAAAATTTTCTTTCTGCAATGTAATGTATGGTTTTCAAGATAACGCGAAGAAATTTTTACACCTCTTTTTCAAAGTATTGGTCAAATGGAGGAGGGATTTTAACCCCGAAAACTTGTTTTTACACTCACAATGATCCCTCCTACAGATCAGGCTTGCCATATTGGGCTATTTATCGGAAATTGAGCTCATTTTCCAAAATTGCCGACAACAATTTCAGTATGACAGTCCAATCATAGTTGGGCTATAAATAGCCCAAATCTAATCTTGGGCGATATTTTTTCGTACAAATAAAACTCTTTTCTCTCTCTAAAAATATACCCTCAATGATAATTCCAAAAAGCAAGAAAACCTTGACAAATATTCCAAATTTGGAGGAACAATGGAATAAGCTCCCTCAATTTAATTGGAGTCTGTTTTTTCCCTCCAAATTTCCAACAAATTTGGAAGTATTCTGAACTGAATTGGCTCTTAACGTCAAAAATATTTTGGATGAATTAGTTTTCGGGTATTTGGCGTATTTCGTAATACAATTGTTAACTTTGCATAACCAAGAAATCGATCAACTAAAGCATCGCTCGATGCAATTATGCGTTTTGCGTATTGATGCTTCGGTTAAAAAAATTAGCTGTACAAATATTTCACCCTCAAATGAAATGATAAGTAAATTTAACTAAACAATGTACCATTGTGATAACAATGACCACGAGGATGACAGTGACGATAATTTTGATAAGGATATCACACTTCTAGACTGACTTTCAAGAGTTAATGTGCATGATAATATTGTTAATTCTTATTTTTTATGATTTATTTTATTTTTCGTTGTTTGTTTGAAGTTATCCAGAAATGTTTTTCTTTTTGTTTTATGGGCTACTATTTGGGCTACTTTTTCGGCTCCGATGTTGGGCTACAAAATGTTTAAATTGGGCTATGGAACTAGTTCAGGACATGGCAACCCTGCTACAGATCCCCATTAAAAAATGGGTCCTGTACGAAATGCAAGTTTAATGTTTAATGAGTTTAATGAGCTTATGGTGAATTTGGTGTGTTTGAATGCAAGTGTGGAGCAAAATATTAAAACCATTTTCTTTACAAATTTGACAGTCGTATATAAGTATATCCCAATGTTTTTTTTGACATACTTATCATAATACGAAGAATCTAGGAATCTGATCTTTGTTGATTATATAAAGGGATAACTAGGTGCATGTACATATGTATGTACCTACATATGTATGTACATATAAATAGCTAAAGTATTTCGAGCGAGTAAATTGTTAAAACACCTATAGTTAATATTTTGTGTTTCAGTTTAAAGATAACTTTTAAGCACCACTCCTTGCATATTTAACCTTTTATTTATGGGTTTTCCATGATTTTTTTTTGAAAATATAAATAGAAGATAGCCTTTTCCTCAAACAAATAACTACAAATAAACTTTTTTTTTTATTATATCGATTGTATTCAAGTTCACATTACTCAGAGTCGGAGTGATATTTTTATTTGCTCGTTAAACATGCCTAGAAGGGCGTCCAATCAGTCACACAAAAGAAACCGTACAACGTAATTTTTTTTTTGTGAGCTAACAACCGCAATCGCTCGTATGTGTTATATTTTGATGACATTTCGCTTGACATTAACAACGGGAATGCCAAGATGCATTCAAAGCTATAACAATTCGACTGAATCTTCCTTTTCTTTTGTGAATATACAATATCGAGTAGTGCTTATCAAAATAACTGTTGTATGTACTTAACGTGAATTTCATGCACGAATTGGTAAACAATTAAAAAGAACCATCTTGAGCAGTAAAAACGATCCTTAGTTGGCTACACTCGAAAACAACAATACTCTCGATCACACACTGGAATCAATGCGAAATTATGCATTCCCACCCCACCCACACCTCCTGCGTCACAAAATTCGGAACAATCAATTTCGTGCAACAACATTCGAATGCGTGAATTGAATTGCAATTGCCTTCACTTTCATAGAGTGCGGCTGCTTCACATCGTCCTATCATACCATAGCTCTGACGGTTGATGAAGGTAGCTGTGGTGAAGTGCGGTGCGGTGCACGCACGGTGCATTATTATTCGAGGTCAACAATCTTTAGAAAATCGCACAAGTGCAAGTTGAAGGCAGATCCTAGAATTATGATGAAGTGAGCCGGGGTTCGAGTGCAAAATTATTGTTTTTATGTTTACATTGTCTTGGCAACACGGATCACCAGCATGATGATCGTAGAGTTAACACGAAGTGTCACCGAGTGCGTTTTTTGTCGACTTTCAAAGTGGAGCTTCATAATGTATGTTTTAAGTTTTATTTTAGGTTAATCGAATCGAAGATGCTTATATGCGAGTCCCACTACTATTTGACTTTATAAAAATGTAGACAAAGGAGTTTGATGGGATATGACATATGACTTACTTACGCAAGCACCCTTCAAGCAAATTCATTGTCCAAACTTTCTCGGTCTTTCTTAGGCCGTGTGTGAATTGGATTAAAATCGCGTTAAATTTTATCCGAAGAATAATTTTTGACACTAGTGAGGTGAATCTGTACGTAGAAGTGTCAAAATTTAATCTCGGATAAAATTTAATCGTAATTTTAAACGAATTCGCACACGGCCTTAGATTCTGCTAAACTGAGTGTTTCACGCACACCTACAAAAATTCTTTGTATCTACAGGCATTTTCCCCACACCTTTAATTAGTTGATCTCTGCAAGCTGCAAGTGCAGTAATGAATGCATAGTTTTTTTTGTTCTCTTTTCTTATATTTTCTTATGAGAAATTGAGAAATGGTCTAAAATTTTACTATTTTTCGTTAATTTCGTCTTTTTCTTGTGCAATTACATTTGTATGTAAATTGTATTTATATAATTGATAAGAAAATAAAAGTGTCTTGAAATGAAAAAAAAGCTTTGTTTGGTGGTTGTAGGTAAACTCGATTGGATAAACTTGGATTGAAAAAAGTAGGTAATGTAGAACTCAAGTGGAGAAGTACTGTTTTTGTGATTCGTTTTGGATCCGTTTTGGTTTCAGCTTTCACTGAGTATGGTGAACTCTCACTCTCACAATACATGTGCAAGTGGGTCAGTGGTGATTCTAATTTCCATACTTATTTGAGCCGATAAAAACGGTTTTGCGGAACCGTATTTGGATCCGTACGCGGAGTCTTCCATACGTTGTTTACTACGTGTGCAGATCCAAAACGGACTCTTTTTCTTAAAGGGCAATAAAGTCAAATATTCTCTCTGAATGCATTTCGAATTCAGCTGAAAGAATTTTTTGATTAGGTAAATTTTGGGTAATATTATTTTATACATATTTCTGTGATATAAAAGTAACATAACTGTACTAATCTAACGTAAATGTATCACCTCCCTATAGTGAGTGGTATGTACATTGTATTGCACTTCGAATCCTCGATTAAAATTATGGCTGAGTTTCAAAATTTAGAAAAATTTTTGATGCGGAAGTAATGCCTACATTTTTCATACGCATCAGCAACGCAAACTTGATGACAAATTAAATCGGAGCAGCTAAACAATTTTTGGATGCGCATCTGATGAATTTTGGAACTCAATATATCTTTTAACCAAACAGCAGAAAAAGAATATCGTGTAACTTTGCGACGCGACGCACCTGGTGGAAGTTGACGCAAAGGATCCAAATATTGTTTTACTTGATTTACATGTGGTTTTCAACTAAGACAAGTACTATTACCAAGAATTATGTATTCAACAAATTCAAGTGGGAAAAAAATAAAAAATGATGTGACCTTGAACAAAAAGGTTGAAGCACATTATCACGAATTCACACCAAAAAAATTGTTATCTTTGTTCAAGTTTATCTGATATCTCTTTTTCAATTTGTAACAATGTATCTATGTTACATTATTGTACAAAAATATTTACATACAATTACGAATAAGAAAATATAATAACATTTTTATTTGCCAAATATTTTTCAATGATTTATTCTGGCATGTTTGGATAAAAACCATGACTCACATTCCTTAACAATTTTAAGAGAATTTAACATTTCTTTGTTTCAGACGAACACTTATTCACTTATCCAGGCCAACTCGCATCTCTGATCCCTTTCCTAAGAAAATTATCCGCACTTCAATATTCATGTGAATCATTTCCTGAATAACATGGATGCGTTTAATAATAATGATGCACATATGTACATATGAATAATTTTTAATTTAACAATAATCCCCTATTAAATGAATCGATCATTTGTGACTGATAAAATAGGGATAATTAATATGCACGCCTTGTAATAACCTATTGGTTTTTGGGGATTTTTGGGATGACAAGGAACCACATTTATCGTTCATCATTTTACACTCGAAATCAATTCCAACTAAGGTCTGGTGCGAAAATAAAAAAGTTCTGTCCTTTCTATCTTGCCTTTTCTTTCTATTGGTTTTATCCATCGTAATTATAATTATCTTTAAACACAATCGTACATGACGCATGCCTAAAAAATATTTTGCCACACTTTTATAATTTGAATCACAGAATTAGACGCGAGGTTTTTTTTAGTTTTTTTTTTTTTTTGATGTTTTAGTTATCGCCGCGCGCCGGTGACGTTTGTGCACAGAAACAATATCATCAGAAAAAAATCAGTAAACAGAAACTGAAGTTATGATTTTTGGATAGATATATCTTATAAACAGAACAGGCTATCTGTATAATTATTTCTATAAGTAGATACTTTCGCCCACTTGTCCATAATGGGTTTTCCCAATAAACTAGACATGCGGCATTAATGGATTAAATTTTTATTTTATTTTCTTTTAATCAAAATACTCTGCTTTCCTTGTGTATGAGGTACAGAAGGAAGTATAGATTTCGCTTATAAGGAGCACGCTCAAACTCGAAAAACTCGAATTAAGGAATCAACAAATTTAGATATTAAAAGTAAGGATTAACCAACACCTATTGCCCTATAGGTTTTGGAAAAAGGTAAAGGCTGTTTCACAATGCGACGAGAAAACGAGACGTCAGCATGACGAGAAACGCTTTCATCTTTTTCTCGTTATAAAATCATTCCCCAATTCACAATGCAGCGAGTTCTTCACACCGAGTTCTTTGTGTTTGTCAGTGAATTTTAGAAATAAAATAAAAAATTTGAAAAAAAGGAAAATTAAAATGTTAAAAAAAATGCTTTTAGTACTTTTGGGAGTGTTTGTTTACAAAAAAGCAAAAGGCAAAAAAAAAACCAAAAGTGAGCAGAAGAAGACGGTGGGAATGTTAATGAATAAATAAAATAAATTTGATGGCACAACAGCTCATGAAGAACTAGGGCCTAGTGACTTACAACTCTCAACCATTCCTGTGTGCGTGTCTGCAGGAATGGAGGGGACCTACAGTTTATTGCCGAATCCGAACGGCTAACGAGCGGCACTTTTCTGTGACAGGAGATACTCTTGGAGGATTTGTCAATTCCTCGCAAGAGGCAGTAGCCGTTTTTTTCTTTTTAAATAAATAGGTGAATGTGAATGAAGACAAAATTAATTAGTCGCAAAATAAAAACACTTATTTGCTCGCCATTTTCGGTATTTTATTTACGCAATTTTACTAAATATAAATACAAATACAGATACGCTCGGTATCATGTTCTCAATTGTCAAAATGAAAATCGTCGTATCGTCGCGTCTTTTTTTCAATTTTTCGAATTCATGGCATGACGGGACGACGAGAAACGCTTTATTGTGTATTTGCATTGCTCGAAATTGGTTTGACAGCTACGACGAGTTCTCGTCACGTTCACGTTTCGTTTCCTCGTCGTATTGTAAAACAGGCTTAACATTCCTGCGTCACGTGCAAGTAGATTTTTGTAAGGAAATCATTAGTTCGATTTTCGAACCTTTTTGGTAAATTTTCCAATTTTTGGCTCCTTAGAGTGTTTACCTGGTTCAATACATGTAGATATGATAAGAGAGAGCGCTGAAAAAATCCTCTTAATTAATCTTTTCCTGACAGACCCCTTAAAATCAATAACACAAAATAAGCATTAGCAGAGTCACTGTGGCGTATACGTACTTTTTTATCAGCATATATTAGTTGAATTTAAAAATCTGTCAATAACAACTTTACAGTTCATTTTATAAAATTGGTATGAGATATATTTTTAATAGCAAACCCCTCTCAAGCCAAAATAAGTCTTTATGTGCGTTAGTCAGAGTTTGTTGTAAACAAAAAAAATTAAAACAGATTGCAACAGATTAAAACAGATTGCGAATTTTATTCCACTAAAATTTTACTTCCTTCCGCAAAAATATTATTTTGCCTTTTGATCATTGTGGAGTGGTGTGAATTTTAGTGAGTTGGTGTTAACATAACCTGTGTCATTATTCAAATTCAGAATGATCTCTTTGTCAAATTTGTCGCACAATTTTTATATACATATTAATTTTTCTTAGGCCGTATGCTTATTGGCTTAAAATCGCGCTCAATTCTATCCGAAGATAATGAGGTGAATCTGTACGTGAAAACGTTAAAATTTAAACTTGGATAAAATTTGATATTTTAACCTATTTCCCACATGGCCTTAATACCTACCACAAATACTTAAATTAAGCTATATGAAGTACTACCTTAAATTCTACAGCAATGGAAACAAATTAATTAATTTTTTTTTTTAAAGTTGAAATACTTGAACTGGTAAATTTCATTTCACTTAAGATTAATTATATCATAACTGTCTCTTCCTATAAGCAAATCGGATGATGCTCAGCTGAATTATGCACGTATAAAAAAAATTAAATTCCGGGCAAAATTTTCCAACTCTCGACTCCGTAGTGTATTTACCTGCTTCAATAAGAAACCAACAAAATAAAATCCCAAGAAAATCGGAAAAAGTTAAGCCGAGTTATGCGCGTACGGATAACAAAAAAAAAAGACTAATTTTTATTTATTTTCACGATTTCCGACTTTTCCGGTCCAAATTTTTCCATACGAATCCAGAAAAAAATCCCCATGTAAAAAATCGGTTAAATAAAATACATTAAATATTCAATTCGGGGCTTGATTCTCAAACTTGCAAGACGATTTGTAAATACTTTAAATTTGGTTCTTTAGATATCGTTTAAAGTAATTCTTTTTCATAAACGTACATTATAACGTACACCATGCATATCTATAGTTAGATGTGCCTTTAGCTTTTCAATATTTTTATTTTTATTTGTCAAGAAAAAACGAAACGATTTTTTTGTACAATGATTTAGTAGCCCAGTGTTCAAAAACCCTCAAACAAATTTTAATGTTAAACTAGTATCGTCCTGTGTCGAAATTCGACACTTTCAATTTCGCAAACAATTTGTTTGAAAATATTGAAAGAAAAAAAACATTTTTTTTAAATTTTTTTTTGTTGAAATATGCACAGTTTTCGACAGTACAAAAACAAAAATGACTCACAGTGTGTAAATGCGTGTCTCAGGTGTATTCTGCACATCTCCGCAATTGTGGCTTTCCAACCATATAAAATTTATCAAAATCGGTCAAATACTTTTTGAGAAAATGGTACCACAAAATTTATTTTAGCCTATTTATATATAGATTTTACAATTTTCTTAATTTTTCTTTCCGTAAGAATCTTTCGATAAAGAATTTCTTACCAACTATCATTATTAAGAAATCTAAAATCTTCAATAGCCTTAAACCATACGAACGAAATGCGTGAACCAGTCATTCAGTTTGCTTACAAATAAAATAAAAATATACATTTTTGTACGTACATATGTAGGTATTTTGGTTGGAAAGGCACCTTAACTTTGAGCTTGATTCACTTTTCTTTGTTACCAAGATACTAACATATTTATTTATTTTTAAGGAATCATTGGTTCGAATGAAATTCATAGTCATACAGTTACTTTCACATAAAAGGCAGAGAGGAATAATTATAAGCTTGTTCTAATTTTTTTTGAAGAATTTATACTCAAATACATTTTCAAATTTAATTTTACAAACTTACTTGTTTTAATGATTTTTAAAACATTGGTGTTACATCAAAAATTAAGGAAAACTGTTTTGCAAGAGAAGTTAATAAATATACTCAATGTGTTTCTTTGAGTTTAAAAAAAATAATACTCTGGCTTGTCGCAAAACTAGAATCCATTAATTCACGTAGCTACATTATGTACATTAGGGTGATTCATTTCCGCAATTTTTTTTTTTACGGTGCTTAAGTAAAATTTTAATCTACATATAGAAAAAAAATTCTCACCAAGATTGAGCTCTTAATTCCAATTTTAAGTACTTACAATTTTAATGTAAAGTTTTCCCATATAAAATGCACGTAAAAAAAATTGTTTTGTTTTCAAATTTCTAATGCTCAGACATCTTTTATCATATAAGGAAAATTGCCTTATTGTTTTTTTGTGTAACTTGCACTAACTCGCCAGTAGGAGTCAGCAAAGTCTAATCTTTGCAATAAATTGTTTTTTTTTTTTTTTCAATTTTTTTTGAGAAAACCGCAAAAATTATGGAGAACAAAAGTGCTGACTCGTAAAAATATTTTTTTTTTTACCAATATTTAATGAATTTACAGCCTTTTTTAGGCCTTAAAACGTGTTGTTAACGATACTGCTGAACTATGTGTTGCTCTCATTGAAAAATTTAACGTGTTTGGTACATATGATGAAGTGCGAGTTACACAAAAAAAATACTAAGACAATTTTAAAGAGCGTGAAATTCCCCGTAAGGTCCTTAATGGACCGATTCCCAATATGATAAAAGATGTCTGAGCATTAGAAATTTGAAAAAAAAAAAACAATTTTTCTTACGTGCATTTTACATGGGAAAACTACACATTAAAATTGTAAGTACTTAAATTTGAAGTTAAGAGCTCAATCTTGGTGAGAAATTTTTTTTCTATATGTCGATTAATTTCGCTTGAACACCGAGAAAAAAAAGTTTTTGAGGAAATGAATCACCCTAATGTACATTAGGGTGTCCGTTATTTCCCAAACTCTTTTTTTTGGATCGGCCAAGTTATAAATCGAAAGTTTATGCGCTACGAAAAATTTATTGACCAAAAAAAATATTGTCCGATGTCATTAACCCGTGCCTGTAAAGCCATACATTTCCCATACAAATTTGTATGGAGATTTTGCACTTTTTACGTTTTTTATTTTTTTTCTCTCGAAATAATGTAGCTATTCTTAATTTTTTTTTCTGATTATTATTTTTCAACTATTCCTTTAAAAAACCACATCCAAAAATCTATGTAGAAAGAAAAATTTATAATTTATTTCGAATTTTAAAAATTTCACTAATTTGTACTTTTCACCTTTTCAGCTTTTATTTTTTTTCTCTGAAACTAAACAAGCTATTCCAATTTTGTTTTTTGATTCTTATAAAATAATAAAGCTTTTAATAAAAAAAAAATAAAAAATTCTGAAAAACAAAATCTTATAATTTGTTTCAATTTTTTAAATTATTAAATATTTAAATTTCTTCCCCGTTTTTTGAGTTAATTAATTTTTTTCTTCAACAACGGCAGCTGTTTCAATTTTTTTTTATTGTTTTTTGCATATTAATAGTTCTTTTAAAAAAATACACTCAAATGTATGTATGTAAACATTTTTTTTTGTATTTATTTCGATTTTTTTTAAAATATAAAATTTTTACTTTTTACCATTTTTGATACTTAACGGTTTTTAATCTTTTTTTTTAGTATATATATTTAATTCAGATGATAAAATAACGAATGTTTTATGAAGAAACAATAGCCATGATGTTACTTAAACAAAGTCAAGTTATTAATTTGATTTACCAAAGTTATACTTCCTCAAACCTCCTAATTCAAATTATCTGTCCCTGTCAACAAGCGTTACAATATAAGTGAGAAAATTGCACCCAAATTAGGGGAAGCTAATAATTCAATTACACTAAATATGCTCTAAGCTCTTGGAATACAAATTAATTCAAAACCTTATGAGCTCTTGCCAAAAACAATAGTCTAAATTACAAATTAATTTTTATTCCCAACAAAACTGCAGCCAAGCCAAGTGTCATGTCTATTTCAGGGTAAATGTCAAGTCAACGTCCACACGCCAAAGTATAGATATTGAAATAATATACGACCAAGTTTAATAGTTGGTGTCGGAAAAAAAATACGAGTAATAATCTAATATTCATAAAACGGATATTCTGATTGTCTGGTGATCAAAACAGCCATGAGTCCATCACAACAGACTTTTTCTGTGCATGTTTTTATAATTAAAAAAAATAAAATTTTTGCGTTTTAGATTTATGATTCACATTTCTTTTTGGAGAAATAGAGATGCTTAACAAATTATTATTTTCTTAAATATTTTTGAACTACCAATTCAGAATTAAATACAAAATATTAAAATAAATTAATCATCACCATCTGAAATTTGAATCACACATGTGTCATTAATTAATATTGAGATCATTTGCATGACGTTCTTTTTAATAATTTATTAATTTCTTCAACATTAAATGCCAATCATAAACATAAATAAAATGCAGAGTAAAAACAAAATTTAATAAAAGAAAAACTAATGCAAACATTTTCAAATGTTGGTAGATGTGGCGTGATAATTAAATATTAATTCGTAAGAAAACATTTTTCAGCATTATTTTTGTAGTAGAGTACAAAAACATTAAACATAAAATGGAGATGTGCCATTTTTGTATGGAGTCTGGGCCAAGTGCGTTCACTAATGAAATTGGTATCAAATGAAAGTTGATGTTGAGTACATTATGAGATGCAAGTATTTCCAAAATCGTTCGTGGTAGATTTGGGATATTTAAGCTTGAAGCTGGCAACTACAGAAAGAGAATTTCAATTATTTTGCCAAAAAATTGGGAAGTAGCAAGGTGCATATTTTTTTGAAAAACATATTACCTTGTTATGCATCGATGAAAAGGTTATTTATTAAACTTTCAAACAATACTAAAAAATGCATATTTTGATTTGGCAATTATTAGAAATAACGATAAACAAAAAAGTTCATGGCACCTACGTATAGCATGTTAAAGTGTCCTTTAGAGTAATTTTATGTAGAACTAGTATTTCTTTCAAAAACGGCACTTTATTATACATTTAATTAAAGGTGATCAATAGGCCCTTAAAATGATACTAACAAAAGTACATGTCATCACTGATTTTTTTGAGATATCAGTGTGCAAAGTTAAATCTCAATATCTTGAAAAATATTTAAGGTAACAATATGGGTTTGCTTTAATTTAAAAATACCTTTTAATTGATACCAAATATATTTTCCTACATGTCATATTTCTCAAGATATAAGCAGTTTTTTTGGCAAAATAAGTGAAATTCTCTTTCTGTAGTTGCCAGCTTCAAGCTCAAATATCTCAAATCTCCCACAAACGATTTTGGAAATATTTGCATCACATAATGTGCTCAACATCAACTTTCATTTGATACCAATTTCATAAGTAAACGCACTGGGCCCAAAAGTGAGGCATCTCTTTTCAAATTTCCGGCTCCGTAGTATACATGTTCACGCACCTGGGTCAATTCCTTTTTATACATTTTCGCATGTAAATAAATTTTTTTCGCAATAAATAAATTATGTAAATAAAGAGAATTCAATTTGATTCCAAAAGATTTTCATTCTTTCAATAGAGAGGCTCGACTTTCGAAAGGGATAAATAATTCAAACAATGTTAGGTGGAAAGAATTTCGAAAATGGGTTAAAATTTTTTTTGCTTTTTTTTGTGTGTATACTAGTGGTATGGCATGGCCTACATTCTAGTGAAAAAGAACCGGTTTTTTTTTATTCTCGACTTTTTCGTTAACCGCTAAACCAATTTTGATCAAAATTTCTGAAATCTGAAAGTCCTATCAAGTCTTAATAATCATGCTGCGTACCTACAAACATTTTCAAAAAAAAAATTTTTTTTCGGATTTTTAAAAATATTTTTTTTAAAAACGGGTTGATTTTTTTTGAAATTTTAGGTTAAGTTGTATAATTGTATATTCTTAAAAATGGCATACTAAATTTTGTTTCTAAAAAATTTCAATAAATTTTATATATAAAAAAATAAATTTGATGGCACAACAGCTCATGAAGAACTAGGGCCTAGTGACTTACAACTCTCAACCATTCCTGTGTGCGTGTCTGTAGGAATGGAGGGGACCTACAGTTTATTGCCGAATCCGAACGGCTAACGAGCGGCACTTTTCTGTGACAGGAGATACTCTTGGAGGATTTGTCAATTCCTCGCAAGAGGCAGTAGCCGTTTTTTCTTTTAAATAAATAGGTGGCGAGGCTGGGGATCGAACCTTAGACCTCCGACATGACAGTCCATCGCACTAACCATCACGCCACGACTACTACTAAATTTTATATATAAAAAATAATTTTTTAAGAAAACCGCTCTAACGATTTTAAAATTTTTTTTTGCATAAATTCACTTTTTTTTCAAGAATTGAGATGGTGTTCTATATTTTGAGATTAAAACCTTCTAAGTAAATACCTACTTGTTTTATCAATTTAAAGAAATTTCCATTCTTCAATTTATTAAATGGATAAATACACATACATATAATTATTAATTATGTGTTTTATATTACACTCAAACTTTAAAATTAGAAGAAACTTTTACTACAAGAGCAAGTTCGTCATGCATTTTATTTTTATATAGTCTTATTTATATTAAAGAAATAAGATGGAATTATTTTCTGAGCTCAAACTATCTTACAAGTTGCTTTTCTAATTTTTTTCTCTGATTGAAATGCATAGGTATATGCAGTCGTATTAATAAACCCATTCCAAAGTATGTCTAGTCTAGCTTTAGACAGCGTTGTTTAGTACTTAAACCACCCTTTATAACAAACATGAGAAAACCTTTGTCTAAGATGTGGGGATTTTTACTTGTTTGTTTATTTTTGACCAAAAATAAAATAAACCGCAAAAGGTACACCGCATTTTCCTACACTATTTTCGTAAACCGATCGATATAACATAGCGGCAACAAAGTAACTATATAAAGGTATGTCAAATTACCACCCCAGAACAAGCTTGTAACAACAGTGCATTGCAAAGGGACACTCAGGTAAAGAACAAATACCACCCCTAGGCACTGTGACTGTATATTAAGTTCCAGCTGACCAACTTTTGGCGAACAATATTCAGTTCAGTCACTTTTTACCCGGGCGGGCGTGCGGTGAGTTTTGTTGGAACTGTTAGCGGAGCAGCAGATTGTGTGTGTTAGCCCTTGGCTTAGTCATCTTTGTTATTCTGCCGTCATTTTAACTTTTCATTGAAGATGGAAATGGAATACAAATGTTAAGACAGGTTAGGAACTGGTTTTCTCGAAGAATATTTAAGATACCAAATGAACTAAACATACAAATTGATCTCAAAACAGAAGTGTGAATTTTTTGCATTAAAGGTGTTTACTCTTCCCACATATTTATGGTCAATTATAATTGCAGACATGGAGGCCTTGTGCAAAAACGGTCAGAGATGTTTCGTATTTCCCTTGTCTCGCGTAAAATTTCGTGTTGCTCCCACCCCAGTAGCTAAGTCTTTTGCGTGGCAATGACTTTAACATCTATGTTTCGCATCGATTAATATTGTTCAACCCGAGTATATGGAAAATTTTGATGAGGCATTAATTAGGCTTAATTGTATACATAATTGTGGGCGCTAGTATCTTGTCGAAAGGCAAAAACTAAATTCTTAATTGATATCAAACTCGGTGTGCTAATTGGGTGAAACAAAGTAGGATATATCATCATTGTATGGTCCCTAGTGGTTATAATAATTTTCATTAACATACTACTCAAAATAATGAAAATAATAACAAATGACGCATGCACAGTGCATAGATGCCAAGACACCAGTTTGGGTGATGTTTTATAAAGACAATATGTTGTTCTCCATTTCCCTAGTGCTATTTCTTTATATCTAAAAAGGACGTGACGCTCTTTCGAATGCTTTGTAATATTTTTCATTCTAAGCGATGCCGCGAACTATTGTTAAAATTTAATATTGGTTTAATTGAAAGCATTTGTTTAAAGATTATATTTTTATTTTACACGTAATTTAGCAGGTATTCTTTTTTTTTTGGATGTTCAGCAGATTTATGCTTATAGTTACCTAAGTTTATAACTCTAAATTCCTCTCTTCTAAATAAGTTGAGATTTATTTTTTCAACTATTGATAGCAACAGTTTTGAAAAAAGATTCATGACCCATACAGAGTTGGACCGATTATTACCACTTCCTATTTCTGTCGGATTTAAAAAAATATTGAAGGTTTAAATTCAGCTTTTCTCGGCAAACCATTAATAACTTATTTATTTATTTAATCATATTCCAAAGAACCTTGTTTACTATTACCTGATAATTAGGTAGTTATGAGGTAGGCTAGTGTCCGAAAGTGAAATAAATAGTTTGAAGACATATTTAGGTATAGGTAGGTATTTTTCTTTTTCAATATCTACAGAAACCAATAGAATTTTACTTTTAGGGTAAAGTCGGAGGATATGGCAACCATTGTTGTTTTCTTTATTACTTAAAAAATACAAAAGATTTTTATATTAAACAACTATGTATTATTTTATTTTTAAACCAATTCTTTAACAAAAAGCAGGAACATAAGTAAAATTAATAAGTTATTTGATATATTTTTTGGCAAAAACATTGCAAAAAAAAAAACGATGCAAAAAAATGGAGGGTGATAATATATGACACCTGCTGCAGGGTGATATGGCACTCTTGTTTTTTATACATAGTTGTTCTGGATATATTTGTTGTATGTATTGCATGAATCGTGGCCAAAAGTGGCTATTATGCATACCACTCATCCGGCTTTGTTGTTACAGCATTATCCTCGCTATAGCCTAAGCCCCCTGAAATCTGCAGGTCCATCTGATTCGTCATAGAATGAGATTTTTTAGTCCCATGATGTACTGACGTCATCGCCATCGTTGGTACTCTTTTTGAGATATTTTGGTTTTTAAAGCACCCTTCGAATGAAAATTTAGTACAAAAATAAGGGCGGGGGAAATGGCCCCGGTGACATATATCCCGAGGTTGCGAGGTACCATATCCCCCTTTTGAAATTATACTTCTGCTTTTCGAAATAACAGGAATACATGTTTGCTTAGTTATTTAAATAAACAGATAAAATAAGGTTTTAAATAAATATTTAAAAATTATTTCTTATTTTCGTGACCTTTTTGTTTAAATCTTAGTACCTTTACGGCTTTAAGTCAAAATTATTTTTTATTTTATATATGTATGTGATGTGTGGGCGTGATTACACCCTTCTTCAGACAGATTATATAAAATTTTAAAGATAACGAAGCTGTATTATGTTGTTTTTTAGCTAATTCAATTTTTTAAAAGATCTTTAAAAAGACGTTTCAAAAATCGTATTTTTTTTTTTTGAATTTGCTAAAAACAACATAATACACTTCGTTATGTTTAAAATTTCATATAATCTGTCTAAAGAAGGGTGTAATCTCGCCAGAAACGTAACATATTTATATACATATAAAATAAAAATGAATACTGACCTAAAGCCCACAAGAGGTATTAAGATAAATATTTTTAAAGGCAACTGCAATTCTGGACGGAGATATTGAAAGGGTGCCATATCACCCGGGGTGCAATATCACCCGACTTTACCCTAAATTAAATTTCCCTCAGTAAATTTTAAGAACATTGTCTAAGCCCCCTATCGCTGTCTAAACATACATACCTATTTAGAAGGACTTTTATCAACAAAGCAGACCAGTTAGTGGTAATTGCGGTGACCATCCGTTTATTATAATAATGAAGAGTTCTGTATTTGAAGACGTTGTTCATTAATTTGTATTAGAAAACATAAAAATGTTCTGTATTTTAGCTGTTGTTAATTTTTGTATTTTACTTAAATTCGTGCGAAGACATATCCATTAAGAATACAATGAATTACCAAAATATGACCAAAAATCATGCACTGTAACAAAAACAAAATTATTAATAAAAAATTAAACAGAAAAAAGAGCGGCTACTTTTTTCAAATAATCCGTTTGCATATCAACAGCTTAATAATGCAGTTACCTAATTTGTTTTTTAGAAACATTTTATTAAATGAGCTGAATTTATTTTCTATTTGTTCATTATTCGGCATTATAAAATATGGTCACCGTATATGTAGATATAGTGATAATTTTCATGATAGCTGTTGAATAACAGTTGACTTGTTTATTTTTGCTGTAACAATGTTGGCATATTTGGATAAGTTCCAACTTGACATTGAAAAAAATACACCTTTTTGTTTTTGCATTGTCCTTTCTCAAACAAAAAACGAAAGGTGGGTAGAGAAAATATTTTTTTTCATTTTGTAAGTTAATTTTTTTTAAAATCTTTGAATTGAAAGGAATAGATTCCGGTCTATAAGTTTTGTCACAAATTGCAACAAAAGTCATAAATTCTTTTTTATTTCAATCAAATCACAACTACCTAATTAGTATTCATTTTGTGTGTTTTTTTCAAAGCGTAAATACAATTAACCCGCATCGCCGTTTTTTTTCATCATAATCCTGAGCCTGACACAACAAAATTGTTCTTGTCTTCTTCTATTGTAAAAAACAAAACAACAATTTCCAGGCAAAGTAAGAATCATCTCTTCACCTTCAGATTGTATAGTCATTCTTAGAGTATAAAAGTATTTGCATTTCTTTCCAATATATTCAGTCTGTGTTACTATTAAACCAATCGCGATCGGCGCGCGATTTAATTTTAAGAAAAAATAAAATAGATAAAAGTTTACAAGTGAAATAATAAGAGTAAAGAGCTAGATATATTTAGTTTTACATACTTAAGAGCAAACATTTAAAGCTCTTTTGAGTGAATTAGAACTAGCTAACCCTCGAGGAATTCCATCCATCCCAGTTAAATAAAAGCTCAAGGCACATCGTTAAAAAAGAGTGTAAGTGTAGGTAAAGATAATTTTTGATTTTATTTGCTGTTATCATCTACATTCCTTTAAATTGCATTGTACTTAGCTCTGGATACCGTTAGCTCATATATGTAGATACATATTCATGTTCAATATAAATGAAGATTAATAAGAATTTGAAGTTCTGGTTCTGCTTTTGTTTTTGTTTTTTTTTTTAATTTTCTTCAACCACACGAAACTCAAGTGAATCACTCGATTATGCCAAGAAAACGCCACAAGCCAGAATACAGATATCAGAACAGAATATAAAACACCACGACCACACTAACGCAAAGTCCGTGTTAGAATACACTTGCCACCGACGACGACGACCGTCATCATTGGCGTATTAGTATTTTGCATTGTACGTTAGTCGTTCGTTATTCGTCCTATAGAAGCTAAATAAAGCACCCTCTTGGCAGCCAGAGAAGTTTTGTTATTCGCGTGACTTCGTCGAGAATAGTTGTAGACACTGACACGGACTACACTCGGGAGGAGTCTTAATCGAGCCGCGAACACCAGCGGTTGTATGTTTATTATTTTTGGATTTTAATAATTTTTATACTTTTTTAATTATTGAAATTTTGAAAAAAAAATAATTCTGAACGACAAAAATTCAATTCAATTTAACTCCTAGTGAAAATTCAATCACAAAACGGATAAAGGATAATACTGAAAAGGTGTTTAATTTTCATACGAAATTCCTCCGAAAAAAAACTTTAAAACTGCCATATATTTTGCAATCCGTTTAAAACAAACAAACCGTTTTATTGTTCAAATTTCTAATCAGTGAGAAGAAAGCTTTCGAGTGTGATAACAAAAATTAAAAGTACCTATATCTTTTGCGTTTATCAAAATCGCGTATCTATCTTTATGTATCACACGACAGAAGAACTACTGATAACAGTTTTTTTCATAATTCTTTTACGTAAAGATATCATTCGGCTGAGTTCTAAATTGTTCCAATGAACCCATTTTTGTTTTGATATAAAACAAAACATAAATTTGATTTTAATATTATTGTGCTGTGTTTTGTCAGATCCAAATCAGATTCGTGCTTAGATTGGGTTTGACAAATACATCTTTTAAACAAAGAGAGGGACACTGGTTGAACTTGATAATTTAAAGGTCACTCACTATCTTCCAAGAAAAACAAAAATTTGCAATTAGTCAAAACATAAACAAAAACAGCTAACGACACGTATTTGCGATTCGGACCTTTCAAACCAGATGCAGGTGAGTTGAGTTGTGCATAATTTTTCAATAGGATTGCTTTTTTTTTTGTGATCTTGCTACATTTGTAATCTCAGTTAGAAGATCAATTGTGATTTTGCAAAACAAGTGAATGTTGTTTGTTTTAGTATTCAAGAGAGAAGTTAAGCCATTTGGCAGACGACGACGTCTTAATATGGGATTGTATTGTTAATGTTATTATTTTTATATTTAATTAATATTTTTTTAAAGCATTTATAGTAATAGTAGAAGATGGTACAAAGAGGTATCTACTTCTTGTTTTTTTTTTTTTTTTTGTTTAATTTATTTTTTAACTGTTACTAAAAATTCATATGTGTTCCTCTACAAAAAAAGCTGAATTATTTTAATATCTAGTAAGTTGTGTACTATATCTTATATAAGTTATGTATATTTGAAGCAAAATTATACATGTATACATACGAACAATCAAACATATGTAGTTAAATATGGAAGTGTATTTCATACAAATTCATATTTTTTTTTTTAATATGTATAGGAACTGTTTTAAGGTAAGGTACATAACACTTAAATAATGATTAATGGTTCGACTAATTTTGTACGTTAAAGTATTTTTAATTTGTTACACCATTTTACTAAAATTAATACTTATATGTAGTGATGATTTGGTATTTTGTTTTCAAACCTAATTTTTACTTCATTTAATCATTTTTTATAAAAATTGTGCAGTGATGTAAAATTATTGAAACTAAAAAATATTAAAAAAAAAAAAAATTGATCTATTGACAAATATCTTAGTGCAAAAATTGAAAAAAATCAATTATGAAAGGGGTGAGTAAGAAACTGGTTTAAAGTAGGTTTTTTTTAAATTTAAAACAGCCGTTAATTGCAAACCGTTATGGTCCGCTATATACAAGTTTCTAAATTCTGAGTGGTCTGACCGATCACCAGTTTTAGAGATACACGAAATACGAGAAACCAACTTATTCTATCTAGCTTAATATTTATTCGAATTAAGGGCTTACCGTTTTTTTTTTTTAACAAACAATTTTTTAAAAACAGCAAAGGTTTTGTATTCTCCGTTATTGGTATTTGTTTTCTTCCTATTTTGTTTTTAATTTTATTTTTAGATACAAATAGATACAAATATAAATTAATAATGAAGCTTAAAAACTGTCACAAAATTAAATTAATAGTAAAGTTAAAGTAATAAAATAAAATAATTCTCATGTCATGAAGAGACAGCATCTAACATTTTTGTTGCATGGTTTTCCTTTTAAATTTGTTTGAAGTCTAGAAAAAACGTTCAAAATAATCAAACTAATGAATAAAAATAAACAAAATATAAAACATTCAAAATCTTAATTACTTTAAGTTTTTTTTTATTCTAAGGGCCAATTTTCCAATAGTCAGTCAGATAGTACTTAATCTTCAGATAGAGGAAAAATTAGTTTTTCAATTGTCAATTATAAATTTTTTCTGAGAATCAAGAGAGTAAAGCTATCTGATTATTTTAGAAAAAGATAAAATAATTCATAGGAATAAATATTTTCAATGTCAAAAAACATCTTTGGTCAATATTAGGCGTGTTTTATTGGGAAATAGTAAGAAACTCCCAATAAAATGCACATTTTTTCACATTTGGTACTATGCATTGAACATGTGTCGAAATAAAAATTAAATTAGTTGGACAATTTTCATGAGGACATGGTAATAAAAAAGTCTCAAAAGTTATTTTTTTTTTTAAATAATTGCAGGTTTTGCGAGAATTGTGCGAGTAAAGTGACAAAAATTGCAAAATCCTATTTGAGACTCGGATAAACGTCAAAAATCTATCCATAGTAGGTTTCTACTTTAGCTTTTCATCGACCCTAACATACTGGGCGATGTTGTATTTGTAAGCCATGTTAAATCGTACTCTGAAAAAAAAAACTTAAGAGTAAAATTTGTCTAAATTTATACATGAAATTTTGACAAAAATACAAATTTATTGATGATTTTCTTATTGACTTATTTAATTAATGTTGCCAATATTTAATATGGTCTCTATCTAACTACTATACTTGTGTTCTTATCAACACAATGGTCATCATAATTCTAGCTATTATGTATCCAATGAGCATACTTTTATGTGTGGTAAATGAAATTCGTAAAAAGTTGCAACATAAAACTATTCATACATACATATATGTACATATGTATGTATTTTAAAGTTCCCCCCAGTGAATTTCAATTAGATTAATGTGTGCTTTTAGGTGGTATACTTCATTTTGATGTTCCAATTTCTTTTTAGGTTATATCAAAGCTAAATACAAATTTTGGATGCATGGCCTTCGTCTTTTATTCGCTGCATAGGCCAATTGGCATGTGCATTTGGCATATAGTACAAGTTGGCATATAGTACAAGTTCTTACTCTTCCCTCTGGTGATATAAATGATAAAGCCTTTTTCAAAATCACTTAACATTTTTTCAGTAATCAAATTATTTTCCTCAAAAAGTAACACGTGGAATTTTAAATTGATATTGGCCATGAATATCGTTTCTTTTATAAATTAAATCAAAATATTATGTCATCTTATTAAATTTAAGGTTTTAGTGGATTCAAATTCTAAAACTTGTAACGCACTACTCGACGATACCAGTTTGATAGAATAATTTACTTATTCTCTAACAGTCGTTCTAAAAGCTTATAACGTTACCTATATAACCAGTTTATCACAGTTCCCAGTTATTTCAAACAAAATGCAAATTCTAGGTATATGTACGTCAGAAATTAATTATTTACGCATATCAATTCATGAATAAGAGTCATCTCATATGGGTTAATCGTTAATCGGTAAATAAAATTAAATCAATCAACCCAAACTTTGTTGAATATGGAAAATATTAAACCTGTAAGTACAGGAAACTTTAAAATCAATATAATATTCCAAATGCATTGGAATTGAAACGATTTTCTCCGAAATTGAAAGATACGTGATTCATCGTATGGGAGATATAGTTCATTATAATGATCATTCATTTTATTGCAAAGAGAAAGAGACGTTAACCAGATTGTGGCTTATGAGGCTTGTGGGTGACGGTGAATGTTTTTAAGACACCGGAAATTGGTAAATAAGCTGCTAATAAAAAAATATAAATCTGTAAAATTAAACCGAGTAAATTTTCAAAAAAGCTTTACATTTTGAAGAAAACAGTCATAGGAAAATATTGTTGAACTAGACATAATGATTAAATTGAACTATTTGTATATATTTGTTTTAACCCCCTCCGTATTTGTATAACAATCGAGCTGACTCATTCATTCATAAAAAAAATCTTTTATTAAAAACCCATTAAATTTGCAAGTATAGGTACAAAAAAATTAATTTACTATTTAACGGGAATAATTTATTGATGATTCTGAAACTGAGAAAAACAAAAGATCGTAATGGCTTTTGTTAGAAAACAATAGAATCTTTGTATCCAACATGTGTCTGGTATTTACAATGCAATAACACCTGAAACAATAAGGAATTGGATTTAAAAAAAAGTACCTTAAAAAAGTAGGCTGCTATTAATCATTTGCTTTTAAAAAATAATATTCTTTCGGAAAAAAAAAATAAATATATTTAGGAAAATCTTTAAGAAGGTTAAGAAATCTTCAAGCTCTTTAAATATATCCTTCATACTCATACTAGGTACAAAATACACCTATTCAAAGATGATGGCCAAATAGAAAGTTTTTCAACCCCAATAATTTTTTAATACTGCTATCAAATAAAAAAAAACTTGTCCTTAACTCATCGTTAACTCGCCCTTATTAATAAGAATTTTACTATTATCAAGCTCAAGTTTATTAAGATAATGATTTGAGTATATGATAACATTCGCTTTAATATTTGCGCCAATATCTTTACATAATAATTATATTTGTATGTATACCTACCTACAGCTCTCCATATAATAACGGGAGATATTAAGCTAAGGCTGTTTAGACTATCGTAATATTAAAAAAAAAAAAATTGGTGGCACAACAGCTCATGAAGAACTAGGGTGCGTGTCTGCAGGAATAGAGGGGTCCTACAGTTTATTGCCGAATCCGAAAGGCTAATGTGAGCGGCACTTTACTATGACAGGAGATACTCTTGGAGAGGATTTATCACTTCATGCCAAAAGGCAGTAGCCCTGAAAAATACTTTTGTGTTTAGGTGGTAGAGGCTGGGAATCGAACCTATAACTCTGGCGTGACAGTACAAAGCACTAACCATTACTCCACGGGCTACATTACTATCGTAATGTGTTGTTTTATTAAAGTCCCGTTTGATATGTTTGAAAATTCCATAACTTATCTTTAGGAATGTAATCGTCACACATATCGCAGATTATAAATCTGTATTTATATAAGAACAGATTTTGTCAGATTTCACTCTATCTTAACAAATGAATAAAAATAAATCCAAGACAATAAATATCTTATTGTAATATCCACTTCAGCCCTTGCGAGTCATAGCCGACACAAATATCACAAAGAATACTTAAATTTATGACAACTTTACATTTCCAAGAAACAAACGATTATTCATCCTTAGTTCCCAACAACCAATAATATAACTTCAGCATAGTGATAAAGAGCGAGAGAGTGAGAGTGAATGATCTACAGAGCTCCAGCGAAATTTACTTTACTGTTCCCAACCCCCATGACACCCCCCTACCCAACAAGCAATAACTGTGAGCAAAAGTCAAAGAGAAAAACATACCTATGATGAGAAAAAAAAACAACATATCGATATGAACAAAAAATATCTGCACCGCACAAGCCTCATTCATTCAAAAGATACACTTAACATTGCTTGATCATTTTATCTATCTTTGCGTTAACAGAAAAAGAACAACAAAACAACACAGTAACTGCATATATGAATGTATATATGTATAAAGTATAACTAAAGATATGTGTATGCCCTGCCTAGCCAGCAGATATTCCAAAATCCAAGTACGAAGCTTTTGTGCGTTTTGCGGTGAGCTTTGATCGATCAGTTGCTAATTTAGTCGCCGACCGATCAGTTGAGTTTAATATATCTCGGTTCTCCTTCGCGAGGTTTTCGATATTTTGGGAGCTTAAACTGATAACGCGAAATTTATTAGATATAAAAAATTTTGAGTTTTCTCGTAAGAGTCAAAAAATAAATATATAACTACAAATTTGATTTTGAAAAAACATAATTATAAAACATTTTAATTAAGAAATAAATAACCCATTATTTTTTTTATAAAACAAAAAAAATTTCTACAAATATCAATTAATAAGGAGTAAATTAAATTATTATTAATTTATTTGTATTTCCTGTGAAAACAAGTGTTCAAAGTGCATTGTGGGACCGATTCGGTTTTTTTTTTCAGTTCAATTTTTTTTTAAGAAAAGTTCGGTGATCTTACCAGGGACTGTCACTTGGTATTTATTTTGTGAGTTCGCGCAATGGGCTTCAGATAAGAGCCGAATAGACGACATAAAGATCATCATTGCAATAATAAAATGGTTATAAAATCAAACAGAAGAGAAGGAGATTCCAGCTGTTAATAGTGCTCCAGCAACAAAACGTTGTCTTTCTTTGTAAGTTGCTTCCTATAGACCTAAGATGGAATTACAAGTTGAATAGCTTGGTGGGAATAGATAAAAGGAATTTCCAGTTTAAAAAAAAGAAAACTTTAAGCTTTTGTGTGTTAAGTATAACTTTTTGCTAAATTAGTCGTGATTTAAAAAAATATTTTGTCAAAGTGAGTAAGGAATGAGTAAATATTTGAATTTTAGCTATGTGCTTAAGACTGAATTACATGATACAATCGTCTGTTTGACCTAGGTTGTACCCCAGTGAGCAAACTGCATTGGTAAAAGAAGTACTATTACCCTACAGAAACATACCCCATGCGGAGAACGTAATTTTGATGCAATTGTCGCGTCATATAGCCCCTAGCGACATTTTTTGTGAACATTTTTGTACATCCGTATGTATGTCCTTGTAAATCTTCTTAATGTGGAGATTATACAATTTTCCGGCAAAGCTTAGAATTTTTCAAGATTGTTAAAAATATCTTCTTTTCATAATTCATTCCGGATTTGGACATAGCTCCTAACCGGATAGTAAAAACTAAAAATTGAGACAAAAGAATAAAAATCAGATACAAAAATATTAAAAAACAAAAGTAGATGAAGAACGTTCTAAAAATGGATTTATAAATCTATCAAATCATTTCTCTTAGAGCCCCATATACTTTTCAAAACGAAAAACATTTTTGCACTCTATAACATTTGTAAACATTTCTAAAACAGTAAAGTTGATGATGAAAAAACTTACTATGTATTTAAAAATTAACAATAAATCTTAAAATTTTAGAATAATTCTAAGAGAAACTTACCTAATTAGTCATCAAAAAAAAAAGTACAAATTAATTTTGTTTAAAATCAAACATCGTAAAGTTCTCTCAAATAAAACTTGTTTTTATTTTTATGGTAAATGCACACAAATTACTCCAAGTTCTGATTACAGCTTTTACTGATTTTAATTCAATGATTGCGTTGTTCACATTGAACGAACGAGTGGATAGACATATAATTAATATTATGTTCCTTAATTAAGACATCAGATAATATCTATTCAATGCAGTGACAATGACAGAAGCCTTAAATGTGTTTAAAAAAAATGTTTATCCGTTTATAAATGTCAAAAGGAAGCAACGAAATGTCGGCTTTTGAGTAACTTATTTTAAAATCATAATTTCCAAGCAAATACATACAATTTTTAACAAGTATCTATTTTTTATTGTTGTGTTTAACAATTTCGGCGTAACACTTTAAAGAATACAAGTGTACTTTAATTATTGTTTTTTTTTAGAAACGAGACTAGAGAAATACCAATTTATAACAGTTAATCACAAATAAAAGTGGGTGGTGCCGGCCGGCCGGCGGGACCGCATAAACATTACTTTTATTAACAGAAATTTTATAAATTAGCATGTTTTCTTTTTATAAAACTGTAGGAATTTTAAAAATATTTGAAAAAAAAGTTCAGGTCTTGACGTTTCTTCATTTAAAAGGCTTGAATAATTAGTTAAATTATTAAAAACGATCTTCTGGAACTGAACATAGACTTTAACAATTATACAAATTACTTAATTATATAAACAAAGTTTAATCGCTTATAGAACAAAGACAAAATTGATTGCAGACACATTTCTTGTTTCCTGTATTTTTATCATAATATTGATTGAAATATGGAGTTAAGTTAAACAAAACTTTCCTTGTACATTTGTTCCATAAATACATACAAATTATATAAAACAGAGAGAAGAATACCTTTGCGACCTTAGTTTTTATTTAATTTAATTAATTGTGCTTAATATATGTATGATTTCATAGAATTTTTATTAAAAACTAGATATTGCTGGAATAAAGCATTACACAAAGAAATGTCTTGTGCTACCTTGACACATTAGAGTTTCTTCCTCTTAAGCTCATAAACAGAACAGACTTAGCTAAGGTTTTTTTTTATTTATATTCCGTAGAAAGTTGATAAAAATTAAGAGTTTATCATCTTACGTCAGTTGGTACTTACGTCTAAAATGCAGATAACTAGATCCGCATACCTAATGAGAATATATGTTTTAAGTGCAAAAATTATAATAGGTAATCCACCGTCATAGTTTTAGTCTAAATATTTTTGTACTATTTATCTTCAGCAAGCTTAAATCAAATACATAATTTAACAACCATTTTTGTACATTTCTTTCACAATTAATTATTTAACTAAGACATTAATTTATGTGTTGCTAAAGTTGTATATTATATCTGTTTTTTTTTTTTTCTTGAAGTTAAGTAAATTCTGAAGGCCTTAGAAACAAATAAACGGTATTATTTAAGATTTTACTTTTTATTTACTTAGCTATATTTATGTTTTTGACCCTGGATTCTTCTGAAATTATTTGTTTTATTTTTCTTTAAAAGAAACAATTTAATTTTTTGCACCTTTGACAATGTATCAATCTGTAAGTAGGTAATAAGTTCAAGTTAATGTGAAAGTTTATACTATTGTAATTATTTATTTATTTACTTTAGAAATATTGCACTTACAAAATTTAAAGAAGGTACATAAAACTTAGAATAAAAAAGAACTAGTTTCAAAGTCGTTTCCAACTTCAAATCTACTAATATGTTTAACTGATTTTACCATGAAACGAAGAAAATTTGAATAAATTCCAACTACTTAAATATGTTTCAACTTTGATTTTGCTACGCTGTTTTTGTATAACCTGGCACTTAGATTTGCTGGTATGGTTAAGGCGTATATTTGAGTCAAGATCGCAGTTAATTGTCTTCGCTTCATGGTAAGATCAAACGAAAAAAAAGTTTAACTGACATTTATGATTTGAATTGTTCCAAATAAAATTTGACTAATATATCTTACATATAAGATAAGAAAATGAAGGTCTGCCGGGAAAAATTTAATCATTTTGAAATTTTTGGACACCTCTGCAAATTGTTTTAAAAATATATTAAACTTACATAGATCATTTATCGACAATAAACCCAAACTATATACTGGCTATACCTTTATTTTAATTATTTGATAAGATAAAATAAAACTCATGGTCAAGTAGTTTTAAATGAACTAAAAGCCTATTACCACACTAATACTTAAAAATTTTGAAGCCTTAAATACAATTCAAGTTTAAAAATAAATCTGACATGAGTACTCAACCATCAAGAAAATTTACCCTTATTTGTTTTGTATATTGAGTAAAAATTAAATACTTTTTTTTTTTCCAAAAAAAAAAAACCACAAATATGACAAACACGTTATCTTCATTCTAAAAGATATGAATGAAATTGTTGATAATGAAAATAAAAATTACAAAATAAATTCTTTTTACCAGAAAAATACTCGCATGTTAAAAATTATTGTTATCAGAGCTTTTTATTTAATTTGAAAAAAAAAATCTAAAAAAGTAGTAAGCATACATCACCCTTTCTTAAGGAATTTGAAGTTATAAACCAACCTTGCACAATGAACCACATTTTAGTTGAAGGCCATTTGATATGTTTATGATATAATGACTAATCTTGATCGATTTCGTCAGCACTTATAATTCAATAAATCCAATTAAGATTTATGTAACGGTAACCAAAACAGTGTCAACATAACAAACCTACGCTAACATTTTTGGGAAATATCTGCGCAGTTACCCTCAACTATTGATTGATGAAATTTTTTCCTTAATTCTTCAGTTTACCTACACTTATTCCAGGTTTTGTTTTATCAATAATTCAACTGAAGAATACATGTTAACATTTTTTAGAGCTATCAAATCAAATTGGAAACGTAGAGGGTATAATCTTATTTCCATATAAGACAGAAAGTAAACGGCAATGTCATGGGATGGATATTAATAGATTGTATGCGTTTTGAGAGTTTGAAAAAGTTTTTAATATTTAATAACCTTTTCATTACATGGTTGATGGTTGGCCTCATTTAAACTCTAAGGGCCTGTTGTACAAACGTGGTTTAACTCACCGATTTCGGCGAATTAACTGAGGTTCAACGATGGTTCAAAGTTCAAGTATGCGTTAATAGCCAATTACATGGCCGCCAAAATTGGTGAGTTAAAATTCCTGAACCAGCGATCAAATTTTTGTACAACTGGCCCTTAAAGCAGTAAAGATATAATCAAAGGATTTAAATTGTACAAAATTGTATATTAATGTATAGTTAAGAAGTTAAAAACAAGACTTTATCTATTTTCTTAATTAATAATGATTTAAATTCACACTTTTGAACCTCAAAATCAAATTAAATCACATTTTAAGTCCTTTACCATCTATGCAAGTTTGAAGTGTGCCCCTCTGGCCAAGTTCAGCTGTTTAACAAAATTTTAAAAACCTTATTTGAATCTGTTTATCATTTCCTTTCTTTTATAAATAATGTTTTACAAAACTAAAGTTAAAAATAATATAATTATGGGACTATTTAAAAAATTCCTCCACTAAGTATAAATATAGTCCACCTCAGTATGTTTTTTTTTTTTTTGAAAAATGCACTCACAAAAAAAAAGTTATTTCAAGAACACAAAGGTCGATGTATACGAACATATAAGATACTTAAAGTTGCGACAAAGAAATAAATAAATTTATTACATTGCCTTTAATAAATTATCATATTCCACTTTGAAGATACCATAGCTTTATCCACATCCACAATCTAATTTTAAAATACAACAAACACACAAAATGAGGTTATAATTCCAAGGTGGTTCCGGAGAATGTATCTAGGCACAATTGTGATGCGCCCTCTTCCTTTTATGCCCTCCCTCACACTTAGCTCACACTAAATAATCTCAACCTCAATCTAAAATACCACAACCTGTTGGCATTTTCCAGTTTAGTCTGACTTGGGCTTTGGCTATATGGAAACATACCTAAGTACATTATATATATAGGTACTTTAAGTACGTATTCCTTGGCTCGCTCCTCATGACCACACACTATCGTCATACCACCGAGCGCAGCGCATCCAAACAAGACGAGCTGTAGGACTTCCATTATTTTCAAAGAGAAGCAGAAATGCAGTTTGTTGCTTCTCCGGTTTTTCTATTTTTGAAATCAGGACACTAAACAGCAAAGGAAGAACCACCAACCTATCTGCTCGTATATCTACTTATAATATGTATATATTTGTATGTACTTATACCTACCTAGAAATAGGAATCTATTTAAATGAATGTGCTAACTACATCAGGCAAATGTTTGCCCTTTAAGGAGCAATGAGTTGAGGGAATGACAGTTGATATTTAGACATCGGATTGTGGATTTGTTTTCTGTGTTTTTGCTAAAAAAATGGTTTTCTTTTTCTTTTCAGGTTTAATTAAGCACACGATATTAACAACTTTGCGTTTAATTTAAATAACGTAAGGATTACAAAATAAACCGATTTAACGAGAAGCAATAAGCTTAACAAAAAAGCAGTGATAGATATTTTACAACAACAAAACCCATCAATAAAACAAAAGAAACAAAATGTACGAAATCGAGGATCTTAGTAAAACGACTCGTCGAAAGAATCCAGCCACAAGTAACATCTCCTGCCAAAGTGTGTTCATAGTTCTAGTGACGATGCTAATATCAACAGTTGCGGCAGAAACTTCACCAGTACAAACAACGTCACAAGCTGCGGTAAGTCTAAAATTATTTTAACGTTTTATTTAACTTTGCGCAAACGTGGGTAACTCACCGATTCTGACAGATTAACTGGAGACCGAGGTTCAAGATTGGTTTAAGGATGTGATTGGCCTTAGACATATTTGAACTACAAAAACCTCGTCAATCTACCGAAATCGTTTGCTCAGTATCTCTGAACCATGGTTCAAAGCTTTTTTTCTCGTGGCCCTAAATATGTGACTATTTTTAACCCAAATGCTGCCTTGTTAAAACACCAAAAGAAGTTTTAAGTTCTACATAATTTTGTGCGATGCGATTTATAGATGAAAAAATAAAATTACATAATGGCAAAAACTGCAGATGACTGTCGAACACTCAATATGACATAAATCACCAGTTATGATCTATGAAAAGACTCATGAAAGCACTTTACTCATGTCATTGTTATAACCAAAAAACTGGAGTAAAAATCTGAGGTTTGCCAGCTTCATATCATTTTTCAAGACATTTTACTGATTTCCAATCAATTAAAATTATTAAAATTAAATTTATAAACTAATAAAAAAGAAATCTAAGCATACCTACTCTGCTCAGAGCATATTCTACTTGCTCAAACTCAAAATCAAAGTAGGTAACCTTAAATTTGAAAATTTCACTTTCAATATTTTCTGTAATAAAATTGTTGGTACTTATAATTGGATACAATGTAACAATGGACGTATAATTTTAATTTCTTTTGTTATTCCTCAGCTAGAAACGAACTAAACTGTTTATTTGACAAAATGACAAACTTTACCACTCTAATTTATTTATTTTTCTCGAGGTAGCATTATTACCAAATTCAAAATATTGCGTCTCTTTAAAAGTTGTGGAACTTTAAAGGACTATTCACATGAGAGCGATTAACGACCGACGAATAAACGAATAAATGTAATTTAAAACAATTTATAAACCTAAATTCTTCACAAATACTGAACAAAATCGTAGGAATATAATTTATTAAAATGTTTAGATACTAAGATCTGTTATTCAATTGCTAAAACAAGATAAATTCGAGAAAACAAATTCGTTGTCGCGAATTCCAATCTGATTGTTATGAATTGTCAAACTCTATTCGCGTTCCACATACGATCCACCTTTCAACGAACAAATTGTTCGCGCGCCACTAACCTCAAAATCACTTTTGCTTATGTTTTCTTGGTGGTGATTCGCGACGAATAAAAAAAGCCATGTGAAAGAAATGTCAAAATGGACGAATATTCGTTCATTCGTTGGTCGTTGGCACATGAGCTGCGACCTGCGAATGCGAATAAAACTTTTAAAGCAATTTTCTCAACTAATATCAACTTTTTAATTTGTTTTATCTTAACGACAAAGTCAATTAATGATCGAATCAATGATTTAAAAGGAAAACACAGCGTGAAATTAGTTTAAATTAGAAAATTTTGTATTTTAATATTATTTACGCAACTAACAACTTATCTTCTGCGAATTTGTCAATTCGCAATCCACAATAGCAGGACACAAACTAGCGAATAGAAAATCCGTTTGATGACAATTCGCATTTGTCAGGGACCTCTCATGTGGATGAAATGTCAAAATCAAAATACGCGACCATTCGCAATTCGATGTTCGCAGGTCGTGTCTCATGTGAAAAGCACACAACATCTAACTTATAACTTGTGGAAAAAAAAATTAATAAATGCCCAAAAAGCTAATCTGGAATAAAAAACAAAAGTTGTACATTTATCATGTGAATCATTTTTGTTTGTAGAATATAAGGTTCGGTATTTCACGCCGCCGTTACATTCTTCTGTCATAAAACTGACATAAATGAATGATCTTACCCACACAGTTATGCATATATCGTTCTAGAAGATTTCATATCTGCATTTAGGTACCTACCAATAAAGAAAAATAAATTACCTTCCAATTTATTAAACCAGTACAAGTACTCAACACTGACAAATTACTTTTAAATTATGACCTAATCACCTTTTTGTTTAGTACCTACAATAAAAAGCCCGCCCAGATCTCCACGCAAGTGAAATAGAAATGAGCTCTATCCACAAATAAATTTATGGCACACTGCAGCAAACCACCAGACATTATTGTTAGCAGATATTGTTCTTTTCTGTTCTGTTCTGTTCGTCATTGTCATCTAATAAATTACTTAAAATTAATTTGTTTACCCCTTACTCAATGGTTCCATTCATCATGGGTGTGTTTTGTGCACTTTAAAGAACATTTTTTGTTATGCAAAATATTTTAGTAGTAGAAATTCTTTTCATTAATGGCAAAAATTATGATTTTAGAGAGTTTGTAATGTGTAAACAATGAGTTTTTAACATTTGACAATATTTACAAAAAAAAAATTATTAAATGTTACGCCCTGATAACCTTATATGTATGTGTGATCATTTTGTAATTATTATTATCACCACAGACGTAACACTAACATTTTAAGTTTGAGTTGAGAGAGCTGATTACTCAATGGAAGCAAATAAATAATTATTTTATCTTCAAAAAAAATGTTGGTTTAAATGAAAATAAATAAACTACATAAACTACGCTTGAAGTGGTTAGCGTAAGACCACAGTGACAATAAACAAGAAATAAAAATGATAAGAAGAAAAATGTTGTGGCTTTGAAGCTTTCAGCTTCAGAATATGAATACACGGTAGCACGGTGAAGCTGCTTGAGATAGCAGGAAAAAAATGCGGTACCGCCTTGACTACCATTTAATTTTTTAATTTTTTGTTCGTAATCGAATCTGTCTGATTGTCTACAATATTAGGATGAGTCATTAGTTAATAAATACCGGAAAATGAATCATCGCAAACACAAACAAAAAATTTTCTTCGAAGCATTAATTCCCCTGATGACGCTTGCTTTGGCGGCTGGTAAAGACAGTTGAAGTTGGATTTTTTTTTTGATCATCGGAATCGTCAATGATTTGTCATGTCTGTGTTTTTTTTTTTTTTTTAAGAAATATAAAATGGATTGTAAAAAAGAGAAAGCTCACATCAATTCAAACTGGCATAATTCAAATTCTGACTACATATATCTATAATAACAAATACGTACAAAATTGTAAGTATCTTAACTAAGGCGGGATGATTAATACTGTCCGTGGCGCATACAATTTTTTTCGAAACAAATTAAGTACTCAAATTAACGAAACAAACAATTTGCTTAACTTTAACATTAGAATATATGTTTCATGAAAACGTGATAAGGAAATTCTGAGACTGGGTTCGAATTCGGAAAAGTATTGTTAGAGTAAAATTAAAATTTTGCCATACATAATAAGATCAGGGCCCTATTGCACCAACAACTTATCACTAATCACTAGGGAACCTATTGTGATACGATTTTGTAGCGTGGGGTGACATAATTCCACCGGCGCAGGGATATAAAGCCCAAATTTTATTTTTGGGGCTTATGTCTCACTTGAGTGGGACATAAAGCCAAAATTGAATTTGGGACTCAATTCCCACCCAAATGAGACTCAAGCCCCAAAAAATAATGTTGGGGGTTATGTCCCACTAAATAAGAATTTCTAAATGATAAAACTTGGGGCATTTCAGCACCAAAAAAGTTTTTTTTATTATCAATTAAATATAATTACAATTCTAGTTTTAAAGAATATGATAAAATCAAAACCTAGAATTTTAATTGGATACCTACCTGATGAATTCAAAGTTTCTTTAAATCCAGGTTCTTTAAATGCAAAAGAAACTTTGCATTTACCCAACCTCGCATCTACCACAAATCGTATAGTGGGGTAAGCAGGGGAGCAGCATGCCCCCCATACATACCTCACTGTTTATACGCCGCGTAGGTATAAACAGTTAGGTATGTATGGGGGGCATGCTGCCTCCCTGCAACCCCCCTTGGCCCACTATAGGATTTGGGGTAGGCGCGAGGTTAAGTGTATGCAAAGTTTCTTTTGCTTGGTGCTAGAAATACCCACCACTTCCATAGTAAAAAATGATTGCATTAAACCCCTCTACAAAAATCCGTTATAATTTTACGGCGCCTGAGTTATAATGAACGTGCCTTTTGTTTTTCCTAATTTTCGTTCAAATAAAACACCAAAAAGTTATTGTTTATTGTATTGAAATGTGAAATCTTTTTACTCTTCTATGCTTCTAAAAAAACTGGGATTCATGCCCCATTTTTAACAAAAAATACTTGGGTCTCATTTGGGTGGGACTTAAGGCCCAAATTCAATTTCGGCCTTATGTTCCACTCAAGTGAGACATAAGCCCCAAAAATAAAATTTAGGATTTATGTCCCTGGGCCTTATGTTTCTGCACCAATTCCCCCGCACATAATGCATATGAACCTTGTGTCCGATTTAAGGTCAATAAAAATTATTTTCGCGGACATTGTTTCATCCCGCCACAGCAAAATCGTACCGCGAATTATTATAATTTGCTAAGTGTTGAGTGATAAGTTGTTGGTGCAATAGGGCCCAGATACTTACTTTATATTTATTTTTTATTTTTTTGGGATACTTGTGACAAAATTCAGTTATAATACATGAATGTTTACTTATCGATTAGGTATAATGGCAGGTAGGGGAAGTTTTTGAGATAAAAAATATTCAGCTCATAGGTAATTCCAGCTCATAATCATCAGCTGCAAACGACTAACAGACAAAAGTTTTTAATTATTAATAAGATTGTATTTGCGAATATTTGATTCAAATCTCGAGACCGTGTTTTCTTTTAAACTTTTTTATTTATTATAAATTGCCCTTTTGTACATAATGTTTACATATATACCATAAAAACCTGGTTTTAAGAAGCAAAAAAAAAATCCCCTATATTAATAAAATGTATAAAACAGTAAACAACATCCTGGAAATTCAAATCACGTTTACCCCAAAGACAAATTGATTCATTAAATAATAATTGCTGTTATTGTGTCTCAAAAAAAAAAAATCATGAGCTTAAAATTCCTTTGCAACAAAGGTGTCCCGCATCACTGTATGTAATGTATGTATTCTTTAATGTGAATATGAGGAGTGGGAAGTAATACCTCAGGGATAACACTTTATTCCAATAGTAATATCTACATAATTGATTTGAAAAAGTTATTTAACTCTTCTATAATTTAAACACTTTTATGGCCGATTTCATAAAGCCTTTTTATCCATTTAAAAGGCTTTTAAATATTGATGAAATCGGCCATTAAAGTTTTTAGCTTGTTCCATTGTATATAAAAATAAATAGCACTAATTAGATTCTTTTAGGGAATTTTTGTATGAGTTTTTTCTTTTTACATCAGCAATATCGTAATATGCTTAGGAAATCAAGCCGAAAAAGTGTGAAAAATACGCTTCAGTCCGACAACCGCTAGAATATAATTTGACAAGAGTGTTTGTAACATGAACACTTTTAGAATTGGTTTTAAAACCTTCGGACTTTCTATAATAATATGAAACTGATTTTTTTGGTACTAATGAGGATCGGGGGCTAAGCTCTGTTTATCCAAATGCAAAACAAAAAAAATCATATATGGCCTAGGCTAAGCCCAATTTGTTTTTGAGTGTTGAAAATGTTGCTTTCAGAATCCAATCGTATATTAAAATAATATTATCGATAGTTTGAAATACCTTTCATCCAACGGATCAGAAAATATCTGTATCTACCTTTAGTGCAAAATAAAGTAAGCTAACAATGAAAATAAATTATTCTAAAATGTTAGGAGGGGAAAGACGCATTTAAGTTAAATTAAGATAGTAGGTATGTATTTTGTTTTCATAAAAATATATAACACGTCTTTAAAAATTTTTATATAAAAATCTACAGAAAATCGACTACTTACAGTTTTTATATTACTATTCGCTTTTTGTGTTTGATGTGATCCCTGGGTTATTTTTTAATGTTCATCTCACGTGGATATTATAGTTTGTACATTTCAAAAGCGTGCATAAAGTTGAAGGTTCATCATTTAGGTATGCAAGTACAGAACACAAGCAAGACAAACCCAAATTGACCACCCGACCCGTGTCTCATCTCCTTAAACGAAGATGCCATCGATATGACATTGTGAAGCGGTTACGGGTTAGCTACCAACTGCAGCGGGGGTGAGTTGGCCAAACGAAAGTTTCAATATGTGATTACTTCATGAATAAGCTTAAGACTATATGCTTGTGAACTCTGTAGCATGTGGCATGCAATGTTTTTTTTTTAAATTTAAACTTCAATACGATGCATTTGACAAAAAATTACACATCTCTAAACCGAGACGCTTCCATGACGGAAGTTAAGGCGTGTGCATGGAATTAAAATTGATTTTCTAGGAAGTGTGAATATAGAAGTACACACTGAGAAATTTATATCTATTATTTAATTAAGTGTACAGTTTTAAATTGGTAATAATTGTATTTTGTGATTTATATTACTGTTTATTGTTAAACCATCAAACAGACTTTGTATTTTTTTTTGTTGCGCTGAATCAAAAAAAAAAATAATTGAACTTGATACGGCGCGCGGTGGCTTTTAAATTGTAATATAGCAGTTACACGAACAAGTGATTTTTTTTTCTAGGAATTAATTAATATTAAATGCACCCAGGTTGGGTTCAAGATTAATTCATTAATTGATTGTTATTGAATGACCGTTAGAACAACAACTAGACGAACGATGTTTTTATGTAATTGGCACTTATTTTTTGAGCTGCAAATGAAAAAAACTGAGTAATTTGTATCTTAATGATTGCATGGAAATTTTAGTCAAGAAATCATTTAACTTAACTACAAAACTATTAACTTAAATGTCATCGCAAAAAAAAACTAACATATAGGTAATATAAAATATTTAAAAACCACTTCTATTAATATGATTTCTCTTTGTTCAATTTTTCATAGCAAAGTACCTATATTTTACTCGAAACATGTTATTTGAAAGCAAGTAGGAGCTATGTTTCATGACAAGCGACTATTTATATTTTTAAATAGAGTTATTTGGTGTATCACCTATCAAGTTAAATGATTGTCTAAAATTGCTGCAACAACCTTAGAAGTTCATTCTGATTTGTGGGGCAAGGTTTGATATACATAGTTGAAGTATGTACAAGATTTTTCTGATTAAAAAAAAATGTTAAAAAGCAGAATGTTTTTCAGCCTTATTTTTGTATAAGATTCGATAAACTCTGTTAATTAACTAAGCTAAATTTTAAGGAAGCATAAACTGTAATTTTTACAATCTAGACACTTTTTCACCTTTTCCTAATTGTTTTTTTTTTTTTTTTTTGTTTTTTGGGATTATTATAAAATAATATCAGTCGTGTTTTTGAAAATTTCCCTGTTCCTATGTCTAGTTAATAGATTACTTAATATAGTCCAGTCAAATTAGGGCATGAAATTGCATTTTTCGATGGACAAAATCTTATTTATGTGATCTGTTGGGATGAACATCCTAAGCATAAAACCGAGTTTTTGGGATTTTTGAGGTTAGGAAAGAGCCAACATTACCTTCCCTTGAAGAAGCCCGAAACTTTTGTCTTTCAGTTTAATGTTTAAGTTCGACATTTTGTCGTAAGAAAAAATGGTATCGATAAAAACCAAACTAATCTCTTTTTCAAGATGGTGGCTCTTCCCCAACCCCAAAATTCCCAAAAACTTGGTACCAAAGTATTCAACTTAGGAGGTGTACCCAAACTGATCTCATAGATAAAATTTTGTCCATCGAAAAATGCAATTTGATTTCCTTATTTGACTCTACTAATAGTTTAAAAAAACGCAGAGAAAAACTTTTTTTTTAAAATAAAATTAGTGAACTAAGAAGAGAGGCACTTTTTTTTTATTACAACAGAACAGACACTCTTTGAAGATTTGTTACTTCCTCGTGAGAGGCAGTGGAAGGGATTGGGAATCAAACCCACACCTTTGGCATGATTGTCCGAAGTCCAACGAACTAACCATTTCGCCACATGTTACTACTAATAATAAACATATTTTTCCATTAATTTGGATCTGATATTAATTCGGACAATCTGAGCTAGCTAGCGCAATAAAATTTCCTTTGGTGAACAATAACAAAACCATATGTGCCGATAAATTAGTCAGTAAATTAGTGAATATAAAAGTGGATAAATAGTGTGGACTTGAACCTTAAATGTCGGTAATATAGTTTGTTTTTTAGTCAAAAAAGGGTGTGAACACATCCAGAAAATAAAGAGTTGAGATCAAAGTTGATATAACGTTTTATTGAACTTGTATTGCTGCGCTAGCTATGAATTATGAATAAAACGCACCTATCATAATTAATATTATTTAATAAGCAATTATCTCAGTGCTGAAAAACTTCGCCTTATTATACATGCTATTAAATTTTAATAAATTATGTAGGTATTGTATAAAGAAAATATAAAATAATTAAAATTAAATTTATTAAATAAATTAACTTTGACTATGACTTTCCAACCAAAAAAGCACCATTCATAAAAATAAAAGTTCTTATGTTATAAACCGAAATTCTTAATTATCTTCAATCTTTCCAAATTATCAAGACTTTCAAACGGCAAGCCTTTTGCAATTTATTTTGTTTAGAATATGTATCTACATAAACGAGCCCAACGTCCGTCACGTTCTCGAAATTACATATTTTACGTGTCTGCTCTTAAAAATATCTCACGTTAATTCTTTGCAATCTAAATGCGTATCCTAGAACTATGTCTCACTTGTTAACTGATCTGTCGACACTAGACACTTGTCCACCCGCAAAAAGATCATTGCCAAAGATCACTGGAGACAACTTGTACCAGCTCGGCAGCACGTGACTACCACACCCAATCATGAAACATTGGTGTATGCGCATACTTGCATGCAATTCATGTCTCAAGTATTTTTCTAATTTTCCACTATAGGTTACTTGTTTTTTTTTTGTTTTTAACCCCCAGTTGAAGGCAAATAAATTATGAACATGAAATCGGTGTAATTCACCTTTAATAATTTTTAACGATCCTAGTGCCAAAGTATCTATTAAATTCACTCAATCTGCTTCATCAACCACCTTAGCCGGCGACGCCATCTATCTCAACGACGCCGCCGACGCCAGCGCCTGCATTCCTTAAGTCATTTGGTTGAAATCGAGAATTTATGCCAAAGTCGGAGTTAGGGAGCTGTTGACAGTGATATTAATTTTTTTTAAATTCGAAAAAACTAAGAAAATTTTTAAATGGAATTTTTTAGGAATATGCCTTTTTTAATATGAACAAATATTTAACAAAATTTTCTTAATTTTTTTATAACAGGAAAATTTTTAATTTGCACTTTTTGCTTTAAAAACTTTGCGAAATATGATATTTTATATGCATATCATACCTTATAAAATAAAATATAGTATGGAGACCACTGTAGTAGCCGTGGCGTGATGGTTAGTCCGATGGAATTTCATGCCGGAGGTCTAAGGTTCGATCCCCAGCCTCACCACCTATTTATTTAAAAGAAAAAACGGCTACCGCCTCTTGCGAGGAATTGACAAATCCTCCAAGAGTATCTCCTGTCACAGAAAAGTGCCGCTCGTTAGCCGTTCGGATTCGGCAATAAACTGTAGGTCCCCTCCATTCCTGCAGACACGCACACAGGAATGGTTGAGAGTTGTAAGTCACTAGTTTTTCATGAGCTGTTGTGCCATCAAATTTATTTATTTATAATTTTTTTATTTTTATGGAGACCATAGTAAATGCAAATGAATCCTATATATTTTTTCATAAATGCATTATCACTTAATTGCCACCAGCTCTTTAACTTCATTGATCAGACCTAGACGGTTTTGGTATTCTCTATAATGCGCAACACCTAACAATGCAAACCGTTCTAAAGAACAGTAGAACCTAGCTGAGATTTATTTCCTGCCATGTGTCTGATGACAGAAAGAATTAAAAAAAAAAAAAACAATATGATTAACCAACCAATGTTACTTTCAATAGAACAATAGAGACTAATTGATATGTGAAGCCACGATCGGCTTAGAATTTATCAAACGCATTACTAAAAAGTACAATACCTATACTTGGCGGCTTTGTCTGTGTATAGTATATGGCTGTCTCTGATCAATGATCATAAGTATGGTCACTCAATGCCATCGTTCGCTGTTGGCATCGAACTCGCACTACCCCTCTCATTTGTGAGTGAGTATAAATAGTTAAAGTTGTTGCTTATGCTCCAAAAAAGGGGGAAGTGCTTTTGACATGCACACACGACACGGGCTTGCTTAACCGTTTTGAATGAGATAACTTATTTCCTTGAGTTAATTTTGAGAAATAGAGTTTTTTTCCAATTTTAATTTAATTAATGAACTTATTGGAGAAAACTAATGAAATACGATTATTAAAATTATCATTTATTATTTTATTATTTTTTTTAAATAATTTTTTTTTTTTGCGAAAATTAACTTAATATTCAAGTCGTGTATGAGGCTGTGTAGTGTGTATGTGCGTGCGGTTGTTTTTCATACTACATTGCGTCGTCGGTCGCCAAGTTGATTAAACTAGGAACAATTTTAAGTACGTGCAATATTATTCTTGGTACCTATCTGTCCCCACTTATGTATGTTATCTGTGTCTACACTTCTATGTTTGTATGTAATAATTATAATTTTATTTTATTGATTGCAGACAAGAGTGGAATTTTTAAATTATATTTTTCAATCAAGGTTGATTTCCGCGATATTTTGTTTTATTTAAATTTGTATTTTTTCTTTAATTATGGTCACAAAATTTTGATCTGATTTAGTTTTAATATATGTATAGGTACACATTTATGGATATATTCTAAAACCGCAATTAATATAACTACCTATTTAAATTTTACTCTATTTAAAGGGGACGGGCGTCAGCATGTAGCATATTTTTGTGTGTAGTTATAAACAACAACATACAAATAGGTAACAAAATTTTATTTTGTATTCTTTTTATACAAAACTTTTAAATTAATTTATCTTACGACTATTTTCTGATATTACTATTATGGCCATTTAAATGGCGTGATATATGTATGTATTTGTTTTGGTTTGTAATTTTTTTTTATCACACTTTTAGTCCCCTTAATTTACATGGCATCCATTTTGTAAAGATTTTGTTCTCGGCATTAACTTCAACCGCCAGATTAATTCAAAGGTCTCAGCTATATTTTTGTGGCGGGTGGTAGCTACCTACTTACTAATAAACATGTCATTGCGACGTAAATATTCCAAAAAAATTTATTTTCAATTTAATGACAGGTCATTGTTTCATTTGTATATTTTACCTTGTGATTTTAATAAAACTTGACATTAGAATATTATATTCAAAAATTATTCCCATAAAGCTTATTGTTAAATGTTTGTCTGATAAATAAAATATAATTTGAAATTAATTTTAGTTTTAGAATAAAAGTTGTATACATTTACCTTATCTGAAAATACCTAATTGATTCTAATGGGAATTGGTAGAGCTTGAAACATGAGGATGGACTGGACAAAGGGAAGTTTTGTTTTTAAAATCTACAACAGTTTACCAAAAAATAGTTAAGATATACAAAATAAGTGTTAAATTGTTTGAAATGTCAGATATTCAAATATAAAAATATCAAAACACAAATACAAAAGTTTTTTACAAACACAAAGTTATTAAAACATGCGATGCAAGGCGATCTAGTAACATATAAATAACTACATGTAAATAATTAAAAAGCTAACATTTAAACCAAATGTCTCAAGAAAATCTATTCACTTACGAAAGCCATATACACAGTGCCCAACCTCCCTTAAGTCTTGCACGAATCATATACCTTGTTTCTGTGTAACTTGATATACTGTTATTTTATACTGCCAAAATAGGTCTAAATGTCATGTATTTTTAATAACATTCTCTCATGTTCGGTTACAATTAAACCCCAGAAATGAACGCTAATTGATTTAAATCAGTTTCAACAGGATGTTAACCTTTTACTTGAAATAGGGACAGCAATGTTATACATACTTTGTTTTTACTATAGAGACAAGTATCAAAGAAGATTATATATAAATGAAGAATAACCAAGAAATAATTAATCAAGGTAGAAGAGAACAAACAAAAAATACAAAATAACTTCACCAACCTAGCGACGACACGGTTCAAAGTGGAACACCAACCCCATTAATTCATACTACTGACGAGGTGAAGGTTGTTTCCTATACCATAAGCCTATTTCTTCGTCTTTTCTTCCTCTTGCTATAGTTTTTATGGACGGAGAAACAGAAATACGTTCAAAGAAAATGTAGTATGAAAGTATGTAAGTATTAGATATCCTTAAAAGAAACAACACAATATTCTTAGGTAACCATCTGTTCTTTTTTTAATTTATGAAAACTTTGGGACTTTATTTAAAAAAAAAAAAAAAAAAAAAAACAATTAATATATTTCAATTCTGTATTACATAATTCTTAAAGTCATCTCTTTAGAATTGAAAAATTTAAGTCAGACTTAAAACGTATACAATATAGTATTTAACTTTATAAAAAAATATTTAAAAAAATGTGTAACAACACTTTATAGTCCAGTCACCTTATCGTCCAATAGGAGGGCTTGTTTGCGTTAGCTCCGGTAGTTCTATTGGGCCCATGGAAAACCCAAGTTTTCGAACTCGTGCGCCGAATGCATCATGGTCAAAAATAAAATGCGAAATTTTCGCATATTTTTTCAGTTATTGGCAATTTTTCGACTACAACTTTGCTCTACGATTTCAAAGTAATTAAATTTTCTTCAATTTGAGCCCAGAACCATCTGTGTAGGCCCAACAGTTTCGAAAATATAGGTATTCAAAATTTAGCAAAAATAAAGTGAATCAATTATAAAAATTATCACAGAGAATATAATTTATGAATTTACAAAGGTTTGATTCTAAAAAAACAATATGGTCACCTTCTTTTTAAACGTAGTCCATAGAGTAAATTGTCTTAAGGCAATAATTGTTGCGAAATGACCCTTTACAGCTGCTGACATGGTATTTAAGTATGCAGTTTTGCAATTTATTTTGGCTTAAAGAAAACAAGCGACAGGTACTTGCACAGTCAGTAAGTACTTGTCGCTATGGATTTAAATTTTATAACAACAATACTTCAGAACAAAGGTGAACACAAATTCTCCTAAATAAGTTTAAAATTACAACAATATTCTAGCTAAAATAATTTTAGTGGCAAGCAAATAGAGAACTTTAAAACGATACATGAACTGTGAAAAATTAACGAGCTTTTATTTAAAAAAAAAATACATAGTTGGAGTTTTTATGACAAACCGGAAATAATTTCAAGCTAACTGGTTAAATAATCATTGATACTCCATACAGGTGATTAAAATTAAATAAAAAACAAAACTGGATCCACTGTTGCAAAAATTAAGTCCATAAAAACACATCACTCTCAATCATTAACTTTGGTTAATATTTTCTCTAGACTTGTATCGGCAGAGAGTAAAAGCGCTGACAGCCGCATGAACGAGTTTTGACTACTTTCTTCCCCACTTTCTGTTTACCTTTTGCCACTGGAATGTCGAAGACATGACGTAAGACATGTGAATTTTTTTTGTTTAAGACACAATATTTCCGACTCATTTTGGTAAGAAAAAAAAAAAAACTGAAAACAATTTCAACCAAGCCATGTTCTCATAAAATCAATTTTTACCCTAAAATGGTAAAGTAAAATTTGAGAAATTATTATTCACGTGTGTTTAACCTATAAAACAAAATCAAAGAAATAGAAAAAAAAAATGTTACGTATACGCCACCTAATCCAGTTGAATGACCCAGTAATATGCCTTGTAGAGAATTTAGGTCGTTTGTTGTTTTAGCTATAATATGTTAATAATTACGTAGTATCCTTTGACAAAAGTCCCTCCCACACAAATTGCGTTGGGAAAAATAAGTGAATACTTTATTTAGAGGTTGCTAACTGTTTATTATACCAACAAAATGATTGTAAAGTTGAAAAAACGAGTTCATGTATTATTCACAGCTTGGAACTAATTGGATGTGGGTCAGGATGAAAGTTAAACCAATTAGCATCAGGAGTTCCACTTTTTGTTTGGTTAACTTATAGGTATTTGAATGAAAAACTCTGAACATTTGAGCCTCTGTTACTGAATTTCTTATAATGGGTGTTAATTTTATATGCAATGGGAGAGATAAACGAGTTAAAATTAAATCAAACATACATAATAGGATAGACTAAACATCACCACAGAAATAGGTTTTATGTACAAAATTACTGGTAAAACTAGAATCTTAAGCTGGCCATACACGAGCGAACCAACGGGCCAAATGGCCCCGTGACGAGCATTACTTTGTCTCTTTGACGCTGATTACACGATTCTTTTTTTCGGTTGTTTCGTCTTTCGTTATTTTGACAGATATGGTGAGGGGTGTAGAAATGTAAGGGGAATGAAGTAACGAAAGCAGGAATGAAAATTTCAAGACTTTTTCTGGTTGAACATTTGACGTTCTGGTTTGACAACCGATTAGTGATGAGCGATGATGGCAATCGATGTAACCGGGATTCGTTATTCAAAGTAAAACATCGATACATATTTCAGTATCGATTTCTTGATAAATTACATCGACCATACAAGAAAATAGAAACATGCAAACAAAATAGTTTGTTTAAATCAAATGCAAAGAGAGAAAGTTCACAAAAATATTTGTTGTTTTCTATCAAGTTGTGTGTTCTTTCAATAAGAAAATTGTCATGTGAAAGCATATTGTAATTTAATTAATCTGTTATAATTTATTGAATTTGATGGATTTAAAAAAAATGACAAAAGTTCATTAGGTACTATTTCATGGAAAGGGAATAAGGATAATTTTAATACCCAAAGGAGTTAGCAGAGTTCAACAAAGAGGGTGCGTAACAACTAGTTATAAATCAGGTACAAATTCCAAATTATGTCAATATAAACTTTTTAACCACGACAATAAATGTTCACACCAAAGTTAGTCTAAAATGTTTTTTTAATAAACCGAGTGTGGCTCTTCCCAATTGGTTGAAAAAAACCACAACACAGGTTGGCGAAGTCGACAATTCACATAGGTTTCAATACAAACAATCGATAACAAGCATGAAATTCACGTCTATTTTTCGCGCTTAGATAAGAAGTCGAAAATTCTCTGGGCTTTTGTAAATGTACTTATCTGTTATCGCATTAAACACGTTAACTGTTAAGTCGTGTTTTTTTTTATAAAATTTCCTTTGGGGATTGGGGAAAACATACGTGGTGTGCTAAAATCATTTTTCAGGTTATGGTGGTATATTTTATGAGTTACTGAAGAAGTAAATGTTTTGATAGCTTTTTGTTGGTGTGATTTACATGTAAGAACTTATTAATATGAAAAATGTCTACATTTGTACAAAGAAGAAGCCTATGCTTTAGTAGCTTTAATTTTTTAATTTTCCAAAATGTTATCAAATCATTTTTGTTTATTAATTAAAATATTGAAGATTTAATGGAAGAAAGTAGTTTATAAATTTTGAAAGACACCAATATTATTTCACGTTTTAAATCAAAAACACGTTTTGAAAATTTTAACATATTTGGTCCTTAAAATAGAAAAGGAACAAGTATTACCTTTGTTTTCAAGTATTGATTTCGAAAAATACCGATGTTTCGGTTCGATAAATGTGTGTGCCGATTTATCGCTGAGAATCTTTCAATATGGCTCATCCCTAAAATCAAAGCATTATGCGAGGAACTTTTAAACTTTAAATTATAAGTTTTAACATTGCTTTTCATTGCTAAATAGGGTATACATTTGAACAAGAAGTGATGAAACCCCTTTTTCAATTATTATTAATGTTTATTTTCCAATAAATCCACCGCGGAAATTCTGAATGTCAAAATAACGAAACAAGTCTCACGAATGTAAAAAAGAATCGTGTAATCACGAGGATACGTACCTGTCAAAAAGACGAATAACGAAACGAACGAAAAAAAGAATCGTGTAATCAGGCTCTTTCAGTTTTTGATGACATCTAAAACAAAAATCACATCGCATCGGTTTAAAAATAAAAATGCCAGCTTGTCTATTTTATTCGTATTTTGTATAGTTAAATTTGTTTAACATTGGCCAGCTGTCATAAAAAGTTGACATTTCCTTATGAAAGGATGCAAACTGTCAAAATGGCTCTAGATCGATCATGTATGGTACCCAAAAATGGATCTTGAGCAAATGGACCCGGTCCAAATGGCTCCAAGTCAAATGGCTCTATCGTGTATGGCCAGCTTTAAGATTTTTATAAATCAAGGTCGAGTACGTTTATGTGTTATGTCAATATATATACAAGGCGGCGCAAAAGATGTCAACCGATGTTCTTTTTTATGAATGAAAAACTTTGGTTCTGCTTTTGAATTATGTTTATTTTATGTCTTAATTTGTTCCAAATAAGTCGAAAAAATTGTATCGGTTAAGTCGCCACCGCCAGAACTGTTGACCATTCAGGCCCGATTGATAGGGCGATGACTTTTACGCCACCTTGTATTAAAGTAAGATTTTTCCTTTGTCGAATGTTTTGGGGCACGACGTACAAGCTTGGAAACATTTTTTACTGTTTGAGAAATATGTATGAGAGCATTTCAAATCTTAGAAAAAATTTTATTTTTTTTTTTGGTTTTGGATTTTTCCTGGTCAATTTTGATTGACTCAATCAATCCTTTTTAGAAAAAAATTAACATTTAATGAAACTATAATAACGTAAAAATTTTCTTTCTATAATTGCACGGAAAAATGTAACGTAGTTGGTAATTTTCTACTGACTTAAATAAGTTTAAGCAATTATCTATTTTATTAATTTTTTTTTTAAATTTATTTACAACAATACCGCATATTTAATAAAAAGATTCCTATGAACATTATAACTAGTAATTAAAATCGATAAGATAATCGATTGTGTTTAACAATTTTCAAAGAAAATTCCTTTAAAAAAGTTATATTCTGTATAAATTAAAACAAATACAATTAGATTTTTAGAATTAGATTAGAGAGTTAGAAAAATCATGATGAAGATTTGTTTTTATTTAAGAAACGATGATTTATGGAGAATAAATTTATCGTGGTATACTGATTGTATAATACAAGAACTATTAAAAATAATTTTTCTAACAGATCTAATAATTAAGTCATACATAAGAAAATAAATAGTGATTTTGATTTTTAAACTTAAAATTTAAAAAATTAATACAATGACGAGTTCTAATGAAAGTTTTAATTGACGCAATAGTATTGCAGCAGGCATATAGACTATTCTATTAACTTTTTATGACTGGAACTTCAAGAGCAATATTCAATTGCTGTTGTTGCAAGGCCCAAGTCAGCAGATACTGGCTTACGCAAACAAATCGAGATCTTGACGGACAAGATCGAAACAACTTCTATTTAAAAAAAAAAATAAGATTAAAATTAGATCCCCATTTAATTTTATTTTTTCAAGGTTTTAAAATTTTCCAATGGGATGATATCTAGCAAAAACTATAAATAACCCGTTACAACAACTTTTGATGTTGCAACAACTTTTGACGTTTTTCTTATATCTATCTTGGACGTCAACTTACGAGTATATCACGACCTTATATTTAAGAACTTAACAATTATTCTCTTCAAGTGACGCAACTTTTTAAATAGCTTTTATTCAAACTACGTGCATTCACGAAATTTGGGACATTCTCCAGTTATTCCAAAAGCCCGTTTTCTGGTTTATTGCAACTTTCTTGCTCTGCATTTTAAATTATATTTCGAGGTATTTAACGAAAAGGACAAGTGTTTTATGTCATTTGCCTTGTTGGTCCTGTTGCCATAAACATTTTATAGGTTGATTTAAAGCATGGTTATGTTGCTTTAGATTTGTAATCTGATTTGAAAAGTTACAATCTTAACTTCTTATCTTGACAATTGTTTCTTTTTATTTGGAACTCTTGAGATTTACTGGCCGCCAAAGGATTACTAAAAGTGTCTTTTATAGTCAGATGCTTAAAATAACCTTCCTAAAACATCATCTTCAGAATACAAATCAATTTTGAAGAACGGAAAAGTCATATATCTCAACGATACACAATATATTCGAGTTTAATTCCGAAAAAAAATTTCACACTGTCCATTTCTGTTATATAATTTTCTGGACACATTGTTTTTTTGCTCATCATTCCTGATGGACTTGTGTAAAAACGACAAAAATCATGTTAATATTGGGAACGCTGTTGGAAATTTTAAGGTGACTCTCTGTTTACGCTGTCCATACTAATATAAATTTCTTGAATTTTTTATTTTTGTTTACAACTCTTGACGTTTGCCCGCATAGATTTGCATAGTTTGCTGATTGATATCAGCTGTTTGGTGTAGGTTACCAATTCGAAATGCCGCCAACACCCCAACAAGGGGCGCGCACATTCATTTTTTTGAATGTTTCTGTGTGAGGAAGTCGACTGATTGCCGACAGAATAGTTTATAGGTGTTTTATTTTAGGTTATATAGGCATTAATTTCCAAGTAGGGTAATGAACTATGAAGAGATGGCATTCGATATTTTTTTTTTAATACAATTTTCTTAATTGATTTGCTATAATTTTTATTAGATACTAGCTGACCCGGCAGACTTCGTACTGCCTCAATCGATAAAAAGACCTAAACTTTTGTATAAAATAAACTTAAAACAAGCAAAAGGAATCCATAATTAATACAAAAAAAAAATGCTCTGTATGAATGAAGTTTTATTATTATTTTTGATTAATTACACATGATGTAGCTTAACTTACTTACAAAACAGTCTCTCCCTGGTCATCAGTGCGGTTATCACGTGAGGTAGCTCTTCGCACATTTGATTGAATGCGTCGACCTAAGTCAGGTCGTCTTCTCCTCGGCATCGTAAATTGTAATTAATCAAAGTGAGAAAAGTTCTCGCGCACTTAGCAGTAAAGTGTCACTGTCACAGAAGATCAACAAAACAAAGAACACATAACTTAAAATGTCACTATCACAAAGGATCACTGAAGTAAAGAAAGTTCTCGCATACGTAGCGGTGATCGTCACACATAAAGATAGAAGGATGCACTCTTTGTCTAAGGTATCGATCGACATAGAGGATGGATCGACATATTAGTTGGTTCTGGTTGTCAAATGTCAAATATTATGGTTGCGTTCAGAAATTTATTTTGTGACAAAACTTAAGATTTTTCAATCTATACATAAAAATAATCTGAAAGATAGTTATAACAACTTTCATATTTATTCACCTTTTAAACCTTCTCTGGATTTCCACAAATAATTGAAGACCAAAATTACCCAAATCGGTCCAGCCGTTCTCGAGTTTTAGCGAGACTAACGAACAGCAATTCATTTTTATATATATAGATGACTTGTTTGAAATCGTGTATTTTCTCCAATCGATGAATGTAATATTTTCGTCGTTAACCATGTGAAGCAAATTTGAAATTTACAATCTATAACAAAAAACCCGTGGAATTGAACCAATTGAAACCAAAACTCTGCAAAATTAATAACCTCATAGTGCCTTTTCGCTAGAAATTCGAGAAAGTAAAAGTCTATTTTTAAAACATTTCCGGTCGTATTAATAAACGTTGTCTAACTTTAAACAGCCATCTAAGTTATAAATAAACCTTACTAAGGTGATCTAACTTTGGACAACGAAATCGATTGTCTAAAAGTTGACAAATGCATTTTTTTTTATTAAATAAAGCATATTTCCGACCGTTTCAAAAACGTATGCACAGTTTAAACAGTCGAAAATCTAATAAATACAACTATTTACTCTCAAAAAAAAAACTAGTTGGGAACAACAATTTTTCGGTGTTTTTTTTTTTTTTTTTTAATTTACTATTATTGCGCACAACTCCCTTAAGCGGATAATCCTTTTAGGCGGACAAATTCTCACGACCGTGGATCTTGGATGTAAATTCCATACATTTTATGATCCCTTAAGTGGACACTCCTTTACCCGGACGCGGATTTGTTAAATTAAGTTCCCTTAGGCGGACAAAACTTTTTTTTTAGTATGAAAATTTCAACCATTATTTTTAGTAATATACTTTTACATAAATTTATTCTGCATTAAAAACGGTTCCCCTGGTTTACAGCGACACATACGTATATGTAGATGCAATTTCACCAAATTACTGTCTGTGATCAAATTCATAACGGATTTTATTTCTGCAGCTGTAGTCTGTTTTTGTATCTTTTTTCTTGTATCTTCATGTTCATTTTTAGTTTGAATGAATTTCATGGCTTGTAGGTGCAAAAATGACGAACAACTCCCTTAGACGGACAAAAGTTCTACGACCGTCGCTGTCCGGCTAAGGGAGCTTTCACTGTACTACTAATTACTGATATGCTTGTGATTAACGGTTTATTAAAAATAATCGTACGAATTAAATAACAACCGGAGACTTAAAAACGATACTCTAAATTAATTGAAGGTAGAAATTAAAATATGTAGTTGATATTCGCATTAAGGTCACAAAAGCAATCATATTGATTTTTAAAAGAGGTTATTGTTCGCATTTTTGTTTGCAGTGATTTTGGGTCATTCTTCACACAATTTATGAACTTGATGACATGATGACTATAATAAATATTATGAAAAACCCAAACTGTATGTATGCAGTTTAATTAAAGGTTGGTTGTTGTGGGTTCAATATAGCAATATAGCAGCCAGAAAGATGATTTCAATGCGTCATAATAGCGTGTAGCACGCAATTTAAAAAAAACAAATGAAATGTTCTTAACCGAAAAATCAGCTTCATCAGATGGGGTGGTTATGTATTACGACCCGAATTTAAATAAATAATATTAAATGCAATATTGTTTAAACGCAGTCAAAATATATTTTAGAATTAGAATCAATTTTTAAGAAATTAAAAATATTTTACAGGCATTAAGCTTGTGGCACTAAAGGCAAAGCTCTGTAATGTCAATCTTTGTTAGATATCGATTATCTCAATAAAATAATCGTATTTCTCCGCGGCTAGATTTACATATATGTATGTAAGAGAGAAAGGCTGAGTTCCAAAATGTAGAAAATGTTTTAATGCGGAAGTAATGCCTAAATTTTCATACGCATCAGCAACGCAAGCTAATGCTTTGTAGAAATATTACATTGTACTTATCGAAAAAACAAAACAAAAACTACAGAAAGTATGTCTGCTATACAAAAACATATGTACATAGGTCTTGAATTGCATGACCAACGAGTAAATAAATTTTATTAACTACACTAAGCCGCTGTGCAATGCAGTTTTTTTTTTTTTTTATTTATCCAGAAAAAGTATAATTTACTGCACGAATCTGTTATAATGTAATTTATGTTTTACGTTTGACAGTTTATTGCAATTGAAACATTTTATATTGACAGTCAAGTGCAAGTCCAAGGTATAGGTGCGTTTTATTTGACATTCACGTGGAGGTTGACAAATAAAATGAAAAAAAAAAAAGTATAAATTACAATTATTTCAACTCATGCAAATTAGATGAATATCACACGAACATCAAATATAGGCACAGAACTTTATATGGAAAATATCATTAGGATAAAATTTAAACCATGTCACAGACGGATGAATCTGATAATATACTTTTATATTTTTTTTTTTTTATTTTGCATTGAATGTAACCAACCCGTTAACGAACTTTATAACAATTTGGTGGTAACAAATTTTGGCCGTGACTTTTGGATAGTAATTATGTATGTTCGATGACATAAATTTATGTTTTATTGGTAACGTTCGATTTGACATTGCATTTCTTATTTTTGTAAAAAACTTACAAAATGAAAACTAAAAATATCGATAATTTTGGTTGATTGAGTGAAGACATTTTTCTTAATAATCTTTTCACCATCAATGAAAAAAGGGACGGCGTCTGAGACCAGAAAAAAAACTCCGATACCCAAATTAACCAGAAGCTTAAGCTAACTGAAGCAATTCTTTTTAAATGTTGGATGAGTTTTCAGTTTTCCATGTGAATTTTCATAAGACAACATTGAGATAAAATTTAATAAATTATACATATGTAAGCTGATATTTTTAAAAACTAGTGCTGGAATTTTATGATATTTTAACTTCCGGTGTAAATAAAATTTCTTACATAAAATTAATTGGCTTTCTTCATTTTTTAATTTTTTGATGTTCAATGAATTGCTATTTTCATCAATTTAAAAGTGTTTCGAAAACAACATACGTTAAAAACCATACGTTAATGGTTTTATCGGTGACTGTTTCGAAATAGGCAATCATAAAAATCAAGTTTCATAGGACGGTAAGAATAAAGCCAGCTTCTTCTTAATATACGGGTCAATATTTCAAAACATTAATAATTTGGATTCCAACACTTTTCGTACCGAAAATTAAATTATATATAATTATATAATGAATTAATACCAACAAACTTGTTTTAACGGGCGCAACTTCCAAGAAAAAGTTAAAAAAAAAAAATATGATACCCGTTATCCGGATTTAAACACCGAAAATGTCATTCCCCTAACGTGTTCCCAACCGATTTCCTTGAATTCAATGACTTTTAGCAACGAAATTGAAAACGGTACAAAAAATCTAATAATGCAGTCTTTTAAACACAGCTTGCACCCTTCTTGAAGAATAGTTAATTTATTTTTAGTTGCTAAACTTTGGTAAATAAGAGGTTTTTGGTGAGTGTACCCAGTTCAATTGTCATTTCTAGCGCAGCAATGGAATAAAAAAAAAAAAAAAACATGTAGGTGCAAATGAGAAAACTGATTTAAAGGTTTGAGAACTACTCAGTATTGCTTTATATTTAAAGTTAAAACCACGATTTTGTTTTTCGTCCAACGAATTTGTCATTCCCCTAACCACTGTTTTTGATTAAATGGTGTCATTTAAAAATTAAAAAATCTTACTCCGCTGTGTCTTTCCGAAGAAGGTACCCATCAAATTCTATGCAACATTAAATTTTCTAATAACTTCGATTTAATTCCCATAAAACACTTTTCGTACAGTCATTCCCCTAAGGCCCATCGCAACTTTTTGTTCATCTCAATCCAATTACATTAGCTTATATGGGAGAGCCCCAATAACCGACAACTTTTTGTTGCTTAGTCCCCTTTCACACAGGGCAACTGAGTTGCCGGCAACAATTAGTTCATTGGTGAGAAGAGCAGGAAGAAAGAGGGGGAAATGAAATCTCCCCGGTCAACAAATTCAGGAGATTTTTTTGACGTTTCTCTTCATACTACCTTTGTGTGCGTTCAACCAAGGTAGTTTAAAAGGAAAATAAAGAAAATCTCCGGGTTTTTGTTGCTTGCGTGTGAAAGGTACAAGAGATTGTTAAGGAGATTTAAAGAAAACGTCAAAAAAATCACCAGCAACTAGTATCTTCGTGTGAAAGGGGACTTACCCTCGCCCACTAGGCAATTTCCGAGAAACTTCCAGCAACTTTTGGGAATTTTCCAAAATATTTGCCAAATGAGGGCTTTTAACCCGAAAAACAAGTTTTATGTTCACACTGAACGACTTTTGTATCGTCACTGATCCGAAATACAAGGTCAATTTAACGTTTCAATTAAAAATACTGAACCCAAAATTTGCTCGGAAATTGCCTAGTGAGCGATGGCAAGCAACTCCGAACAACTTTTAGTTGCGCAACTAAAAGTTGCCTAGTGGGCGATGGGCCTAACGTGTTTTTTGTGTCATTCCTCTGCTTTCACTCTATTGATGGAATTAGACACATTTTTTATATTTTCATATAATAGGTCATCCCATGAAAATAAAACGACATGGACCATAGGGACATAAGTCTATACCTATCTATTTTTTACAATTTTTTTTATAAATGCATAGTGTTATGCATTATTCATAGAAGAAATGGATTATAGAGCAAAATAAGTTGTTTTCAGCAAGAGTTAATTTTTTGAGTGCAAAATATTAATAATTTGTAATATTGACCCATACTTACTTACTTCTTCTTATCAAAAAGGCATTACCAAAATAGTTGACAAGAAACTTGTCGAGTCTTCTTCTGTTCTATACTTTGACTGTAGGTATTTCCAAGTGATTCTGTGACACTATATATAAATGCTAATCAATACGGAAAAAACCTACGTCACACTAAGGCTACTGACTCAATAATGAAGTTTTGGTATTCTAACTGTACATAAGAAATACAAAATCGGTATCATTAAAAGGCTATCATAAAAAAGTGATATCCATATTGACAAATCTCCTTATACGAAGCAGATTATAAATACGAAAAGACAGAAACAAAATTAAAACAATAGCAAGGTGAATCACACTTGATAAAATATATAGTGTCTATACGTACGTATAGGAACATAGATACGACGCTATTTTTTACCAGGTGATAAATTATGTATTCATAAAAGAAATACAAAATAAGAAAAAAAAAATATTAATCGATTCTTATTTTCATGTGTATAGGTATGGTATGTCCATAACGATATTCTAAGCAAATCAATATTTAGAATTCACAGGTCGTCCTCTTTGGAATACACCATCCATCGAAACTAGGAAGAAAATAGTGTATGTGCGAGACAGGCCTACAGAATTCTATGATGAAGCTCCTCTATGGATTGTGCAAAAATTTTAGAAAAATATTATTAAAATATAAAAAAAGACTATAAAAACCATTGAATACACACGGGAATCGCCTTTAAAAATAAATAAACCCATTGAAATGATTGATTGACACGGAATGAATATTATTTTATAACTTTAAGATACTTACTTTTTGCTATGACAGGCTTCGTTTAAAGAAAACTGATGGGTGGAGACACTCATCTAGGACACGGAACTATTGTACTGTATAGAAAAATGAGAAACTAACAGTAAAAATTAAATATTGTTTTTTTTTTTTTTTGCCATAGGTATCGACGTGCCATCCATTATTTGTGTTCATCTTTTTTTTGTTTTAAAAATTAATTTGCATATATATAGGTAGATTGATGATTACTTCGGGTATAGTAATAAATCTCATGATTACGTTTTATTAACATTCTTCACTTTGCTGAGGATATTTTTTTTTTTTTGAAATTTGAACTAAATGGTTTTCTAATGGGCTTATACAATACTTAGGGAGTACCTGTTTAATTGATAGTATTAAAGATACATTCTAGAGTTAATTTTTTCTTGTCTTGTATTAATCTTTTTTGAAATATAATTTTATAATTACAGTGGTGGTCCAGTATAACGAATGATATAATGTCCAGAGTCAATTCGTTCTATCGAAAATTTGTTATATCGAATACGTTTTTTTTCATACAAATCTTTAGATAAATAGAAAGTACGACTGTATTAATTCATTATTTTGTTTCATATTTCACTTAAAAGAACAAAAAAAACATATTTAACTTCATTTACATATACGCATACATTGTATGAGGAAAAGATTTATTAATTTTGTTTAAATTATGTACATAAATAGTACATACAGATATTTGTGCTCATATTTAGGAAAAAAAAAACACGTCAATATGCATTTGTTTTTTGGGCGTTTAATGTTATGATTGAATGCCTCTGCACGTAAACTTCTTAGAAATAAGACTTAAGAGTTTTCAATGCTATTTTGTTCTGCATATTGGATGCAATTGTCAAAATTTCCGACAGCTTCGTAATGACTCACTCTTGAAACTTCAGTTTCTGATGAGCTACCATTTTCATTAAATTTTCTTTAAACCTGTAGCATTTGAGTACGCGCGAAAAGTAAGACGTTCCTTAGAAATTTTTCTACCAGGAGCTCTCGTTTTGCCAGCGTGAACGTATGTAGTATCTGATAGCATTTTTCAATACAACTCAGTTTCATCCGCATTGAAAATTGCATTATAGCTGAGTTTATTTTCTTTTATTATTTCAGCTAATTTCTTCTTAAACGGTTTGACAAGGTCTGCTCTCGGTGAAAGCTTTTCACCAGACTCTTTAAGAAATCGAATTCCAAAGCGCTTTTTAAATTTTGTTAGCCACAACAAAAAATGCGACGAAAAATCCGTTACGTTATTTTAACGTTTGTGTATAGTGAACGAAAATTTGAAACATAAAAAAAAAAAAAACACTTGAGTAATGGAAAATTGTGTATGTATCTTTCAAAATTATCATAAACATACATAAAAGTAGATAGTCACACATTTACAGTCAAGAGTTTCTTTCAAATTTGTTGTTTGCAATTTTTTATTTTTTTTTATTTTCTGAAATTCCTTATTTGTTCGTTATATAGAATACCTAATGGACTTGAAAAAAGTGTTTGTAATATCGATCATTCGTTATATCGGCATTCGTTATACTGGACCACCACTGTATAACGTTTTAGACAGTTTTGACTGCAGGAATTTTGCGAAGAGTGTCGTTTTTTCTTTCATGTTTCGTTTTAAGGAACATATGTACCTAACACGATACCTCAGATAAACAATATTTCACTTGATGCTTTGTATCTTTAAACAGATTAACAAAAGTCAGCATTAAAAGAAAAAATGAAGAAATTTATTTACTGCGTCCAAAAAACTAATTTGTTAGTTTTGATTCCAGAATTTAAAAAGTAGCTTTGTTATTTGTTTGATGAACCAATAAAAGTTTTGTGGCAAACAAATCATTGATTTCCACCGGTTGACATGGAATATTCTATTTCAAGCTGAGTTTGTAGTACTTTTAAGTCATTGTTTTTAATTTCCAATAAGTGAAAGGTTGGGTACCTAACCTAGTACCTTACCTATACTACTGAAAGAGAACCCGTTTCAATACTTCTGATCCATTTCTTCGTTTGGATAATAAGTTCGGAACACCGCTTACGATTGTTCGTGACAGCCATTTCAAAGCCGTATTAATCCAACGTTTAAATCAATAACCTTTCGTGGCCTTAATTAAAGCTTTAAGAGTTAAGTTCTGAAAACAAATTTATTGGTTAAAGTCATAAAAAAAGCTTCGGAATTAATCATTTTACCGGTCATCATCATGATATACATCCTCAAATATAGAAGACAAGAACATTAAAGAATAATAACCTCGATTTAAAACTTTGCAAAAATGTACATTATCAAAATTATTTAATTGAATACAATGCAACTATCCAAAAAGACTGTTTTTAATTTTCCCATCACTCGCATGCTCCGAAATGCATTATATCTATTTATTATGCATTCCCGCGATCATCATCAAATAAACATTCGCCAAAATGTACATATTTTCGATATCAGCAATTTACATATCATCGTATTGTTTCAATAAACCTAGGTAATGTATAAGTGTATATTGTTTTTCCTGTCGTGATTTGCGATCTCATCAAATTCGTCCTTGTCGGTTAACGAAATCATGACAACATGTGCTAGCCTATGGATTGTGTGTATTGCATGTTAATTGACCAATCCAATAGAGTCTCAATTTCCAACATATTGGTAGGTTTTTAGTCTATTACTGAACAGGTAACGCGTCGGATCGCTTATTAGAATTTTTTTTTTTGATTACATTTATTGGCTATGAGGTGTTTATTATGGATTCTAAAATTCGTGTTTTTAATTTTGAATTTTAGCACTTTGAAATATGGAGCCGATGCTAGGGCAATGGTTATGATATTTTTTGAAATTGTTTAAAGATTGTTGGACTAATTTTTTGTTTTTCTCATTTTTCTTTCCAGATATACCTGTCACAGTTTGGTTATCTTCCAGCAACAGCTAGAAATCCTGCCAATGGTGGACTATTAGATTCGAGCACATGGACCAAAGCTATTCAAGATTTTCAAGGATTTGCCGGAGTTAATGTAACAGGTGAATTGGACGAAGAAACTTTGCAGTTTATGTCACTGCCAAGATGTGGTGTTAAAGATAAAGTTGGTTTCGGTACTGATAATCGATCGAAACGATATGCCCTTCAGGGCAGCCGTTGGCGTGTGAAAGGATTGACCTACAAAATATCCAAATATCCCAAGAGACTGAAGAAGGCTGATGTTGATGCTGAAGTTTTCAGAGCCTTCAATGTGTGGAGCGGTTATACTGATCTAACCTTCACCCCCAAAAAGACTGGACCAGTTCATATTGAAATTAAGTAAGTCAAGTCGAGATTTCAAAACTCCCATCAGGTGTATCTAATTGTTTTTCTTTTTGTATAGATTTGAAGAGAGTGAACATGGCGATGGAGATCCATTCGATGGTCCAGGTGGTACATTGGCTCATGCCTATTTTCCTGTCTATGGAGGTGATGCACATTTTGATGATGCTGAATATTGGACAATTGGTAGTCCTCGCGGTACAAATCTGTTTCAAGTAGCAGCTCATGAGTTTGGTCATTCTCTTGGACTTAGTCATTCCGATGTACGATCAGCTTTGATGGCTCCATTCTATCGGGGTTTTGAGCCTGTTTTTAAATTGGATTCAGATGATGTCTTGGCTATTCAAGCACTTTATGGAAAGAAAACATATCAAGGTGGCCCAAATATACCGAAAACTACACCGAAACCATCTATTATCCCAACAAGACCAAATGATGATTCAACACTGTGCAAAGATCCCAAAATCGATGCGCTTTTCAATTCACACGATGGATTTACGTACGCTCTCAAAGGTCAAATGTATTATAAACTTACAGAGAACTCAGTGGCTGATGGATATCCGAAATACATATCAGAAGGATGGCCAGGTCTTCCAGGTAAGCTCAAAATAAAATTATTTGAATAAACAATTTTTTTTAAACTATTTATAAATACTTAAAGGTGACATCGATGCAGCATTTACATACAAAAATGGCAAAACTTACTTCTTCAAAGGCACCAAATATTGGAGGTATTCTGGACGACAAGTTGATGGTGATTATCCTAAGGAAATTAGTGAAGGCTTCACTGGTATTCCCGATCATTTGGATGCTGCTATGGTTTGGGGTGGTAATGGCAAGATCTACTTCTACAAAGGAAGTAAATTCTGGCGATTTGATCCATTGAAGAGGCCACCAGTAAAGTCGACGTATCCAAAACCAATTTCTAATTGGGAAGGCTTGCCAAATAACCTTGATGCTGCACTACAGTATACAAATGGTTACACATACTTCTTCAAGGGTGAAAAATACTATCGGTTTAACGATAGGACATTTTCGGTAAGTTTAAATCTTTTTTTCAATCTTGTTTTGAGAATTATTTAGTTAACCTGGTCACCTCAGGATTGTGTTTAAGTATACAATGCAATATCATGTTTTTTTTTCACCCATCTCATGTATCACACGTTTCTTGTCTTGACTCTGTATCTTAAATAACCGTTTTTTTATCATTCTACATATAATGTAAATTTGCAAATTGTCAAATTAACATTTATTCATTTATGATATTTATATTATTGAAAAACAAAATTTAAATCATAATATTCCATTTTTACAGGTTGATAATGCTGATCCTCCGTTCCCCCGACCATCAGCTCATTGGTGGTTCGGTTGTAAAAACGTTCCATCATCCTTCAACTCATTAGGTAATTTTATCTCAAATTCCGATGAGGCTGTTGTTGATCACAATGAATCAAGTAGCTATGATAATGATGATTTGAATTTCGATGCAGGTGAGTGGAACCGACCACACGTATTCTTTTAAAAGAAAAAAAAAAGTTTATTTTTAGTTTTTTTTTTTTTTATTAAAATCAAAACAAGAAAAATATTCTTTATAAGAATATTACATTACACACAAGTGATCTCTTCAAATTATAAAAATAAAAAAAGAAAAAAAAAATATTTTATAATTTTAAGGATGTAAAGATCCACTTAAGATTCTAATATATTTAGCAATAAATTAAAAAGTTCAATGGTATGTTACGTTATACAATCATTCTATGACACTGTATAAGTCTGACATTGTATGTTTTCTTACAGTAAATTTTGTGTTTTATATATACATTTTATGTAAAAATAATAATGTTTGTTTGACCTTTAATACAATATATATACTTATTTGTGTACACATCAACATCTTTTTTCTATTATTTCTCCTCATTAGTCGCCTGGATCATTTTTGTTTTACTGATTTTAATTTGCATTGATTTGATAGCATCTTTTTATTTGGGGATTATGAAAATTAGTGGTTGAAATTTAAACATATTTTATTTATATTTTGGTGAAAAGTATGAATTTTAATAAATAAATAGAATCAAAGTTTAAATTTAAAAAATGTATGGTCCCATTTTTCCTCACTGTCCTATATATACATTCCAAATTACATATCTGTATTCTCTGGATTTCTGTAAGCCTTGTAATTTTGACTTATCTGCCCTTTTGTTTAATTGAAAGGAATAGATTAATCTATGAAAAATGCATAAGTAACAATACACGGTAAGTGTTATGAAACATTATAACATGAACTAACAGCAAATGTCTAAAATATTCATCCTGTAAATTCCATATAGTAAATAATTACTAATTTTTGATTAAAAACTAACATTTTCCTGTAATTTTTTTTTGTTTAATAACATACCAATATATAATTTGCAAATATTTTGTTTTATAATAAAGTTGATCAATAATAATTTTTTTTCATCTTATTTTTTTTATCAAAATTAACTACAAAATCTAAGAAAACTGGTCGGTTTCACTAACTAGCATTAGTTAACGAAACAAAATAAAAAAAATATTAATTTAAATAACCAAGGATAACAACAGGGTTTTAATAATAAAAAAAATATTCAAATATTGAAAATGCACAATTTTTAAGCACTAATTTTTATCTTTAATTCTTCTGTAACTAACAAAGAAAATGGTGGCTTAAAATAATTTCTTAAATACTTTAGCTTAGGATATTGAAATCTTTTTTAATCTTTCATTTTTTTCTTAAATCGCTTAAAAGCCCCTTCATTATTTTTAATATAAAGTAAAGAATTTTGTGAAAATATAAAGCAAATAAGTTGAATAATTTGTAATGTTAGTACCTGAATTCTAATACATATTTGTATATATATTTATTTAAAAGTTATATTTTATACCTATAAATCTTATCCCAGCTGAACGTAGAATAATTTTTATTTCTTGTTTGCATGAATTTGTTGGCAGACGTGTTTCTCTATTTTTATACATAATATGTATCAAAAAATAAAATATTTATTTGATTTTATCAAAATTATATATATACAAATTAACACCGCAAGTATTTTTGGCAACTTTTTATAACCCGGCTCAGAAAAATGACCCTTACCAGTAATTATTAATAGTTTATTATTTTAACAGTAGTCAAATATATTTATATAATTATTTTAAAACCAATTAATAAAAATAAAAAAAAAAATAAATCTTTAACCAACTCTATCGATATTAAGGAATTTGTTTTTAAAAGGAATTTTGTATCGAAATAACCGTTACGTTTTAAACATTCATTTATGCATATAATGTATATTATTTTCTGTTGTAACGATATTTCATCGAAAAAAAAAAAAAAATATTGAACTCCCATTCCTTATAACACCTGATCGATGCATTTTCTGACATTAAGAATGCCCATATTTTTTTTATTTTTCCTTTTGATCTTTTTAAATTTGATCTTGATCTCAATTCAAATGGCCAAATAACAGTTTCTAAAACTAAACAATATTTTGATTGTTGTAAATAAAGCCTATTTGATTGTTTAGTATCTAACAAAAAATATGTGAAAATCTATCACAGAATGGTAAAAATATTCTCTCTGAAATTTTTGAAAAACAATATGAGAAATAAAATTATTATTAACAAATTCTTTAATTTGTTCACACAAACCGGAACTAAAGATCATAAGTTTTCGGCTTTTGTTGTTCAATAAGATTTGTGTATTTGTCACTGAAAAAAAGTTTTTTTTTTAACGTTTTATGTAATTTTTCAATACATTTACCTTCTCGCATTACTATTCTTTTTAGTACTAATTATGATAATGAGAGAAACAATATATACATATTTATTTCAAAATACATCCAGAATAATTTAACAGGTAGTTATATTTCCGAAAAAGGTCATTCTTAATTACTATAAATTCTTAATTACTATAAATTCTTTCGAGCATTTACTAAAATAGACTTTTTGTTTATGACCGAATCTAACGAAAGATATCCGGATTTTGTTTTTGTAGCAGTTTTTTTCGGTTACGGCGAATTAAAAAAAAAAATAAAAACAAAAACAAAAATCGCAAATTCAAATTTAATTGAGTTAATTTGTATATTAATATGTGTTTAAATCTTTTAACTTTATAAAAATTGAAAGCATCTTGTCCATATGCCGAATTCCTTTTAACAAAAAATTTGATTTTTTTTTCTAAACAGAATCTTTTTTTTTCCTCCAATACAAGGATTTGTTCAGAAAAATCAATTTTTTCTTCTAAACAAATCGATTCTTTTTTTCTTAAAAGGAATTCGACATTAGAAAAAAATTAAAGAATTGGTGACTATTTGGTCAAAAGATTTGTATTTAATATTGTTTACACTTTTTTGTTAAAAATATTTTGTGTAGTGCACTTTTTTCTAATTAGTATAAGTAAATCTATACCTTTACAAAGAACACACTTGAATAAATGTTTGCACGTTTTGTTTTAAATAATTTTTTTTAAAATGTATTCTTCTTTTCTATAACACTTTTTGCACATCCTTATACAATACAAATGCAAAAAAAAAAAGATCCTCTGAAGCATGTTTATTTGTTTGTGTTTAATTTTAAAAATCCTTAATTTTAATTACTATTTATGATATTTTAAAAATATGTTTTGCAGGCGTCAGATCTCGGGGTTGAGAACATATAGCTTAACGCCCCCCTCAATCTTCCTTACCCAGTAGCAATTATAGCTTTTTTTGTAAATTGTGTAGCTTCCAGCTTTTAAAACATAATACAAACAAAAAATACTGCGCACGAAAAAAATATCAAAAGTGATTATTTTCTTATATTTTTGTAATTGTTGTTTTTATAATTTAAAAATCGTTTTATTTTTAACTTTTTCTTTTTTATTGTTTTTGTTACGTTTTTTTTTTGTAAAATCGTACATGCGTGTCTGTGACAACGTCGAAAATCAAAAATTGCAAAAAAATTATCCAAAATCGCAGTCTACTATTATTTTAATTAAATGAAACGAAAAACTTATACTATATCGAGAGTATTACCGCTGAAGAAAAAATGCCAATTATACCATTAATCTGTATATGTAAATATGTTAAAAATTGACGTCACTACCAACAAAAAATTAAATTCTGATTGACCTGTAAAGTTAAGAGAAAACTTTAATCTTCACTGTAAATTACATCATCGAATCAGATTTTGTTAGGAAAAAAACAAATTGAACGTGCGTAGGACAAAAAAAAAAAAGAGGACAGCTTCTGGCAACACTGAATCTTAGCCCAAGAATTTGAGAAAGCATTTGCAGCTGCCAACAACAACACGCTTACCAAGATGTACGTTCAGTTTATTTTATTTAAATTCTTCGTTCAGAGTGGTTTAAGTACAATTAATGATTTATTTTTACACTTAATTTGTATATTTATTTTTAAATATTAATAATGCCAACATTCTTTCTTATTTTTTGTTGTTATGCATTTTATTAATGTGGGATTATTTTTGTCACCTGATGGTAACTAAAAACAAATCGATAAATAAAATAAATTTCATCTCAATATAAACAAAATATAATAATCATGATCATAGCATGATGTTAGATTTAATTTAATGTAAAAAAAATAAAAAAAAAAAATAACAATTAATATCATTTACTAAAATAAATCATGGCTTTAGCATTAGAAACCACTAAGTTCAACTTGACAAAACATTAGCATTTTAAGGATTCTTTAAATTGATATACTTCGGTGCAACTACTATGCCTTTATTGTCATAAAATAAAATAAGTTTTAATTTCTGAAACCATCAAATATATTATATGTACATATGTATTTAAAGGAAAATTAATTTGAAAATTTCTAGGACTGCAATTAAGTAAATTTGTATGTAGTAGCCCGGTGGTGTACTGATTAGTGCGTTGAACTATCTTCTTGCCAAAGGTCTGGGTTCGATTCCCGACCTCTAAAAACAAAACTGTTTTTCAGAGCTACTGATGCCTCTTGCGAAAAATTGCCAAAATCCTTTAAGAGTATCTCTTGCCATTCAAAAGTGCCTCTTATAAAAGACGTTTAGATTCGGCAGATAATTGTAGCTCCCTCCATTCTTGAGCAAACAGGAATAGTTAAGACTTGTGAATCACTACAACCTACTTCTCGCCGAGCTGTTGCGCTATAAAATTTATTTTATTTTAAATTGCTGTCCTAGAAATTTTTGAATTAATGGTGGAAACATTTCTGAGATATCTTTATAAAAAAAGGAAAATATTCGAACGCAAATTTGGATTTTAATAAAACGATAAATGCCATTTTGCATATCCTCTTGATTTTTTTTTAATCAATTATCGATATAAAAAAAAAAATTAATGAGATAGCATGGGAGGCGGAGCTCAGATATTTTTACTTTATTTGCCATTGTGGGCAGGTTGTTTTTAAGTGCCATTATTTTATTTGACCAGCAAGCATTACTCAAACCACATATATGTATGTACATAAATATTCATATATTTATTTTTAAAATGTTGTTGCTAATGTCGAATTCCTTTTAATAAAAAAATCGATTTGTTTAGAAGAAAAAATCGATTTTTCTGGACAAATTCATTGTATTGAAAGAAAAAAATTGAGTCTGTTTAGAAAAAAAATCGATTATTTTTGGTAAAAGGAATTCGACATAAGATAAAAGAAGGTTTAATTGAATTTTATGACATTTATTCAATATCCAATATTTTAGGTCGAATAGATCTTAAACTGCAGTTCATTTAAACTTGAGTTTAGAAAATGCTTTTAAGAATATGCGCCAGTCTTTTTTTTTTTTAACTTTTTGTGGTTTATCATGTCCATATGATAAAAGTTATTTCTCCTGTAGAATAATTGAATAATTTTTGATTTTAAAGCCTAGATTATAGATCGAAGCGAAGTGAAATTTTCATACAAAAAAATAGCTTTTTTCCCAGGCGTGAAAAATACAATTAATTATAAGCGAGAGGCAGAAAGAAATTTGTTTCGAAATTAATATAGTTCAACGGACTTATCTAAAGCAAATATGAAACAAAATTTACCTATATTTTCTTTGTAAAACTTTCGACGCTTAATTTATTGATGTTTCATTTCGATTTCGAATTCACTTCTCATTGATGTATGAACTCACAGTACACAAATAAGGTATTATCTTGCGCAGGTTGTCAGAATTGAAACTGTCAGAAATTAAAAAATGGTTGCTCGAGTGCTCCCAAAAACTTCACACCGCAATCTTAAAAACAACAACAAATACCGAAACCGAAATTTGACATGTAAATGGGCACTGGATCCACCATTTTTTATCGATTTTGATAGATGCGCCGAACAGAACAAAAATATGAAAACTCTAATGATATTACCTTTAATATAATGTACCGTGGTATGAACTAGGCTTAAAAAACAAAAAGTAATTTGTTGTGAATGGGAACATTGTTTAATTAAATATTATTCTGTAGTTTATGAATTCGACCAATTAAATAACATCCAATTTTCGTTTTATCTTTTTAAAACAGTCCTAAAGCTAATCTTACCTGTGTCAACAGTAAAAAAATAAAAGAAATTAAACAAATTACAGGAACTTTCTGATGTTTAAAGACGAAAATATATTAAGTTGTGGCAATTGTAAGCCATATATGCAAAAGATTATATAGTTAAATTGAGCCTACCTTATTTAACCATAATCTGCTGCAACTCCCAGTTTTATTAAGCAATTAATTCTTAAAGCTTCAGAAGTCCTTAACCGCACACGTTAAAGCTTAAATTCTTCGTTATGAATGTAATGCTTGTGAGATGTGAGATCTAGCATAAAAAAGATTGGCGCAAAATTTTAGACGATTTAGTATGAAGTTAAAGAATTTTTAGTATGATGCTAGGTTAAAAACAGGCTTTTCCAAATTTTAAACGAGTTAGCATCGTAATATCTTTTTAACATTTTACTAAAGTTAAAATCGCCAAAGGCCTATTTTATCTTTTTAGTATCATACTAAATCCAAATGTCACTTTGGCAGCTACAATTGCAAAAATGGGTTGAACTGTCACTGTTTTAGGCGTGTTCAGCTAGAAAAATAGGTTTAGTATGATACTAGTTAGAAAACGTTTAAAACTAAGAATATTTTAGTAAAGAGTTTTAAAGTTAGAAAATTGTTAATTAGTATCATGCTAATACCTTAACATCAGGCTGTTTAAAATTTTGCGCCATCTTTGGTTAAACGTACCCAATGAAAATTCACATTAAACAATAACTATTGCATCAGTTGCGTCGAGTTAAGAAGCCTGCTATGGTCAAATTGTTCACAAAATTCTAGTTTATGTTACCTTGCGAAAAATTCTACCAAAATTTCAATGCAAAATAAATGAATTAGAGTAAATTTTGCACTTACGTACTACAAATAAAAATTACAGGTAGATTTTTAGTCTTTTACTAAAAAATTGATGAATAAAAATGAACCTTGACAAAAATCTTAAAAAACATGGCAAAGTATAAAAAAAAATATTTTTACAATTTTCAATTTTTTTTTTTCCACTTAAAAATAACTTTGAAAATTTCAATTTTCGCACGCAGACTATGGTAAACTAGGATTTGATTCTTTACTGCCTTCAATTAAATATGGCTTTTCCTCTTTACTAAGTCCATTTTCCTTTTCAAAATATCCCTTAAATTGTTTGAAGTACATTTTATGAGAATGTAAAAAAAGACTACGTGATAAATTTCGTGTACCTATGAGTTAACCTAGGTATTTATATAGTTTTAAAAAGAAGTTTAAGAAAGAGTTGTTATAAAAATAAAATAGTCTTATTCAAGTGATATAAAAAGTTGGTATTGATTCTATTACCCATTGTATTTTTTTAAATCTATCATAAACATGAAGAAAAGTGTAGGTATATAAGATTTAAAAGAAATTTTTTGTGTTTGGGTACTGTACCGAAATATGTTTTAAATTATACCTACTAATTAAAAAAAAAGACCATAAAAAAGTAAAAAACTATCTTCTCGTCCTCGTAAAATATTCGTACATCTGTGGAAAAATGATATTTTTGAATATTGAGTTCTGAAAATAAAATGGATTTTAAAGAAGCACTTTTAAAAGAATAATTTATACAAAAGTATTTTTTAATTTTATATTGTTTAAAAATGGCAGTCAAAATATAATCCCGCATTAGAAAAAAATTTATTATAAAATATTTCTCATGCACTTTTTGAATTTTTTTCGTTAACACTTTTGATTCACGGAATAAAAAAAATAAAATTTTTTTTTTAATAAGATAAAACTTGAGTCAATCCTTAAAAATAATTTAATATTTTATTTAAATTTAATATTTAGGTACGGATGACCACCAGGCACATGATGAAATTCCAGGCAGAAGCTCTAGCACAAGCATATCGGCGACAACGACGAGCACGATGTACGCCCTGATATCGACAGCGTTATTAGTTGCATTCAAACAAATTATTGTCAGCTAAAAGTCGACCCTGCTGTCCGCTGTACAAAGAGAGCAATTTGTTATTAATTTAAATTTGTTCTTTTAATTTTTTTGTTTCGCTTTAATATTTTTTTTTTTCGTTTTTCATATTGTATTCGCACAAAGTCACAATTTAATTTAGTTTGATACACATTTTTGTCCTTAATTTATACTTATTTTTAATTTAATATTATATATGTACAACGTATATGTATGCATTCATCAGTAAAAAATACCACTCAATGACGGATTAAAGCCCAGTGCCTTCTCTGTAAATATAAAAATAGCATTTAATTCTGTAGAATAAGTTTTTGCGAAAAAATTAAATACCTACATTATAAAGCTACAAAATATGAACATTCAACATATCAAAATTTTGTAAAAGTATTAATCTTTGCCTTTTAAAAACTGTGCGCATTCCACATGAAAAATGTATATTTATTTCATGATAAAGTAAAATTTCGACGCTTCTAATGATATTCCAGTAAAAAATGTGGCAACTTATTTTTCTTTAATTTACATTTTATTTATATTTAACTCTATGGTTCTTAATTGAATTGTAGTTTCTTAAGCGCGAAGGATAGAACGAAACTATTAGAATACTATACGTCATCAAACTAAGCATTAGTTATAGTTTTTTGTTTATTATTTAATTTTTTCTTAATTTAAGGTTATCGCCAGATTTTTAATTTGTATTATTATATCGAAAGTGGAAATGACTTATATACATAAATATATATATAAAAAATATAAATTTTCCAGTTATTAATATTAAGAAATTATTATGTAAATGTTTAAAACACAGAAAGAACAAATTGTTGTAAAATATAGTGTAAAATATGAACAAATAACATATACGATAATATTCGGAATTAATATTTAAGTCCGAATATTAGTTTTAGGTAAATTTTGTAATAAATGAATGAAATATATATATGTATGTTTTCTATTAACGCAATAAATAAAATTGATTAAAAAAAAATGATGATTTGTCTTTTTATTCTTTTTTTGCGGATTCCATGATCGGCATGTATATTTTTCCTACTTTCGTGACATTTTTTAAAATTATAATTCAGACATAAAAAGGCACGAAAGGGTGTTATTTATTTTGTCTAGTTTCTCGAATGCGGCGACATTTAGATTTTGATTACAATCATCTTCAGACAATGAAATGAAACTGAAATATCAAAGTTAAAAAAAGTGTTTTAGTCTAGTCAACGTCCAACGAAGACCCAAAATCATCAAATAAATGGAATAAATCGTGTAGTTGGATTATTTTTTAAGTGGTAGGGGTGACCCCCAGGTACAACGTGCCAAAAGTTCTCAGCCCAGGCCAGCGTGCTGCAGACATAAGGGGGGGTAAAGGTAAAGCTTTTTTCCGGGCTACTGCCTCCTGCGAGGAAGTGACAAATCCTCCAGGAGTATCTCCTGTCACAGAAAAGTGCCGCTCACCTTAGCCGTTCGGATTCGGCAATAAACTGTAGGTTCCCTCCATTCCTGCAGACACGCACACAGGAATGATTGAGAATTATAAGTCGCTAGGGTCTGGTTCTTCATGAGCCGTTTATGCCAACAAATTTATTTATTTATTTATTAACAGAAGCATTACATGTTCGGTTGCTCTCCAAAACTGCTCATTTTAGTCCAAGGTTCTGTCAAATTCCATATAAAAAAAAATAAAATTGAACAAACATTTTTTTATTCAAGTCAAATTATTTTTCTATCGATTTTGATTCGGCACACATTTCATGAAATTCCGAGGGAGTTTTGAAATAATCCAACAGCAAAAGAGACGATTTGTCTTTGATTTTGTACGTAATGAGTGACCACGGATTCAAGAAGTGCTTCAATTCTCTTACTTGGCCTTTGCTGAAGTGGAAACGATTGACACTAAACGGAAGAATGCCTTCATAAATGGCCAGGTAGCTAAATCAAAAATAGAAATAGAATATGTTTGATTTCGAAACTATTAACTCAACTACCTTGTATCTTTTTTGTAGATTCTCAGGGGATACTTTGTGATGAAAATAATTATTGCGGCATTAATGGCGATGAATCCAGCCGTCAAAGGCCAAATATCTGAATCGTGTGCCACTAGAGGACCTAGATTCAATTCGCTAGTGAGTTGCATGTACTTGTTATCGGTTGCGTACTTCAATAAAGCTAGACACCCCATAAAAGCGGCACTGCCGGTTGAGATGATCTTCGCAGCTTTGGTATAATATTCCATGGGAGCACGGTAGATTATTTTAAAGCCTTCTGGAACTTTGTCCTTGTGGGCGAATTGTTCTTCTTTCATAAAACGTTTCAACGGGATGAGCGATACAGAACGGGTTAAGGGTAACCTTATTTGTAAATAAAAAATTGTAGTTCTAATTTAAGATATAATTTGATGAAATGAAACCTTTGCAAAGTTGATTGTGTTTTGAATAATTTGCCATCTACACTTTTGCATGACAAATTATATAGACGTAATAAAATTGGCATTTTAAAATTTACACAACTTTTTATTTAACCACCGCTCCTCAGGAAAAAACCAAAACCAAAAAGTCAAGTTTGACCAGCTGATTTTAATTTTGACATTTGATGCGGAATTCAGCGAATTATGGTTCGTGTTTTATGGGAAATCGATCAACTTTAGCTGAAGGCAGTGTTCAGGGTTGTATATATCTTGGGATTTTAAATTGAAAATGTGGCAAATCAAAAAATTGTTCACATTTCAAATTTTGTAATTTTGTTTGACGGTCCAGATTGTCAGTCGCTTGTTTTTGTTGTTGTTTTACCTTAGGCCAGTCCCACGAAGAAAAAATCTCTGGCTCAGAGATTTTTTTAAGTGGGACAAAAAATCTCACCTAGCGATGAGATAATTTGCGGAGATAAGTGAGACGAAAATTTTTTGGATTCATTTCTCAGTTTTCTTTCTCAGCCAAAACAGCTGTTCGTTTGACAATCAAATTTAAATTTTTTTATGGTGCGCAAGTGCAAAAGTGGTAAATAAATACAAAATAAAGGCTCTCCCAAACCAACGCGATTAATCGCCGCGACAATAGAAAACAATAACAACAACGTGTTATTTTGTTTGACAACCACGTGTTGTTATTGTTGTTTTCTTTTGTCGCAGCGATTAATCGCGTTGGTTTGGGAGAGCCTTAAAGACGGAATGTTTATAAAAACTAAAATAAATTAAACTTTTTATTATTTCTCATTCATTTCAATAAGTTTTCTGCTTCAAAAATTATATTTTAATATTAATATTTTAAGCAAAGTTTTTCAGAATTTCAGTACGAGAATTATAACACCTGAGTTTTTTTACAATTGAGCGGAGAATGCCACACGAAATGATTTCGTCTCCGTCAAATTGACATTGAGCGCTCAGTTAGATTTTATTTGGTAGGACACGCCTATTGAATTCTGTCAATTTAAATGGGATCCACTTTGAATGGATTCCATTTGGGTGTGTTTATAAAAGTTTTACGTAATTTCCTACAGAATTTTGTGCAAATTTGGTTGAAATTACCTCATGTGGAAATTTGAATTTGTTTGGGAGATGAGATGATATCGAATTGAATTTGGAATTTTTGAACTAAATTACCTCATTTGCTCTAATGAAAACGCAGTATATCTTTGTAGTAAAGCATCAATGGCTTGATTATACTACGTTTTCATTAGAGCAAATGAGGTAATTTTAATATCGAAAAATCAAGACCTAAAACAAATCTTCATAGGACCAATAGTTTTACAATTTGAACATTCCTATTACCCTATTCAGCGCAATACAATCGGATTTTTTTTTCGTTTGACACAAAGCAAACTAGACATCTCACTTCACTTGATAAGAAAAATGACCCACCATCTGCATTTTGAAAGATTCTCTGTTAATTTAATCTAATTTTTAATCTTTTTGTCTGGTGTGTTTTTACTATATAAGATTTATCAAATCTATAAGAGATTAACTTGCAGTGAATACGTAGTTAAAACAACAAAATCAAGTGGTTGACAGCCTGGACTGTCAAATGAAATTAGCACATTTATAATGAAAACACTTTTTGCGAAATTACCTCATTTCGGCTGTAATGAAAACGAAGTAATACTGCGTTTTCATTAGAGCTGAAATTAGGAAATTTGGCAAATTACAAAAACAGTGTTCACATTTCAAATTTCCTAATTTTTTTTACGGTCCGGATTGTCAATAGCTTGTTTTTGTTGTTTACATTGAATTCTGTCATTTTGATTGGGTTCCACTTTGAATGGATTACATTTGGGTGTGTTCATAAAAGTTTTACGTAATTTCCTACCGAATTTCGTGGAAATTTGGTTGAAATTGCCTCACTTGGAAATTTGAGTTTGTATGGGAAATGAGATGATTTTAATTTTTAAATTGAATTTAGAAATATTTACAAAATTACCTTATTTGCTCTAATGAAAAATTGAAAACGTAGTATTCCCGTCCTGACCAACATCTGAGAGCACTGGTACCATGACATCCACGTGCGATCAAACGTCAAAAAAAAATAATAAAATAATCCATAAGTTGATTTTTTTTACAGAAAACATTTTAACCAAACATTATTTTCTTTTAATAAATTGCAATGGAACTAACAGAAGGGGTAGAACAACAAACAGGTAAAAATTATTAAAATATTTCAATCTTTTTTATGTAATTGTAATGTAAATTTCATTATACGAAAATGCCGCAAGAAGCTCCAGCAAAACGAAAACGTTCCAACCCGTTCAATGAAAATCGCAAGGAGGAGAAGGAAAAACGTCGCCAAAAGCGGGCCAGGATCATAATTCGTAACATTTCCTACAAAGCCACCGATAAAACGCTAAGAGAACATTTTGAAAAATTAGGAACAATCCAAGATTTAAATCTTCTCAAGCGCCCCGATGGTAAACTAGTCGGCTGTGCGTTTATTCAATACGAAACAGTCAATCAGGCAGCGGGAGCTATTTTAAAAACGTCAGGTAAAGACTTTCTGGGACGAACAATATTTGTAGATTGGGCTCTGGGCAAGGATGAGTACACAAAGAAAAAAGGTCAGGGTGGCGAGACTCAAACGAAAGATGAGCCCAAGGATGAAATCAAATCAGAAGACGAGGGTGACGAAAATGCTGTCAAACAAATCGACAAGGAGGATAGTGAAGAGGATGACGATAAAGCTGATATAAAGTCTGAATCCGATGCCAATGAAGACGATTCCGATAACGACTCTGATGATGAGGGTGACGATAGCGACGACGTCAAAGACGAAGATGATGAAGATAAAAAAGACGAAGATGTTGAAGACAAAAAAGACATAAAGAATAAGGTTAAGGTCTCCGTAGAGAAACATCTGTCCAACGATGTAAAGGAAGGCTGCACAGTTTTCATCAAAAACGTCCCATTCGATGCCGATGATAATGATCTGCGTAAAGTTTGCCGCAAGTTTGGTCCGGTTTACTATTCCATCATCAACAGAGATCCAGTTTCGGGTCACTCAAAAGGAAGTGCCTTTGTGAAATTCAAAACAAAAGAGTCTGCTGATCTTTGCCTGGCTTCGGGCACAGAGTTCGTTTTGAACGACACTCCTCTAGATCCATTTCCGGCATTAAGTCGAGAAGAAATTCGGAAGCAAGCTGAAAATAAGAATGCAAAAGAAGAGCACAAAGATTCGCGTAACCTTTTCCTAGCCCGAGAAGGGCTTATTATGACGGGTTCCAAATCTGCAGAAGGTGTATCGCAGTCAGACATGAACAAGCGGCATAAGCTAGAACAGATCAAGAACCAGGTGTTAAAGAATCTAAACAGGTAAGATATGCGACGAGGTGTATCGTTAACAAAATTCAGACCATTTAAATTTTTTATTTTTAAGGTTCGTCTCTCGGAACCGTCTTTCCATCCATAATCTACCGTTGACTTACGACAATGAGAACCTCCGAAATATGGTCATCACTCACACCGGGTTCAAGCCACACGAATGTCGGGTTATGCGCGAGAATAAAATAACACCAGACCATCCGAAGGGGAAGTCTAAAGGATTCGGTTTCATGTCGTTCACTACACACAAGGAAGCGCTTACGGCTCTGAGAAAACTCAACAACAATCCCTCAGTTTTTGGAGATACTCATGTAAGGAGCCTTTTCGAAGAATCTATTTTTGTCTAAAATTATAAGAGAAATTTCCCTTTTAGCGTCCAATTGTTGCATTCAGCATAGAGGATCGTGCTGTGCATAAGATCAAGGAGAAGCGAACCGAAAAGTCTAAGATAAATAATCCAACTTATAAGGAGAAGCTGGAGAAACGTAAGGAGGCAAGAAAAAACAGATTGAATAAAAAAGCAAACCCAACACCTCCACAAGAAGATAATAAGAAAAAAATGCAAAAGCACATCAAAAAGCTGGAGGAATCTCGTGCAGTGGCGGTACAGAAAAAGTCTAAACCTGTGACTGTTATGGAAGATTTTGTTGGATTCGAAGGCAAACCAGGAGCGTCGATTGGATTAAGATCCAACAAAAAGATAATGGAACAAGCTCAGGAGCACAAGAAAAAAGTCGGTGAGAAGAAACGCAAGGAAAAGGCAAAGAAGCAAAAGATAATGCATCGGATAGAGAAAAAACAAATCGACAGGACAAAGCAGAATAGAAAAATCAATAATAGAGATGATTTATCGCATTTAGTCAATAAATATAAGTCTCTGATTGATAGCAGAGCTAATGATGGTGCTCCGGTGGCTGCGATACAGAAAAAAAAGAGTAAGAGGACAAAGTGGTATAAGGATTAGATTTGTTTTTGTAAGAATTAGGCCTATGTATGTATCAATGAAAATATATCTGAATGTTAAATCGAAATGAGCTTTGGAATCTGTTTAAAGTATTCTGATATTATTTTTTGTCTATAAACAAGCAATATTTATGTAACTCAGCCATTTGACCCGTTCAGAATGCGTAAAATTTCTTCTTTTTTACAGTAGCTTGTACCAGAAACAAGTCACCTATGTTCCCGTAGTTTGAAAACGAACCCAAGAAATGAAAAGTATTTTCTCTTTCGCTTGTATTGTATTGCATAGTTCACATTGGTCTTTTCTGTGTTATATAAAATTTAATTGTATTATTTCTCCTCTCGCACAGAAAATTGCAGACTTTAAATCTGATAAGTTTTTGTCTTGAAAAAAAATTTGCTTCACAAAGATTGAACTAAACTTAAGCTTACTGTAGAAATCCCTATATGGAGGTGATTTAGCTTTTTTTATATAGCAGAGTTTTTGAAGATCAATATACATATTTTCGTATTATTTGGCGTGTTCAGGAAAATGAGGTCTGAGAGGTTTCTCCACTCAAAAAATGAGCAAGCGAATACAAATTTTTTTCCTCAGAATTTTGACAGCAAAACTGAGAAATTTTGCTGAGAAATCCCTATTCATGTAACTGAGATTGCTGAGGGCGCGGGCGCTGAGATCTCATTTTCATGAACATTCCTGGATGTAATATTTCTCCATTGGATTCAGAAAGAGTCTGTGGCATTTATAAACGTTGTCTAGCTTTAGACAGCCGTCCAAGTTATAAATAAACATTTCTAATTGTCGCTAAACTTTAACTAACTTTTTATCCAAGTTTGGATAACGAATTCGATTGTCTAAAACTTGACAAATGCAATATTTTTATTTTTTTATTAAATAAAGCATATTTTCGAACGTTTCAAGATACTTACAGCCCAATTCTAAATGAAAATTCCAGGGGAAATATCTCCCCGGGAATAAAATATTTTTCCTCTACAATTTGATATAATTGTCAAATAATGCAAAAAAGCTGTTCTGAACATTCAGAACTCTCATTCCCGCTATCGAATATAAAAGTAATCTACCGGGGAATTCGGAAAAGGAGTATTCTACTCCCGGGGGTCTATGTAAATAACCATACTTTGTATCTGTTTATCGTTTTTTAACTGAGATGTCGTTATCAAAGGGTTTTTAAGACGGATGTGTTCGCAGATTGCGCTGCATAATTACTTGTTTACATTCGGTTCACGGTTTACGGAAATATCTCCCCTATTAAATAACTCCTCAATAGAAAAGCGAAATAACTGCCCAAAATTTGTCGAAATTGGGGACTTTTGGAGGTTTTTAGGGACTTATTTCATACTATGAATTGGAGGATTATTAACTTCCTTCCTATTGGAAGTTATTGTAATCGGTCCGATTTGTGAAATTGAAAATTTTGACATTTCTCGACGTTTCGCGTTCTCTGGAGTCGGATTACATTGTTTTTAGAGAGATGTCTGTGTACCATGTACGTTCGTACGTTCGGAAGCTTTTTTTCGTTCACGATATCTCGAGAACGCGTAGAGATATCGACTTCGAGTAAATTTTATTTTACAGATAATAAAGCCGTTACGTGCTGAAAGGATTTTCAGAAAAATTCAATTAACTGTTTTTTTTTATTATAGTAATTTAAAAAAAAAAAAAGTTGTAAAATGGCTTGTTTCTCGAATATCTCTACAACAAATAGAGCTATCGACTTCGGCCTGGTTTCATTCTATAAATATTGACGTAGTAAAAATAGGTAGTACTTAAAAAAATCAACCCACTGCTTTTTTTTTTTTTAAATTAAAAAAAAAACATTAAAAATTGTTAAAAAATATCGATTATCTTGAGAACACGCAAAGATATTAAGTTGGGGTAATTTTTTTAAAATACACAAAGTTATAGCTGATAATAGGTAAAGTTTGTAAAAAAATTGAATTAACGGTTTTTTTTTTCTAGGCCAAAAACACTGCAAAAAAAAATTGCTAAAAATTGTTAAAAAATGTTTTTCGACTCGAATATCTCAAAAACAACCAATGGTTTAAACTCCCGAATAGTTTTAGTTTACACACAATACCATACTTAGTAATTGATAAGGTTTTTAAAAAAATCAATTTACGATTTTTTTCTAGGACAAAAAAACTGCAAAAAAAAAACTTATATTCAGAGCAAACAGCCGAACTTAGGCCTTCTCTTGATTGCACGACTGATAAGGTTTTTGAAGATTTTGAATTAATAATTTTCTTATAAAAGTAAATATCGGGTAACGAGTTTCAAAGGGCACCAATAGGAAGTTATCAGTGTGGGTCAAACCCAGCCTCTTTTTTCATCATGAAATAAGTCCGCAAATATTGGTTTTGAAATAAGTGCCCAAATTTGTTGTACATTTGGCTAACGCTGCATAAAATTTATTGACGAAATTATAATTGAAAGGGCCAAGTAAGTATTAAAATATTAAAAAAACGCTAAAAACTGCCCTATCATATCATGCGTTGGGATTTCGTGACACGGTGGAATATTTTGAAAAGTAAAGTCCGAAAATTGGGGACTTTTTTTCATATATATTTGGGGACTTATTTCATATTCAGTGAAATAATACACCAATTTGGGGAGTTATTTAATTGAGGAGTTGTCTCGGTTCACACTAAAATTTAAGTGTATTTTTAAATTAGTTCGGATGCATACTGAATAATTGAATCCAGTCAGAAAACCAGTCGGCTGGATTTGTATTTAATTTCCAGTCAACGGCGATAAAAACAAGTTAAATTTGGCTTGAAATCAGTCAAAATTCAAACACTTGTTCCCAAGAGGCTCTCCAGGGAGACTTGAGCCAAACATCTTTTTGCAAACAATCTGCTGTGGGTTAAAACATTTTTTTTTAAATCAAATAATGTATTTTAAAAAATTAATTTTCAAACTCAGTCTTAAAAAAAAAACAATAAAAATCCCATATAATGCATAACACCCTGTATGGTAAAATTTATTTATCCTTTTTTTTAATTTTAACAATGTTTGTATTGTATACAATGCCTTTTAAATGAAACGTGAATTGAAGTGCATTATGGTAGTTGCATGCAACAGAAAAATAGGATATAAAACAAGTGTTTTTTTTTTCAATTACCTCTAACTCTCATATTATAGAAACAATTCCCAGCACCGTTTTATTTAGGTACGTATTTTAATTATTAAGAACTTTTTCGTATCTGTGGTCTTTATTCATTCAACTACGAAAATGTTTTCTATTCAATTGCAAAACCATGGAAATCAAAATTAAACAGTGTTTCATCATCAGAATGAAAGACGAGAGTAAAAAAAATAAAAAAAAAAATAAACCACATAAATACTTTTGTTTTTCAAAACAAAAACGAGGCTAACAATGACACTGAAGGCGTTAAAAGAACACAAACTGGGTAAACTCCATAAGTAGGCACCAACAATTGAAATGTTAACAAAAGGATTTCACATTCCCGCCAGATGAGGATTTCCCTTTACCAATAATTCCGCTCCGTTAAGAACGATTCTGAGCGTGACACTAGAGTGACGAGCAGTTGACTAATTTTTGAAGTTTAATATTCGCAAAAGCATCATCATCCTCGTTGGTTAAAGAGAGCTTATGTGAGCCACGAGATGCGACCGCAGCCGCCGACGACGACGACAGTGATTAACATGTCACAATTTATGAGAAGTTTCAGTCCGGAAATAATGAGATAAAAATATCACCGGAAACGGAAATAACAAAGTTTCAATTATACTCCATATCAACAAGAAAGCCGTTCATTCCTTTCGTTGCAAATATGCGAGAAGGAAGTACGGGTATGCATCCATATGTTAAATAATATTAAGTTAAAATTTTATTTGAGTTTTTGAACTATTAAATCAATTATTGAAAAACATTTCTCATGCGAATAGATCCCTTGCGATTCTGCTTTCTAATTTAATTCCTTATTTTCCAGTTTCCACTCACGCCACAACACACAATCAACTCAATTTTAAGAAGCAACATTTTCGAAAGAAGTATCAACACATTTCTCCACAACTCCTACGAGCAAGTATTTTATATTCTTGAGCAAACATTTATTAGGGACCAACCCCTAGCCCTAATGCGAAAGGTTTTGATTGCTTAATTCGAAACGAAGGCAGCTCCTGAAGTGTGGTCCTCATAATGGTAGAAAAGATGAAAATTAATTTTCCAAATGAATCCCTCCTGGGTCTAGGCTACGGGGAAAGGGAATTTGCATTGAGAACGATTATAATGGCTATACGACAGTTGAAGGAGGATGTGTGTGCATTTTAAAGAGCTCTGTGGGCTTCTTAATTATCAGATTGTTATTGTTGGCAAGCATATGAATTAATATTTTTCACAGACAATTTTGGAAATTTAACTTGAATGTGGAGGCCGTAGAGAATTTTTGAAAAAAAAAGTTTTTAAATGAAATAAATGTAGATAGGGAGAGGAATTTACCTCTTAATGAAATTTACAAAACGAAATAAAAAAAAGCAACCAAAAACGTTTGAGCTTTGTATACCTATGTATATAAACATACATGTATGGAAAGGCTGACCTATAGTACCTACTTAAGATTCGAGAGGAGACGAGAGAGTAGAATGCCAATGGAAGAGATATGTTTTTTAGATAATATAAATATAGAAGTATATAAATTTATTTAGTGATAGACATTTAGGTTCTTAAAATTACTGCCCGCGGGGTAATACGTCGCGATAACGAAGGTCGTGATGGGATTGAAGCCCAGCTACTGCCAACTAAAAACAGAAATATTTTTTTTTTCACGAGAATTGATTCTTGTATCTATTGTTATATAGACAAGCCGCTCACCTGAGCCGTTAGTTGATATTAATCAACCACATATACTTACATGCTTTATTCATAAAAAAAATGGTTATTTCAGCTCTTGTGTTCAGGGAAACTTCACCATGGATAAGGAATTTTACGGACTCAAACTAAAGGCAATTGCTAACTACTTCATTTGAGTCCGGAAAATTCTTATTCCATGATGAAGTTTCCCTAAACACAAGAGCTGAAATAAACATTTATGTTTATGAATGAAGCAGTTAGTCAATAAAATTATTATATTCACTTTTCGCCTTAAAAAAAATTGTTCTAGCAGGGTGGTAGTCCTGAAAATTTTCCAGTATATACCCCTATTCTATTCAAGACCTATCTTTTGAGATATCGACCGGGATCCAAAATTCAGTTTTTCAAAAATCTCTTCAAACGAAAAAAAAAAAATTTTTATCTTTGTTGCGAATCACATTTTAACGCCCTGGGAATCGAACCTAGACCTCCGGCATGACAGTCTATCAGAGCACTAACCATCACGTCATGGCTACAGATTCTGTTATAATAAATTAATTTTATTTTTTAGACGTATTTAAACCATCAGCATAAGGGCTCGGAGAAATTGTTGTGGTTTTTAATATAAGGTAGCCAAGCCATTTTATTGCCTAACTGTATGGTTCTGACTTTTTACACGAACTGTTTTCATCTACCTTTTTTAACTAAAAAAAAAAACACAAATCCTCCCTACCATTTTTTACTTGCGATATATACATTATGTAGGTACTACATATATGGCAAGTTTTGTATTCGTAAAAAAAATTGAACTCGAGATTTTGATCAAACTTGATATTATGATGATAGGAAAGACGAAAAAAGTGGGTCTCGCAATTCCGTCCATCTGTGTGTCTGCCTGCGTACTCGCCTACAGCCTTAACCCATGTGCCGATTTTAATTAAACTTGGTATAAAGTGTTTTTAGGACATTCCCCCGACATGTTTTTTTCATTTTCGTTTTAGGACCAAAAATAACGGTACCTGCCATATAGTTTTCTTAGCATTTTTGTAAAATCTTATTTTTCTCAAAAATTTTTCTAAAAAAAAATCAATAAATTTTATTGGGTATATGCTACCTTTTAGAGAGAATTAAATTTCTAAATTTTTAAATGGTATGGACCTCCCATAGAACCATTTTTTTAATTTTAGTTTTTCTCGAAAAGGAATAGGCTGATTTTGATAATTTTTTGTATGGAAAATCATCTGAAAAATTTAAATAGTACACCAAATTTTTTCGAATTATAACGAGCCAACAATACGGTCGTTGTAACTTTGTTCAAAAAAAAAAAAACAATTTTGGATTTTTAAAAAGAATTTCAAAATAATTTTATTTCAAAAACGGGTAGACATTTTTTTTTGAAATAAAATTTTTAATTCAACATAAATAGATACTACAAAATTGTGTATCTACCAATTTTTGTTCTTAAAAATGTTTACAAAATTTTATGTCTAAAAAATTAATTTAAAAAAAAACCGCTCCTACGATTTTGAATTTTTTCTTCTCGAAAACTAAGGCCGTGTGTGAATTAAGTTAAAATCGCGTTAAATTTCATCCGAAGATTAATTTTTGACACTAGTGAGGTGAATCTGTACGTAGAAATGTCAAAATTTAATCTCGGATAAAATTTAATCGAAATTTTAAACGAATTCGCACACGGCCTAAGATTAGTTAAAGAAATCATATGGTGTACTTCTTTTATCTCTCAAAACAATTTAAGAAGATTTTCTTAAAAAAATTTATTTCGAATTATGTTGATTTTTAATAATTTTTCAATTAAAGTTCTGAGTTACAATGTGTAATATTAGTTTAAACTTAAGGCTCCCATGCAAAAATTATTAACTTATTATAATACACTCAATCTTGCAAATTCGAAGAAACTTTTACTACAAGAGAAAGTTTGTGCGATCCAGTGTACGTTTTATTTAAAACCTTCTTCGGCCGTGTGCGACTTAGGCCGTGTGTGAATTGAGTTAAGGCCGTGTGTGAATTGAGTTAAAATCACGTTAAATTTTATCCGAAGATTAATTTTTGACACTAGTGAGGTGAATCTGTACGTAGAAATGTCAAAATTTAATCTCGGATAAAATTTAATCCAAATTTTAAACGAATTCGCACACGGCCTAAATTTTATCCGACGATTAATTTTTGACACTAGTGAGGTGAATCTGTACGTAGAAATGTCAAAATTTAATCTCGGATAAAATTTAGTCGAAATTTTAAACGAATTCGCACACGGCCTTAGGTTAAAATTTCGATTAAATTCTATCCGAGATTAATTTTTGACGTTTCCACATACAGATTCACCTCACTGGTGTCAAAAATTAATCTTCAGATAAAATTTAACCAGATTTTAACCCAATTCACACACGGCCTTAGGCCGTGTGTGAATTGGTTTAAAATTTCGATTAAATTTTATCCGAGATTAAAATTTGACATTTCTACGTACAGATTCACCTCACTAGTGTCAAAAATTAATCTTTGGATAAAATTTAACGCGATTTTAACCCAATTCACACACGGCCTTAATTCAATTCACACACGGCCTTAAATTTTATATCGGAAGATTAATTTCTGACACTAGTGAGGTGAATCTGTGTGTGGAAACGTCAAAATATAATCTCGGATTGAATTTAATCGAAATGTTAACCCAATTCGCACACACGGCCTATGTCAATGAAAGTGTCACGATGCCATATTTAGATATGGCTTTAAGTCGCAAAAAAATATGGCATTATGACATTTCACCAAATCGTCAAAAGGCTATCCGTTCGAATATAGCCTGTCGCTTTACGAAAGCGTTATGAAACCATATTTCGAAACATGGCCCCATGACGCATGGCCTTATGTCACGGCACCTATATATTTAAAAAAATACAATACAAACCTAGATATCTACATACATATGTACGTAATTTCAATTTGTTGTAAACATTTTCATGTTGAAGTTTTAAAAAAAGGAGATGCTTATTATGAACAGGAACTCCTTTGAGAAATTATACAGCTATACGAGAAGATAAAGCGAAACAATTCAGCAGCAGTAAAAGTATCCTCATAAGTGGTGATAATAAAACTTTCATGTGTTCAAGTGTTGTGTAAATATCTACACTATATAACTAATACAAGTAGGTTAGGTATGTATGTATGTCATCATGTGTATAAGAAATTTATATTGTCGTTTATGGTACTCCTGATTCGTGCTGCCAGTGTCCTTGAAACACAGTCTCATGGTGCTTTGACATGCTTATAATGGTTTTGTATACCCCCCAAAACTCTCAGCTCACTTTTTTTTTTCTGTTTGAATTCGGCGCGTCGATGCCATTAATTCTAGAATTAGGTAGGTAGAGGAAGGCACTTTTTCACTGACAGCCAGCGATAGGACACAGCAGCAAAAGATGCCTTTTTAGAAATTATCGTTTTTTTTTTTCTTCTCATCTCTCTCGAAAGGACACCACTCTAGCATCCCAGCTTCCCATGACACATACTCTGTAAATTGTCTCTATGCTCGGATGGTAATGAAGGACGACAAATTACTATTAGATGGTAGCACTTGTGTCGGTTTAAATGAGGTAACTTTATAAATTAGGGTTCACACACGCGCTGGCATGAAAAGTGAATCCTTATTGGGGGAATTTTGACCATGAAAAATGAATATGAACTTTTACCTCAATTTTTCAGGTTTTACTGTGGAATTTCTTTGTCTGGGGATATTTTGTATGTTTATATGTACGTTAAATCTTGAATATGTATATGGATGAGTTTCGTTTTAGATTGTGACGTCAATATGGAATAGGATACCAATATTATAGACAAAATGGGTTGCATATAAGGATAAAAAGAGGGGGCTCTCAAAATGCGTTTGCATTTTCAAGTCTTTATGATTTCAATCGTTAATCATAGCGATGGTGGCGGTGTGCTGGTATGGATGGTTTTCCTTCAATAAATTTAATTTCTCGCAAGAGAAAACAAAAAAAGAACAAAAAGGATGAGAAATTGAAGTAAAAGGATGCAAAATCAGAAATTGTAATCTATGATTTATTTTCTTGAACTCTACATTTTGCTCTAGGGTGTGATGGTGTCATACGTTGAAAGGTGTGGTTAAGTGGATCAGGGTAGAGGATGGAGGAGGAGGATGAAATGTAATAAATCTAAGTTATTGTGGTTGACTGCCATTTTGAAATTAAAAAAAAACTTGGTAAAATAGTTAAAGCAGGTAGATAAAAGCTTATAAGCTATGATAATGCAAATAAGGAAGATCCCGAGACTTTTCCATGACTTCAAAGAACCGTTGGGTTAATGTTTGCATCGTTAAAAAAAAATCTTTCCAATAAAATTTAAAATATGAAAATTAGTTTCCAGATCGATGAAAAAAATTGAATGTGAAGATGGTGAAAGATCGAAATATGTTATCGATAACACAATAAAGTACAGCAAAAGAAGAAGACTGTAAGGCCCATCGCCCACTAGGCAACTTTTAGTTGCGCAACCTTTTGTTGATCGGAGTTGCCGGAAACAGAGAGCAACAAAAGTTGCTTGCCATCGCCCACTAGGCAATTTCCGAGCAACTTTGTGGGACTAGACTTTGACTTTTGTCGCCATATTTTTTTTTTTTTGTGATGGCTGCTTTCCGGTTTTCTGCTATGTATGTATAATCGTAAGCTGGCAATGCGAAATAAATTAATATTTATAATTATAAAATATTATATTATTTATTATGTGTACTCACATTGTTGAAAAAAGGAACGCACATTCCATTTCCAGAAATTGGCCAAAATAACAAAGGGTAAAAAGGAAATGCACGCCATTTTGGCATCCACAATGACTAGCGGAAACGCCATTTTGACATCATATTTTTGACAAATAAGGATGCCGGCAACAAAAAGTTGCCCTGTGAGCGAGGGTTAGCAACAAAAAGTTGCCGGGAAAAAAGTTCCGCGAGCAACTGCGAGCAACAAAAAGTTGCCTAGTGGGAGATGTGCCTAAGAGGGGTTTTAGTTTTAAAATAAGTTAAGGTAAATTTGTGTTTAAATTTAAACTGCAATGTTCGTATACCTATAATGTGGTTGTTATATTGGATTTTAATATTACTGAATTTTTGTGCACAGTACCATAGGACGACAATTGACCTGAATCCACCCCTGTATTTTATACGCAACTGCCACTACTCTTCAGGAGCCTCTTGATTTATCCAAAGAAATGAAAAGAAAACATTAATCGTGAGTAGATATACGGGTATGTAACAAATATTTATGAAAAATATTGATGTGGATTTATTTACTCAGTAAGTTTGAGTGGCTTTCAACCTTAACAACCATTTTTACTTATCAAGAAATTTGATTAGAAAATTGTATTTGCCCAACTATCAGCAAAATGTTTCAAAAAGTGTCTCGATATAATTTTTCCAAAAGGAAGTTAGCATCAATAGTTTTGTACAGGTCTTTAGAAATTGACTCCCTTGAAATTTGCAATGAATAAATAAATAAATTTTATGGCACAACAGCTCATGAAGAACTAGGAAAGGAAGAACTATTCCTGTGTGCGTCGGCAGGCGGGGACCTACAGTTTATTGCCGAATCCGACCAGCTAATGTGAGCGGCACTTTTCTATGACAGAGATACTCTTGGAAGTTTTTTCAATTCCTCGTAAGAGGCAGTAGCCGTTTTTTGTTGTTATTATTATTAGGTGTCGAGGCTAAGGGCGGGTCGAACCTAGACCTGCGGCATGACAGTTCATCACATTCATCATGCCACCGGCTACTACAAAATTGCAATGTAGATTAAAATTTATTAGATTACTATACAGCTAATATAAATCTAAATATAAATTCATACATCACACGCCAGCTGCTGACGTCATAAGTCCAGCATAATAAAAGAGCAGTCTTTATAACTTTAATTATACAACACAACAGTTCAACGAGCCGCAAATGTCCTTAGCGCAATTATTATTGAATTAAAGAACTTTGAAGCATCCGAAAGAGAAGCAGAAATAACAAAAAGTCCTAGGATCCCCTTACAGACGGTTAAATAGACTTTGAAGACATTTAATCTTGAATCACACGTTAATAGGATCATAAAATAAGTAGTTCTTTTTTTGTATGCTAGGACCAAGGATACAGGGATACTTATATTTCCCCTTTTGGGAGCCATAGAAAATTGCTTGACAAATTGCTGGTGGGAGCAGTAAATTATAAAAGCTGTAATATGTAAATATGTATATGTAAGTATGTATACATTTATGTACCTTATACTTGCACAGAAATGAGCTTGGAGCGCAGTGTGAGTCGGATGCAAACCTAGGGAACAGATTATCATCCGAGCAGGATAAGGAGACGTTCGCACGATTTACTATAATGTAGGACACCATCTGCTTAGGCAGGATTGAAATTTATGCATGGATTTAAACGGGTAAATTATTTCCACGAAACTTGCTAGAATTTATTTTTATTATCCTCGCTTCGCTGCTGTAAGGATCAACTGTTTTATAGTAAAAACAAAAATATAACATTTTCTATATATGTAGGGTTCAGTGCTCCTCTACCACCGCGCACGTCCTCATGCTTCGCAGCGGTAAGTTGTGATATGGCTTATTTCTGATCACACTTTGTACGTGCAATTGTACAGAAGTATCCTGTTTCATGTTGCTTTTCTGGAAAACGGATTAAATCAAGCAAAATGCTCTGTCAATGGCTTGATAAAAACAGCTGTGGGTGTTCTTGTCGTCATCATGCAGCAATTGAAATGTGCTACGTTTGTGAATGGAACGTGTTCCAGAAAAGCAAGATACATTAATAGATACCTACATATATACGTATTTATATCCTTAACCGTTTCAAATATATACCCCGATATGAAAGAGGATGTAGAGCAATGACTACGTGGCAGTGCTTTGTATTGTTATTGACTCATTTCGTCCGTTTCGTTGAATAGCTTAGTTTAAATGGATCATGGATGGAAAATGCTTCAATGAATTCAAATTATGAGCGTATAATATGATTTGCACTATCTTCTGATTTTTGCTTGAATGCTTTTTTGAGTTATTGGTATGTATGTGAATGACTGCAAGTCAGGTAAGATTAAGCTTAAAAATGGATTATATAATGTTTCTTGCTAGCATTAACTTTGTTTAATTTCTAAAGGAAATTCTGTTGATGGCATGGAAGGTCACGGCTGACTGTTTAGTTGATTGAGGCAAACTTGTGAAAAAAAAAAACAGGTAAAATAGAAAAACCTAAGAACAACATTTTTCACCCATCGAACTTTGGCAACAAAAGTTCGTCTTGGGCTCTGAGATTTAGGATCATAAGAGTTTGGAAAGTTTTGATGATGGAGGATAAAATATGAAATATCATTAGGAGGTTTGGGGTTTCTCTTTTCACATTATTAAGAACCTATCAACCTGGTGGAGATGAAAGTTTTAATTTTTCTTTTTTTTATAATCTTCACAAATATTCCATTTTTGCTATTTCGGAATTATATATTGAAACGAAAAGTCTAAAACTATGTATGTATATTAGGGTGGCGCTTATTATTTTGGCAATTTTCGAATTTATTTCGTCCCTCCTCGCTAAAAGTGATGAGGCTGACTTAAAAAAATTCTGTGCAAAATTTCATTGAAATCGGTTAACGTTAATAAAAACAAACAAAAAAAAACCAAAAATCTCTGTTTTTTTCATCGTTATTTTTAAGTGGGTAAAAAAAATTTATAAATTTATAAAATGTATAAATTTTTGCCAAGTTTCATTTTTATTCAACAACAATTACAATTTTGCAGAATTTTTCAGTAAAATACTAAAAATCTATCTGAAATTTGTATGAGAAATTTTAAGGGCTCGGTGGCACGTGTTAACGTCAACCGATTTCAATGAATGGGGGGGGGGGGGGGGGGGGTGAAAGAAATTCGAACATTGCTAAAAGGACAACTATTGGTAAGCCTTGGAAAATTCGTAATAATGGTTAAAATTTCTGAACTATATTATCTATATTGGGATGAGTTGAAAAGAAATACCCAAGACAATGCGGGTGAGAATCGCTTTCGAGCGAATATAGGTTTCCGTAAAAAAAAAAAATCAATCCAATAATAGTTTTTTTTTTTTCCTTCTACCGTAGCAAGTTCATTTGGGAATTAAAAGTTTTTCCTTTTACTTTGATTCACCTCCGCACTTGTGTTCTACATTTTTGTGTGGAGATTTTTACTCACCATATAAAGGTTTTCTAGGACAAGTTTTGGATTGATAAAAAATTCAAATTTGAGAGGTTTCACCCGATATGACATAACGATGCATGCTAAAAGAGGCGATAAGTTTGTGGCCTAAACGGTTCAGCGATTTTTTTTTATAAATGTTTCATTGAAAACAACACAATTTGAATTTTTATTAAAACTCACGTAAATTTGATGCCTTAAGCCAAAAGGGGTAGGTATTCGGTAGGTAACGCTTATCGAACATTTTTTGTAATGTACGTACCTAAGTAAAGTTTTTAATATTTTATCCACACCAACTTTAAAGTTACACAAATTGCTTTAAGTTTATTCGACTCATACGTGTCCTTTATTTGAAATGGTTTTCAACTAACAACTTATAAATAACGGAGTAAAATGATGAAGTCGAAAACTTACTTCTCCCTCTATTTTCTTGTTTCTTATTTTCTGACCTAAATTGGAGTCTTGGTTTGAGGATGCAAGCGAATCCATAGGACACATCTGATTCCAAAAGCAACGGTAAAATATCAAAGTCTGCTAGTGTTGACTGCAGCACTTGTGATAGTTTGGTCTATGTGGTTTGTGGGTTTTTCACAAAAGTAAGATTAAAGCCCTCACATCCTAGGATCCCATTTTATTCACTTGTGGACGTGAGGTTCTAAAGGCTGAAAGTTTTTATTTTCAATTTTATTTCTTTTTGTTTTTTTTTTTTTTTTTTTTGCATTGAACTCTCCCCCATCATGGACAAAATTGTGGATTAGAAAGAAATCACTTAATAAAGTTTCTCAATCGAGGGTGTCAAATTCCAGTGGTGTATATTGAAGTATTGAAAAAGTTAAGCTAATTGAAAGCTTAATCAGGTTAATTTGCAGAGGTTCATTGACTTTTCAAGAGATTAGCGTTTTCATTATTTGTCTTGGTTGAGAGAAGTATATGTAATGTTACCGTTTTGTGAATGAGTGCTTTGAAGTGGTTTTGTCTGTAAGTGGTCCAGTGGTATAGAACTTCGTAAAAAGAACCTGAAGTGTACATGCACGAGCGAACACCCATTGGAGAAAATGGATGCTATATCTAATTAGCAGAAAAGCACTTAAAGTATGGGAAAAGACTGTGCGGGAGGAATGTACAAAGGAATTAAGGGACTTGCCACCTAAGCACTTATGTATTATGGAAGTGATTGGGGAAGTCAAATTTTGTTCGAAAGAAGATGTGTGGATACCATTAATGTAATTATATACCTAATTCAAACTATAGTGGTGTCTTTTGATGAAAAATTTAATATACGAGTATTGTTTTTTTGTATATCTAATATGTTAAAAGCATCGTTTGAAAACATTAGTGAAAGCAAAGATTGTACTTTTTATCATCTATCATCATCTATGAAAATGAGATCAAGAAAGTAAAATAAAACTTTTTTCAAATATAAATATTCCACCTACCTGTTTCCAGCACTATCAAATAATTTTATGCATTTCTAAGTAAATGGAATGATCTTTTGATGCAAAATCGAAGTCACATTTGAACTACATATTTTCGAATAGTTTTTTCAATCGATGAAAACTAACGTAACGTATGCGTAGATAAAAATTGTAGTAAAATTTATTGCATTAAGCCGCGGGATGTTAGTTGATTGTTTGTGCGCAGGACTGTCAGGCCGGAGGTCTAGGTTCGATTCCCAGCCTCTTCCACTTAAAAATAATGATAAGAGTCACATTTTGTCATGAAAAAGTGCCTCTCACCTTAGACGTTCTGATTCGGCAGAAAACCGTAAGTCCAATCCATTCCTGCTGACAACAAATGGTTTAGAGTTGTAATTCACTAAAATCTGGTTACACGAGCTGTCGTATAAAAAAAATAAATTTGATGGCACAACAGCTCATTAAGTACTAGGGCCTAGTGACTTACAACTCTCAACCATTCCTGTGTGCGTGTTTGCAGGAATGGAGGGGACCTACAGTTTATTGCCGAATCCGAACGGCTAACGAGCGGCACTTTTCTGTGACAGAGGAGATACTCTTGGAGGATTTGTCAATTCCTCGCAAGAGGCAGTAGCCGTTTTTTCTTTTAAATAAATAGGTGGCGAGGCTGGGGATCGAACCTTAGACCTCCGGCATGACAGTCCATCGCACTAACCATCACGCCACGGCTCGTATAACAAAATCAGATTTAATTTTGTAGTAAATTTTTTTTAAGATTAAATAAAATAAGGGAAAGTGCATATACGCCCGAGTGGACCACATTTGAATGAATCTCAACACTTTATGGAGCATCTTTATGATATAAATCTTATTTGTTTTTATAGTTGAGACAGTTAATTTATATATATTTACTCTTTTAAGATGGCTGCAGGCTTCTGGAAGTCGAAGGCTCTTCCTTTGAAATTACTTACATTTTTTTTTATTTTAATTTTACTTAAAGCTTTTATTCATTCCATTTTTTAATGTTCTTACCATTTTATTTATCTTAATAACATAAATAGATATACATATTATGTTCATATAATTCAATTCCTTTTGTTACCGGAAAACAAAAATAAAAAAATTGTGTACCTTACCTACCCTACATACTTTTTGAATAGATTTTTAGTTTTTGTTTTTTTCAGCACCACGGAGACGGAGTGGCTCTTTCGATAATCTGTTTTCATCCCTTTTTTCAAGTAGAATTTTAACGTCTATACAAAAGAAAATATGAATTGCAAAATTATTTTTAGCTGCTCCTAAAATGTTGCCGCCCTCGGGTATAGTCTATTTTGACCATATGGTAAATATAGCTCTGATTCAGCTACCGATTCCAATCTTACCTTACCTTTGAACTGCTCAACAACATTTTCATACAATTTAGGTCGTATTTTAAGTGCCTACAACAGAGTCTGCTTACTCATAGATTTCAACACTTTTATTTATATTCTCATGTATGTATGTATTTTCGGAGCCACATCCTTTATCCAGCACCAATCGTAATTTGTAAACATTTTTATGCTAACTTGCGTCATAAATTTCTTGACAACACAATAGATCCATTTCGACATACTTTTCAAATTGGATTTCAAAAATATTCCATATGCATAAATTTGTTCTCCGTGTTTCGTTTAAAAAAAACTCACAAAATCACTGCCTCACGTCAAACCATGTGCCGTATGGCTTCTCTGTGTATGTCTCTGATGATGATGCTTTTGGAAATATACATACCTAGGTTATCGTTGATATCGTTTTACGTTGCATTGCATACCTAGTGACAGAAATTTTGAACAACTTGCAATGAAAATTGCTTCATTCAATTTAGTATCCCGCCTGGGATATGACAACACGATGTGAAATTCCCACTTTTGTTCATGTGTGTTTTTTGCTTGGAAAAGTGCTCATTCACCTTCTTCCGGTACGTTTTCATCGGTTCCATGCTAAAATAATTGACTTTGCAAATTGTTGCTATATACATTCAGATTTAGTCATATGTGAACGATGCAGAATGGAGCCCGTGTATATCGGAGATATAACATCCATGGTTGGGTTCGTTGCCATTTTCCAATCCAATTTTCCTAAATAAAATGAATCAAACTTGCAACTTCCAATTAATTTGAGAAGAAGTTCCTCAATCTACCTTTAATCGGCTGTATAACTTATACATGCATATTTTGTACTTGAGATGTAATACTTTTAAAGGCATAATGATAAAATAAATGCAAATTGTCAATCACCTTATGATCAATCCAATATTTGTTCCATAAAAACAATAATTAGAATGATTTTTTACAATTTTCTTACAAATTTTAAATAAGTCATTTTTGGGTCATTAATCTACTCATTAAAGCATACCTAAGAAAATGACTGTAGAAATTAAAAAAAATTTAATTATCATGCTACGAATAAGAAAGGTCCGTCAAGCTGGGTCCACCACAACAAAAATTCAAAAATCTTACTTTGCAGAAATTAGGGGCTAATTTGGGGCTAATTTAGTACCCCAATTCCGAAGGAGCCCCAAATTTCCTTCAACATTTAGAGGGCAAAAAGTGATTTGATGACGTCATTAAATAAGTTTTTGCCTTCTAAAGGGTGAAGAGACTTTAGGGCTCCTATGGGGTTGGGGTACTAAATTAGCCCCTAATTTGTGCATCATTAGATTTTTGAATTTCCGTTGTGGTGGACCCAGCTTGACGGCATGATGACGTCATCAAATCAGATTTTGCCCCTAAAAGAAGAAGGGAATTTGAGGCTCCTTCGGGATCGGGGTACTAAATTAGCCCCAAATTAGCCCCAAATTAGCCCCTAATTCTTGCATAGTTAGATTTTTGAATTTCTGTTGTGGTGGACCCAACTTTTTTTAAAAAAGTTTAACTTATTTGTTTCTATTGATGTAGAATTTCGGGTAGTTCTTCATATAGTATCATATAGGTATTTGTGGTAAAATGAACTGTAAAGCTGTGATGTACAGATTTTTAAATCTAACTAATATATGCTGACAAAAAAGTACGTATACGCCACAGTGACTCCGCTGATGTTTATTTTGTATTATTTATTTTAAAGGGTATGTTATGTTATACATAGGTACTAAAAACATGCAGTCATCTCCGATATGATAAATTAATGAGAGCAATTATCTAAGAAAATAAGTAAAGTCGATTGCCGTTTGCAACTTCGGTCTTAAAATCCTTATAATGAATGAAATAACTACACTGACTTGACTGACTTGAATTCAATAACTCACTGTTAAATATATCTTCTTCAAAATTCAAATACATCAAAGTTTTAAATTTCGACAACAATTATGTGTTCTTCAGACCTCTGATGAGAGTCTATAATTTGTATGATGGCTTACAGCCGGTTTATTATTAATTTAAAACCATTTTTCATTTAACACAATCCTCATTAAGTCCTAGCATTACTTTAACCCATCCAAAGTCAAAATTAAAAAAAAAAAATAATATATATTACCAAGTGAGCAAGTAAACTGACAGACAACCTGTATAGTGAATGTAAAGAGTCAATTTTATCAAATTAGCTGCTCATTTGTTCATCCTTTTGCTATGTTAGGTTCTGGCTGCGGATAGTTCAGTGTGTAAAAGCCTTCTGAATATTTTTGTATATAGGTATATATGTACAAATACATCATTCCATCACTAAAACATGTGTGCAAAGTTAACGGTTGACTGAACGTTTCATTAAACTAAGCTGAATATATATGTATAGGTTAGGTTGTCACTTTTAAATGTACCTGATCCTTAAAGCACTTTCGCCCCATTAAGAGTCATACAAATACACCCTACAGGTATTTGAAATTCATATGAAAAAAAAACCAATATTTGTTTTAGTCTACTAAAGTATTAAAGACTGCCTTCTGATGTACATGCCAATAATACGTCAGATTCACTGAGCAGTGTCTATGTAGACCAAATTAGCTGGGTGTGATGTTGATTGTTGGCATGTATAAAAAATCGCAAAAAATATTTTAATTAAACCATGCATTACAATGAGCGGTTTTCGGGAAAATAACCAAAAGCATTTAGTAAACAAATTGCACTTATATTTTGCTCAATATGAATTTTCAGGATATATTTAAAGAAAATAGATATGCTAGATTGCAATTTTGGTCATGTTACTAAAAAAAAATACCTTCAGAACTGAGTATGTGTAGTGTACTGAGTTTATTGTGCGACAAATATAACGGAAAAGACAAATAGCCTGATACATAGTTAGATAATTATGGGGGAAGGTAAAACTGACTGCAAGCTGAAATCTTCAATGACGTCTAATAAATTTCACAAATGATGAAAAATAATTTAAACTGCTTATAAAAAAAAAACCACCGGAGGAGGGTGGCTGTTGTAAACAAAACCGTTAAAATATCCTTATTGGTAGTAGAATGAGTTTTGATTACGAACTTATACACCTTGCACTTAAAAGCGACTATAAAATTCCACAAAACATTACCGTTTGTAGGGAAAATCATATAGAAAAATGTTTTTTTTTTTGTTTTTTTTTTTTTTCTTTAAAAACATTTTCGTAAAATATCAAGAATCCATATCAATAAAAAAATATATACCTAACATACATTTAACCAAAAAAGAATAGTCTTTTGTGACTTTTAATACCGATTCTAGAGTAGCAAAAAATAAACATGTTTAAGGTTTTACCTATTCTTTGTGTATACAATTTAACAATGAACGAACTCAAGGACGTTTGTTGGTCGCAGTTAAATTGGAAAAATTGCAAGGCAATAGGAGACATCCAGTGTTCTTGACCCCTTCTGTTGACAATGCGATTGTCACCAAAGGGATCGAATTTGATAACCATAACTATACTTGGAAATAAGACAGAAAAAAAAAATGTTCTTATAGAGGGAAGTATTGGTTTCGTGCAAAAACAAAAATTTATTTAATTTGAATCATGAACGTATGTATATATGTAATTAAAAGGGAATAAATATTGCAAAAAGCATACAAAAAACTCTGATTTCTTAAAAGAAGAATTAGCTCAAAACTAATGGATTTCATCGCTCAATTTAAACACAGTGGCGCAAAATTTTAAACAGCCTGGCGCTGAATTTTAGACGATTTAGTATGATGTTAAAGCATTTTTAGTATGATGCTACGTTAAAAACAGGCTTTTCCAAATTTCAAACGAGTTAGGATCATATTATCTTTTTAACATTTTACTAAAGTTAAAATCGCCAAATGCCTATTTTATTTTTTTTTAGTATCATACTAAATCCAAGTGTCACTTTGGCAGCTAAAATTGCAAAAATGGGTTGAACTGTCACTGTTTTAGGCGTGTTCAGCTAGAAAAATACGTTTAGTATGATACTAGTTGTTTAAAACTAAGAATATTTTAGTAAAGAGTTTGAAAGTTAGAAAATTGTTAAGTAGTATCATGCTAATATCTTAACATCAGGCTGTTTAAAATTTGGCGCCCCTGATGTTAAGGTAGTATTAGCTTGATACTACTTAACAATTTTTTAACTTTCAAACACTTTACTAAAATATTCTTAGTTTTAAACGTTTTCTAACTAGTATCATACTAAACCTATTTTTCTAGCTGAACACGCCTAAAACATTGACAGTTCAACCCATTTTTGCACTTGTAGCTGCCAAAAGTGACACTTGGATTTAGTATGATACTAAAAAGATAAAGATGAATCAGTACGTAGAAGCGTCAAAATTTAATCGAAAATTTAAACTAATTTGAACACGGCATCACTTCCATTTTCTTGATTTTTTTTGTATGAAATTACACTTTCGGTGAAAAGAAAGAAAACAAATAAAACCAAACTTTATTTTGAATAGTTTTAGTGAAAAGAAAACCAACAAAGATTTTTAGAAAAAGATTTTAAAAAAAAATAAAGGAACAATGATTAAGGACAGAATGATTAAATTCATAAAATAATTAAATTTTTTTTGTTTTTGTTCAATCAGTTATGTAATGTTAGGGGTAAAAGGGATATTTTTTAGAAAATTAGGGGAAAAAAAACCATTTCGGTGTCAAAAAAAGGGGAAAAATGTTTTGGGGACCTGGGAACCCTGTGTGTATGTATTACAAAATTTGAGCATAAACACTACTTTTACAAACAAAACTGTTATTTTTAAACTGTTGCTAAAGGTGCGTTGAAATAAACTTTCCCATTGTATTTTGTAAATAAGCCAAATCTAGAAACCTACATACATATTTATTATATCTACCTATGTACATATTGATCGTATTTGAAAATCTATCAAAGCAATTATTTTGATAAACCTTATGAATAAGGTACAATTTTTGAGCAACTACATGTGACTTGAGCGTGCATTTTATTTTATTGCAGTAACAGCAATATTTGTTTTCGAATAAAAAAAAAGAAAATTGACATGTTTACGATGTGAAGAACGATGAGCATCAGTGCTACACTGGTGATGGCATTCTTGTAAAACGAGAACATCCCGCTTAAGGAGGCAAAACGTAAAAAATCTTCGTTTACTGAAAATTTCCCAAAGGAAGCTGCTGTTTGGATTCGCCAGTAAGTATAGTAAAAATGTCAATGGTTATCTTGGGTTATGTTATATTTTCTATTATTAATGATAGTGAATATGTTTGCGTCAACAAATAATAATATGATCATATAACCTTTTTTTTTATGAAAACGAAAATCAACAAAAAGCTTAGCCAGTGAAATCTTATACCTTTATATTGAGTATGAAGACAAAATATCAAAATTTATAGCCGCTCCTCGTTTTGGACAATAAAAAAGATATTTTATGCTTTATATGTAAACAAAAAAAAAAAAGAAAACCTTATGAATAAGTAAAATTTCACAAATGAGCTTTAAACAAATACATTATGTAAATAAAATGAATTCAATACCTTAAATAGATTTGTTTGTGAAGTTTGTGAAGACCAATTCGTAGACTTGAAACAAGTAAGAAAAAGAACATACCAAATTGAGTAGGTAATAGCCCAGGTAGGTAAGGTACCTACCAAATTCATATACATTGTATAATTATCAGAGTAAAATAGAAAGCTAAATACATAGTAAGTAGTCTGTAGCTGAATATAAAATATATGTAGGTCTGTTACGCTGTACAGGTTTGGAGAACGGATTCAAACCTCTCACCTAAAAACTGAAATGTTTTCTTCACGAGTAACGAGTACACTTTCTCTTTTGAGAAATTCACAAATCATCTAAGAATATCCCTCCTCCTCTTAGACTTCAGATTTGACAGAAAATTATTATAGCTTTCCCATTCGTTCCACCTAACATCGCTAAAAACAATAGTTCAAAATTGTACATATGTCGCTAGGCCCTGATTCTCTACGAGTATGTCAACAATTTATTTATTAGTAATGTTTTTTTTTTTTCATCCAGCGTAGAAAAAAATTTATACGCAAACTAGAGGATCCCGTCGAACGTTTTATCGTTTAAAATTTCAAGATGTTCTCACGATTTTCTGACTTTTTCGGTTAACTTTAAAATTTTCGTTCGACTTTTACAATTTTTGGCTCCGTTGTGTGTTAATATCGTTCAATAAAAATCTAACAAAAAAATCTCTATGCAAACAGAGTTATGCGCGTACGAACGTAAAAAAGGATTAATTTTTTATATATTTAGAATAATAACAAAGTTTTTATAATAAGTTTTTTTTTTTTTAAAGGCACAATAACAATGCAAATGGCGGATCTAGGTGTTGGGGGGCTTCTGGGATGAAGACATAATTAGTTTTATCTTGTTTACATTTTTACTAATGCGTTTTAATGATCCATATAACTGGCCCCAATGTCAGTAAACAGATCAGTTGTAGCGTTTTATTGGTAATTCATAGAAGGCAAAACAATACAAGTTCCAATAAAACCTTAAAACTTGACTACATTCACCTTGACTAAAGGCTTAACTACATTTAAGACCTTTTGAAAAAAATTCAACCTGATATGGCAGATCAAACACAATTTTCGTACGCTTTTTCGCGGACAGGCATCTCTAGCGCATGTTTTTTTTTTTTTTTTTCATTTTTCCACTTTTTGCAAAAATTCTTGTATACAGCGTGTCCCATATAAGGTGCACCAAAGAGCCAGGGTGAGTAGGTTGGGTTATGTAAAGAGGGGGGGGTCTATTTCCACCCGTTTAGGCGGGAGGGACTTTTTTCTAAAAAATTCATTTAAAACAGAAAAAAAATATTAAGAAACAACGGTTAAACTTACAATATTATGCTATAACTGTTTAAATTAAGTTGTACCAGTGAATAGTTTTTGAAAAATTAATTTTCAAACTCGAAAATTTGAAAAAAAAAAAAATTAAAAAAACAATTTCAAGCTTATTTCTTTCAAAATTTCACGTAATTAAGTACTGATTTTGTTTGCAAAATTCAATGTTTTTGTTAGTTTTCAGTCAAAAACAGAAAACTGGATGGTAAAATGTGTTTTAGTTTTTGAGAAAATTAAAAATAACGGGAGGAGCAATTTTCTGAAATAATTGACTTAATGCAGAAAAAAAATTATTAAAAAAACAACGGTAATGGCTAAAACGACATGCTGTACTTAACCCAGAAATATGTGCTTTCACTATGTTCTTAAATAAAGTTGTTTTAGTGAACAGTTTTTTAAAAATTAATTTTCAAACTTATATTTAAAAAAAAAATTAAAAAACTGTGTTCAAACTGATTTTGTTCAAAATTTTACGTCATCGCAAGTAGTATTTTCGTTTTTAATATTCAATACTTCCATCAAATTTTAGTCAAACATTGAAAACCAAATGTCGAAATGTGGTCTAGTTTTTGAGAAAATTAAAAATAGCCAAAGTAAGTATTCCTTAAATTCGACTTCCATCCATTATTTTGTTGCTCCGAACATCCTATTTCCGCTAATTAAGTAGTAAAGTAGATTTGGATATTTTCAATTTTCTCAAAAACTAAAAGGCATTTTAGCATCCGGTTTTCTGGTTTTGACTAAAAGCTAATAAGAGCATTGAGTTTTGAAAACAAAATTAGTACTTAATTACTAAAAATTTTGAAAAAAATTAGTTTGAATTTTTTTTTTTAATTTTTTTTCAAACTTTATAGTTTGAAAATTAATTTTTCAAAAACTATTCACTAACATAACTTAATTTACAAAAAACATTAAAGAAGAGGTTTCTGGCTTTCCAAAAAAGTATAGCGTGGCATTGTAGGTTTAACCGGTATTTTTTAAGTAATTTTTTTTTAGAAAATTGCCCCTCCCACCTAAACCACTTCATTGCAAAAAGTCGTGAATATAGATGTAGTGAAGCCTTATACACTTTTGTTTCTGTGTTCGCAAACTATTTTTATTCCCATGGCTTACATGTCTTAATTATCGATAGGTCACAAAATTTGTAGTTGCTTTGAAATGTCTGAATATATAGAGTACACCGGAAAATACTAATATCGCTTCCAACACCCTCCACAGCCAAATCCTACATCCGCTCCTGAACAAAGCATTCTATTATAATTTTTTTCGTTATGGTGCCTACATAATATATGCTAAAATTTTCTGAGCTATGAAAAAGTACTTTTTTTTGAAAAAAATAAGGACAAAATAATACATTTATAATACATATATTTAAAGCTTTAAACACAACTCCAAATGATTTTTTTTTTTGGTGAAGATTAACAGTTTAATTTTCTAGGCTTATATATACATAAGTGCAATAGGATTCAGTACAAATATGTAGATAGACATAAATCCTCTTATACCTATATTATTCCAGATTTTATTTAATAAAAAATAAGTTTAAGAAACCTTCCCTTTAAATAAAACGAAAGGATAAAAATGTATCTTATACGTACCTATATTATGATAAGCAACCCACTTACACAATAAAGGTAGGAAAATAATTTTCGATTGTCAAGGTTTTATATTTCCGTCGTTCACTCTTTATATTTCGGTACGTCAATGAAGAATGATACACCTTTACCTGAGGGCTAAAAATAAAAAAAAAAATCGTTCATACATATTGTGTACTCAAACCAAAAATAGCTGAAATATATATACATAGGATAAATATGTTTTCTCAGAATTCATTTGGCAATAGCGGTATTGAAGGAGTTCGACTAATATAGGGTGTAACCGTTCAGAAAATACTTCAATTTTGATATTGATGACAAAGCTTTTTTGAAAATTCCCTACTGTATTGTTTGGTATTGTGGTCTTAAATAATGATTCACGTGAATATGTACATACCAACATACATAGACAGATAAATAATATGTGTAAATGTATATCTATATATACTTTTGATCCATACAAAAAATTTCCATTTATAAGCATTTATTCAAATTTAAAACTGAGTGCGGGATTTACGATTGAAAATCATTAAATTGCTTTAACTTTCTCTTATTCATTTGAAGGGTGTGCTATGTGACTGTGAAGAGAAGCCAAACCAGCTTTAAATTTTATGAACAGCTTGTGATTTTGAAAAGGTATACAAAATACATACAATTTATGATATATTTATTCCTGAAAAAAATAATTTTATATGTGAATTTGAATTTGATAGGGTTCGTGTAGGGAACTATGTCCCTAGATACTAAGTCCATCAAAAGTCTATTCATTTTCATTTTGAAAATATCAAAAAATACTTTTCAAAAATGCTTAGTATGTAGGACTGTTCTGCCGGAGGTATGGGGCTGGGTTCGATTCCCCAGCCTCTTCCACCTAAAAACGAAAAACGTTTTTTTTTTGCACGGCCGACTACTGCCTCTTGTAAGGAAGTGACAAATCCTCCAAGAGTAACAACTCTTGTCATGAATAAGAGATTCTCATCTTAGCTGTTCACATTCTATAGAAAACTGTAGGTCCCCTTCATTCCAAAAACACACAAACAGGAATGGTTGCGAGTTGTAAGTCACTAGGCCATGGTGCTTTACACGAGCTGTTTCGCGGTCATCAGATAGTCGTCTTAAAATGATTTCCTTATTGTAATCGAACCACAACACAAAATTGAAGTTTGAAATTATAGAATTATTTTTCACCAAAAAAGGATATCGCTCTAATCATTGGAAATGATTCGTTCAGCTCTGCAGGAAATCAAAACACCAATAATTTAATTGGTTCTGGATTGGAAGGAGTATATCCTATGTGGAAAGGCATTCCGTAAAACTGTCATTTGCACTCATCACAGGAGGTTAATAAAAAAGTGTAGATAGCTAGGTGATACGTGTACCGGTGTACGTTCAGGGTAAGTACATATATCACACTCCATATAGTATTGTCGGTATATTTTTTTTCTTTTCATGTTTTCAACTTCAAACATCTATGGAGGACTTGGAAATTCCTTTCCCCTTTGATTTCCCACTTCAACACCCATGTTGAGATAGATTTTATTAAATTTAACAAGATACACCAGGCCCACCTCCCACAAACACCCTCACGACCCCACAGTATGAATATCTCTTTTCCCGAGTTACAGGATGTGTCACACAATTAACCATTCAAAACCCTTGGCTGCCATTGCGCGTATATTCGAGATCCGACCCGGGCTCCATCCTCCATTGCTTTTTGTACCACAATAGAACGATAAATTCCCCACGTAAGTTCTATTGGGGTGAAGGCTGATGTGCGGTAAGTTGTTTGTTCGTATAACTGAAACAGTTTATATATTCCATCTTTAAACGGATGAGACTTAAATTACATACCTATATTTTCTAAAAATGAATGTCGTTTCCGGATCAGCAGGTCGCAGGGTTGACGAGGGGGTTGTCGTTATGCTGTATAACAATAATAATTATACTCGTTACGCTGTGGTAATCTGTTTAAGTATCAATTCAACAGAATTTATTTGGCTTTCTAGCTAGATTTTTTGTTTTCTCATTTCACACGCTATCGGTTCGCGTGGATATTGTGGGCTGGGAATGCAAGGTCGATACGAGGACACGTTTTCTAGATGCCATATAGATGAATCCTAGATGGATTGATGATTGCTTTGGATGTATGTAGTTAACGTACACTGGTTTCACGCATTTGATTTACACCTGCCATTGTTAAATTAAATTTTCATTTTATTGCTGTTGACATTTCTTCCTTACCCCCGACATCCAGGGTTTGCTCCTGATGTACATTCATAGCATACATATCTCAGTGGGAGGTCCCCATTTAATTGATTCCAAATTGACAATTAATTTATTACGGTAAAATGGATATGGAATTTGTGGATTGCCATATATTGAAAGCAAGTGTTTTCGAAGTAGACACAGTGTTATGCTTGGTAATTATTGAAATATAATTAATTTGTCAACAGAGAGTTCGAATCTAGCACACAGGACCGGAGATTAGAGAGGTGAATGCTATAGCAGGTCATCTGTGGTCTCCATTAAAGAGGTGACAATTGATTATGGATATGGGTCACATGAGGGATAACGGGAGTGACCACATTGATAGGGGCAGCATTATGTGATGGGATGAGAAAGGGTAGGGAAATTGTGTGGTCTTCCCTATGACATGGACGATCTCATGTGAAATCGGCTATGTGACATAGTTTTGTAATGTCCCATAACTTAAAGTGGGCTGTTAATGGGTGTTATGCAAATATTGTGATATTTGGTTTTGATAGAACAAGTGGCTTGGAATGCTTGTGATATGTGATGGAAATTAATTCGTTGATTTTGCAATCCTGAAGGTAAAGGTTAAGAGAGATAGAAGGAGCTAAATGTTTCGATTACAAGAAAATTTAAATTCAATACCAAAAGCATCTGATGGGATTTGGCATATTATGATATTTCTTGTGAATTATGAAATGTTGTATGCTTTCCAAAAAAGATATTTTTATAGTTTTTATATGTGTAATACCTACACAATTACTTACTTTATTTATATTGAAAATAAGTACACATCTACATAAAGATTGATTATTGTAAATATAGGCTTATTTAAATATATTAAATGAATAGAAATGAATTAAGTGATAAAATTGCAGGTAAATTTGAAGCAATATAATCAATAATTGTATCTTTTGTTGTGTCAGGATGTAAACCACAGATATGGAAGCATTTAATTTTTCTCATTACCTTAATGCTTTCACATTGTTCCCTTTTACCAACAATGCCTTGTGGTCTGCGATTAGCTATATTTGGACTTTTCTCTAATTCAACGACAGGCGTCTCGGCCCACCAGGCACTAGGGATTTTTCCCGGTAGGCCCTCGGGTAAGAAAAAATTTCTTAAAAGCACTTGAAATTCCATTTTTTAAAAGAAAACTTTTTCATAGAACTCACTCACGAGAGACTATAAATAAAAAATAAATTTGATGGCACAACAGCTCATGAAGAACTAGGGCCTAGTGACTTACAACTCTCAACCATTCCTGTGTGCGTGTCTGCAGGAATGGAGGGGACCTACAGTTTATTGCCGAATCCGAACGGCTAACGAGCTTTCTGTGACAGGAGATACTCTTGGAGGATTTGTCAATTCCTCGCAAGAGGCAGTAGCCGTTTTTTCTTTTAAATAAATAGTTGGCGAGGCTGGGGATCGAACCTTAGACCTCCGGCATGACAGTCCATCGCACTATAACCATCACTCCACGGCTACTACCAGTGTTTTTTTATGAATTCTTGATCAATAATTCGAAACCCACTAGGGTATTGTGCCACAACTCGGTTGCAGGCCCCTTAAGTCAATATAAATCTATGGTGGCCAAATGTATTTTTCGAGGCCCTCAGAATTACATATGTTTGTGGCCCCCCTATGGATCTTTCGCGGCCGAATTAACGACATAAAATTATTTCTACTAATTAAAAACTTATTTATGAATATTTCGAATAGTTTTTGTTTCATCTCAGTATGACCACTCTTCACAAATATACAGCTCTTCCAAAAACACTAATAATAATTGAAAAAAAAATTTCTTTTAGTTAAACCCGCTTAACGTCATATAATCAATGTCAAATAACTAAGCCTTGTAAAAATTTTTTTTGCTATTTGTATTTATGTTTAAAAATTCAAGTAAATTAATCTGCCAGTTGAAACTGGTAAAAACTAAAAAAAATTACGATTACTTACACTCAATGAATTGAACACATGGATTTTAATAGATTTTTTTTTAAATTTCAACTTCTGCATATTAACTTTTCTTTTAAACCATTTTGAGAGTAATTATGTATTTTGGGGCCCTTTTCATAAAAGTCCCGGTAGGCCCTTTAGCTCCTAGTCCGCCCCTGGATCAGCATCACCAACGGCAACAAAATCAGTATTAGCAACACCATTTGCAGTAAAATTATCAACAATAACAGCATTAGCATCAATAGCAACATCATCCATAACAACATCAGCAGAAGAAACGAAATGAGTTAAATTCACTATAGCTCCTATACAGTTGCACCTGCACCACCATGATCAACAAGAATCACATAATTATCTCTGTTCATTTACTGCCCAAAACTGCCCATTTTAGTCCGAAGTTCTGTCAAAGTTAATATAAAAAAAATAAAATTGGACCAAATCTAGCTGTTTTGGGCAGTAACCGAACAGACCCATTTTTTAAGCTTATATCAGTTCTGTCAGAACCAGCAGACAGTAAAATCGTCACTCTGCATAGAAGAGTTGGAATTGCTTATTGGACTTTGATGATGTTGTTGTTCTTTGTTTTGTATTGGTTTAGCGGCTTTTCAATAACACCTTTTCAACAAACAATACGATTTTTTTTTTCTAAACAAAATCGATTTTTTTTCTTTTTTTGAATTCAGCCTTAATGCCCAACGCGTCATTGTAAACACTTTGCATAAATTGCTATGTGTAAACTTTCGCGTCGACCGAAAAATCTGTCAAAGCGACAGACGCCCAACGCGCCATTGGAAATCAGCCTTGCTGCCGCAGCTGGAATATAGCTGTCAAAATATTGAATACACACAAATTCAATGTTGCGAACACAATGGAACGTAGCCGCATACGGAGCTGCAGCCGCAGACGAAAAAGTTCACCAACTTTTAACGTACGGCACTTTTCACGTTTCAAATTGCATGAAGAAAAAAAAACAACTTTTTGGGTGGGAGAAAAATATTGTGGTTATTTGTATCGCGAAAAAAATTATTTATTAAAAGAAAAAGTAATGGGGAAAAAATGTGAAACCTGATCTTGTACACAAGAATTGTTTTTTTTTTTCTTCAAAATACTTTCAAAGTCCCCTTTCACACGAAGATACTAGTTGCTGATACTAGTTTTTGACGTTTTCTTTAAATCTCCTTAACAATCTCTTGTACCTTTCACACGAAGATACAAAGTCGGAGGAGACTTGCTGTATTTTCCTTTTAAACTACCTTGGTTGAACGCACACAAACGTAGTGTGAAGAGAAACGTCAAAAAAATCTCCTGATTTTGTTGACCGGGGAGATTTCATTTCCCCCCCTTTCTTCCTGCCCTTCTCGCCTATAAACTAATTGTTGCCGGCAACTCAGTTGCCCTGTGTGAAAGGGGACAAAGCTAGCTGCATTGTGGGCAGGGCACGTAAAAAAGAATAATGTACAACACTTTTTGACAGCTCCTCCAGTTCCGTCTGCGGCTCCAGTTCCAACATTCTATTCTGTTCAGGCAGTTAATGATCGGGGAGAAGAAGAAATACTTTTTTCTCTTTAAGCAGTTGTAATTTCTTGTTGTTGTGAGATGTGTCAAAAGTCACAGATCTCACTTTGGAGCGCGTTATTCGAGAGGGTTTAACAAGATTATCAAATTCAGCGCTATGATCAACAAAGAAACTATAAATATCTTTGATTTTTGATATGCAGCCCAAAATAGAAATTTTCTTGCATGTGCATCTCTAAAATAAGTCTTCACTTGATTCAAGAGCTACCCGATCGAATTCACTAATTTTCGTGCATTTCAAATCAAAACTCGAACTACAAACTCGGCATCGAATCTAATCAGATATCGAAGTGAAAAAATTACAATGAGAACAAAAGTTTTCCATAATTAAAATAATAGCAAGAATAGACTGTCTGTTAAAAGAACAAGACTTATTTTTATTTATTATTCTGAAAGCCTCCCATTTGAAAACCGTTTTGAAAAAGGGAAATGGTAAAAGGTTTTCCTGATATCTTGGGAATCATATTTATCTCACAAATAAATTAGGCTGAAATCGAAAAACTGTGATGAATATTACTAATCTACATTGTTTATTTTAAATATTTGAAGTGATTGAATATTTCGTAATCATATTTCTAAATATTAGTGAATCGGAGATCCACTGGTTATAGAAATCTAATAGTCATATTATTTCTTCTCACCATCTTTTTTCATGTTCGATGTTAACGCTTCCCACTGTAAAATCAGAGATAGATATTACTTTTATGTTCCTTATTTAAAAATAAACCAATATATTTGCCATTAGATTATCAATTTTATTCAAAATAAATCCTCGTCAAGAGCCGTGAGGAAGGGAATGCAACTTCGAACTCATCTCTCCTCTCTATATCCATATATGTACATACTTGCTTTTATTTAGCTTGTGGCGAAAAAAAGGAAATTTCGTCATTTTTTAAAATTTCCCAAACATGTTATGGTTATTAATCAATTTTTTTTTTAATTTTGTCAGTGTTATGTAGATTTTCATCTATCCATACTATTAAATTTATAAAAACATCAACCACATGAGTTGGCAAATCCTTTTAAATGCAAATCATTTTTCAAGGTTTATGCATAAAATACAACATCACCTCGAATATTTAATTAGTAGTTGGTTGGTGGTTTGCTCTATAATTAATATCCTCCGGATTAAAACACACAACTTTGCCTTTTTAGCATAAACAGAATAATATGTTCCAATTTATCTACCTACACATGCTGAAACAAAGTCCCATGTATAAAAATTACAAAAATACTATAACATATTCCTAAAATTGTAATTTATCATAAACTCAAAGTTATGAGAACAGAGGTTTAAATATATATAATAAATATATATGTACATACAAAGGACTCAAGATAATTTATACAAAACAAAAAACTAGGAATACTTTTATATAAAATAAATGAGATGGAAACTTCTCGAGCGAAAAAAAAAATCATGAAAAAAACACATGAATCCACTCATATCAGATTAACAAGCGGTTAGAAACTATATAGATTTAACAATTCCCTGGCCATTTGGACAGGCTACTCACACTCACACAGCCCACAAAATTGTTAATATTCTCAGCCACAAGTGTGTTTTAATATTCCCTATTTCATCTTTTTGAACAAGTTCTTTAACTTAACTTTTTGCAAATACAAAAGACTCAAACCAAAAAGTTGAACGATAAATTTAAACAGTGCCTTTTCATTTCAGTGATTTTCTTCGCATACCCAAAAGATATTCTCTCCCAAGGGAGTAGAGGGAAGCCATATTCTTAGTAATCAGAATCCCAGATTCATGCAAAGGCATTTGCATGAGTATTCTGGTCTTTTGTCTTCAATCAAAGTCAACTTCTAAAATGTTGTTCTCGAAGAAAATGGAATTTGAAGTATGTTCCTCCTCGACTCTCGTTCGAGGTGATTGAGGTATGAAAGTTTAAATAGTTGGAAATTCAAAGTTTTGAAATAGTGTTCTGTATTGCGGAGCAACATCAACATCCATCCCTGTGGGCGTTTTATTTGAATATAAATTCAAGACCTATTCCCACCCACTACACACACACAGACACGCCCCTTTGGGTAAAAGATTTAATTTGATCTCCTTATAGTAGCTATACTGTTGGTCTTGATTGGATGTAATTCACATGATAATGCAGTTAATAAAAAATAGATTGCCTTTAGAATTTTAGAATGTACTCAGGATCCATCTACAACTATATCAGGCAATCAAATACACGACTCAGATAAAATACGATTTGATTTGATTTGAAAGTTTTATACACGGTATAAGTTGGGGTTGAGGAAGGCATTTTATTTTCTTCTTTTTTTTTTTTTGTATTATTAACAGACGAAGGGAAATGGGGTCTATATACCTACAGACTGCCATGCCAAATTGAATGGAAAAAAAACGGATGCTTTCTACTTTACATAAGAGATTCATGCTAAATTGGCCGATTTCTTGGGCGAAGAAAGCTATTAGATGCTAAGGGATGCAATTTGTAACTAATTTTTTTTTTTTTTTATGAAATCGTTTTTGCCACAAGTAAAAGGTTTCAATTGAAGTGAAATTGAGAAAACTATCAGTGATTGATATTTGAAGTATGTATTAAACCTTTTATAAACGTTTTCTTGGGATTGATTTTTATTCAAGATAAAGCAACCGGTTGTAAAGAGTTTTATATGAAGACAAATTCAAACTACTTCGGTTTTTTTTTTTTTTTTTTTTTTTTTTTTAGGATCGAAAAAGCTACATGATTAAGTTATACGATACACATTTCAGAACTTGATTTATTTCGTCAATTGAAGTAATTTATGCCTCTAGCAATTACTCGGACATTAAGCTTTGTGTTTGTAATGAAGAAATTATTACATACTCGTATTATCAAAATTTGTTTCAGTTTTGATAGCTGGAATTTAATGTTACAGCCCTATTTTGGTAAACCTCACTGATGCCCCACAAGTCACAACAACCTCACAAGATTGATTCTGTGAGGTTTTCGTATTCTGGCATCACCCTCACAACTTGTGAGCCTCAAAAGAACTATCGAAATTGTGATCTCCTATTGAGCACCTCCAACTCATAAATCTCAGTATTTATCATATAAAATTAGCCAGATTCCGTTTATGAGATATCACTGAGCAAGCTCCATCAGCTCCACTGAGCAGGAGGAGAAACATGAACAACATTTCTCCGCTAGAAGTCAAATCCAATTTCCATCTCTTTTTAATTAATTAATCAAATGTGAAAAAAAATAACTGAGCAAGCGAATCCAGAAAATAAATTATCAGCCTCAGCTTTGTGACAGAAAAAGTGAGGAATCTCACTGAGGTCTCTAAGATCTCAGAGATCTTGAGAATCCTGAACTGGCTAAATATAATTTTTGACAAATTTTATTCTTTCTCATCAGAAAAAAAAAAAAATATTTATAAAGAAATAAACGAAAAAATCAACCCTCGGTCGCAAATTGAATGAAGAAATCAAGAAAATTAATGCTGGTAGATCTAGAACAACTTCGTTTAATGAAATGGCCATATAACAGTAAGTAAGCAGTCAACAAATACAAAATCACAACAAAAATGCACCTTTCTTTAGTGAGGTTTTTGTAAGGTTTCTTGTGAGGATTGTCTCAGAATATTATTGATAATGTTATCGAATCACAACAAACCTCACAAGACATCAACCCTTACAAGAGCTTGTGACTTGCGATCCCTCACAACGGCAGAATAGGGCTGTTAGATTAGCTTAGTTTAAAAATGAAGCTGTGGCATGCAAATTTAAAAAATTTACTCTGATAATTTTGAGTAACTTTTCATTTTAACTTATCCCAGAAATTTATAAAAATTTGCATCATAAAAAACTAAAATTTCAATTTTGTGATTTTTTGTGAAAAATCATTTTTTCCAGGTCTTCAAGAATTCTTATTTGGTAGATACTTGGTTAAGGCAAAAACGGCACGTTATGCAATAGCATTTTTGCAAACATTCATTTAAACATCAACCAAGTAAGCATCGGGAACTTTTTTTTGTTTATTACTCCAAAAACGCTTAGCTGGATAACATTTTTGCTGCTAACATATTGGAAAACCCTTCTAACATCTTCTATGTGGTAAACACCTCGTGAAAAATTAACGCCCATTCTACAGCCTATATTTTTAATTATTGCCATATGTCTTTCTTTATGCATTTTTCTAATCTATCCACTTCATAACGAGTGTGTTTCTTTATTTATTCCGGATAAGGAACAGAATGGATGGAAAAGACGAAATGTTTATCCAGAATGGAATGAATAAAAAAGAATATGGCAATCCAGTGGTTCGGTGAAATGTCAAAACAATTGAAGAAATAAATGTTTTTATTTTGGATATTTATTTATTCTCAAAGTCAAAAGTTCAGTAAATTTTACATTAAATGCATAAAATGTATACTCTGGTACGTTTGTTCACGTTATTATGCTGATTTTAAATAATTAACACCAATGTGAATCTGCCATAATTGAGTTTAAGAACGCCAATTATACTGAACGCGCCCAGTATTCTTTTTCTATTCTTTTTATTCCACACTTCACATGGAATAAAAAGAATGCATTCCAAACGTTCCGGAATGAATAAAGAAACAACAAAATAGTTTATCCGGAATGTTCCGTGGAATAAAGAAACGCAAAACTGGTATTCCGAATATTCTGGACATACCGGAATGAATAAAGAAATAGGAGCTAAATATTCACTTGCACAAGGCCACCGTTAAAGTGTGTTTGTTTGTATTTCTATTTTTTTTTAAATATAGGCCGCGTTCGGGGGGCAAGCCAAACCTATCCGCATAGGTTTGTGTTGTTGTAATGCCATAGGAAAATTCAGCTGATGAACCAAACAGCTGTTGTCAAAAACAAATCTAAAGCTATCCTAAAATTTTCGGGATACTAAACTATCTGATGTGTAATTTGAGGAACAGCTGATTACAGCTGACTCTTGGTTTTCGGGTGTCGCTTGAGTAGTTGTTTGTTTTTATTTTTTGTTGTTTATTTTTATCTTTTAAACTTAAAAATACCTATACAAATTGTTGCAAAAATAAACAAAATGAAGATATCTGTTAATTGGAAGGACACAACATACGTTTTTGAAGACAAAGCAGAGATCTGGGAAAAAATAATTTCTGGTACGTACTTAAACTTTTGTCAGCTGTTTTGATTTTTCATAGGTTACCTATCTGGTTCGTTCGAAAACATATCAGATACTAAAGTATCTCAGATAGCCTATCTGTGTACCCCCTGAACGCGGCCATAGCCTTAGACTAAAATCATCTCTGTTGCACTGCACCTCAAGCCTGTTTCACAATGCGACGAGGAAACGAGACGTGAACGTGACGAGAACTCGTCGTAGCTGTCAAACCAATTTGAAGCAATAGGCCAGTCCCAAGAAGAAAAAATCTCTGAGCGCTCTGAGTGCTCAGAGATTTTTTTAAGTGGGACAAAAAATCACACCTGAGCGCTGAGATATGTGAGACAAAATTTTTTTGGATTAATTTCTCAGTTTTCTTTCTCAGCCAAAACAGCTGTTCTTTTGACAAGCAAATTAATTTTTTTTTGTGGTGCGCAAATGCAAAAGTCGTAAATAAATACAAAATAAAGACGAAATGTTAATAAAAACTAAAATAAATTGAACTTGTTATTATTTCTCATTCATTTCAATAAGTTTTCTGCTTCAAAAATTAAATATTTTAAGCAAAAGTTGTAAGTGATTTTTCAGAAGTTCAGTACGAGAATTATAACAACTGAGTTTTTTACATTTGAGCGGAGAATGTTGTCCCACGAAATGATTTCGCCTCCGTCAAATTGACATTGAGCGCTCAGTGAGATTTTATTTGGTAGGGCACGTCTAATGAGAATATACCAGAGTATTCACAATAAAGCGTTTCTCGTCGTCCCTTTACGCCATGATTTCGAAAAATTGAAAAAAAAATTGAACAGGACACCGAGCGTATCTGTATTTGTATTTATATTTATTAATTGTGTAGATAAATAAATAAAATACCGAAAATGGCAAGCAAATAAGTGTTTTAATTTTGCGACTAATTTTGTCTTCATTAACATTCCCACCGTCTTCTTCTTCTCACTTTTGGTCTCATTTTGCCTTTTGCTTTTTTGTAAATAAACACTCCCAAAAGTACATTTAACATTTTCATTTTTCTTTTTTTCAAATTTTGTTTATTTCCCAAATTCACTGACAAACACGAATAATTCTGCGCTGTTGGTGTGAAGAACTCGCTGCATTGTGTATTAAGGAACGATTTTATAACGAGAAAAAGATGAAAGCGTTTCTCGTCAAGTTGACGTCTCGTTTTCTCGTCGCATTGTGAAACAGCCTTCATATGTTGTTAAGAAGGTAATGTGGGTTATGCGATTGCTTGTTTTTTTAATTAATGCCAAGAACAACCAACATAGAAAATTAGTATAGGAGAATGAAATCAATAAAAAAATATATAATAAAAAAAATTACGATATACCTGATATTTCTCCAACTATTCATCAAAACCAACTTAAAAAATTGTTGTATACTCTTGCCATGATATGCATGTTCTGTTCATGTTCCCATTTATTATTGAATTTATTATTTTTTATATGAATGGTTGGAAATTTCTATGATACATAACTATGTTTTTTTAATGGATTTTTGAATAAAAAAAATCAACTGCAAATAAACATAATTGGAATTTGTATGTTTTTAAGTAGTAAAGCATAGCAAAAGTTTCGCAATTTCTAAAATAGATACAAAAGTTGTCAATGATTTCAACTTTGTACTTTGTTTAACCAAAAAAAAATGTTAAGCTCATAATTTTTGTTTTAAACAACATTTCAAATTAATATTTTTAAATATTCCATGGTCGAAAGAAAACAAAATACCTATTTCAACTTCAAAAGGCTTCCATTTCCATCCTATTTGGCCAGATACCTGACCTATCTATAGGTACATACATATACATACATACATATATATATCTTCCTAATATTCTGAAAAGCTCGTACATGATTTAATTATATGAGATTTGAAAAAAAATATGACCATCTTGAAATTCTGAAAATTGTTGTTTGTTTTCTTTCAAATGCTCGTTTTGCTGTTAGGTTTTTATTTTTTAAGAGAAATGATTATTTCACTGATAAAAGCTTCTTCGAAAATATCGTAGGGTGGAATTATTTTTATTTTTTGTTTTTTAATCGTTTGAGAGGAAGATACTCGCTAAAAATGTTGAAAAGAAAAACATACCTATACATTCGTTAGCCCTACCTAAATCGGATATCTTAAGGTGCGGTCTTATTTTCACAGTGCCTTTTGGTGAAATAAAAAATAAAATTTTAGAGGCAGATAGCTTAGCTAACGATTCCCATCTAAGATTTTTTTTTTTTTTTGTTCTTTAGGCTCAATGCGGATAACTTTGTTTGCTTTGGTTTTAATTAAGTTGTGCGCGGATTCAAAGGAGAAGAGAAAGAAATTAAAATGGATATCTATCTAGCATATAAGGTCAAGAAGTGGTCGTCTTTTGTGGAGGTTGGGGCTGATAGGGATTTTAAGAGCTATGCTTGAGGGAGTTTTCAAGGTAGCCTAGCTAATTTTTGTTGGTTCAATCTTGAAATTACTTACATTATCTTACGAGAGGAACAAAAAACGGTAAAGGAATGGTTAATACCAAGATCTTTTGTTCAAAGAAATTAAAGAAGAAAAGATAACTAACCCACATGCTAAACTGTCACTGTTAATGAAGTTTTTAAATAACTTAGAGCTCAAAAAAAGCTAATCTATATGTTGACCACTGTCACTTGTTGGTGAAATTTGTAAGATAAATAGGTATGCATATCAAGCAGTTGGGGAATTTCCCTTGCGATGTGGCTTTTATTGAGCCTTTTACGAACTAATAGCTTAAGCGTTAATGGTGAAAGCTAAACTGACGCTTGTCTGTCTTTAAGTAGCTAAGGCCGTGTGTGAATTGAGTTATAATCACGTTAAATTGTATCCGAAGATTAATTTTTGACACTAGTGAGGTGAATCTGTACGTAGAAATGTCAATATTTAATCTCGGATAAAATTTAATCGAAATTTGAAACGAATTCGCACACGGCCTAAGTATTAATAACTCAAGAGTTGTCAAAAAATTTGGTAAAATATTAAGAAAAATAAATACATATGTACATAAACCAACTTTATCTTAATGCATATTATGTATCGCCTTAAGAATTTTTCATAAGGAATTCAATTTTAATTTACACAAGTTCTTAAATATGTTCACGGGACATTTAATAACGTACGAATATTTTTCATAAATCTAATGTAACACATATACATAAATGTATGTACATAAGATTATTATCGTGTTTTGTGTTTTTATTGCCTTTTCATTCCTCTTGAACCACACCAAAAGTTTGTTTACCATAGAATTGTGTTTCTTAGGTTTTTTGTCACATATATCCTTTTGATGTATAAATGTGTATGTGTTGTGCTTTTCGAAAAGGAGCAACCATGTTCACTGGCCAATATATGTGTGTTAGGTTTATATACATTCGTACATATCATATTTAATTTTAGTTTTCGAATAAATTATGTATAGTGCATATAAGTAGATGGTATGCCTTTCCAATTTTTTGTGTTTGGAAAGTATAGATTGTTTTTTTTTTTTTTTTTTTTGTTTTTTTTTAAACTTTATTAATTTTTAATTTTTATATTTTCAAAGTGAAATTTTACGTATTTTGAATTATGATGGAGAATGGAGTTGAAATTATTCCTCATTAAAATTTCATAGGGAACTTTATGAAGCTCTTCAGTTACGAGAATTTTTAAGGTCCTGTTGTCGTTAAGTGAAATCTTGATGCATTTTATTTTAGAGTTGGATAGAACTTTTTAAACACTCATCATGTTTTTTAGATAAGTTCTCTTGAACTTTTGAAGAAATGAGCCAACATCATACAACCCGTGTTGGATTTATTTAAAATTCTAATTTCTATATTTTTAGATGGTTATAATGGAAGTATTGTATTCAATGTAAGTAAGGGAAAGTTGGTTTGAATATACTGCTTTTAATATTTGCAAGAACTGGAGTAAATGCAAAACATAATTGAATAGAATGTGCGATGTAGGTACCTATGTGGATGATGTAGATGTGAGTTAATACATATAATAAATGGGCAGGCATTGTTAACTTCCCATTTGGAAGTTATTGTAATCGGTCCGATTTGTCGAAGTGAACATTTTGACATTTCTACACGTTTCAAGGTTTTTGGAGTCAGATTACATTGTTTTTAGAGAGATGTCTGTGTACCATGTGTGTACGTTACGTACGTTCTCTAGAACAAACTATCTGATCCGACAGACGTTGTCCTGTCTTAGCTATGAATTCAAACTGGAATATATAATACAAAAAAATGAGTACCTACTTCTAGCGAATTTACCATCAGGTGAAGAAGGAAATAACCAAGGAAAAAAATATAGCCTAACGTGTTACACACTGATAAATTTTTATATATCCATTTATTTGTTTTTTTTTGGATCTTGTAATCTATTAAATGTGGATAGAAAAAATTCTTTTTATTATTCTTTGCCTAATTTTAGTTCATATGTGAAACATTACAGACCCTTTAAAATAAATAATACAAAATAAGCATTAGTGGAGTCACTGTGGCGTATACGTACTTTTTTATCAGCATTTATTAGTTAGACTTAAAAATCTGTACATCACAGCTTTGCAGTTCGTTTTATATAATTAGAGTTAAGTCAGAGTTTGTTTTTTAAAAAAATTGAAATCGAATGCGAATTTTATCCCAGTAAGGGCCATTTGCTGAAACGAAACTTTAGTTTTTTATGTTCATCTTAAACGCTTATGTTCTACTTTTTCCTCAGCGTAAACTGTCTCATAAGCTCATATGTTCAACTTCAAGTTCGTTTCATTAAATGGGCCTAAAATATTACTTCCTTCGTCAAATATATTTTTTTGTCTTTTAACCACTGACGAACAGGTCAAATTCGTCAGCACAATATGAATAACTATATACCCTAAATTCTACATCAATAGAAAAACAAATAAGTTATACTTTTTTAAAAAGACTAATTTAATTATAAATGTTCCTTCCTATAGAAATCGGTTGATGCTCAGCCGAATTATGCACGTATAAATAAAAACCCATTTCACAAAGTATGGTTTTCACGATTCACTGGCTTCTACGGACAAATTTTTACCTTCCAACTTTCGGCTCCGTAGTGTTTGAACTTGTTTCAATACGTAACGAATCCAACAGATCCCCATGTAAATTGAATAAAAATAAATATTCAATTTAAATAATTTCACCGTGTTAAAATTAAAGAAATCAGCTTTAATTTGCGCACTATTGGCCTTATTGTAAGTATTTATTAGGAATAAAACAATCAATACACATTTGAAATAATCAAAAAGAAAAATATTAATATTTTAATAGTACAGCAGCATAAATTAAGTCTATTTGAATAATATATTTTTAATTGAATCTCGTAATAAGCTTCTGTATTGATGAACTACATATCAATCGTCAATGTATAAACACCGTTCGAACAAAAAAAAAAAAACAATGCAGAAAGTATGTATGTAATATATTGTTATCACGACTTTCCGAATTTGTCCGGCCTAATTTTCCAATTTATATCTCCGTACTGTGTTTATCTGATTCAATGCAAATCCAACAAAAAAATTCCCAACCAAATCGGATGAAGTTTAACTAAGTTATGCGCGTACAAAAACAATTTCTTTCCAGAAATTTTGAAAATTCAAGGTGTTTGCAGGATTTTCCTAATTTTTCGGTCGAATTTTCTAATTTTTGGTTGAATTTTCCAAATTTTGGTTCCATTTTGTTTTAATCTGGTTCAATACAAATACAAATACAACAAAAAAATCCTCGAACAAATCGGATGATGTTTAGCTGAGTTATGAGCGTACGAACATTAAAAGGGATTCATTTTTTTTATATATAAAACAATAGAAGAATAATGCTATCGACTTCGGCCTAGTTTCATTCTATATGCATAATGAAATAGTGAAAAATTGGTAAGACTTTAAAAAAATCAACCCACAGTTTTTTTAGATTAAAATATTTACCAACTTTGGGCTTCTGTTGATTGCACAACTGATAATTTTTTGGAAGATTTTCTTATAAAAAATAACATCGGGTGTCAAGTTTCAAAGGGAACAAATGGGAAGTTACAGTATGGGTCACAGCCTCGTTCTATGTTTTGTTTTCTGATACCATCAGGTACTTGGTTTTGTGCTCTTTTGCATCAACGCTAACAAATTCCGCCTGTGCTTCAATCGGCAGTTTGAGGGATTATATAAAGCATATTGTTAGCGACCGATGATATTGATATCGTCCGCAGTGTTATAACGGTTGCTTTACGTACTACCAATTCCATATAACGCATTTCCTTGCTGAAATCACTATGAGTTCGCTAATGTCACCCAACTCAACTGGATCAAAAAAAGCAGACTGATTTTCCTTGTCGAAACATTAATTTCACAAAAAAGTAAACAACAAATATCATAGAAGAAACACTTTCGTTATATATGTAAGTAACTCCAAGTAATTTTTCGCAATGTTACACTGAGCTTCCATGCTTTGTTTAGAAACGTAATATTAATATTATTAAATGGCTTTTAAAGTTAAAAAATAAAAGTAATCTCTCTGACTGCTGTCTTGATCCCTAGCTAATACCTATGCTGGGGTTCATCATATTTAGGAGTAATTTCAAAAGTTAAATTAATTTAAAATACAAAATCTCTCAAATAAATTTGTATATCTTTATTTTTTCTCAGAACATCTCAATTTGGATTTGTAATCCGTTAAACGAAAAAAAAGTAAAAAAAAAAACATCCGTAAAATATGAAGAACGTAAAAGGAATTTTGTTTTTCTTAAAAAATCAATTCTTCGTCAAATGTTGATGTTAGGAGGCAACTGAATAAATATTATATTTGCATATACCAACACATAACCTGAAGGTTAAATTTAAACCATATTTGATGCGTAGATACATATACATATGTTTCATGCTTCTTTTATATTTATAGAACGAGTAAACAAAATGAAATAGATAGATAAAAGTTTCTTCAAAATTTTTAGGAAATAATTTATTTTCAAATAACGAAATATGTTTTTTTCCTATTACAAGCGCAGAGTCAAAAACTCCTGAGGGCCATTTTTCTTTAAAATTTTGTTGTTACTTCAAATCACAATCTCAGAAGATGATAATGCCTCGGGCAAAGTTTAACAAAAAAAAAAGCAACAGCGTATACAGTGAAAAGGCAATCTAACAAACAAATTGATGGATGTACGTAGGTATTGCCTACTTCTCCGATGCGGTTCCTTAATATTTAGCATATTCACCCTTTGCTGATGGTCCTTAAAGACGCGACCAGAATGATGCCACAATTTTTGTTCAAGGACGATCCACAAACAAGAAATTCTTCGAACCCGTGTTGCCCATCAAAGCCTGTATGAAAATTCTTTATGAATGTTATACTTCATACCATCGAAAGGACTTACAATATCTTGAAATGCTTCAGGTTAAGGCTACTCTCGGAGGTGTAGTAAATCGAGGGAAAAACTTTGAAGTACCAGGGTTTATTATGATATAACAAACTCGAAGTCAAATTATGTGCCGAAGAATTTGCAAGTTGTTATCGAGGGTATGTGCGGTGAGGTTTTTTTTTGACACACACTGAGAAAAAAAATGGTGCAAAATATATAATAGAGATGTACAAACTGACTATAAAGCCGTTATTTTCCTAAAATCAATAGTTTTATAATTATAGCCAGCAGGTAAGCATTTAATGTGTTTTAAATTGATTCCATATCATTCTAAGAAGGCCCGTTTGCTAAAACGAAACTGAAATAATAACGTTTATGTGCCATTTTACTAAGAGGAAATATTAGCACATAAGCGGTAAAGAAGAACATAATCAGCAAACGGTTCTAAAAGAATTAAATAAAATTTTATATTTAATGGAACTCTTTGCTGTAGTGTTTATTCGTAGTATGGCACAGCTCAATTACAATTTTTACTTGTATTAAGTGGACTGTAAAACCATAAATACTCGTTTAAATAAAAAGACCGTGATTTGTTTAGAGTCGGGCAAAATAGGTAAAAACCCGACTATAGATTACTACTTTATTGAAAGACAAAACCGATGGCGACTGTATTTTATTTCTGTACGGAGCCAAGCGACTTCTGAAACTAGTTTCAAGACATTCATTAACTTTTGCTGCACCCAACTCATTGTACTCAACTCACTGCTTGATATGTGAATGAATGCATTACCTGATAATTGAAAACAGTATGAGATGAATACTCATTTGCTAACAAGCACACAGAGCACTGTACCCACAAAGAATGAGTACTCATTTGTGAATACTCATAATTTACTCTAGTGTACCCGAAAATTATTACGAGTACGAGTACCTATCTGTGAGTCCTCTTAAAAATGATTGACCAGACCAGACCATGCGCACATCAAGTGATCCAGCACAAAACCAACTTTTCTTATTCTCTGAGAGAAGTACGGGTCGGTTGCAGGCAGGCTTATTTTTCTTGTCTCTTTCTTCGATACTTGAACAAAATGAAATGTGTACACTTCTTTCGCTCAGCAGTACAGTGGTGAACACTCATGATTTAGTTTGGGTATTCATAAAATGTGTTTGAATGAATGAGTACTCATTTAAATTTCTACGGGTACCCACGAAAATGAAAGGAAACAAGCGCTGTACTCGTTCTGTTATCAGAGAATGAATGTTGTACTCGTTTTGTTTCTTTTTGTGAGTACCATAGTCCCCTTTCACACGAAGATACTAGTTGCTGGTGATTTTTTTGACGTTTTCTTTAAATCTCCTTAACAATCTCTTGTACCTTTCACACGCAAGCAACAAAAACCCGGAGATTTTCTTTATTTTCCTTTTAAACTACCTTGGTTGAACGCACACAAACGTAGTGTGAAGAGAAACGTCAAAAAAATCTCCTGAATTTGTTGACCGGGGAGATTTCATTTTCCCCTCTTTCTTCCTGCCCTTCTCACCGATGAACTAATTGTTGCAAGCAACTCAGTTGCCCTGTGTGAAAGGGGACATATTGTGAGTGCAATTGCTTAAATATGTTTTGTGCATTGAGTATACTAAGGTAGTGCACCCACTTGAGCAGATCAAATGAATACATTCATGCAGACCTCTAAACTAATTTTGTTTTACTAATTAACATCATTTAGTAGTAATTTTTTTTAGAGTGTAGTTGCTTGAACCAAGTTACTGTTTTTGCCTCTGCTATATGCAAGAGGTCAGTTAAATGTTGGAAAAAGAAAGCAGTGTGGTTATGATTTTTTTTTTTATTGAATCTATTATGGATTAGCACATCAAAGCGAAAATTATGTTTAAAATTTTTAAATGCAATATTGTTTAAAATACTTAAAGCACCACAAAATCAATATTTGTAAGTTAATCAACGAGTAAGATAAAATTGTATATGTACATATATCAGTAGCATATTAATCGACTGCTTGAATTGAAAACCTTATCAATAAGGTCCGTCAAGCTGGGTCCACCACAACGGAAATTCAAAAATCTAACTATGCAGGAATTAGGGGGTAATTTGGGGTTAATTTAGTACTCCAATCCCGAAAGAGCCCCAAATTCCATTCACCCTAAAACTTGTGGTGCACCCAGCTTGATGTTAAGCTGGGTTATATAGAATTTGTATTACTTACTTACTTTACTTTACTTTAGATGGCGCTCACAGCCCAGGATGGACTACGGCCTCAACCAACAAGCCCCTCCAGCCAGCTCGGTCCCTAGCTAGCTGCCTCCAGTTACGCACTCCAAGTTGGTTGAGGTCGTTCTCCACTTGTGTGCGCCACCTAAGGTGGGGTCTTCCTCTGCTGCGCAGACCGTCCGGGGTAGATTCGAAGACTCGTCGGGCTGGTGCGTCGGTGTCCATACGCTCCACGTGTCCCAGCTATCTCAGCCGCTGAATTTTCAGCCCGTAAAGCTCGTGGTTAAATCTTCTCCTCCATACTCCATCGATACATACTGGACCGAAGATCACCCGAAGAATCTTCCTTTCAAAGCACCCAAGTAGATTCTCATCCGTTTTTGTCAGGGTCCATGCTTCTGCCCCATACAGCAGGACCAGGATGATAAGGGTCTTATATAAGGTCTCCTTGGTTCTTTGAGAGAGGGCTTCATTACTCAAATGCCTTCTTAGCCCGAAGAAACAGCGATTGGCAAGAGTAATTCTTCGTTTGATCTCTGCGCTGATGTCATTTTGCGATGTTACAGTGGAGCCCAGGTAGACAATGTCCTTGACGACTTCGAAGTTGTATCTATCCATCGTGATGTTTTGCCCGAGCCGACGATGTTGAGATTCCTTTCTCGATGATAGTATATACTTCGTCTTGTCCTCATTAACAGCCAAACCCATTTTCGCCGCCTCCGATTCAATACTTGCAAACGCGCCGGTAACAGCTCGCTTCGTTCTCCCAATGATGTCAATATCATCTGCATAAGCAAGTAGTTGAACAGACTTTTGAAAAATTTTACCTCTGTTGTTGACTTGCGAGTTGCGTACAATTGCTTTACGAACGATGTTAAACAGGTTGCATGATAACGCGTCGCCTTGCCTCAAACCTTTATTGACATCAAAGGGTTCGGTGGTGTTCTTGCCGACTTTGACGGAGCAGCGAGATTTCTCCATCGTCATCCTGCACAAGCGGACGAGTTTGGCAGGGATGCCGAGATGCGCCATGGCTCTGTATAGCTCGTCTCTGTCTACGCTATCATATGCGACTTTAAAATCGATAAAGAGGTGGTGTGTATCGATTTGAAACTCCTGGGTTTTTTCCAAAATCTGTCGGAGTGTGAACATTTGATCGACGGTTGATTTGCCGGGCCTAAAACCACACTGATTAAAGAAAATACGAGAAAAAGGATAATTGCTCAATCTATTTATTACATAATTATTAAATTATCCCATATATTTCATAATTGCGCTTGCATGATGATGCCTTAAACTTCGAAACTTGTAAAGAAATATTTAAAAAATAATAAAGCACTCACCTAATAACTCCACTTCCATATTGGCATCACCAACATATTTTCCACAGAAAAACTTTTGGTTCAAAACAACAATTATTTATTTATCACTTCTTACGGGTTTTAGGCTCTAAGAAAATCCCCTCTGAAATAAGGAAGGTACTAAAGGTTATCACCGCATTTATATTTCAAGCCCAATGAATATGTTTACAAAACAACCATCTTCTGAGAAGAGAGCATTTATAGCCCTACATCCAAAACCGGTGAAAAAAGCACAATCTCGCACAATCCAAGTCTAGAAAACTAAACCGATTAGTAAAAGCACAGCTCCTTAAGGGACTTGATTTGGAATTCAATTAACATGAAGAGCACATCATAGAGACTGTTAAATTGAGATAGTTGTTAAGGATGCCTCGGCCTCCTCCTTAACGATGTTTTCGTTTTATTGTAAAGAAGTTTGAATTAAGCAAAAAGTTCTGAAAAAAAAAGAATCATAGACATAAAGAACATAAAAAAGAAGATTAAGGATAATAAATTTTTTATTTGTATTTTGGAATTTTCCTTTTACTTATTCATTCAATATTAGTTATGAACCTGAAAGGAAAATTAATGTATTTTTATTTATTTAAATTGTTTGCGTTTCATTTGCATACATTCCTACAAAAATAACTTTTTAAAATGAAGAAATATTAATAGAAAATTTTTTACCGAGTGTCTGCTGGTAAAGGATATAGCATTTCGAGCAGCAAAGGAAACAGTTGGAATGATTTAAAATGTCTAAAGATTAGTGTGTCCTTCTACAGAAAAGTTTATTGGAGAAAAATTATTTCGTGAGCAAAACAACCTCTCGTTTAGTAGAAAATGTTTTTTTAAAGTTTTAGATTGGAAGATTTCTAGCAATTTTTAGGTCGAATTCAGCATCAAAGAGCCTTGAAAATAGTATAGACTGGTTTCTGCAGGAAAAAATCGATGTAATGTCGTTGGCTAAACAAAAACTTCAAAAGCCAGTGCTCATGACACAACTTCGAAAGGAAAACATTTTCACAGAGGTGACTGATTAAGTGATCCATCATTTTGATTTTCATATGTTAACTGCAATAAACTTTAGTAGGAATGTATCCTGTCTTGCCCATTTTAAAATAGCCATACATATATTAAATATTTACTTTTATTCAGTTAATTATATTTTGCTTACTATATTGTCTTGTTGGTGTGTGAAACTGATTTTTAAATAACCAAGGATCTCAAATTTTAAACAAACGTGTGCTCGACAAAAATTTAAGCAAAACATCAAAACAATTGCCCTTTCATAGTCACTATACACTTCACAACTTTGAAAAAGAAAACAAATATTTTGCAGTGATAAAAAAAAATACGCTTAGCCTGATTCAAAAAAAAAAAAAAATAAAATGTCTTCGATTTTCAATGCCACTAGCTTAGTGAAATAATAAGCCTGATAAAATTTCAGACACTTAGATTAATACAAATTTAGAGGTCGTTCATTGCTACTACTTTTTATTTTCCGTGCAAATTTTATAACAATTTTTTTTATTTGCTTCTTTATTTTACAACTTTAGAACCGGTCACGGAAATGAACGTAATATCAAAGGAAATCATATCTTCTTTAAAAAAGATTCTAAGTGTACTTTTCCAAGTTGTTGAAGGTGAAAGTGGAATTCATAGTTACTTACAGAGCTATTTGGACTAAAAAAAAAAAAAATTGGTGGCACAACGGCTAATGAAGAACCAGGGCCTAGTGACTTACAACTCTCAACCATTCCTGTGTGCGTGTCTGCAGGAATGGAGGGGACCTACAGTTTATTGCCGAATCCGAACGGCTAGTGAGCGGCACTTTTCTATGACAAGAGATACTCTTGGAGGATTTGTCACTTCCTCGCAAGAGCCCCCCCTCGCAGTAGCCCGGAAAAAAACTTAAGGTGGAAGCGGCTGGTATTGAACCCAGACCTCTGGCATGACAGTCCATCGCACTAACCATTACGCCACGGGCTACTACAGCTATTTGGACTAACTGTTGAAATATCAGCTCATAAAAATAAATAAACTTACAAAAATTAAAATGGCAGCAAATTCGACAGAAACAACACATTTTCTCAGAATACTCTTTTAATGCTGATAAGGCTGCCTGTTACTACAAGATCAAGCCCCATCAAATAGAAAATATAAAATAAAATTTTAAAATACATGTCAAATCAATTATTAATAAGGACATTTTATAAAACCATGGGACACTCGGGCGTATACGTAACTTTTTTTTAATTAGCAACAAAATAACTTGCATGTGAAAGTAAGTGTGCCAATGCCGTGTACCTAAATAAATATTGAGTAAATTGTGAAATATAAAATAAATAAGTTTTTAACCATGAGTTTTTTCACAAAAATATGTAGGTACCTACATATATGAAACAGGTAAAATGTGAATTTTTCAAATTTCGGATCAAACCATAAAACTTTTACATATATAAACATAATAAAAGGAAAAACATATTATTTTAAAATGCTAGCTGGTTTCTTTAAAATTTTATTTTGTATACAATTTTCGTTTAAACTTTGTGAACCAGTGTTATCAAATGTTTATATTTACAAATTTGTTATCCACTGAATTTTATGATAATTAAGAAACTCAAAAGCCGCAAGAAAAATCCTTTTTCACGACTGTTTTGTTGGTAAATACTAAACATCCATTATTTGATTCTTTTACTTCCATTTGTGGTGTAATTATTATTATTTGTGGAGGGATCAACAAAAAAAATGTAATTAAACAAAAGCAATAATAAACGGTCGAAAATAATTACAAAAAAGGGATTTTATGGAGTGTGGACAGCCAACTGGGTCTACTAAATGTAGTTAATTTATTGCCATCCACTCCCAGATTCATAAATATTAATAAACTCCTTAGTCCTTAATAGTGCACCATCCATTAGTTGAATGGGAGGAGAAATTTAATTTAAAAGAAGAAATTATTATTTTGGAAATAAAGACTTCTTTAAAAAAAATTAAAATACCTACCTTATATGAAGTTTTAATTGTTTTAGTATTTTGATAAATTAATTTGTGCACTAAAATAGTTTTTGGAAATATATTGAAAAATTTACTCACTATACGAATTATAACCGCAAAAATTTCTGTAGCATTATAAAGCAGAAATATTAATTATATAGTGGTATATTTTATACAAAAGGTAATTTCAAATACTTATTCCAGGAAATCTATCCTTTAGGTTGTCTGTCTGTTTGTTCCTCCTAATTTCAGTGATTGTAATTAGAATTGGTAGAGTGAGAGCTTGGAACATGAGAACGGACATAGCCATTTTTTTTTTAAATTTTATACTAATTTACAAAAAAATAACTAAAATATATTATCCATTTAATAAATTGAAGAATGGAAATTTGAATATGTAGAAAATGCATGAAACACGTTATTTAAATTTATAAAACGAAATCTAAAAATGTTTTAATCTCAGAATGAAGAAAGCCATCTCAATTCTTAAAAAAATAAATATTTTCAAAAAAAATATTTTTTCTATATATATAAAATGTCTGGAAATTTTTTAGAAAAAAATTTGGTATGCCATTTTTAAGAATATAGTATCTTCCGTTGCCGAAACTCGGCCAACAAAAACTGACACACTTAAGGGAGGAGAAAACCGTTTTAAAACTTTAAATTTCGCAAACAATTTGTTTGAAAATATTGAAGGAAAAAAACATTTTTTTTTAAATTTAGTTTTTTTTTTTTTAAATATGCACAGGACTCGACAGTACAAATACAAAAATGACACACAGTATGTAAATACGTGTCTCAAGTAGCCCGTGGCGTAATGGTTAGTGCGTTGGACTGTCACGCCAGAGGTCTGGGTTCGATTCCCGGCCACTGCCACCTAAAAACATAAAAAGTTTTTTTCAGGGCTACTGCCTCTTGCGAGGAAGTGACAAATCCTCCAAGAGTATCTCCTGTCACAGAAAAGTGCCGCTCACCTTAGCCGTTCGGATTCGGCAATAAACTGTAGGTCCCCTCCATTCCTGCAGACACGCACACAGGAATGGTTGAGAGTTGTAAGTCATTAGGCCCTAGTTCTTCATGAGCTGTTGTGCCATCAAATTTATTTTTTAAGTATATTCTGCACATCTCTGCAATTGTAGCTTTCCAACCATATAAAATTTATCGAAATCGGTCAAATACTTTTTGAAAAAATGGTACCACAAAATTTATTTAAGGCTATTTATAATTTCAAAAAAAAATCATCAATCTAAAGAACATTTTTTTGGAAATATTGGTATGCAGTATTATTAATACTTGATAGAAGCTTCGAAGTAAAAATTTTGGTCAAAATCGATTGGGCCGTTGCCGAGAAAATGGAAAATCATAAAAGCGGTTCAATGACAGGTATAACGGTTTTCGGTAAAATTTATGTTTACCATAATGCAGACCATACCACCACTAGTTCACAAAAAAATTTTAAAAATCGTTAGAGCCGTTTTTGATATAAATAAAAAATTTTAAAACGGTTGTATGACAAGTACCGTTATTTTTTTAGCTAAAAAAATTTTGATTTCCCCTTTATGAAATCACTCAAAATTGTTATGCCCCAAGTTTGAAGAAAATCGCTTCGGTGGCTTAGTATGTAGGCCGAGGCACAGACAGACATACAGACAGACACACGGAATTGCGGGACCCACTTTTTTCATGTTCTCCATTACCGTTATGTCAAGTTTAATTGTTATCTCGAATTAATTTTTTTGCATTAATATCTTGCCCTGAAAAATGAAAAAGTTTTTAAAGTTTTTTCCTAGTATTAAAAAATTATAAAGCCTGTAACAAATTTTTAACTATATAAGAAAAATTTCTCATTGATATGCAACGCAATTTCCCAGACTATAGCAAACTATTATTTCTTACTTTCTCTGTGGGTAGATAAGATAAATTAAAACTGACAATTTCATTTGACTTTGATAAGGTGACCATATTTGTTTTAATAAAAACAAGAATTAATGCATAATTAAAAACGATGTAGTTTAATTTCGGATTTACAAAAAAAAAAAAAAAAATTGATTTTATTTCAGTTTTTTCAAATTTTCTTGAAAACAGCTGGAAAACAGCCAATTTTTGTGAAATAAAGGTTAATAAAAGATATTTTGATCGATATTATTGAACCTTAAGTATATGAATTCCCATAATATCCAGCCACACACATAAGCCTTAACCCTTAAACCGCATATTTTTGTTCTGAATTTTTATCGAAAAATATATTTTTGCATGGGTATTTTGATAGTTAACAAATCCAGTTCAACAAAAGCATATGGAAGTTAGTAAATTTATTAAATCAATTAGATTTCTTTGGCCAACAAAATTTTAACTGATTTATTTAATAAAAAAAAAGTTGTTTGGTTTTTTAATACTTTGAAAGAAAAAGTTAGAAAGGTCACCCTTATAATAGAATGAAATACCTATCATTCATGAAATCCAACCATACCTAAGCAAATCGAAAGTTGAATCAATATTTTGAAAATAAAAATATGAGCAAAGTTTATTCTGAAAGATAATAAAATACATTTCTGATTTAACCCTCAATTTATAACTGCGTTACAATCATAAAACTGATAAGGCGGTCTTTCTTTTTTATCTTATCAAATTGTAGTAAACGATAAGATTAACAATTTGTCGCCTTATATTTTACAGCATTTGAGGCTACTCCTAGTCGTAGTTTCTTTTGAAAATATTTCAGTTACCAATATTAGTCGCCCCACTTGTTTGTGAAATACATTTAAGTCTTTAAAAAACGATATTGTTATGATTTGGGTATATTTAATTCTTCCATCTATTGTCTTTGTTTCGGTTTCTCTTGCCGAAGAGGATGCTCTTTTGGAAAGATTATGCCATCCGACAGAACGTCGTTCGCGAAAAACTTGTGAGTGCAATAACGAAAATGAATCACCATGGGGGCTTCCATACCTGAAAATAGACTGCAGCTTTAAGGAATTAAAATCCTCGTACTTTCCGGGTGAAGTACTCCCATTGTACTCCGATTCATTTGACATATCTTGGAATAAACTCGAATACGTGCCGAGTTTTGAAAGTGATAGTCTTAAAATTTTAAATGCAATGCATAACAATATCTCGGAACTTGTGGAATTAAATTTTCAGCATTTAACGATGTTGCGGGAACTTTATGTTAGTTGGAATGCCATACAAATAATTTCGTCTAATGCCTTTAAAGATTTGAAATTTCTTCAAGTACTCGATCTGTCACATAATAATATCAAAAAAATTGGATTCAATGTCTTTAGTTACCTGACTTCATTGGATAAGCTAGATGTTTCGTGGAACCGAAATCTTAACAACTCAAATGGAGTTCAGAAACACGATTTTTATTCCCAGTTTGGTGTGCCTCTCAAACTAGGTACTTTGAAGTTAGAACGATGTGGCCTAAAGGATATCAATTTTCCCGAAAAGGCTTTACTTTCGTTGCTAAGCTTAAGGGATAATGAACTTGAGACTATTCCTGCCGCATTACCACTCAGTTTGAAAGAACTCGACATAAGTGGCAACCCTTTGCCGAATCTTTTGGAAAGCCATACGAATAAACTAACTGGTTTAGAAATTTTGTTTGTTGAAGACATGCCATCACTTTCGACAGTTGGAATCAATTCTTTAACTCATCTAACAAAACTGAAAGCTTTAAGCTTCCAAAATTGTCGACATCTTACGTCATTCCATGAGTATGCGTTCGGTGTGGAAGCCACCAATCGAAGTTTGGAGGTCTTGAGTTTCCGAGGATCTGCTATACGTTCCTTCAATGAGACATTACTGCCAATATTTCAGCAATTAAAAGAAATCGATCTCAATGGTATGCCATTAAGGTGTGACTGTGACATGATTTGGATAAAAGAGCTGAAAATCGATACCAATGGCCGATGTATAAGTCCATCAAGACTTCGTGGAGTCAAACTGATCAATGTACAAAAGAAAGACTTCTCATGTGACCATTGGCCAAGATGGGTCTATGGATGTTTTATCCTACTCACACTAGTTCTTCTCGCAGCTGGAATAATTTTAATTGTTATGGGATTGAGGCCGAGGTCTAACAGAGTTTCGATGAGGAGAAAAGTTGGATCGAACAGTCCGTATGCAAGAGTAACAATCGAGCCGAATCGACAGGACAATAGTTATTATTAAAGAGACATTTAAATTAATTTAAGCTGACATTATAACCTAACCATGTGTGCATTTAATTGTGTGTGACTAATTTAAGTTATAGATAATAAAATAATAATAATATGAGTTGCGGTTGTTTCATAGCTTATATCGTTATCACTTTTAATCAACATTTGAAATTTCATCGCTGATAAGATTAGATGTTTTTTATTTTGATTTCGTTATTTAGACTTTGGACTTGAATTTTGACAATAAAAGAATTATACAATTTATAAACAAAATTGAAGCACCTATTTCTGGCTTAACAAAAAGTATAGCAAGTCGTTTTAGCCATTAGCGATGTTTTTAAATAATTTTTTTTCTGTATTAAGTCCATAATTTTAGAAAATTGCTCCTCCTCTTATTTTTAATTTTCTCAAAAACTAAAAGACATTTTGGCATCTAGTTTTCTGTTTTTGACTGAAAGCTAATAAGAGCATTGGATTTTGAAAACAAAAGTTACACTTAATTACATAAAATTTTGAAAAAAACTAGTTTGAAACCTTTTTTTTTGTAATTTTTTTTCCAAAATTTCGAGTTTTGAAAATTAATTTTTCAAAAACTATTTACAACTTAATTTAAAATGAAAATCAAATAAGAGATTTCTGGCTTTCCAAAAAGGTATAGCATGGCATTTTAAATTGTACCGTTGTTTTTAATTATTTTTTTTTCTGTTTTAAGTCAATTTTTTAGAAAATTGCCCCAACTGCCTAAACGGGGGGAAATAGACCCCCCTTCCTCCTATAGGATTTTTTTCTTGTCTTAACCCAACCTACTCACTCCAGCAGTTTGATGCATCCTTTACCGATCACCCTGTATTGCAAAAAGCAAAATTTTAATTTTTTTAATACCATAATATGTTGGTACATCGCTTTACATATTTGTGCATATAAATAATAAAATTGGAGTATGAAATTTTCGAGCTCATTAGGGTTATTTTATTAGTAGAATACACTATTCTACACATTTTTAATTTATGTCTGTCTGTTTGTTCACTTGCCTTGTCCGACTAATTTTTAAAATGACAGAACAGATTTTACAGGTACATAACAGTTGAGTTAAGGACTTTGCCAGAAGTGTTCTATCTAGACTAAATTTTTTGTCTGAAAAATTTCTGTTGTTGGTACATATTCGCTAAAACCAAATCGGTGTGGAAATAGCGTTGAAAAAAAAACTCGGATCAAATTATTGTTTTCATTTTATATCTCATTTCTTTTGTTGTAACCCCCCCCCCCCCCGCCCCATTTTTAAGAAATAAAAAAACGTTCAAAAAGGGAAAAAAGTTACCACGCATGCTCTTACCAAATTGGGACGGGTCATAATACTGTTTTTCAAAATTCTGTATGAAAAAAATTAATTCATGAAATCAAATTGTGTTTTCACAAACAAAAGAAAGAAAGAATTGAATAGATAAAGTAAGAAAGAGTAAAAAAGAATTGACTAAATTGAAAATTTAAATTTACCAAAAAAGACGAGAGAACTCAAGAGATAATTTAAGAGAGAAAATGTAGTGAAAGAAAAAGAAGTAAATAAGTGTAGAATTTTGTTTTCTCTCTCCTTTTCCTTAGCTCCAAATTATAGGTACAAGCCAGCGTTGCCGCCGGAGATAAAATTAACGTGCCATATTTTCGAAAAAAAAAAAACGTGACAATTTTCGTGCCACGCATAAAAAAAACCACAAATTCTTCAATTTATTAAAAACGTTGTAATCAATTTTATTACGGGGCGTAATACAATAACAAAAATCAATAAAAGTCATTTGCTTTTTTCGTGCACTGTCAAAAATTATGTGTTTCTGCCCACTTTTAACGGAATTTGGATCAATTTTCATTAAATTTTTTTGAAATTTGCTTAATTTTAAGTAAAATATTGTAAATAAAATAACTGGCCACGAGGAGATTATAGTGTCAAAAAAGCAAAATTGTGCCACTTAACGCTGGCACCAGCCAGCGCCAGCGGCAGGGGGGCGTGGCGTTACCTTTTAAAATTCTACCTTTCAACAATGTGACACCTCTCTTTTCTTTTGTGAATCTCGTATAGTATCTCGCTGCGCTGCTGTGTTGAGTTTATTGAGCAGGGCCGGTAGAGGTATGTTCCTGCTTAAAAAATTTCAATTTAATTTTCTTCGTCCTATTTGTGGTTAATTTGTATGTTTCTCGCTGCGCTGCTGTGTGAAGTTTGTTGAGCAAGTTTTATTTGAAATATTCAATTTATTTATTTTATTGTACATTTGGATTGGAGTCGAAATACTGTTTTAAAAATACTGTATTTCAAAATACGGTAATTCAAAATTCTGGTTAAACAAAATTCTGTATGAGTAAAATTCTGTATTTGAATATTCTGAAAATTTAAAAAAGTTCACACTTCATTATCAAAATTTTTGAAATGGAAAAATGAACCCAATTAAATGAAAAAAAGCAATTTTCTATTGTGAAATTTAACCGAAAAATTAAAAAACTGAAAAGAAGCCCCAAAACAATGAAAAATGATACCAATTCATAAAATACATATTATCAATTTTTTGTTGTTGTTGCTTTTTATATAAATTTTTGCGGAAATTTTTCATTTTTTGTTTGGGGCTATTTTTCAATGGGGCCAAGTTTCATGTTGCTATTTTGTACCTATAATGTAACATTGATCATATTAAGATGTTAATGTAAAACCTCAAAATACTTAAATTCTATAATGAATTTTGCAAATAAAACATTTCGGAATTTATTGCTGAAGAATTCTAAGTTTCATCGTTTCACTATTCTATAATTCTACATATCGAGGTTTAACAGAAATATAGGCTGTCTTTACTTCGTTTTTAAAGAGATAGTACTTGAATAAATTTTTGTACAAGTAAAAAGTTAAAAATTCTATTTGTTCTTGTACGTGCCTAACAATGATATCGTAAAAATTTTTTTTCTTCAAAATATAGAACTTTGACAAAACCAGCATTTTGGAAAACAGAATTTTACACTTACAGCATTTTGGATGTACAGATATTTGAATATACAGTATTTTCAAATACAGAATTCTAAAAAAACAGAATTTTGGTCGTACTACAGTATTTTCGAAAATAAAATAAACAGCATTTTGCACATACAGAATTTTGACATGCATTATTTTGGAACACAGTATTTTGCCACATTCAGTATTTCGACCCCAACCCAAAAAAAATCTTTATTTACTTTTTTCAACATAATACGCGTACAAATTAGTTAAAGCTAATGACTTTTTTTCTTTATCAAAAAGTAATTTTTCCGGATAGTTATGTTGGATGTTGGTGGCACTGTATAGCACTTATATAGTAAGTAAATAACATCTAGTATACCATACCTGAAACTAAAACTCAAAATTGCAGGTTCTACAAGGCTCTTAATCACCCGAATATACCTTTTAATCAAACTGTATAATTTTTAAAATTAATGTTTACTCTTAATGTTTTTTTTTTTTTTTTTAAACGTACAATTCAGGAAAATGCATTGTTAAATCATGTCTTTCCCAATATTAAAGATTGAGATGCTAAAACTTGATGGACCTTATACAAATAAAAAAATTCAATTAATTTTAAAGTTTAAGTTTATAACAACTCTAGATATCAAACTTTTCTCATATATAAGAATTAATTTTGTTGAATTTATTTCCACTTTTCAAAAGACCCTTAAACAAATATGAAAAAGTTTCCCATCAAGGACCTTGATGGCAAAACATATGCAATTACCCGCGTTCATCGAGCTTATAATTACCACAACAACGTTACTGTTAAGTCTTGATGTAATCCTACGATGACGATGATAATGTTGTTTGTTTATTTTTCACAAAACATGTCATTAAAATTAACCTAATATTGAAATTTGCATGCATCAGAGAATTTTGATTACATTCTAATTAATTTCAAATTATTCATAACCCGTTGCCAGATTTGTGATTCCCAGAGCCGGTCTAAATAAGAGGACTTTATTGGTGCTTCGTGATGCTTCTATCAATGCAATTATTTTCAGTTGGTAGAGTTTGTCAGCAGCAAAAAGTAGCTGCTGATAATATAATACTAGTTGCTCTCCACTGAAAGTGACATTTCAGCTTCATTTGAGCCAAATGAGATAAATTGCAATCAAAAATGCAGATTGCACGTCGTCGTCGGCATCGTCGTAAGCGTAGAAAGGCACCTACCTGTACAATGTTCACGATGTAATATATTGCATCACAGCTATCCAAGATACTAAATTGAGTGAAAGGTAGAGATACTTTTGGATAAAATATCCTTTTGAGAATACATGGCCACTCAGCCACTCCAAAAGCACAAACTATCTGAGGACTAAACAATGTAAAATATTAACATCAGAGTTTTTAATTAACTCAAATGCATTTGAATTATGTGCGATAAATAGGTCACTAGAAAGTTGATGTTTAAAACTGTGAATCATAATAAATTAACAGTAAACACTATTAAATACAAGAAATTAAATTTCTCGTTTAGTGGCACGACATAAAACTTATTAAATTAAATTCTTTATTGTGTATCCATCCAGGAACGATAGATTCATTGAAACACGGGAAATTATAGGTGGGCCTTTAATAAAAACTTACGCCTAACATTCTATACTTAATATTTGGCGAATAATATCCTATTAAACTTTCATATCAGTATCTTCTAAAAAATAAATCTTCTTAAATCCAAGGGTAGTAAAAATGTATACCTATAGTAAGAAATCAAGTAACGCTGTTTGAGCCTTACAGTTTTAGCTTTATGTTCTTTAGGTGCAATTCAAGATTGAAATGGAATATTACATAATATACATCAGATACTTAAAAGCTTAAATATTGTCATCTTTCTTCCTGTCAGCTTATAAGATCAGGTAAAAGGCATTAAAAGGCCACATTAAGTCATGAACGTTACCAAACCCCTATATTGGTATAGGACTTCTAATAAACATTTTATCCAAAAAAGAAAATGCTTAAACAGAAAAAAATCATTCATGTCCTTATCTATGGGTATTTTGGTGAATAACTAATTTTTCCTATACCCAGGCATCTGAAATATTCCATTGAAAATGAATAGAAAATCCCTATTTTCAGATATGCTCCCTCATCATCCCACCTACCTCCACCCAACACTCTGATGCAAAGACTTAACCAACAAAAAAAAAAAGGAAGTCTGCTGGGAGTATTTTACCAGCCCACAAAGCCTGGATGCGATTGTCCGAAAAAAATGTAACCAACACCGACCGTAGCCATAGACTAGAGTCATTTTGACAACGAGCGATATAGGTAAGTAACCACGTTCTTCGCGTTCAAGGTGACTATGTGTACAAAAACAGGAATCAGGTGGAAGCATGGACCATAATGGCAAAAGCATTAGGTATTTATCTTGGGTTATTTAATTTCATTTCCCTAATACTAAGCCGCAAAAAACGGAATTTCGATACTCACATAAGACTAACACACACACACACACACACACACACGAACGAAGACCATAAAGAAATGAAAATGGTAATTTTTGTTGTGAATGTGGGTTGCAGCCTTCAGGTTTCAGGAATTCTTTAGTCTCTTTAAGGATGAACATTATACTATAGATGGCATGTGTTTAATGTTTGTGAAAATTCATTGAGTTTGGGAAGAGTTAAAGGAAGCAATACGAACAGCGATATTTGTATATACAAGCATACCTATCCCGCCTATTTTTGGAAATGACTTTCTATTGGAGGTGTGAGAGTAGATGGTAGGATTTAATACGACATGGAAAAAAGATGTGTATAATAAATACTGGTACTAAGGAATTCTGCCGAAGGTAGATGTAGGTACCTAAAGTGAAATCCAACTTTTTAAACTACATTTCTGTTACCCGAAAGACAAAATTTATGAAAGGATATTTTTTCACAATTCTCATATACCTTCATAACTTTGCTTTTATTATCAGTACAATAAATTCACCTCAGTGTACACTTATAACCTAAGTATCTAGTATGAATGTATCTATCCCTTTTTCCCTTGGTCACGCCATAACTTAAAAACAGCTTTACCAATTTCATTCATCTTTTTTTTTCAAGTTTTCTAATATGTATACTTTTTAAGAACGTTCTTACGAAAAGAAATATTAAGAAAATTGCCAAAATTAGTTTGAGTTACTAAATTATTGTACCTATACAAAAATGATTTTGTTTTATCTTTACAAATAAAAATAAAAATATTGAATATTTATTTTTTTTTTTAATTTTATTTTTCCTATTAATATCGGGATTCTTTTTTTTGGATCGTATTGAACCACATTAACATTTAATGGAGCCGAAAATTGAATAATTTCACCGAAATTATCAGAAAACCCTTGAAAATAAATAAAAATTATTCCATTTATAATTAAATGTCTGTTTTAATCTACATATGTACTTCAAATGCAAAAAATGAAAAATGTGAAAAAGTGAAAGAAAACAGACGTAGGAATTCAAATTTTAGCGGGATAAAATTCGCGATCGATTTTTAATTTTTTTTAAACAACAAACTCTAACTTAAGTAACATAAAGACTTACATATATTGACTTAAGAGGGGTTTGCTTTTCAAAATATTTTATATACCAATTATATAAATTAATTGTAAAGCTGTGATGTACAGATTTTTCAATCTAACTTATATTTACATGCTGATAAAAAAATTACGTATACACCACAGTGACTTTGTGAATGCTCATTTTGTATTAACCTGTTAACGACTTTACCGATTTCGTTCATCTTTTTGTTTTAAGTTTTGTAATACCTTATATAGAATGTTTTCTTATGGAAAGAAAAATTCGCAGAAAATTGGATAATTTCAGAAAACTTAACGACTTTTTTCAAATGGATATATTTCATTGTATGATGCTCTAAAAGCACACCGTACCAATTGAGCCCAAAATTTAAGGAAATCTTAGGTGGAAGTCCGACAAAAGTTCTTGTCTTTATTAAAAAATCGTCCAAGCAGTTTTCCAGCAAGGTGACGATGAGCGCATGCTCAGAAAACACACTACGATTTTTCTCCAGTTCTTTCAGGATATCTTAGGGCGAACTTCTGAATGTATTTTGGATCAAAACTTGTTTTGAAGTTTGCTTGCAGATACGCACACAGGAATGTTTGAGAGTTTTAAGTCACTAGGCCCTAGTTCTTTATGTTCTTCATGAGCTGTGGTGCCACCAAATTTATTTATTTATTATTCCTCTAATTCACCAGACTTATGAAAGCATCCGCTTTTGTTTTAGTCTCAAAGTTGACAAATTGATCTCAAACTTTAAAAAATATTTTTAAAAAGTCCTTCTCGAGAAAGTCCTTTATTAAAGAAAAGGATCTTAAATTTTAAAATTTCAAAAGATCTTAATAAAATAAATTTATATTTGTATTTGTTGTTTAAAAAAAAAAACAATTCCAAATTTAAAACAAATTTAAAACAAAATTTCATATTTTCATAGAAGCTATACAAAAAATTAATACTTTTATTGAAAAATATAAATGGAGTTATAACTGGTGATATAAACACTGAACAATATTAAACCTTTAATAAAACCACTATGGTTTCATTTCATACCGAAATTTAAAAATCTTTTTAGTTGTACGTTGTTTTTTATTATTAATAAAAATCGTTAATTTTATTTATAATGTTATAAAAGCCTTATTTTCCTTTTTATATTGTTTTTTTTTTTTTGCCTTTTTTTAATTTTTAAATGCCTTAGCATCCGTTACCAGCTAATCAGTAAAGCGGGTATTGCTCAGGAAATCTATGATTTCCAGAATAAGTAAACTTATTAAAACGTTTGTTCGTGCAACCTTCATTTCGTTATACCTATACCCAATTTTGAATCCACGCATTTACGGCCTTTAACTAATTATCTCCTTTCTATGTATGTATCTACGTTTTTGACCTTCTTTATCCTTAATGTGAGAGAAAAGTAGAAATAAATATTCCTATAAGTCTTTGGTTTTTGTTGTCTTCTTCGTCATATTGTGTCATGAGACATGTATTTTTTTTTTTTTATTAAATTCCGCCTTTGGGTAATCACGTGCTCAAGTGACTTGATGAATGGTAGATTGATGAGTCGCATCACATCGTCTTAAGGATTCGTAAGGATTAATTTTCAATGTCACGTACACCGTACAGTTGATGTGAATTTTTCTTTCACAATCACAAGTGAAGTGTTCATTTCTAGGTATATCTGTATAAAGGATAAGAACAAGAGTGAACGATGTGCCTTGACAGTAGAATATAGTGTTATGGGAAAGCATATTTTTATATGCGCATATAACTTACCAAGCAATTACCCAATCAAGGTAATCACAAACATAACTGTAGGAAGGATATTGGTACTGTGTAAGATATGATGTTGCTTGAAAAAAAAGTGTCCATAATTATTACCAAAAACCTTTCATTTCCTAAGAACATGGCCGACATGTATAAATCGTCAAACTTTATATGGTTTATCGTTTGTATACATTTCCTTGGTAAATATATTTTTTTTATCGGCAGAATGCGTCCGTATATATGTACTTGATTGCTTTGTATGTATATTAATCTTGCTTTTGTGATAATATAGAATATCATAAAACACAAGCTCAAATCTATATTAATATTTTTTTTTTAATACAAAACCAAAATCTCGTGTTTCTTTTGAACTATAAACAGCGAATAACCCACAATTACTTCTGTAAACTGTTATGAGGTTTGTATAAATATACAAATAAAAAAATAAAACCCAGACAATATAAAGAAGAAATAATAATAGACGCAACAAATTATGGCCGGATGTCCTCTCCTTTTTTTTTTTTTTTTTTTTGCAAAAGGTTACTACTTCGTCAGGCACATCATTTTGTATTCGTGTCACAACAGAACGGAAAATTCTGCTTAAAAGGCAATATCTATTCAAACCAGGACTTCCTAGTCCCACAAATCCTCTGCCTTCCTTATTTTATCTAGAAAATCCCCCTTTGCCCATCATGTTTATCAGTCGTTGGTCTATCCCTTTGGTATTCCGGTCTATGTGAAAATAGGACGCTTGCAGCAAAATCAAACAAACAAAAAAGAGGAAAAATATACAATCCTTCCAAAGATGTTTTCTGATAATTTTTTTTTATCTGTAAATAACACAAAAAAAAAGGACTTATTTTCAGATTTTCCGTGGTAAGGCTTTGTTATTATGGCCCTAAGCCAGACGTTCATTTTCAACAGTATAGTATCTTCTTAGGTACAACTGATCAAAGTATAATTACAAGGAATAATGGCAAAGCTGTTCTGAGTTTAAGTGAAAACATTGTATAAGTTACTATAGGAATATAATGAATGCGGTATAACATATTTTTCGTTTTCAACGCATTTTCTACGGCAAAGTTGTATTTGCTATACCTTACATCTCCCATTTTGAAGGATGGACTTGCAATTCGTAGCGCATCATCAAACGCAAAATGTGCCCTATTAAGAGGCATATAGGTACGCAAACATAATGAGCCTATTTTTAAAGTTTAAAGAGGTTTGTTGTTTGTTTGATTCAATTTCAGCATAAAAATAGATTTTTGTGCAAAGTTGCTGTAATACGTATATGTATGTACGGTTTCTATCATTCTTTCAAAACTTAACTTCACCAAACCACTTATAATATATATTTAACTCAAATTATAAGCCCAAATTAGTTCGTCACGTAAACTTTTTAGACTTAAAATTGTAATTCGTCAAACTTTGAGGAACAATAAAGAAATTCTCAAATAGAATTGAATGCCTTGAATCAAGAATATCTGACACTTAAAACGTCATCAAAAAGTTAACAAAAGAACATTCATACACAAAATTTAAACTAATTTATTTTCTTTTATTAGTTTTTAAAAAATTTAATGACAAACAAAAAATGTAGGTAATATAGTATAAATCTTCTTCTTTAAACAAAAGTTTTTCACTGATATTACATAAAAAATAAAAAATTAACAAATACCTACAAAATTAGCTTAAAAGTTGTTTTGTTAATTAAGTTGTTCTTTGACTTTTAAGTTTTGACAAAAAAAAAAGATCTGATAAATTCCTGCCCGAAGAAATATATTGGGGAAGGGAAAATAATTAACTCTATCGTAAGCTACTGGTGCCCAAAACTTTACAAATTTGTACCTGAACAGCATATGACTATAATAAGTAGACAAAAGCAGTTTTGGACTAGTTACATACATTTGATGGCACAACGGCTCATGAAGAACCTGGGCCTAGTGACTTACAACTCTTAACCATTCCTGTATGCGTGTGTGCAGGAATGGGGGGGGGGGGGGAACTAGGACTTTGGACTAGTTAACAGATATAATAAGCGGATTTAGTCCAACGTAAACATATGAAATAAATCTTAGCCCTAATTGGACTTCTTGAATTTTTAATTCAAAATACCTTTAGGTAATTGCGCAGGTTGTCAAAACTGAAACTGTCAGAAATTAAAAAAAAAATGGTTGTTCGAGTGCCCCCACAAATTTCACATTACATTAGTAAAAACAAAAAGAAATATCGGCATTTGATGACAAGTAAAGGGTCACTGGATCCACCATTTTCTATCGATTTTGATAGATGCGCAGAACAGGTTTGTAACGATATCTAGATAGCAAGAATAATTTAGAAAAAAAAATCTAGAAAACAAAAACCTTGAATTGAAAAAATCTCGCAAACAAAAATCTATAAATACAAAATGCAAAAATCTAGAATTAATATATTAATTTTTGAGATAATAGCTGCATTTTATTTTCCCCCAGATCTGATCAGGATTGGATTTGGAAACATAAATACAAGTAATACAAAAACAACACAAGATCCAGGTTTGCCTTTGGATTTGGATTTCAAAATCCATTTTCTAAACACTTTCCTAACAATATTTTAATTTTATAGGTTGCTACCACTGCTGATATTTACAAAAAAAAAACTCAATAAATTTAAAAATTCTCGAAATCAAACACATGCCGCCATCATTCCAATTTTTTTTTATAAGTTTTTCTTCATTTAATAAAGACGACCGCGTCGCGAGGCACGGAAAAATTTCATACAAACTATTAACTTAATGAAAATTAAACTAAAAAAAATAAAACTGTTCCATTTTTAAACATTCGCTCTTCCTTAGATACCAAATATTATTTCAAACAAGATTTGTGAAAACGTTCCTTCTGTCAATTTTATTGTGCAAATAAAGCCAACTGTGAGAAATAAATAAATTTGTGATCCAGTTTATTTTATTACCATGATCTGATCCGGATCAGATTTAGTGGAAAATAAAATGCAGCTGTCTACAATGTTTTTTATTATTTACGGCGGCGTATAAATAGTGAGCATGCCCCCTCCACCCTGCAACCTCTCTGCTTGGGATAGGTACGAGGTTGGGTAAAGTAAAGTTTGTTTTGCATTTAAAGAATCTGGATTTAAGGCAAAAATTCAAGACCAATGTACACCGACATCTCCTTTTAAATCCCCTCCGCCTTACCTAATACTCGCACTGTGTCTCTGACATATTATAGACATATTAAGGGTACCAATTCCCTTGAGTGCGCGTAAATTATAAAAAAAAAAAAAAAAAAAAATAATGTGAATAATAATAACAACAATTAGTTTTATTTGAGTTTAAACTTCTTAAAAGCGTAAAACAAAAATCTAGAATAATTTTTTTTTCGAGATATTTTTGGAGCTAGAAAAGGCGATTCAAACTTTTGTTTACTGATAACCTTTAAAAAGCTTTATTTTTAGTGCAAAATATGAAAAGTATATAAAATTATTATGAAATAATTTCTTAATTCCTTCCTATGTAAACAAAATTAAGACTTTCTGAATTGACTTTATATGTACAAATATGTGATCATTGATGAACACAGTACTTTTCTATCTAGTAAAACGCTTTTAGTTTCACGTACATATGTACGTACTTCATTTTTTATATTAACAACTAAAAACCTTATATTATACACACTTAAATAAGTAGTCTATGTTCTAGATAAAATACCCTAATAAACTTAATGGACTTCCCTGATTCTAAGATCTACGTATAGCATATAGGCATAATTTGCAAAAGGCTTAACTTCTTGTTCAACCTTATATAATTTCGTATAGTTTCTTCTCTTAAAATAAATGAACTTTTGGTCCCCTTACGAAAATTACACAAAAAAATATTTATAGGACTCGAGGTTAACAAAGGCTAAAAGCATGAAACATAAATTTTTTCTACACCGCATCATGTATTCTCTTTTGTGCGGGTACTGACTTCTATTAATTTGCTTTCATCGCTTATTTAACGCAACACCATTTCGAACGTTAACTTTTTGATTCATTTGAAACATTTATCACTTCTATAAGTACTCTTTTATAAGACAAGTTGTAGAAAACCCATTCTCTCTCTCTCTCTCTCTCTCTCTATCGATTGTTGGACAGACAACTTCTTGAGGCTTACAAGGCTGGTTGGAGTGTCTACTATGCAATTCAACTCGTATATTTGCTGAAAATTCCCTTTGAATTAACTGCGCTATTTCCAAGGCAATTATGTAGCTTTTTATGACCTTATTAAGTTCATCCCATTCATTAGGCCCCCAGAGAAGGAACCATTCAAGTGAAATTCTTCATCGCAAAATGGTCCCCAATCGTCCCTGAGAATTATAACCTGCCTCAAAGGCCATTTATCTTTAATATTACTGAGGTATATGTACTCTGTACACCACCTACGACTACCGAACACCCTTCAGCAATTTTCGAGTCAAAACTCGAGTCTATGGTGTGCCATTCAGCCGCAGTTGTGTTTTTGATTAATGGACCAAGAAGACTTATCCTGCCTGCATACCTATAATATAAAAAAAAAAAAAATAAGAACAAAAATCCCTAAAAAATAAAAAGTATAAACACATAATTTGAACGATAGCGGAGAGAGGTTGTAGTTGTAGTAGAGAATTTTTTTCAAATGCCAATCTTGAATTAAATGGGAATTAATAATTGGGCTTCCAGTTGCTCTTTCGAACTGAAAATCTGGACCCAAATAATTGAAAAGGTAGAGAATAAAAGGAAATATTTTTTTTTTATTGGAAATGGAAATTAATAATCGGAACGGCTATATCTGACAGAAAAGTCAAGAAAATGTGGCAATTTAAATACAGTTGGCCAGTATGCAGAATATAACTAGATTAATTGATTTTATGGGCATAATTTGATCCTTGATTTTTAATAATGTTTGCAAATTATTATTCTTAGCTATTAGCTTAGCTTCGCAATAAGGGAATTCAAAAAATGAGGTATCAAATTAAAGCTAAGACTCTCGTTTACCATACTAGTAATCAGACAGGGTTTTTTTTGGGACTGTTTAAACCTGTCTAACAATTTTTATAAAATACCAGTTTTTTATACAGCATTTTACACATGAACAACTATGTAACCATATTACCAATTTACCAATACTTCTTTTGATTTGGACAGTGCGTTTATGCATCCGAGCATGTTGATTTTTTTTTTTAATTTTTCGTTAAAATGTAGCCTTCTTGAATCACAAAGCAAGTTTGTACGATACAGTTGTGCAATTCTTTGCTTGCCTTGTAGTTAAAAACATAATATGAATGTAGCCGTTTTTATTCAACGATTCTTCAAGTCCGAAGTCTTACTTGCAAAATTTATTGTGTACATACAATGCATTAAATTAAAACAAATATAATAATAATTGAAAGGGTTTTTGTCTGATACACACGCGCAGTATAGGCTGAAAAACTTTCACACCATAATATTAAAATTGAAGGTTTGAATGAAAGAACACTCAAGTTATTGTTCTTTCATTCAAACCTTCCATAATAATAATTGCTCTGGTATAGCATAGCACAATCAATAGTGTTATATCCGTCAGTGAAAAACTCAAAGGGTGTCCTTTTTTTATTCAATTAGATTAAGCTGGATTTACTTTGATCCGCTATATCATTTTGATGATTGAAGGCAGGGATTTTGAATATACATTGAGTTTGAGTTGGGTGTAGTCAGTGAAATATTGTTATAAGGATTTGATAAATGGTGTGGGGTTTCTTTTCAGGATATATATTTTTTTTAACATTTTGTGTTTGTTTTTTTTTTTTTTTTTTTTTAAGAGCTTTTTGCTTATTAGAATAGAAATTTGTAATCAAAATAAATAAGGAAAAATAATGGTTAGACAGCCTTTGAAAGTTTACGGAGTTGAAATAAAATTTTGTATAATTAAGGCTGTATTTTTAAAAGTAAAAAACGATAAAATATTAACCGCAAAGTCCATAAATCAATTAAGGTTATTTAAGATTTTCGGTCATAAGAAACTTAATCTGGTGATATGCCCTAAAAACCGATCGACTCTGACTCTGACAGGAAAAAGGGTATTGATTGTTAACCTACATGTTAGTAGCTTTTTTTTCCTTGGTTACCAAAAAGATAGGAAGCAAAAATATATTTTTTATTTAAAATCCATTTAAAATCCTGAAATTTTGTTCAATTTTTAAATTTAGGACATCTAATATTGAATAAATCAAATCAATCAAATAGTTAAAGAAGCCAACCAAGCAAACACTTAAGTTTGAGATGGTCGGAACCATTCAAATTTCAGTTGCTTTGAATGGAAAGAGTTTGCATAATGACGATATATTTATAACAGAAGTCATGTGAAATTCGGTAATACATAGTTCTTTCAGTAATCGGTTAGCTTTTTTGGTTTAACTCCCAATATTTCAGAAACTTTGTGTTTCACTTTCACTTCAAAACTTCAAAAATTGCATTGTTCTAAAAAACCGTGCTTCTTTTATCTCTAAATTGATTCTATCTTTCTAAAATTGCAGTTTTTGACTATATCATGTATTTACTTTTTTGTGTGCCCTTATCAGTATATTCACAAAAAAATTATTTGACTTTTGTCAGTATTTTAGCAATTCGTTGTAAATACAAAAAAAATCTCGAAATTTTTCCATATCCTATATTTGTTCTGAAATTAATTTGATAATTGCAAAGAATATTTTTTTACAGATCCGACAATATTTCTATCATTTTTTTTACCATTACTCTCATATTACGTATACTCCACATACCAATGTTATAACTGTAACCCATAAAATAAATAATACAAAATAAGCATTAGCAGAGTCACTGTGGCGTATACGTACTTTTTTTTCAGAATTATAGTTAGATTAAAAAATCTGTTCATCATAGCTTTAAAGCTCATTTTCTATAATTGGTATGAGACATTTTTTGAATAGCGAACCAACCCCTGTTAAGACAAAACAAGTCTTTATGTTAGTTAAGTCAGAGTTCAGAGTTTGTTGTTGAAAAAAAAAAGAAATAGAATCTGTGGCGATTTTTTTCCCACTCATATTTTAATTCCCTCGGTACAAATATTTTTTTGTCTTTTGATCAATGTGGTGTGATGTTTAATTAGTGTCAACATAACCAATTAAAAACAAATAAGTTATTAAAAAAAAATAAAAAGTTTAACCTATATCTATGGGAATCCAACAAAATTAAAATTTATTGAAGAAGAACTTTAAATGCTTCAAGAACTTTAAAATGCATATTAAGTACTCTTTATTGAAAAGTTAAAGCCACCCATTGATAAACCTATAGGACAACATAGCCAACGTAATTGTTATGAAAAAACTAAATATTTTCATAAAAAAAGTAAAAATCATATAAATTCTATTTTGTTGGACAAATTGCTCGACTTAAATTGAAAAATATGACAAAACACCAATTTGAAGAATTTATTCAAACACATATAGACTAAGAGCCCACAGCAATTTTTGGGTGTGAAGTATAGCAAAAATTCAATGATGCAATAAGATAGGTCCTTACTTTTTATTTGCAAATATGCAAGTCTTGCAAGCTGTGGTTGGGGCGTTGCTGCAATAAAAATGCATTTCTTTCTGAAAGCCCAAATAAAAGGTATACCATTAAAAAAATTATATTTAATAAAAGAGCTGAATACCATAGACATAAATATGGGGGTCTAAGACCTCTTAGCTGGGCCTTCTGTATGCAAGACGCACTAGAAAAATGAATTTTAAAGTGCGTCTTGCATACAGAAGGCCCCATCCAAGAAGTCTTGGACCCTCATATTCATGTCTATTGTATTCAGCTCTTTTATTAAATATAATTTTTTAAGTGCTATATCTTATATCTGGGCTTTCAGAAAAAAAAATGCATTTTCAATGCAGCATTATTTGCAAACGCCCCAGCTACGGCTTCCAAGACTTGAATATTTGCAAATAATAAAAAGTAAAGACCTATTTTATTGCATCATTGAATTTTTGCTATACTTCACATCCAAAAATTGCTGTGGGCTCTCGGTCTAATACCAATGACGATCCCATCGTTTTTAACTTGTTCTTTAAAATTTTGTCTAGGTATACACAAAAATATGTTCACACGTACGTGTGCTCATCAGAGACATGCATTTTATTCAGATAACTAGGTCATTTACCTATGCCATGCCGTTACGATAACATAAAGAAAACCTTAACAATCATATCAAAAGATATCCTAAAATTCAAAATTTAATTTAAAATAATGTCAAAAGCATTGTTAAATCTCAATTTACAAGTAATTGTCAGTGAGCATAATTTAAAAATTCATATACCGCACAAACAAAAAAAAAAAAAAAAAAACACATCAAAAGAAAAAACATATAAATTTTATATCTCGGAAATTAAAATGAATATGAATAGGCCATAAAAAATATGTATAGGAACATCATTTTGTAAAGAAGAATACAAGCAGACCAAAAGAAAACGCGAGACATCGGGCAGGAAGCAAAAGTGTTGTCAAAATATTTACCTAATAATACTCTCTTGATGAGTATGAATAGATAAAGCTTTCTCATATGTCACTCTCATTTTTACCACCCACACTCAAAATCATGTACATAGATATATAAACCACAAGTGACTGTGACATTAAGACTTGTCAAGAAAGGACATCTTTGAAATAAATATACATATCTACCAAGATTTATATGACTTGTATTGTCTGATATTTTTGCTGCTGGTTTACATTATTTAAGCTACTAAACTGTCAACACCCAAAATATTAATTTTCCTATTGAATTTAATTAGATTTTCTATTAATAAATAAAATTTTCGAAAAGGAAAACCCCGAATTATTAAATATGACTATAAAATACCTCTTTTCAATATTCAATGTTTTTTCGGTGATTATAAATTTATAGGCAACATCCAGAACTCTAACGCACACGCACCTTTTGTGGTAATGCCACTAACAAATTCAACAATTTTGTGTCGTGTTTTTCTATATTGTTATTATCATAAAAGAGGCACTAACCACTACTCAGAAAAAGGACCTTTCTACTGGGGGATTTGAAGTGAGTCAGAAGCGATGGATGCAAACACCGACTCCACACAGTGGTCCAAGAGGTGGCCAAAAATCGATATTTTCGAATTTAAAATTTTATGGTTTTTTGCTATATGTATGTATGTTTTTGTTTTGTAACATTTCTTTAGCATTAGGAGCCCGTGATGTAATGGTTGGTAAATAGAACCATCACCAAGTCCAAGGTAGTGGGATTAACACTAAGCTTAAAACCGAAATGGTTTTTGTTTTTTTGCACGACTCACTCTTGCGAAATATTGACAAATCTTCCATCATAAAAAAGCGATTCCAATCCTAGCCGTTCGGATTCGTCAGTAAAATGTCCCTCCATTCCTGCAAACACGCACACATGAATGTCTTGAAGTCTTAAGTCACTAATCCGCTCAAAGAAACGGTATCAAATATTCATGCCAAAAAAATTGTTTTGCAAATTGTTGGTCCTTTTGGAACTTTGATGACAAAAAAAACTAATTTTGAAAAATATTTAAATTTAAATTTTTTTTAAGGACAAACTAAACATCGAAAAACGACTTAAAATATTTATACAGGGTGATCGGTATAAGATGCACCAAACTGTTAGAGCGAGTAGGTTGGGTTAAGATAAGAAAAAAAATCGTATGGGAGGGGGGTCTATTTCCCCCCGTTTAGGCAGGAGGGGCAATTTTCTAAAAAATTGACTTAAAACAGAAAAAAAAATATTTAAAAATAACGGTACAATTTAAAATGCCATGCTATACCTTTTTGGAAAAGGTAAAATCTCTTCTTTGATTTTCATTTTAAATTAAGTTGTGTTAGTGAATAGTTTTTGAAAAGTTAATTTCCAAAATCGAAATTTTGAAAAAAAAAAAAATGAAAAAAAAAAATTCAAACTAATTTTATGTAATTAAGTATAATTTTTGTTTTCAAAATTTAATGCTCTTAAAATAACGGATGGAAGTCGAACTTAAGGAAAACTTACTTTTGTTATTTTCAATTTTCTCAAAAACTAATAAACATTTTAGCACCCGGTTTTCTGTTTTTGACTGAAAGCTAATAAAAGCATTGAGTTTTGAAAAAAAAATTTTACTTAATTACATAAAATTTTGGAAAAAAAATAGTTTGAAACTTTTTTTTTCATTTTTTTTTTTTTCAAAATTTCGAGTTTGGAAATTAATTTTTCAAAAACTATTCACTAACGCAACACAAATTTAAAAAGAAAATCAAAGAAGAGATTTCTGGCTTTCCAAAAACGTATAGCATGGCATTTTAAATTGTACCGTTGTTTTAAATATTTTTTTTCTGTTTTAAGTCAATTTTTTAGAAAATTGCCCCTTCTGCCTAAACGGGGGAAATAGACACCCCCCCCCCCCTCCCATACAATTTTTTTCTTGTCTTAACCCAAACTACTCGCTCCGGCATCTTATACCGATCACCCTGTATTGATGCATACATAGGTCCTTATCCTTACCATATCTAAAAATTTTAATACAATGTTTTAGAATTAAAATCTTAAAGTTAAAGCCACCCGTCCATACAATTTGAACCACTGTGCGTCATCGCCGTGGCCAAAGTAAGTCCCAGCAGGTGTCATCCTAAGAGCATTGGGTGGCATGGGAATTTATGTATGTACATTACTCCTATGACTAGCCATAGTCTCAGAGCTAGGTAGATGACATCCAGCAGCAGCAGTACGGATCTATTAGGGAGAAAGATTCGAATTGCGAAAAAATTCCCCTACTTCTTCTTCTAGTACTATATCTACCTAAATTTCATGCGCATGCTTTGCGAAAAAAAATAACCTTTCTCAACATCATTCACCTAAAGTTCAGCCCTGGCTGTCAAAAAAATCTCTCTGTGTGTACACACACTCGACTATGGCCGTATATTTTGCAACAAGGATACACAAAACACATCTTCGAGTCCTCTCCGTTTTGAAGTTTCCGTTCCGTTCAGTCATCTGGTATCTTTTGCGAGAGATTAGTCGTTCCGTTTGAAATCTTTTCGGCCGGTTTTGAAATTTGTTATTTGATGCTTTTCTCGGTTTGGAATTAGATTTGCTCCGATTTAATAACTCAGAGATTTTTCACTTCATTAAAATATTTTTTTAATTTTGTGTTGAGATTGTTGCTTTCGAAATTGTTTCTCTAAAAAAAACCGTGAATATTTATTTCGGATAGATTCGAATCAAATATATCTACTACGGGTCCTTGCGTGCGGAATTGGTATACGAGTACCTACCTATGTATACGACAGATAAAAGAACTTATCCAACCATCATCCCCCATTCTCCGCTTTGAAAACATCATCGACAGAAAAACAAGGCCTATTAAGGATTTTCTTTCTATTGCTTTGAACGCATGGGTGGTCTTTAAAGTGCCAAATAAAAAAGGATCAAAAAGCTCATATATACGATACGGCAAAAAACGGTATCTGTGTGTATACAAACAGAAAATATCGATGAACGGTTGATAAATGATTCGATTGTGCTACTGACAGCTGTGATTTTTTTTTTGGGTTACAGTTCAATGTTATGTTATTAACAACAAAATGTTTTAGCTTCTGCCAGTCAAACCATGCCAAACCCTTGCGTTTAAATTGTTTAGTCCCACGAAATACGCAGCTTTTATGTGCCTTCGAATTTTCTTGTGTAACAACAACCACCTTTTTTTCACATGTGCTATAAATTTAATTAAACCCTATAAGGATAATCGCTAACGCCTTCTGTTTGCGTGACACAATCAACTTGAAGAGGCATCAACGACGACGAAGAAGGCAACAGAGAATTCTAGCGGCGGCGGGTGATATCCTGTCAGATAAGAGAGCAGCAGCTATACGAAAGCAAATTTCCTCAAAAGACGTCCTCACATAACGGCTTCAAAACGTTGTCGGATTTACTTAAAAGTAAGAAGCTAAATAATTTTGTTTGTGTTCGCTTTTCCCTTATTACTTTTATTTCCGATTATCTGTGCGGTAAGCTGGGGTTGGTAGGAGGCTGTTTTGATGAACCAACTGGTAAGGAAAAGATTTTGAAAGTGTATAAGCTTGTCTAACCTATAACACCCTCTCTCTACAGAAAAATAAAAAAACAAATAACTCGAAATTGTAAAAAAATGGAAATTAGATTTCTAAAAGCGCGAGGAATGTAATCAGCAAAATGTAAGTTCTAAGAACCTTTTTAATTGGGGGGGTTCATTTGAAAAACAAAGGGTATTTTCAATATGCGAAAATATGCGTGGGAAATGAAGGCCTTAATTAGACACAGATGAGTGAGACAGCGTTAATTTGTGGTTCAAGAAAGTTGTAATTTCGTGAAAGCGAACTAAAAGTTAAGTTATACCTATGCGGATATAGGGAAAAGCTGATGTCAGGAATTATAGAAAAATAGAATTAGCTGTTATGATAGTTTACATATAAATAAAATGAGTTTGTGTCAGTTTGTTTTTTGTGTCAATATTTTATGATTATCTTTTGTTTACTTACGATACATGAGTAGCAAAGTACAGTGCAGTCAACATGGCATATGCACCATTTTTGTTGTCATTCAAATTGTTACCTAATTTTGTTCAAACATCAGTTGCTTTGATTATGTATTGTATTATTTTTTTTTTCTTTTGCATAATTAATTTGTATGTTGTTAATAAATACAATAATTGGCATCAATCCTTTTACATTCATATAAGTGTTTGTTTATAATAAAATATGTCATAGGTACCTACATATTATGTTTATCAGTGATAGAGACTGGAACAATACCATGAAGTTAAAATTGTGCTTTAATATTAAGAAAAGATGTCAAACAAACAATCATAAATTCTCTATGCAGCTAACACGGGTCTAAAAGAGCGGATAGCATTTGTATTTTAGTTTGAATCAAAGCATTCTTTTTTTTTTTTGTTTTGATATATCGAACACAGGTACATATATCTTCACATGATATTCATGAATAGCGTTGCCAGACGTCCCGGTTTACCCGGAACGTCTCGGATTTTACTCCCGCCCGCCGGGGCAGCTTTTTTCCCGCATTTCAACCAGAATTCATAGAAAAACATCCAGTGTAAACATCTTAACATATTTACAAAAGAATAAAAACGTTACTTTAAGTAGATTTCTAGTAACCTGACAGCTGTATGTCGCTCCAAATTGGAAGAATTATTTACATTCGTTTGGTTTCCAATACTGTAAATTGGTTCCAACTTAAGTCCAAAATGTATATAAAAAAAACATTAATAAAAAGGCTGAGTTCCAAAATTCATCAGATGCGCATTTACTGCGCAGTTTGCGCATCCAAAAACTTTCTAGCTGCTTCGATTAAATTTTTTTTTTTGCATTCCGAAACGTCAGACTTATGTAATGAAATATTTCTACAAAGCATTAAGTTTTCGTTGCTGATGCGTATGAAAAATAAAGGTATTACTTCCGCATCAAAACATATTCTACATTTTTGAACTCAGCCAAACATTCGTTTCATTCAGCCAAGCAGTCGTATTTATTAGATTTTTGACTAGTTATACAGTGAAAATATGCTTTATCTTGAAAAAAAAATCACATTTTTTAAAGCTTAGACAATCGATTCGATTGCCTAAAGTTTAATAAAAAGTAAGATAACTTTAGAAAATAATTTAAAATGCTTATTCAGAACATGGACGGCTGTCTAAAGTTAGACAACGTTTATAAATACGACTGTAGCTTAGTTTGGAAAGTAAATGAAAAATCTAATTTTTCTCATTTCTTTCTCTTTATTATATGGTGAGAAAGATATACTAAAGAAAGATTTGTTTCGTAGTGCGAATTTATTAATAATGGACACGTGTGAATTGGATTAAAACCGAGCAAAATTTTGTCCGAAAATTTATTTTTGACACTAGTAAGGTGAATATGTAGGTGCGAACTTCAAAATTTAACCTCGGATACAATTTTGAATTGATATTTTAATCGAATTCCCACTGGACCTAACAAAAATTTTACCTATGAAACATTTACGGTCGTATTTATAATTGTTGTCTAACTTTAGACAGCCATCTTAGTTATAAATAAACCTTTCTAACTGTTGATAAAGTGATTTAACTTTTATCTAACTTTGGACAACGAAAACGATTTTTTTTTATTAAATAAAGCATATTTCCGACCGTTTCAAAATACTTAGATAATAAGTTTTTATTTTGAAATAGAAATCCCGGTATTTTTCCATGTTTTTGTCTTTTGACCCACCGAGCTACGAAAAAAATCTGGTAACCCTATTCGTGAATTTGTATGTAATCTAGTTGGAATGTCCATAAGATACTCGTCCCAAGAACGCCAAATTTATAGGTTTGTTTAGGACTAATTTCACAATGATTTTGTATTTTTAATAATACCCAAGACAATTATGTACATCTTCTTCCTTCCTGGCTTTTGTGACCCTCGAATTGTATTTCTATTTTAAAATTATTAAAATAATCCATCTGACCCAAACTAAATTTGCTTTCATCACAAGAAACAAATCTGGACCCATGTTCTGTAACTTCTCGCATGCATAATATCGGTCGAGAAACGATGGAAACTGAAACAAAATACATGAGTTTTGTTCCATTTTTCAACGTTTCTCGACTGATTTTTTTGATGTGAGAGTTACAGAACATTGTTCCTGGTCCAAATTTCATTCTTCTTATAATGCTTTAAAAGAGCAAGCAGTTTTCATATATATTGAGATATGTCCGTGTACCATGTGTGTACTCGTTCGGAAGCTTTTTTCGCCGACAATATCTCGAGAACGAACAAAAATATCGACTTCAAATAAACTTTATTTTACAGATAATAAGACCATAACGTACAGAAAGGATTTTCAGAAAAATTCAATTAACGGTTTTCTTAATACAGTAATTTAAAAAAAGTTGTAAAAAGGCTTGTTTCTCGAATATCTCTAGAAAAAATAATGCTATCGACTTCGGCCTGGTTTCATTCTATGTATAATGATTTAGTGAAAAATTGGAAAGACTTAAAAAAAATCAACCCACAATTTTTTTAATTAAAAAAAAAAATATTAAAAATTGTTAAAAAGTATCGAATATCTTGAGAACACACAAAGATATTAACTTCGGGTTAATTTTATTTAATACACAAAGTTATAGTTGATAATCTGTAGAGTTTGTAAGAAGATCGATTAACCGTTTTTTTTTTCTAGGCCAATAAAAACTGCAAAAAAACTGCTAAAAATGGTTAAAAAATGTTTTTCGACTCGAATGTCTCGAGAACAACCAATAATATCAGCTGCGAAATAATTTTAATCTACTAACAATACCGTAATTAGTAATTGATAAGGTTTGTACAAATATTCAATCGATGTTTTTTTTTCTGCCAAAAAACTGCAAAAGAAACTGCTAAAAATTGTTGAAATTTTTCGTGTCGCATAGCTATATTAAATGCAATCAGCCTTCCCTTGACTGCACAACTGATAAGTTTTTCTAAGATGTTTAATTGGTAATTTTCTTATAAAAAATAACATCAAGTGTCGAGTTTCAGGGGAACTAATGGGAAAGTTATCAGTGTGGGTCACAACCAGCCTCTTTTTATTTAATTATTATTAGTTAGTCTGTGGTACTATCTAACATACCTTTTTATTGTTTCAAGTTCGTATATACTTTCAAGCGAAATACAAGAAACTTAAAATTAATTTTTCCTAAATATGTCCGACTAAATAGGAACCTACAATTTATATACATAACATCAAGAATAAACTTATGAAAGTGGCAAACACCACAGAATACAAAATGCTTTTACGTAAACTTTCTTCATTCTAAAAGGAAACCATATAATGTAAAATTCATTTTGCCGTGCGACAATAAAGTATATCCTTATATAGCACCGACGAGATGAAAGAAAAATAAATGCACGCCAAACAGATGGATACCTCTTGAAAATGACGACGATATGATGTATGATGGCAAGTGGCAAAAGAAACACCGGGATGTTGAACAAACACATCAGGTGATGCTGAACGTTGAGCGAATCAAATATTAAATAACATAAACGCCTGATGGTGTGTAGCAGGCAACATCAGTATAGTAGCCTTCTCGTCCTTGTCACAGAACGCTTTTCATCATTCGCTTTCCTAACTTTGCAACTTAACTTAATGGAAGACAATAGCGTTATACATAGAATGAGGAAGACAATGAGGCTTGAAATCTGCAAGCGCACACACTTTTTTAGCAGTTTTTCTCTGCTTTTGTCGGCTTTTTTATTTAGTCGAGCTCGATGTATTGCGTTTTGCTTTAAATTTTGTGTACATATGATACAGATTAAAGAAGAAGGACGAGGTTCCATTTAGATAAGGTACCGCACAAGATTAAATTTTTATTGAAAGGAATATACTAACTGTGATAGAGACAATTAAAAAGGAATTCCTTAAAAATAAACAGGAAACTTCATTTATGTTCCGTTTATAAAGAGATACTGATAAGGGTCTATGAGCCTGAGTGCATTTCTGCAAAAGGTTTAGGGCCCGTAACTATAATTTTTGTATGAGTTCTCAAAAGAGTTGTCATTATTTGTGAAATCATCAATTTAGTATGTTTACACGTCTATGACTTTCTACTTTATTTTTCTCTTAACTAAAAATAAAAATAAAGAAAGAAAATAAGATATGAAGCACAAAAAATACAAAATTGCATTGTTTCTAACACTGAATAGAATACAAACTTCTTGAAACACAAAAATTGTATATGAATTCTCAAATGGAATTGGGAACTTCCACCAGACGTCAAAAACTCTAGATGGGGGGAAAACAAACACACTATTAAAGGCGCGAACAGTATCGGTGTGTATTTCTATTTGTTTGTATTGTTGTTTTCCCCCCATCTAGAGCTTCTTTTTGATTAAAGAACTGTCAAAATTAGAAAGAGAAAAGACATAGTCAGATTCTGGAAAAGCCCAATTAGATGCAGTCCTTATGTGAAAAAAGTCATATGTTTTTTCTTTTGAGAAGCTGTATGAGTTCTGTGAGGGCGTTCAGACGATTTGATTTGATTTTTTTGACAGGTCATTTGAGAAGTCATATGACTTATATTATCGTGCAAAGTGTCCTTTACATTGCACAATGGTTTCACGGTAAAAAAAAAAAAACAGAACAAATAAATACAAGCAAAGCCCACGTAAACATTGTGTGGGCTATGCGCTGTCCAAATAGCATTTAGAGGAAAGAAGAGAAAATAAGTAGGGGTGTTCACGATCCGGTGCAACAAGTCTAGTAAAATTGCAAAATTTTACTTTTTTTTAGTAGATCGTGAACGCACTTTGTCTATTTCGTTGCAACACTGCAGAAAATACACACACGAACAACAGCTGACAGCAAGAATGACATTTGGCTTGGTATCAAATACACGTTCGCAAATTTTACACCGTTGTATTTTTCTGTTGCTATAGGGTTGAGGTATAGTAAAAGTGCAAGAGTGTTGTACGATTGTATTCAGTATATAGCGCCCTTTCCACCAAATTAGCGTAAGCGACATTTTCATATTGTCACATAAAGTTAATTATTTCATTTTTTTTGTGCATTGAAAGCAATCGGACCTTTTGTCATCTGTCATTAACGATATTGTTAATAATGTTCAATGCTTAAAATTGACCTAATTGGTTCCGTTTCTGAGCAAACAAAAAGCAAAATGTCGCTTACGATACTTTTATTTTTTGTCGCTTACGATAATTTGGCGGAAAGGGCTCGATATTTTGTTGTTGCAGTGTATGAAAATGTTACACTTTTACAATGATACTAGACCAGTTGCAACGGTTCGTGAATACCCCTAGTGTTTCAAAAAAAAAATTAAAGTGAAAGCCTTTGAAGTTCGTAGTATGATCTATATCTAAATCTATACTATTCAATTTTTTCGCAATATGGTAATGATTTAAATGATTCATTTCAACTGATGGTTACTTAACTTATATCCCCTAAAACTTTTGTTGCATTTGCAAGCATCCAACTAGTGGAGAGGGGTGCATTTGTCTCCCCTGCGTCTGAGCCATAACATCTTCACAATACAGTTCTTTTTTTACTAAGGACTTATGACAAACACAACTGTTTTCTTTGTGTTTTTCTATCGAAGGTTGATTCCCCCCCCCCCCCCCCTCCCTCTGGCTCCAAACCAGAATATAAAATGAATTCCTTTTTTTTCGAAATATGTACTTATGTATACATTTTGTGAGTTTCGGTCGTCCTTGAACATCTCATTCAAGAAATTTGTAGCCTCTGTCTCGGATAAAGACATGATCACCAATATGTAGAAAAAGTGAAAATCGATGGTGTATTACTTAAATAAAAAATTTCATTGCAGGTGCAACAAGCATAATCGCCCGCATGGAGGGCAAAAGGGGACACTACCCCCTGGCATTGGATCTTGTGAATGAAAAAAAGCTAAAGCTAAAACTTGGATTTTTAAGTAAAAGCTGAATTTTGAGTGAATAAAAAATAGCTTTGGCTATCTAGTTATAGATCCTTTCTAGTAATAGCTATTTTAAAATAGCCAAAGCTAAATTCATTTAGTTTTAGCTTGTTTTTCCAGCTTAAAGTTCAATTTGTGTGAATAAAAATAGCTTAAGCTAAAATAATATAGTAAAAGCTATAAAAATTTCAAGATTCTTTCATTCCTGTCTAGAAAGGTCTGACTTCTTATTTTAATTATTCTTTTCTGTTTTATAGTATGTTTCGGTTTTCAAAAGAAAATGTGCAGTGGCTTTCTAATTACTTTTTAAGGGATTCAACAGAGTGTAGAGGAGCTGCATTAACCTCTGAGCAGAGGATGCATATATTTTTGAGATATCTGAGTTTAATTTTTTTTTTGGATACAAACTGGGAGATATTGTTGATTAAATGTACAAATAAATTCCCAAAACTGATATAATTTTCTTTAAAAATTTAATACTCTTTTTGCAATAGCTGAATTTTCGCCACAAAGCTGTAAAGTGGTTTTATTAAAATTAAATATTAAAAAAACGAAGATTAATCAAAATCATAAGATTCGTTTTGCGAACATTAAAAAAAACTCAAACCATTTTATTGGAGCTATCCAGTTTACATAACCTATAGCACAGTAAAATCAAAAAAAATTAACCAAATTAATCAGTCCACCCCTTTAATCTCGAGCTCGATGTACAGTACAGGGGATATACAGATGCAGAGACTGACGGACGATAAACGATATGATATAACAAACGAAAGCTAAAGCTAGAATTTTCTAGCTAAAGCTATTTAGCGAAATCTTTTTTTTATTCACATGAAATAAAGCTTTAGCTGGAAATATATAGTTTTAGCTACTAGCAATAGCTATGACTAGTTAGCTTTAACTACTTACAAGAAAAGCTTTTACTTTTTTTTTTATTCACAAGACATATTGAGCGGTTTCTTGTGGTTTTCAGTCATTGCCCATATGGTTCTCCACACCCGCCCCCCCTGGCTCTGAGCCATTCAGATTAATCCAAGTGAGATCACCACGTCAAGACGAAACGTAAATTTTTGTGTAATGAAAAAATGAAATCTATTTTAAACCAATAAATTTAACATATCCAATTAAATAGGTTGTGATAAGTCTTCAACTTGTGTGATTTATTTCCAGTATATTCTATATTATAATATTTGTAAACAAATTAAGACTTCTTCGTGGGCTATTAGGTCTGTTTTATTTTTTTATATACATTTGTATTGTAAGAACCTTTCGCATAAACGTGACAACATTTTTTAAATCCATGGGTTGCAGCATTCGCGTTTTACCATAAAAAAAGGAATATATCTAAACAAAACACATACAATTTATTTTTAATGTAAGACCGCGCCCAGCGGAACTACGACATACTTTACATTATTGGGTCAATTTATTTGCTGGTGCAAAAGTATGTGAACATTTATTTTGCTTAGAAAAATTTTGCTGGTTAAAAATTATTTTTTCAAAACTGCTTTCGAAATTCAAAAAAGTCAAAAACGAGCACATTAATGGTATTTGACATTATTTTTTGCAAAACTTGAAATGTTTTAGTTTGCATAAATATTGTTAATGAATCTTAATTCTGAAAATTAAATGAGCAGAATTTTTTTGATGAAATAACTTTTCCTGCGTTACCAGATTTTTTAAAAAGCATTCAATAACAATCTTTTGCTATATAAATTGAAAGGTATATTCAAAAAATTAACTGAACCAATGCTATTTCCACCCAACTGGCTGAACAGAATGCTGACGGAGACAGAACTGGAGCCGGAGCCGGAGCCGGAGCCGGAGCTGGAGCTGTCAAAATATTGAATACACGCAGATTCAATGTTGCAAGCACAACGGAACGTAGCCGCATATAGAGCTGCAGCCGCAAACGGAACTTTTAACTTTTCACGTACGGCACTTTTGACGTTTCAAATTGTATGAAGAAAAAAAACAACTTTATGGGTCCGAAAAAAATATTGTGGTTATTTGTATCGCGAAAAAAATTATTTATTAAGGGGAAAATTATTGGAAAAAAAAAATGTGAATTCTGAGCTTGTACACAAGAATATTCTTTTGTTTTTCTTCAAAATACTTTCAAAGCTGTACAGCTCCATTGTGGGCACGTACAAAAAATAACGTACGACACTTTTTGACAGCTCTTCCAGTTCCGTCTGCGGCTCCAGTTCCAGCATTCTATTCTGTTCAGTCAGCAAATTATAATGCCGAAACAGATGTGCAGCTTTTTCCAATGCAGCAAAAATAAATTTACACAGGTTCTTATGAGAGCTGACATATTCCAGGCTCTGCATGCAGCCTTTGCTGCACGATATCTCTATTTCTAATTTCGCTGCATGGGAAAAATCTGCACATCTGTTTTGGGCTTAAGATCAACTATTATGTTCAAAGGAGTTAACTTTGAGCGTGTGCTTTAACAGGACTCGAAGATCGAGAAGGCCACGTTCAACGAATTATTGGTAGAACACGCGGAGTTCTTTGAAATCTTACATAATCGCACTTCTTAAATTACTAAATTATTAATCGTTAAATCGATAATTATTGTTCCATTAATATTTTATGGTGGGTGAGAGATAAGTTCTTTTATAAGTTCTTTTATAATTCTGTTGAAGGATACAATATTCAAATAAAATTATAATTTAAATGATATTCAATCTCTCTAACTAAAAATTCGTAATTACAATTTTTGGCGAACAAAACAAAGCTCTGATAATAATATTAGATGCGCATTTTGCATTGGGTTAAATGAAAAATGCAACAATAAAATCCAAAATACACATTTGCTATTTTCATTTTTATAAAACCAAATTCAATGTGCGCGAATTCCGTTCGCGAATTTGTGTATGTATGTACTTGTACATATTTGTACCACACAGCTGAAAGGACATGACAATGACAACATTCCGTCCGAATCTCCAAATTTGTATAATGTCCTTTTTGAATGCCATGTTTTTTTTTAATGCATTTCCCGTAGTCAGAGGCTTATGTTGGATTGAATTAGATTGTTTTTTTTTTTTTTTATTTTGCCTTCGGTTTTGGAGAAAATTAAAATAAATTCACTGCAAAAAGCATTCCACGCAATTTAAAATCATCACAGGAAATGGAAACGGTTGTTGGCGAATAATACAACAATAGCAATTGTGAAACTGAGCAGCGCTTCTTGTTATTTGAAGTAGGGTGGAACAAATTGCAGTGTTTATAGTGTTTTGTGCTTGAAAAGATTTCAGGCAGATATTGTCTTTTTTTTTACTACGACACAGAGTATTGCAATTTGTGTTGTAAGAACTGTTTCGAGTTGTTTTTTTTTTTTAATAGATCATTGTTCATTTTATTCAGAAGGATTGTTGTAAAATTAAATCCAAATGAATTTAAAAATTTGAGTGCAGGCATGATGCAGGCTACTATATGAAGGGTCCAGGGGAAAAACGGCACAAGTCCATTTAAAATGATTCCGAGAAAAATTAAAATAAAGTAAAAATTACTTATATATACGCTAAATTGTGCTTAGACTAATTTTTTTTTTTCAAAATTTTACGCTTTCAATGCTCCTATTAATTTTAAGTCAGACACTAAAAACCAGATGCTTCAATGTATCCTCGTTTTTGAGAAAATTGAGATGAAATCTATGGACTTGTGCCATTCTTCCATTCCTTTTTTAATGTTTTTTCTTGTAAAATCACCACTTTTTTCAAAAAGTTAATAGAACATCATAAAGTACTCCCAAAAGATACAAAGTGACATCATTAGTTCAATTTTGAAAAAAAAATTGGACTTGTGCTGGACCTTCAACCCTTCATATGTTTTAGATATTATAAAAATCGGTCGGGTGGTGCTTAAATTGGATACTTGTTTTTCTTAAATTCCATTAATGAGGTGCTAAAATTCTTACACTGTGACCTTGAATGACCTTAAAAAAATTTTGAACATTAATTTAAAAAAATCTCTGCCTGACCAATTACTGAAATCACCTCACCTTTTATAACTATCCAGTATCCAGTGGCCCTTCACGTGGTCTACTTTTTTTTACGAATATATCCCATGAATGAGGATGCCAAAAACCGCGGGTGACCTTGAAAAATTTCAACCCTTATGGATTAAAAATCTTCTAAGCCTGACCAATTTCTTAAACTACCTGACCTTTTATGACCAATTACTGACCTTTCAGACTGCATACTTTTTTCTGTGAATTTCCCATATATGGGGTGCTAAGATCCCACAGCCATAATGAGCGGACTACTATCTTAATTTTTTTGGCGAAAGATATATTTCTAAAAAAAACTAAAAAGCTGGGACATCAAGATTTTCCCGTCAAAGAAATCTTTAAATGAATGCCTGAATGAATTGATGAAAACAAGTCGTTCCTTAAGGTCGAACTATAATAGGTGGACGCTGTCGGAAACTAATGTCATAAACGAACGAAAAATTTCTTTCCGAAACGTCAAATGCACACGTAAACCATAATGCACGAGAGATTCGCGACTAGTTTACTACAACAATTTACATGTAGCTGTCAATTTTCTTCCGTAAGGTGCGCTCGAGAAGCGCTCTTCCCCTCCGAAAGCAAAAATGAACGAAATGTAACAAAACGCAATTATGTGTTCGTCTATTGAATTACTTGTATTCGTGTGGTTTCGTACGGCTGTGTACGCTGCGTTCCAACAATTATAGTTCTACCTTTAACGTTGGAAAATGTCAAAGTTTCACATGTCACAAGAATTTATAAGTTGAAAACTATGGTTGAGGGGAACATCGTAAATTGGACTACAATTTCGAATTCGAATTGTCGTAGAAATTTGTGCATATACAGTACAGATGAAACAATTTACTTAATTTCAAAAAATGGAAACAACATTATGTACATTTACATACATATACCATATTTATACCAGATTGATGTTATCGCCGTTTCGTAGATAATGTCGAAATTCGTCTGCAAGATAGTGTTATTATTCAAAGAAAATTATGCCTACGCACGCCGCCGTAAATGTACAATATATACATCTTTCAACTAATAAAAAGCTAACATATAGAAATGTAGTATCCTATTATTATTCCACTTTGTCCTTTTCTAACAGATAATACTACAACGAACTTAATAGTTTTCTTGGCGCCAGCAATATTTTCACAATGTTGTCGCCAAATAGATAGGTACTACATACATATATCCAGCAGCTTTCACATAGACCGAATATAATATCGCAAAGAAACCCTGAGAAATCGCTTGGACTCTCTTAAACTCCATGCACAAAATAATAATAAAATCTGGGTCAATGAATTAACCCGTTTAAGGACTCGTGCGAATATCTTTGGCTGGGTGCTCAAACATTCCTCCATTTTTAAGATACATAGGGCAAAGAAGCAGTGAAGCAAAAGAATAAATTGTTAATGTGTATAATGTTCCACTGCCGCGGTGTCAGAACTACAGACAAAGTCACTTACCATCTTCTTTAATTACATAAAAGATCTGCGATGAGATGGGTGATGGTGGTTTTTTTTTTCATTATAGCGTAAGCCTCGTAAGGAGCTCTCTTTGCACACCAAGGGTGTTTTACCCTGAATATTTATTTGGCCCAAGGACGTAAATACTGAAGACAGTGGAACATGTAAGTAGGTCTGTAGGTAGGACCTAGGAAGATAAAATTTCGCCCTTTCTTTCTGTTTCTCAGAGCTTCCGAGCAAAAGGCCGGATGGCCAAAAAGGATTGTTGCTAGCCCTACACTCACCTTAAAGTACATTAAATAATCAACGTAATTAAATCCTTTCGTGCTCGGCAAAACTGTCAGAGAAAAGCTTAGGCAGTAAGATATGTGTTGGTGTCGAGGCTGATGCTGGTGAATGTGCTGGTACCAGTGCCATCGTATAGTATGAACTTGCATTTAAAATAAAATGTAATCCTCTTTGCAGCAATGGAAATGCAATTTAAAAGTTTCTGAAGACAGTAACGATTCCATGGTGTTACATCACGACGACGATAGGGATGTTGGAAATGATTATGCTCTTTGTATTTAAAAAGAAGAAAAAAAAGAACCCGTGTTTGAAATATTTTTTCTTTTTACTTACGAACGAATAAGATTCTTAAATCAACTTTGGATGTGTGGGATTCTATAACGTACGTCAGGAATTATGTATCAAAAGTTTTTTTTGCTTGCAAAAACACCCACATAGGAAAAAGTAAGCTTAACTTATTTGAGGACCCAAGGGCATGGAACAGACCATTTTAATCATTAAAAATGGAAAATGAATAACCGCATATATGTGTGTACATCTGAGATTTTGGTCATAAAGTAATAAGGGGTATAAAGAAATTAAAAATGTATATGTTACGAAAAGGTTGCATTATTTCGGGACCCTTATTTATTCAGTTGAATAAATAAGATTTTAAAACGTTAACATGGAAATGTTTCACAAATTTTACGGAAATAGTTGGTCAGCAATCATAGAAAAAAAAATGATGTAGGGGAGAGTGGGGCTTTTCCTAAGAATTTTAAAAATGAGTTAGCCAAACCTTTTTCTGTTGCAAGAGCAATATTTCAGCTACGGACTACAACTAAAGCAAAAAAAAAAATACTGATAAGAATGTGTAAAAATATAACATTTAGACAGAAAAACGTGTTTTAACGACTTACCTCATATGCGGGAAAAGTTGTAACATAGACCGGGATAAATTGTAACAAAAATTATTATTTTTTTTTTACCTATCAATTTATAAACAAAAGAAACAACAAAAAATGTAGCACATACACCAGTAAAACTTATGAAATTAATATTAAAGTTTAATAATTATTATTAATTAAATAATTAATTTTTAATGTTACTAAAAAAAGAAAAAAATCAATATTAATTTTTTTGGAAAAAAAAGAACAGAATTTAGTAATATAAAGATAAGGGATGTAATTAAATATTTCAAAACAAGTATGAAATAATGCATAAGAATTTAACTAATTTGCAAGGCAGGAAAACACATCAACCTTTTTTGACAACGATAACCGTCAAGTGGACTTTTTTTTATCTCAAAATAAAGAAAAAAAAAATAAACAAATCGAAATACAAACATCGAAATCCATTTTCCATCATCTTAGTTTCCAAAAATATGTTCGAAAGTATGAACGAAGTCTGTTTTTATTTGTTAAAACTTACCCACACAAATGTTGCAACTGACCCAATTAAAAAAAAAAAAAGAACTGAAAGCCATTTAAAGCTTAGGTACTTACTGGTTAGGTACGCTTTGGTTCAAAAAACTCTTCCAACATTGTCACAGCGCTCAGCGGTGAAGTGGGTGGAAGTGGTCCTCGTCACTGCTGAAAAAAAGTCAAAATTATAAAAAGTCCTAACAGCAAACCAACGATGCTCTTCCGTCCAAACAAACCATGGTTGCTACTGAAAACAAGACTCTCTCACTGCCACAACGAGACCCCTCCCCTTTTCCCACCATAACCACAGGCCGAGCTCCAGCCGGTCAAAGCCGGTTCATACCTTTTTCCCCATCCTGTATTTAAAAAAAAAACAACTAGGACTGTATTTCTTCCGGGTGAAAATACAAAGACAAAATAAAGTTACAAACGTATCAATTTCGGGGACTACCCTCAAAACTTTTCTTTATGATGTCCTATTCACAGCTTAAATATACTTGACATTAGCTTTAAGGTAGACGAACATTTTCCTCCTTTCAAACGTATCTTAATTTTCAGGGAAACCCTTTCATTTTTAGCTGTTACTTTTTACCCCTGTTACTTCTAGCCTCGCTCTCCCCTACCCAAGTATTTCTCTTCCTAACTATACTAGCCCTCATCTTAAATTACCCAAAATAAAGTATCTAAGTCCTTTACCGACATTGGTTAAAGAATAAATGCAATAAGACAATGATTTTTTATGAAAACTTAAAAGTTTATTCATGTGAGAAAATTATAATTTTATTTCTAAACTCTATAGAAACAAAGTTAAGTAAAATTTGATGTTCTTTTATGTGCTCCTTTCACACAAATTCATCCAAAACAATTCTGGTTGTTTTAACTGGATACCTCTACTTACTGCAATAATATCATTTGTAGATTTTGGGCTTGGACCGAATTTGAATTCCAATATCAACTGGTACAACATGATCTTTCCCACCATTAGAGCAAATCTATTACCTTCAAAAAGTGTTAATAAAAAAATAAACTTAGGTTTGGTCCTTAAAAAAAAACAATGAAATGAATATGAAAAATATGTACCTATGCAGCTTCGAGGTCCTAATCCAAATGGAAAATAAGTGAAAGGCCTTATAGCTGATTTATTTTCATCACTAAACCTTTCAGGATCAAAAGTGTAAGGATTGTCAAAATTTTCTTCATCAAAATGACTTCCATTAGTAGAAAAAGAAACAATATCGCCAGCATTGAAGTCTGCTACAAATTTTCCATCGGCATCTCGCAGAGTATACGGTTTTGAACAACACCGATCCAGAATTGGCACAGAAGGCCACATTCTCAGTGTCTCAGAAACAACCATATCCAAATACTTCATGTTTTTTAGTAAATCATACGAAATCTCAGCACCTTTTAAGTCCTCATTCATCTTTGCAACTTCTTCGTAGAGATTTTTTTGAATTTCAGGATTCTTCATCAGCTCGTAGGCAGTAAAACACAACATATTGGTCATCGGTCCCAGACCGGCAAATAAAAACAGAATGCACTGAGCAATCATTTCATTTTCTGTCCATTTTTTCACGTTTTCAGTGAATTCTCCCTTATTCTGAGACTCAAGCATGAGATGAATCATATCCTGTCGAATAATTTTATTCTCTTGTCGTTGGCGTATTGTATGGCTGACTACATCTTTCAGATAGTTTAGAGGTTTTGGGTTTGAAATTTTTATATTAAAAATCTTAAAAAGCTGAAATAAATATGAACGTACATAAAAGATTTGTTATACATATAAAAAAAATTTAAAATATCCAATATAAAAAATTGCATCTGAATCGCTTTGTTCAATGCTTAATAGTTTGTACTGTCTAAGCATTGAAGCTTTGAGGTATTTGTTTAACAATGATAAATAAAATAGTTAGGGAGAATATGTGGAAAACAAGTCAACAAGTTTTCCGCTTATAAATCAAGAACGGAGAACTTATAGATCTGTTTACCTGGGCCCTATTGCACCAACAACTTATCACTCAACTCTTAGCAAATTATAATAAATTATTACTGTGGCAGGCAATGTCAGCGGAAATAATTTTTATGGAACTATTGACCTTAAAGCAGATATAAGGTTTATATGCATTATGATGTGCGGATAAATTATGTCACCCCACGCTACAAAATCTTATCACCTTTTATGATAAGTTTCTTAGTGATTAGTGATAAGTTGTTGGTGTAATAGGGCCCTGGTAATATACCGATGTACTGACGCAAAAGGTCAACGCAACGTTTGGTATCAGGAAAAATTTGTTGAACTTTACAATGGACGTCGCGTCGCGTTGATGTTAGGTTTGAATAAAATCTCGACAATTTTGCATACGAAACCAGAGCAAAAAAAATAAACCTACACTCACCTTTCCAATTTGTGGACAAATCGCCAAGATAAATGACATAATAATAACCTTAAGGCCTTGGGGTTTTAAAACGGCTGCTCCCATCTTAGAAAATTCGCTCCCCCCATTTTCATAAGAATTTATCTTCAAACCAAATGCCGCCGAAGCTATAACATCGTTAGAATACTGATGGAAAAAATCTGCCAAATTAATTTCTGTTCCTTCATTGTTTTTGATTCTTTCTTTTAAATATTTATTAGCCTCGCAACTGCATTCGCTAATGGTGTGAAAAATTTGACGCATTTTATTTCCTGTGAAAACAGGAGATAATATTGTTCGCATGTCCTTCCATTTTTGATCTTGCAAAGTAATTAGCATACACGAAAGCGTATCATCATTTAATGCTTCAACGCCTTTGCTTTCATGATTGGTAAAATAATCAAAGTCTTTGATTGCGATTTTTTTAATAAGCTCTGGATCACGAATAAAAAAAACTGGATTTCTCATACCAAAAAACCCATATATTTTTCTGAAAAAAAAAAAAAATTACATTTGAATCCTTTTTTATGTATGTACATAAAATTCTAAAATATGCGATCTATTAAAGGGACTGTCATACTATATTCTTTAAGATTTAAGTTGTCGAAAGATCAAATCAATGTTATGAACTTCATGGTTCAACACCATTTTGAGAAATAGCTAAAGAAAATAAAAAATAAAGAGGAAACGAAAGTTAGAAAGACGCATAATATTTACATCCTTTGTGCTAAAATTTCGTTTGGAAATGATTTCGTAAATGATTTTCGCATTTAAAGTCTGCTATAGTACCTACTTAGTTCAAGTGAAACTAAAATTTGTATACAAAATTTACGCTTAGGTACCTAGTTTTAGGGATACTTCATAAAATGATATCAAATGAATTTAATTACAACATTGGCCCACTAGGGCGTATACGCACTTTTCTTACAATTTTCAATTTTGCAAGTTGAGCTACTTTATGTCGATTGAAAAAGCAATTTCAATGAATTATTTGTTAGTATGGAGATCGCGGCGGGCAAACGTTAATTCAATTAAAAAATATTTCCCGCCAAGATAAGTGACTATAATGAAAATTTGTTTAAAGTATTTTATAGGTCATCATAAACTTTTGACGAAATTCTGTTGAAGGGAGGGGATGGAAAATTTAAAATAGTCTAGGGTGGCAGAAAACCTAAATGCGCCATTGCATAGTTCACTATTATTAAGTTCACAACAAGAAATGAGTACAAAATTATGAATTTAAAATATGAAGGAGGAAAATATCTAAATTCTTGTAAAAAAGTTTGACCTTTTTAATCAAAAATGTGAATAAAATAAATTATTTCAGATAAAATGTTTGCATGTTTTTGCAGTTTTATTTATACCTAAGAGGAAAAAGGAACGAAATACAAATACTTTGTAGTCTTTAAAGAATTTTATATTTTTTCAATATTCTGTCATCAAGACTGTTAATTATTCAAATTCAAAGTGAGTGCTAAGAATTCCAAGCTAAGTTTCAGACATTCATGCGGGAGAATTAATTATTATTTAATGATTTTCATGTGTATTTTCGAGACGTTTAACTATATATATTTTCGAAGGATTTTTAATAATACAAATTCAATATACTAATGAAATAAATCAGCCAAGTAGAAGACTTAGCACTTCTAGCTTTAATGATTAGGAATTCTAAACTGGTTAGATATAGTTCACACTAGGTATTCATCATGAAATCTATGTAAGATGAACTGAACTTAATGGGAATTGCGTATTGACAAGGCCCTCACTAGTCAACTGATGAGTCCAAGTGAGATCGCCGGGACGAAACGCCAATTTTCATGGACTAAAGGCCGTAACAAGCTATATTTTTTCATTTATTTATCGAATAATTAGTGAAAACCATTCAAGCTGATTAAATATTTTTTTTTTCACTGAACAATGACTTTTTTTTATATGCAAAACGCATGAATTATTTTGCTAATTGTGTTGACAAATAATCTTAGTTACTAATAAAGCTACTCACTCTTCCTTAAACTGTTTGTGTAGTCGTATTAGCATCTCAGAAAGAGCTTCTTTTCCATTTAAAATTGTTAAAGTGTTTCCTACTAGAAACATTGGTTTTTCATGGGCTATATTTCGTTTTGAGAAACATTTATTATTTTTAACTACCCATTTGTAAAATAAAAATCCAATCACAATTAAAAAACAAAATATTTCAACCAAATACTTCATTGTTACTTAATTAGAAGAAAAGCACATACTAATCAACTGTATGGTCGTTCGGCTTTATTAAGTTGCTTTTTTATTCAAAGATTATTATAAGATATTAATGATAAACAATCAAAATGTTAAGATACGCAGTTAAAAGCACTGATGTTGATATTTTTTTTTATATTAATGGTTAAAAGCTAAAGCTTCGAAAAAGCGAAACATAATTTCGTCATATGATATCTCAAAAATGAATAAAGGTTGCACCATTTGCTGGTTTTTTTTCATCATTTAGATATTGACAGCTTTTTCGTGCTCGAAATGTATCACAACGTTTTGTAGTAGGTATATTAACAAATTTAACTAAAATAGCGAATGTATCGCCAAAATAAATAAATAAATTAAATTTGGTGGCACAAAGGCTCATTAAGAACCAGGGCCTAGTGACTTACAACTCTCAACCATTCCTGTGTGCGTATCTGCAGGAATGGAGGGGAACTACTGTTTATTGCGACACTTTTCTATGACAAGGGATACTCTTGGAGTATGTGGCACTTTTTTCACAAGAGGCAGTAGCCCTGAAAAAAACTTAAGGTGGAAGCGACTAGTATTGAACCCAGACCGCTGCTGGCATAACAGTCCAACGCACTAACCGTTACGTCACGGGCTACTACCAAAATAGTGTAGTGTAAAATTTTGATGTACCATCTCCTCGGTTTCTAATGTCCCTCAAGTTAGCAGAGCAAGGTCAGCAGAATAAAGTTTTTATGATGTCACCATAAGGTGCTTAATAGGTGCTAATTAGGTGTGCTCCAGTGCTCCAGTACTTTTGAAAAAAATTAATGTTAGCAGAGCAATTTTCGAACACTGGTTAAAACGCAGGGGAAAAATTGGTTCGCTCTTATATTTAGGAGTTAAGTACTTAAGTGCTCTAAGAGTAAAAAAAAACTCAAAAATTTTTTTTACAAAAAAAAAAAAAAAAAAAAAAAAAAAATAGGTATTTTAAAAAATTTGAAAAAAAAAAAATAATTTATTTTTTTGTCTACTTTTTTTTCGCCATAAATCTAATTAAATAACTAAATAACTAAATCTAATTAAGTAACTACAACCAGAAACGATTCCAAGCCTGTATCAGCTTAAGTAGAAATAAACTCCGCATTATAACGGGCCTTCTCACAGGCCACTGTAAGCTAAGAAGACACCTTAGTATTCTTGGCCTAGTGAGCAGTGCCACTTGCAGATTCTGCAATGCCCATGAGGAGACGCCGAACCACCTATTAGGCAACTGCGATGCACTCATGCACCAAAGACATAGATACCTGGGACATCACCAGATAGAAGAGAGCAGACTATCCTCTCTTAAAATACCCCAAATACTAAAATTCCTCAAGGAATCTAATTTGGAGGTTGAGCTGTAAATGAGCAACCTCATCACACAACTCTAAATGGGGGGCACAATAGATCTTAAGGTCGCAGTGTAATAACACCCAAAACTTTCCTTCATTCATTCAATTAAATAATTAACATTTCATCTAGTTAGAATAGAATAAATTACATTTTTGACTCATCTGAATTGGTTCAATAGCGATAACGTTAAAGTTAAGCTTGCTTACGTATAGCGATAACCAGCGTTAAGCAAAATTTTAATAAGCAAATATTTGTGAAATGAATCTGGATTTAGACAATATATGAAAGGAAGAAGTTTTAAAAGTACTAAATAACCTGATTACTGAGCATTTATATCTGCTGAGCTGTTTCCGATTCTCACGACTCTGCTTCCAAGATAGTCGCAAGCACCTTACCTGTGTTACGGTAATGTATGTTATTTGAATTGCCAAATATTTTTTAAGAGTGATAATGTAAAAAAACACACACTGCTTGTTGTGTCACTCACAAAGCGCGCCATCAATTCTGTCGAATCTATGTTGTGATGTTTCACAAAGAATAGGCGCAAGTTTTAAACGTCCGTAATCGGCATTCATCTATACCATATTTTGCTAACATAAAAATTTATAAGTGCGCGAACTTACTAAACTTAGTAAATATCTAACTAAAAACGTAAAAATATCGCCACTACAACCAGTGAATAATAAAGTTTTTTGTAAATTAAATTTCTAAAAAAATAAATTCAGTCGAATAAATTTCACATCTTTCCACTACAAATATAATGTCCAATACACGCTCTAAAGCAACACAACAACAAGCACTACCACCACCTAGCATCGATTCTCCAGCAGCAGCTGTCCCAAAACGGAATAAACCTAAAACAAGTCAGAATCATACGCCTCTCTCTGCACCACCACTACCGAGGATAATTTCTCCAGGAGTAACGGCCGCAACAAAAAATAATAAATTCTGCGGAGAAAGTGAATCATACCTCACGCTTGCAGCCCTCGAAGAGCGCTTAAACAAACACGCCGATATGATCATTAATCGTATTACTGATGAGCTCTCCAAAATTCGCTGTGAACTCTTCGCAAGATTGGAACAAACGGAAAATAATTGGTCTGAGAAGCTAAACAAAGTAAACAACACTATATCAGAAATTATCAATCGGGTCGAGTGTATTGAAGCCAGCTCTGCTGTTGCAACCACTCTTGACAGCAAGTTGGTCACTGCCAGCACCACGATTGCTGATGTTGTGCGGAGAGTCGATATCATAGAGGGAAACTCAGCTGATATGCATGAACTCAATTCAAAAATATTGATATTGCAAAAACAGATTGATGAGTCGGAAAAAAAAGAGATCGCGGCGGATGCTGTCCTGTTTGGAGTCCCTTGTATGCCAGAGGAAAACCTGACGTTGCTCTTTAATCGTCTGTGTTTAACCGCTAAATGCAAACCCCCAACACTGAAGAATATCTTTCGCTCCCGCTCTCGAAATACTAAGAGCCCACCTCCACCTATCATACTTAAATTTACTAGTGTTCAAGAGAGAAACTCTATACTAAAGTGCATCACCGTTTACCGAAAACAACAACAACTCCATCAACTCTCACTGCGAGATCTGGGTATTGAGTCTAACAACACTTGTTTTTTGAATGAAAGCCTATCTAAACACACTCGCGCCCTACTACACCATGCTATCCGCCTGAGGAATAACCATCAACTGTTCAGTGCATATACAAAACATGGTTCTGTTTTCATCAAACGTACAGCTGATGGAGAAAGCTTTGCTGTTTACAATGTTGAAAGCTTAGAAGCAGCTGTAATGACGCCAACCTAATTTTGCCGTAAGCAATGATCTATGTACATCCACACTACATATTATTTTGAAATGATTTTATTGTACATATACTTTTATACGCCTTTTCTTTTTGATTTTATGTATAATATTTGCCTTTCACTCTTTTTTGTTATCGTAACAATGTATCAACATTCATTCATTTCTTTTCCAATTATCCTCTTTGTAACAATTTTTTGCCAAACATTTTTCCTATTAATTGTACCTATAAATATTCCTTTTTTTATTATTCTTTCTGCTTTTGTCGCTTCAAATTACTTCTTATATTTCTCTCACGTTTACAATTCTAATGCTCGTGAGCGCAAGCGCAGCTAACGACACCAGGGGGTTCACTGGCGGGAACATGGATACAAATTTGTACAATATGGTTCGAATTTTAAGGGCCCAAAATAATGGATTAAAGATATTTCATTTAAACGCACAGAGTCTGACCAATAAATTAGGGGAATTTAGATACTTGTTTGTAGAGTCCAAGATAGATATCATCTCTGTGTCTGAAACCTGGTTTCAACAAGACATATGTGATGATTTCTATAGTGTGAAGGGTTTCAAGCTCTTTCGAGCTGACAGAAAGTTTACTTCTGGTGGAGGCGCCGCTCTGTATATCCGCGACGGGTTAAGCTGTAAGTTTATATGTAAATCAGACGACGATTGTCCTCTGGAATATGTTTTTGTTAGTATCATATGTAACACTGAGAGTGTTTTGGTTGGATCAGTTTACAGACCATATAACCACATCAGCCTTATGCCGTTGATAACGGCTTTGGAATCAATTTCTTGTTGCTATTCGTATACCATACTGTGTGGCGATTTTAACTGTAATCTGTTGGATAAACGTTTAGCTGGAAATTTCCTCAGTTTATTTAAAGCACTTCATCTGAGTCCTATTAACCATTCCACCCCCACTCACTTTTCTAAAGAGTCCAGTTCTCTATTGGATCTTTACCTTGCTAGTGATGTTGGTAAGGTTATAAGCTACACTCAGCTTTTGGCACCTGGTTTCTCCAAGCATGATTTAATTTTTGTTTGTTTGAATATAGCCTGTTGCTTTCATCAACAAAGTTTTCAATTTCGGGACTATAAAAATATTAACACTACCGAATTGGTACGCGATCTTGATTGCATAGACTGGAACTCGCTATATCTCATGCAAAATGTAAATCAACAAGTAAGTTTTTTTCGGCATAACGTCAATCAACTTTTTGATGCTCATGTTCCTTTGAAAACACAGTTGGTTAAGCATATGGCTCCACCTTGGCTGAATGGCGACATCTCTGCTCTGATGTTGCAACGAGATGCCGCTTACAGTCAATGGAGGCGATATAAGCTGGAGCACTTCCACAAATCTTATTGCAGACTACGCAATCAAGTCGTCGTAATGATTCGAACGGCAAAAAGGATTTACTATGAATACAGACTGGGTCCCTTAGTTTCTGGCAGAAAGTTGTGGAAAAACCTGCGTGAAATCGGTATCGGGAAGCAATCTACGAGGAAAGCTGATGACATCGATTGTGATGCTCTCAATAAAAAGTTCACATCCACCCCACCGTCTTCTAATTTTGCCACATCTATTGATTCCTTTATTGAAGAGGAATCAACCAGTATCGACAGCTCCCTCAACCTCATGAGAATACGAGAGGAAGACATAGTTGAGGCAATAATATCAATTAAATCGAATGCTACTGGTCTCGATCTAATCGAACCTAAGTTTGTAAAACTATTGCTTCCTTACATATTACGCTTTATTAGCCACATTTTCAATAGTATTCTAACCACTTCCGAGTTCCCTTTAGAATGGAAGAAAGCTAAAATTATTCCTGTCCCTAAAAAGCATGCAGGTGTTGGTACAGAGTACCGGCCAATTGCTATTCTCCCGTTTCTTTCAAAGGTTTTTGAGAAAACTATTCTAAAACAGATACAAAAGTACTTAACAAATAACAAACTGTTAACTAGCTGTCAGTCTGGTTTCCGACCACAGCGTAGCTGCAAATCCGCCTTACTTTTTGTCACTGATGAAATAAGAATCGCAATGGACAGTGATCACATTACACTTCTAACGCTCTTGGACTTTTCAAAGGCTTTTGACACTGTTAACCATTTAATTTTATTGAAAAAAATGCGCAATTGCTTTGGGTTTTCTTTACAGTCCTGTAAATTGATTCGTTCGTACCTAAGCGGAAGGCAACAATGCGTGATGGCGAAAGGACACTCATCTACCTTCCTCAATGTCTTAGCTGGAGTGCCACAGGGATCTATCCTTGGACCTATCCTCTTCTCACTCTACATAAATGAGTTACCACAGGTTGTTAAACATTGTCTGATTCATTTATACGCTGATGATGTGCAGCTCTTGATAAGTCGACCCTTTGGGATGAAGAATGATGCCGTAGCATTAATGAATGAGGACCTTTTTCTCATTTCACTTTGGTCAAAAGAAAACCATCTTCGCTTAAACCCTATCAAATCAATTGCCCTCCCCATTTATCGAAAAATCTTTGATTTCTCTGACCTAAGCCCATTAAAGCTTGAGGACGAAAACGTAGAATATGTCAGCAGTGCTAGAAATCTTGGAATAGTTTTTAATCGTACCCTCACTTGGAACGAACATCTAATAAGTGCAATTGGAAAACTGTATTGTGGTTTGCGTGTTCTTCAGGTCACTCGAAGTTTCGTTCCTACAAAAACTAAAATGCTTCTTGCCAAAACGCTTTTACTACCTATTGTGTTATATGGATGCGAAATTTTTTGCAACTTAGACTCTGCAACTAGCCGCAAATTAAATGTTGCATATAACAACATTGCCCGCTATGTTTTCAATCTACGACGTTATGACCACGTATCGTCTTTTGCAATTCGTATTTCCGGTTGTAGCTTAGACAACTTATTAAACTTTCGCTCACTTAGCTATCTTCATGAGATCATTCAAACACAACAGCCTGATTATCTACACCGTAAACTGAATTTCCCTCGTTCAACAAGGTCTTTTGCTCTTATACTACCTCGATATAATTTTCTTATTACTGAGCGTCAATTTTTTGTCCATGTTATACGCCTTTGGAACTCTCTGCCCACTGTGATGAGAAGTATAAGAAGCACAAAAAGATTTAAATTTTTACTTTTAAACTATTTGGCAAATCATTGATAATTTAATTGGTCATTTCTCTTTTATCTTTTTCTTTTTTTCTTTTTTAATTCATTTTTTTTTTTTTCTTTAAGTTTCACTCGTATTCTTAAATTAATTTAAAGGCTTTCAATACTTTATAAGACTAATGTCCTACTTTGTAAGCGTTTTAAAACAAATAAATACAAATACAAAATCTCTATGTCAGGAAAAAAACCGAATACGAATTGTAACTTCTCGTTTCCCGAGTGAAAAAAAAAACTATAGTTGTAAGCAGCAAACGGTTATATCCGAATGGAAATTTTAAATTTTAAATTAAAATTGCTTATGGTGAATTTTCATACTCCTTTAGAACTCAATTTGAGTTTCACAACTATTTTAGAATTTATTTTAGCAATTTAAAGAATACATTTCATAATATATTACATTTTAAGAGCAAGTAACTGTTTATTGTGTGCAGTTTATGTAATTAAGAATACATTTTAAAGCTTTATGATTCATTCTTCGAGATTGTTTTCGGGCCTGTTTTTTATGTGTTCTGTGATCCTAGGAAACATTGTCATCCAATAAAAATCTGACTGTCTTAATTGTATTCTTCTCGTTGATGCAAATAAATCAGGAATAGATTTGGGACCAGAAGCAAACTTGAACTCCAACACTAAGTGGTATAACATGATTTTTCCTACCATAAGACCAAATTTATTACCTACAAAAAAGAAATATGCTTTAGTTTTTTAGAAACAACTAAGGCCCATCGCCCACTAGACAACTTTTTGTTGCTAGCCCCAGAAATTTTTTGTTTCTCCCAATCCAATTACATTGGCTTATATGGGAGAGCGCCCACTGGGCAACTTTTTGTTGCTCGGAGTTGCTCGCGGAACTTTATTCCCGGCATCTTTTTGTTGCTTACCCTCGCCCACTAGGCAATTTCCGAGCAACTTTCAGCAACTTTTGGGAATTTTCCAAAATTTTTGCCAAATGAGAGGCTTTTAACCCGAAAAAACAATTTCTATTTTCACACTGAACGAATTTTGTATCGTCACTAATGCAAAATACAAGGGGAATTTAATATTTCAATTAAAAATACTGAACCCAAAAGCTGCTCGGAAATTGCCTAGTGAGCGATGGCAAGCAACTCCGAGCAACAAAAAGTTGCGCAACTTAAAGTTGCCTAGTGGGCGGTGGGCCTAAAAGACATAAATATGAAGTTACCTATACAACTTCGAGCCCCAACTCCAAATGGAAAATAAGTCAAAGGCTTTATATTTGATTTGTTTTGTTCACTAAATCTTTCAGGGTCAAAAGTGAAAGGATTTTCAAAATAGTTCTCATCGAAATGGCTTCCATAAATAGAAAAGCAAATAACATCGCCTGGTTTGAATTCAGCTACAAATTCACCAGCAGCATTAGTCAGAGTATAAGGCTTAGAACAAACTCGATCCAGTAGTGGTACTGAAGGCCATTTTCTTAGTGTCTCTGAAATAACCATATCCAAATACTTCATGTTTTTTAGTATTTCATATGAAATCTCAGCGCCATTAAGCTCGTCGTTTATTTTTTTAACTTCTTCATAGAGTTTTTCCTGAATTTCCGGATTCTTCATCAGCTCGTAGACAGTGACACACAACATATAAGTAATCGGGCCAAGACCGGCAAACAAAAACAGAATGCATTGAGCAACTATTTCATTATCGGTACATTTGTTTGTATGTTTTGTGGAAGTATTTTCATCTTCTGTTAAATTTTGCAACATGTTTTCTTCTAGTATCTGGGCCTCAAGAATAAGTTTAATCATATCATGTCGAATAATTGTATCATCCTTTCGTTGTCCAATTGTCTGGCTAGCTACACCTTTTAGGTAACTTGCATTGAAGGCATTCAATTTTATAATCTGAAATTGAATGAATTAATATCTTAGTTTTTTTTTTAAACATGACAATCTTTAACAGACCTTGGAAATTTTTGGAAAATATGTCAATATTAACAACTTAATAATTACAACAATCCTTTCGAATTTTATAAAGGCTGCTTCCATCTTAGACAATTTCCTTTTCTTGTTCTTGTGAAAGACTTCTTGTCGAATAGTTTTACCTCTCAGATAGTTGAAGAATGTTTTTGTTAAAATATATAATCTGCTAATCTGAAATAAAATAAATTATTTCACAAAAATCTAAAACAAAAGCATTTAGATTCAGTGTTATTTATTTTCTCGTGTAAGACGTAAGACCTTTTTAATGAAACCTGGATTGCACCGGTACTAGTTTGAAAAAATGCTGCCTAGATTGGGCCTTGAACCCACACCTCTAAGATAGCAGACGATCACTACATCCGCTGTGCCATTGCCGTTGCCATACTTATTAGTAGATGGTGTACAATTTTAGTACAAAATCATTAAAACGACAAATTTTATAAGGAAATAATATAACTTTCAGAATTTCGGTTAAGGATTCTAATTTCTAAAATTGTGTACCTATCTTAAAATAAAATAATTTTTTAAAGACAAGTTAATAATCTAAAGTTAGCCAAGAAAAACTTATACGCACCAATAAGATTTGTGGAAATATTGTGAAAATCAATGACTTGAAGGCAGCAGAAATATTTCCTAAAATGGCAGTTCCCATTTCCAAGACAGTAGTTTTCTTTTTCTTTAGATCAATATCTTGACTCGTGACTTGTTCCTTCCGTCGTTGTTGTTCCTGTTGTTTAAATTTCGGATTGAATAAACCTTTCACATAGTCACGAATTGTTTGTACAAAACTATACAACGTAAAAATCTAAAAAATACTTTAAAAACATGAAAATCTAAAAAAATAAAATAGGTAGTATTTTTTAATTTATCTAACAATTGAAATTTGTGGAAATATTGTCAAAACCAGTGATTTGATAGCAACACTTGACTTCTTTAAAAGAGCTCTTAAGATTTTCAAGAATTCATTTCCTTCCTTCTGGCCATTTGAATCTTCGGGACTAAGGTTATCTTTCGAATGGGGTCCATCTGTTCGACTGATCAATCCTCTCACATACTTCACAACTTTTATATAAATTCTATTTAATCTGTAAATCTGAAATTGATGAAAATATCTTCAGAAATTGTTTCAAAAGTTTAACAACTTAAACAGACCTTTAGAACTTGAGGAGCAATTGTTAAATAAAATGACTTAACTGCAACACAAAGACTTCTGGTTCTTAAAAGAACTGAAGCCATATTTGCGAATTCATTATCAGTATCCTTGTAAGAGTTTATTTCTAATCCAAACGCTGCCGATGCTATAACATCATTTGAATATCGGTGGAAATAATCAGCAAGATCAATTTCTGTGCCTCGGGGTTTGATTGTTTCTTTAAGATATTTAATAGCTTCTCTATTGCATTCGCTTATTACATGGAAAACTTGACTAATTTTGTTTTCTGTAAAAACAGGAGCCAACATCATTCGCATATTCATCCACTTTTCATCTTTCAACACTGTCAGCATACAGCTAATAGTTTCATCGCTCATCAATGCTTTATTTTCCGTGTGATTAGTAAAACTATCGACATCTTTAATTCCAACTTTTTGAATTAGCTCAGGATCACGGATGAAAAAATGCGGGGTGCGAAAGCCATAGTAACCATAGATTTTTCTGAAAGACAGAGTTTTTATTAGCTTTATATTTTTTGATTTTTTTTTAATTTTCCCAAAACAAGAAGAAATTTTAGCATCGAGTTGTGATGTTTGACTTAAAATTGATTCTAGCGTGGAATATTGAAAACAAAAATAAAAACCTTATAGTTCCAATACATCATGATACGATAAAACTTTCTTAAACAAAAAAACAAGGATCGATCACAATATCGATTTTAATACGCTCGTATCCAGACTCGTATCCAGACTGGTATATCGTATCGATATCATCCTTGAAGCAACAAAATAATGGATATAAGTCGAATTTAAGGAAAACTTACTTTTGTTATTTTCAATTTTCTTAAAAACTAAAACACATTTTGACATCTGGTTTTTTGTGTTTGACTAAACATTGATCGGTATCGTTCGAATTAAATATTAAACACAAAAATACTACTTAGGCCCATTTGCTGAGATGAAATGAAAATTAAATATTTATGTTCAACTTAATAGCTTCTGTTCTACATTTCCTCTGCGTAAACTGTCACATAAGCTCTTATATTGAACTTAAATATTTAAGTTTCGTTTCAGCAAATGGGCCTTAATAACATAAAATTTTGAACACAATTATCAGGTTGCACAATTTTTAATAATTAATTTTGTTTAAAAAATTTAAGTTTGAAAATTAAATTTGAAAAAATATTCACTAAAACAACTTAATTTAAAAAGAAACTAAAAGAAGACATTTTTGGCATTACAAAAAAGTCATGTATTTTGGCAATGTTTTTTAATAATTTTTTTCTGTTTTAAGTCAATTTTTTTTGAAAAATTTCCCCTCCCGTTGTTTTTAATTCTTCCAAAAAATAAAAAAACTTGACCATCTATTATTCAGTTTTTCAGGTTTTGGTTTTCAGTGTTTGACTAGAAATTGAACAAAATAAGTTTGATCATAATTTTTCAAAAACTATTCTCTGAAATAATTTGAATTAAAAACAAAATAAAAGAACGGGTTTCTGATTTTAAAAAAGTATAGAATAACATTGTAGGTGTTGCCATTGTTTTTTAATGATTTGTATTCTATTTTAAGTCAGTTTTTTTTAGAAAAATTCCCGCTTGAAGGGGGGGGGGAATAGACCGCCCCTCCTATACGATTTTTTTCTTATCTTAACTCAATTTACACGCTCTAGCTTTTTGTCACACCTTGGGTGAATCGCCCTGTATAAATCTTTACCATCGTATTCAATTATTGTCGCCACTTATTTCTTATAAATATCTGAGTTAGAAGATTCCATTGCCATTCAGACTATCTCAAACTCGACCAACTAACCAATTAAAAAAATGTATCTTTTATTAAAAACTCAGATGTGCACTCGCAAATGGTTAAAGTGGTACTACATATGCATACAAATTCATTGGAAAGAACATAAGTTGTTCAAAATATTTTTGTTTAATCTAAAACTTTACAAATAAAATTAATTTTAATAACTATTTCAGTATATTTGACCAAGTAAAAAAGTATCGGCAAAAGTATTTTGTTAATTTTTCTCACACATCACTGTTTAAAGTCAACTTACTCATCTTTAAACTGGCTATGAAGTCTTATCAACAGTTCTGCACTTGATTCTTTTCCTTCTAAAACTGTTAAATTGTTGCCAATTAGAAACACTGGTTTCTCATGCGCTACATTGCGTCTGGAGAAACATTCAAAGTTTTTATTTGCCCACTTATAGAACAAATATCCAAAAATGGTCGTCAAACAAAATATTTCAACAACATATTCCATGGCAGTTCAATATGATTAAAGTCTAACAATAACAACTGTGACAATAGTGGTCGTTTGGTGACTGTTTAATGGAGACTAAACTAACTGATATGATAACAAAATTCTTTCAGCTGATTTTGTTTTGCTGGTAACACAATTCTTTATTAGATATATCAAAATATTCTTATTCGTAGGAATTTTGGTTTATTAAAAGCTTTAGCTTCAAAGCCAGATGATATTTTTTTTGGAAGTGACTAAAGACATTTCAATTTATAACAGTTCTCTTTGTGTTAGGTATTGCTTAGCCATCAGGGCTCTTCGCTAACTAGAAACGAGGAAGGTATTAAAATATATAATAATAATACCAATCTTTAAAAAAATTCAATAATTAAATTTGTATTGTTTGCATGTAAAAATTTGCTGCGCTGACTGTTTTCTGAATTCAGTGTATACGTAGAGAGCCCACATTCAATGGGGTTCTGTATTGTAACCAAACACCAGCATAAAGTATGAGTAGCAAATGCTTTTCGCGCCATCGTTATAGGTATTTGATACGAAATTAAATATTTAACGAAACCTACCATAAAGCTCTAAAGAAACGATTAGGTAAGCAAAATCTTATTAATCAAAATTTATTTCCATACAATTTTAATAATTTTGACTATACAGGGTGATCGGTATAAGATGCACTAAACTGCTGGAGCGAGCAGGTTGGGTTAAGACAAGTAAAAAATCGTATGTGAGGGGGGTCTATTTCTCCACGTTTAGGCAGGAAGGGCAATTTTCTAAAAAATTGACTTAAAACAACAAAACAACAATTAAAAAAATATTTAAAAACAACGGTACAATTCAAAATGCTATGCTATACCTTTTTGGAAAGCCAGAAATCTCTTCTTTGATTTTCATTTTAAATTAATTTGTGTTATTCAATAGTTTTTGAGAAATTAATTTCTAAACTCGAAATTTTGAAAAAAAAAAGTTTCAAACTAATTTTTTTCAAAATTTTATGTAATTAAGTATAATTTTCGTTTTCAAAATTCAATGCTCTTATTAATTTACAATAAAAAACAGCAAAGCGGATGCTAAAATGTCTTTTAGTTTTTGAGAACGAAATCTACTTTACTACATATTTTGTAGAAATAGAATCTTTTGAACAACAAAATAACGGATGGAAGTCGAATTTAAGGAAAACTAACTTTTGTTATTTTCAATTTTCTCAAAAACTAGACTACATTTTGACATATGGTTGTCAATGTTTCACTAAAAATTGATGGGAGTATTGAATAATAAAAATAAAAATATTACTAAATAACGTACAATTTTGAACAAAATCAGTTTGAACACAATTTATTTTTTTTTTTTTTTTCAAAATTTAAGTTTGAAAATTAAGTTTTAAAAAACTGATCACTAAAAGAACTTAATTTATAAACAGAATGGAAACACATATTTCTGGCTTACCAAAAAAGTATAGCAAGTCATTTTAGCCATTACCGATGTTTTTTAATAATTGTTTTTCTGTATTAAGTTCATTATTTTAGAAAATTGCTCCTCCTGTTATTTTTAATTTTTTCAAAAACTAAAAGACATTTTGGCATCCAATTTTCTGTTTTTGACTGAAAACTAATAAGAGCATTGAATTTTGAAAACAAAAATTATAGTTAGTTACATAAAATTTTGAAAAAAATTAGTTTTAAACTTTTTTTTTTCATTTTTTGTTTCAAAATTTCGAGCTTGGAAATTAATTTTTCAAAAACTATTCACTAACACAACTTAATTTAAAATGAAAAAGAAAAGATTTCTGGCTTTCCAAAAAGGTATAGCATGGCATTTTGGATTGTACCGTTGTTTTTAAATATTTTTTTTTTCTGTTTTAAGTCATTTTTTTAGAAAATTTCCCCTCCTGCCTAAACGGTGGGAAAGAGAAACCCCCTCCCATACGATTTTTTTCTTGTCTTAACCCAACCTACTCGCTCCAGCAGTTTGGTGCATCTTATACCGATCACCCTGTATAGGGCAAGTATTGGTTTCATTTAAAAATAAAATTAAGATTGTAATCAAAATTGCCACAGTGGGTTTTTGCATATCCATCCGTTATCTGTGCGTCCACTGTAATTAGAGCTAGAAGCTAGAAATTTAGAAATTTTGAAAGAGAAAGGTTGCCAACTGGCAAGTTTATTAAAAAATGAAAAAGTCGTTTTCGAACTGGCTATTGAGTTTTCAAAAAAAAAAAAAAACAACAACTATGTAAACTGTTTTAAAAAAGAATATTTTTTTAAATTTTAGTGCATTACTATTTAAACATTTCGTTTTTGTGAAAAGTAAATACTAAAAATATGGTTTATTGAAGAGAAGTTTTCATTCAAATAAAGTTTATTTAGGGTTTGTTTCACAACGCCTGATTAAAGTTTTTTCAAATAAGCAATTCGAAAACTTATTCGGCATTTAACAACCTAATTTACATTTTACAATATCTGAATAGATCTAAGTGGCAATTAAAGTTCTGAATATTTTACAGGCCAGTTGAGGTGCTGATTAAAAAATTAAACTGGCAAATAAAATAAAGGGTGTCCAGCGGGAATTTTTCAATTTTAAATTGCGATTATCGAAATACTAGCGGGTTGAGGTAAGCAGGAGGTGGAGGGGTATCATTCAAAGCGCAGGATTTGCGGAATTGTTAGTCGCCATTAGTCACGCGCACCACGCGTTTGCGGTGGAGCAATATTTGAAGTGCGGTGAATCATTGATACGTGCGCGTCGCACTTTTTGTACTTCAAACTGTCGTTTTTAAACAATGTAAACGTTTTTGATGGCGTTCTCTAGGGTTGTTGGGGCACCAGTACCGCATATTTTGTTTGTTAACATATCCATCAATATGGACATGTGCTTCGTCACTGAATAAAATGTTTCCAAGCGTAAGTGCTGTCCAAAAACTTTCCAGCATTGTTCTTGCGAAGGATTCTCGCAAAGGTTAGTCACTTTCGTTGAGATACTGAACAATTTGCATTTTGTACGGGTGGAGCTTTAATTTCTTTTTCAAAATAACATGCACTGTTGATTCAAAATGCAAATTTAAAATGCAAGAAGTATTTTAAGCCGTACACATTCACATTATACACATGTCATACTGTTCAAACTGAATTCCATCAACTTGCAGCGATACCAATACCACGGGCCTCGGTCCAGCTCTCGGTCTAAAAAGTTGAATTAATACACTTCAAAATTCGTCAAATTCTTTGGAAAACTGGAATAACTGACAACACTAGCTATTTGGCACATAAATTTTATTATTAAAACATTATTTTTTATCCCATAAACACTTACCAGGCCTACATTAGTTTAAATAGAAAATTGGTTACCTATAAATCTTACGATTTTAAGACGACGTAAGCAAATCTATTTAATTTCATCAAACACATGCTTTCAAAAAAGAGGGACATTCAAACAACAACAACAAAATTAAGAGAAACATAAAAAGTAAGCAGCATTTAAATAAAGTGTGTATAAGGTAAGATACCCTCTCTATTTATAAGGAAAGAAAAGAAAAAAAAGAAAGCTTCTAACTGCTAATGAAAAACTCATAAATTACCTCTAACTCATACCGAATGAAAACTATCCTTTAGAACCCGTTGACAGGAACATAAATAAATATGTTTCCTATTACTTTTTTCCTTTTGGGTCACACGCATCTGGAATCTGGATCTCTGAATCTGTTGTTGTAGTTGAGTACGGTCAAAAAATGGTACCTAACCTTTTTTATTTTCTATCTCTTGAGACCGTATCTTGGAGTTTAAGCAGCATAGGAAGAGTTAATCTTCGACAAATATAAAAGAAAAACCCACAAAAATATCCCAAAGCAGTCTTTAATGTGTGTGCGCTGTATGTGGTAGGATTTATGTGATATTCTTAAAAGGACCATAAATCATTGGTTGGAATGTTCGACGTTTAGGGATTTAAATTTTTTATTTAAGAGCAAACACATTTTGTTTGTACCTACATGAAAGTCAAATTCTAATTCGCTAGTTGCATGTCAGACTTAGAAAATATTTAATTTAAAAAATAAGTAAGAACCTGTATTGAAATAAAAATTTTAAGAATTTCAAAAAGCTGCTTTACTCATATTATTATATATATATAATAGCCCAGGAAATATAGTCTTTCACTGCGAAAAGGTGCGACAAAGCTGAATTTTTGTGGTTGCAAAATGTACCCCAAATTTGGAAAGTGGCTGAATTTAAGTTTTTTTTTGCAAATTTCTCAAAAATTATCATTGTTTAAAAAAAAAAAAATGTGAAGGCAAAAGTTGTAGCTTATGTAATTTTACATTAAAAATGTTCTAATACTTTTTTCGAACAATCTATAGGTTTTGACGAAAACGCACACAAAATGTATTATGTACTGCATTTAGTCAAAAAAATGTATTAAACTAGCATGTTCCGACGGGCAAATATTTTTGTATATGGCATGTGTTTGGGTACATATCCACATTAGCTTTGTTCGTTGAACTTTACCCAGGGCTGACCCAGGTTTTCTTAACAACTCCAAGAGTTCTCAAAAAAAACCTGAGTTTTTCGACCTTAAAAAAACAATTTAGGGCTCTCAATTGTGTTGTTGACATTTAAAACAAGAAAGAATTTTTGTACTCGAATAATTAAAACTTAAAATAAGTTTAAAAAATTAATAAAAACAACTTTAAACGTTTACATTTTCTTTTCCTATTTTATTTTATTCAATTACTGTTCTGTTTTATCTAATTACTAATTTCTAGGGCTAGGATTTCCATGCAAATGCATATATATTTTTTGGTAACCTTTAGAAGCGTGATAGTAAATTATCTTTGCGAATCATGAATTTTCCTTTAATATGGCATTCAATCGTTAGTGCATATTTTTGCATATTTTACTATAAATGCATATTTTGCATATTTTTGCATATTTCTACATATTTTTGCATATTTGTAGTTCTTATTTTTAAGATGAAATAGATACACACCATTAAATTTCTCAATTAAGAATCAAAGAACTGAATAGAAGATGCTGTTTTAAAAATTACGAACTGGTGTTGACGGATCTCTTGGTTCAGTTCTAAAAAAAGCTTGTGCATACTAAGACAAAATGAAAGATTTTCAACCATGAAAAATATATTTTAAGCATTCGCATTAAGCTTCAATCGTGAAAATTATTTTGAAAACTTTACTAATGATGAAACCTGCTCTTTGAAAAATGCATCAGTTACGTCAGTTGATGTAGAACGTTTTTTTTTTTGTTCAATGTACAAAGCCGCGTCCAGATCAATATAAACTTTCGTTGTGCGCCGTGCCGCTCCGCCCGTACGTACGTTTAAAATTTTCTATTGGCCCTAAAAATTTTTGCGAAAAATTCAAATTTATTTCCAAATAAATGTCTATCAAAATACCTGTGCACCGAAAATTTTTTCGTGTGCGCCAAAACCCCACCGGAATTGGAAGAGTGCGTTGAATGTGACCGAAATTTGTGTGCGCTCGGACGTCCACACTATGACATATTTTTTTTTTTCCTCAATACAAATATTTGCGCCGAATACAACGCACAACGCAAATTTTTATTGATCTGGCCGCGGCTTAACATTCCAAAGTTTTGCTTTTAAAATAAAAATAGGAGTATAAAGGGTAAAATATTATGGTTTTAAATACATATTTTAAGTACATTAGAGCATATTTTAAGCGCATATTTTCCGTTTTTTAGTGCATGAAAATCCTAGCCCTACTATTTTCCATCTTAAAAACAAACAATTACGAATCTTCAACAAAATAAATGCTTCACAACTTATGTCACTTTTGCAGTTTATTCGTTACCTCAACTCGACCCAGTAAAAAACCCAGATCTACTTCAGGGCGAGTTCAGGGCGACCCTAGTTTTTAAAAAACAGAGAATTTGATTTTCAGAGCGAGTTCAGGGTTTTCAAAAAACACTTTGGGGCGACCCCAGAGTGACTTCAGGGCTCAACGAACAAACCTATTATATAAAAATTTCGCCAGATATATTAATTAAGCCATAAACTTTATTTTGACATCAAAATAATCATGGATTTTGCACTCTAAATGTCTAAAAATTAATCATTCAAATTTTCAATGATGAATTTCAATGATAGCTATAACTGGCGCCTTAAGACACCCATCCCGCCTCTCCTGCGGCATTTACTCCACCAAACTTTGTAGAGGAGGGTTGGTTAAATATTTTTTTAATATTATTTGTCAACATTTAAAAAATTTTCGTCGACTTTTGCATTTTAAAAATCGAAAATCACATTGATTCAATCACCCCTCTAGTAGATACGAAATTTTGTACCTTTCCTTGAAGATCGGATTACCAGCACGAAAGTTATAGCCAACAATATCACTCGGTTTTGAATTATTTTTCATTATTTTTGACTTCAGAAATACTTCAAAGTAGAGCAATGGCTGATAAGAAGGAAGTGTGTCCTCAAAAATTGACTTGGAAATCCAAAACCAAATTTGGATCTTATTGTTGTAATATACATGGTTGTATGTGTGCAAATTCAATCCTGATGAAACCAGCAAAAATAATATACAACTTTTGTTATCAATTACGGATTTAAAAAATGTTTAGTCAATTTTTTAGAAAATTGCGATTTCCGTTTAAACTAGGGGAAATAAATCCCCATCTTATACGTTTTTTTCTTGCCTCGAAGCTATACATATATTTATACCTTAAAGCAAACACAATTTTGTGTACTTCTTTCACTAAGTTAATATCCATCTATCGACAATTCTTTCCTTCTTATTTAAGGACACAGCTTTAGGTTTTTATTTTTTTTTTTTTTGTTCATACAAAACATTTTTTTTTTCTTGCAGATTTACAATCCTTATGGATAACAAGCTGGTGTAGCTCAGATCTACACAAGAGAAAACGTTTACCTAAGGATAACTTGAAAAAGAGGAAACAAGGCGATTTACTCTTTGGCAGGAGCACAGACCTGGAAACATTAGAGACAAAATTCATCAACAGCAGCTCTCTTGGTAAGTTTATGCTTGTTTTTTTTTGTATACCTGTCCGTAGTTTAAGGCCTTCTTTAGATCCTGGTTCTTGTCCATTTACTTTTTATTCTACTTATTTTTTTTTTAAACGAAATGGAACACACCAACTACACCCAAGAACTTCCGGGATTTTTTTTTAAGAGATGAGTGCTAGGAGGGTTCAGCTTTCTAAGCAATTTATTCTTTGTAAGTTCAGTGAATGGTTAAGGCTTTCTTGACTTACTGACATTTCCTCTAATTTATTTTTATCGTATATGTTGACATTTCCTTGTGGTGATTGCTATGGGATGTCTTGAGAATTAAAGAAGGCGTCATTTGGTGGAATTCCCATGCACTTTGAAGCAAAACAAAATATCATAGCATATAATCGTCTTTCTGTAGCCAACCGCACCCCCCCCCCCCCCACCACTACCATCTCCCTCTCTCTTTGAAGTGTCCAACTTGTGGATTTCTTTGATGCCATTTAGAAGCACACTAACTGATTGAGAGAGCATGGTACAAAAAGTCAAGAACCCTCTTTGCCTATATGGAAATTTGTTTACCTTTTTTTCCCTCATTTTTTTTTGTTTTACAGTTCAACTTTTACGTTGGGCCGACAAGATGACGACAGGATTTGACTTTAAGTTTGTCATATACGTAAGTACATGAACGGAAACAGGCGTTCGCGTCGTCGTCGTCGACTCGACATGAGGCCCTTTCACCCGCAAGTATGAAATGAAATGAATGCTGTCAAAGAAAAACCAAAGGATGAACGTTTCAACGTTTTCGCCGTTGCTCTTTCATGCCACTTGTTGGTTGCCTTGCCACCATGGTGGTTTGTTTTTCCTCTGCGCCTATAACCCCACTCCTCTTGAAAATTTTCTTTTTTATATTTAGGTGTTTTCAACCAGACTGGGCTATGACTCATAGTTAAAAGGAGTGACAACCCCCGTATATGCGGGGTCGAAGGGATGAATTTTATTTTCCAAGCCTTTAATGAGGGTTGTTTGGAGGCTTTTTCTGCAGCTCTAACAGTGTGTTTGCTATGGTACTTTTGAAGGACGTAAAGAATACGAAAGCAAAAAATTATGCTGAAGCGTTGAAGTGAATGTTTTAAATTGCCGATACATATTTTTGGAAAACAAAAAATGGGGGGACATATATTTTCACAAAATTTGTGGTCGTTTGTGTTAGCCCTTATAACTACCAATTTGTCTCGCAATAACACAGTAAGGAAGTTAAAGTCTTATAAAATAGATTTTTGTACTAAAACTTGTAGCTTCAAAAAATTATAATACATACATATGTATACTATGTAAATATTAAGTTCTTTGGTAGAAGATTGCCAGAAATACTGATTGAAAGAAATAGTCTTTATCAAATGGATGCAAAGAATTGTTATTTTGTATGATTATAAGGATTACGTGATTAAATAGACTTTTTTTTTAATTTCTCAATGAAAAATATATGTATATTGGAATTAGGCTGGTGGCTTTATTGTTAATGCCTTTATGTATACTAGTATCGCCCAGGGGCCGAAATTCGGCCAACAAAAAATGACACACTGCAAGGAAAATAACATAATTTAAAAAAAAAAAATAATTTTTGTAGGGTTTTTATTTTTGTTAGTAAAAAGTACAAAAGTACCCCCACTTATTTCAAAACTAAAACCAGATAATTTTGATCCGCCTTTTCAACATTGCTGATAAATATCTATCGAATCGACTTATATAAAAAACAGTTCTCTACCTCACTGTTAGAACACATTTTTGTCGACCCTTATTCAGTTAAATCGTATTATCTACCTGCTCCAAAGGAAAAAAGTTTAGTTTCTGCAAACTTTAGGACCATTAGCTATAACTTGTGTCAGTTTCATTGAAATCGCTCAAGGAACAACAAAGATAAAATTTTTCGAATCCGAACCCGTATTTGTATATACCACCCATTCTCTCTAAACTCTCTCCAACAAAGATTTTTAGTACATCCCTTATGGAAAAGCTTTTTTCAAATCAGTGGAACCCACCGAATTCCCAAGGCACTCCACGAAAGAAAATGCCACATCATTTTACCTAGTTGTTGCCAGTTTCAAAGCCAAGCGATAAAATTCCTCGGTCAACTGGCTTGTGCACATCCATCATTTGGTTTTGCGATCATTTGATGACGAGGATTAGTCGCGTTCCCGTAGCTGAAATGTGTAAGTGTACTTATTTTGCTATCGTAACACACCTACATAATTTTGTTTAATTATTTAAATACATAAATGAAAAATTTCGATCTTGTTTTAAGCAAAGTATACTATATATGTACATGTACATGTTGATAATCTTACACATATGAGTGGTTTTTGTGCTAAAAGATATAAAACTCTAACTTTCTCCGCTTTACGCTAAGCTTGCAATTTCATTTTTCCCCAAAAATCCAAATCTAAAATAGACAACACTTCCTCTTAAAAAGATAAAAATCAATAATCTCAAAAAATTCAAATAACCCTTACCTGCCCCTAACGGTTTCATATGCACATAATTTTTAAATTCTGAACATCTGTGAGACAGAACCTTTCTAACCATATATCACTCATGCATTTCCGTTGAGTATAACAGAGAAAATTGTACCGTAAGTTTTTCCAAAGCGTATTAATATATAGATCCTATTTTTTGTAATTTTATATTACTTAAAATATTATTACTAAGTATTATTTTTAAAGAAAAGAATTATTACCAAACAAGTATACTCACTTTAATATATGTATTAAAAAGGGTGAGTCTTCATCTCTCCGTCCTCTATTGCAATGAAACTCAATAACATCACAAAAGTGTTCCTTTTTGTTTATAGTCTGTGAGTAGTATTATAGTTTTATGAGTAATAATTTCTGCAACAATATTACAATTCAATTGCAACATCATATTGAAAAATTAAGTTATAAATGATGGATGTGAAATATTAGATACATACAAATGTTTAAACAAGAAAAATATTCCACATACGCCACCGTACACCGATAATTTTATAAAATAAATAACCTTATCATAGTTTAAACAGGGCCACTAGCGGCTGCTAATAAATCATATCAAAAATACTTACGGTACCTTTGGAAACCGCAAATTGATAGACGGACACTTCACCACCGCGCGCCGCCGATTGAACGCTGGATATTTGAATGCTGCCATTTAAGTGCTATATATTTTACTGTCGCAGTTTTAAGCGAGAAACAGATTGAAACAGCAACAGCACCGTCAACAGCAACAGCGGCCGCCTTTAATTTAGAACCAACGTATTTCAATTGTGCAACACAGATAAGAACAGCAACAGCAACGTCAACGGCTCCGTTAGGCCTAAGTCCCAAATTTGCTGTTGCTGGTGTGGTACCACGAAGAAAATGCTTTGATTTGAAACGTCAAACAGATAAAAATGTGGGTGCTGTTGCTGATGGCAATGTGTTTTTGCTGGCCAGCGTGCTGTTTGCTGTTGACAGTACTGGTGCTGTTGCTGGTTTAATCTGTTTCACGCATTAAAGTACCAAATTTTTCGTGTCTGGTCTGGAAATTTCGTTTTCGTGTTGGCAAGGTAGTGTAAAGTTTGAAATGGTTGATTCACAATAAGAATTAATTTATGTTTCCAATAATAAAAATAACAAATCATGTTCTTTTTAGCTTCATCGCTTGCATTTTATTTAAGAAATCGTGCTAAAAGCAAATTTTGCAAAAGAAAAACTACAAAAATTAAAAATTAAATTAGTAAATTAGCAGAAGATCATTTTAAAACACGGCGGAGGGCAATTTGTTCATGTTTTATTTTTAAAAAACTGTAAATAATAGCAAATTGAAATTTGCGTCAAAAGTTGAAACATGCGAATTCGTTTGTTTAAACGGGATTTAACCTTCAGTTTTTTAACTTACGACGCAAAAAAAGTGACGGGTGAGGAGATAAAACGTGTGGGAAATGCGCACAGAAGGGTCATACGTTGAAAAACTGAAGGTAAGAAACAACATTAATGCATTATTATCAATTTTTTTTAGAAAATAAGAGTAAAATGTTAAAACTTATGTCGAATTCTATTCAAAAATCGATTTTTACTGGTTTGGCAAAAAATCCGTGTTTTATTGTGACTTACCACAGTAAATAGGCCATAGTTGAATAATGAACACTGCATTACCTATCAGGAGGCAGTGTTCAAAAGTCTAGTAGTGAAAGAACTGCAGTGAACTACTCAGTGGCGAAACCGCAGTGATGAAATTTCGAATCACTTAAAAGGTCAGAAGCTGGTGGTGAAGTTTCCAACGGTGAAAGTTCGGCACTGAAAAGTCTTGCTTCGGTATGGATGGTTATCTTAAACATTTCTGCAAAAAAATCGATGTAGATAGTGTGTAGACTGAAGACGTATTTTGTATACAAAAATATGTTGCACTTCAATTTGTTTACATTTAAATAAAAACCCAACTGAAGTAAAATAATGTCTCAAGATGTAACTCAAATTTCCAGACTATGCTGAGTTATGCTTTCTTCGTTATGCTTATTGTAGGACCTACATTTCATCAGCACTGGAGGATTAAGCGTAAGTTCTTTCTACGTTTCAGAAATTCGCACTTTAATCTTCTTAAGTACAGTCGTAATTTTTTTTTTCTCTATATACTCAGAATTAGATATCCTTTTATATGTATTAATATTCATAAATTAAGAGCAACTAGTATCTACTATAAAATACAAGATAAATCAAAAACTTTTGTTATGACCCCACTTTCCATCAGGAGTAATCTTTCGCTCTTTAAAACTTTTCTTCTATTATCTACGGGAAAATTCACAGCCATCACAACACAGCAGAAGCAATCAAAACAGTTTCCGTTAATTAATTAAAAAACAACCAACCGAACACAAAAGAAAAACAATAATTATATTGAGTTTTTTTTTTTTTCTTGGGACTTTCAAGTCTCTGTGCTTGTGGAAATTTTAATAATTGTATGCAAACAATGATGTCCTTTTCGCAGGATCTGGTTTGTCCGATATTAAAAACAAAACATTTTCAACTGTGATTTAATTGAAATACTTTTGTTGCTATTACTATTGGGTATTCATTATTTTCTGGTTTTGCGTTATCCTGAGAAAACAATCATACTTATACAACCACTTTAAAGAGGGGTCCGCTGTCGTTTTTCAATCTAACATGCAAACGAAATGGAAGCAATAATAATTGCTAGTATTATTCTGTCCAAGGTCTTTTTGGCAATATATAAATTTTGTGTCTATCTGTTTATATATATAAATATTGTTTATTATTTATTTAATTTATTTTTTTCCAGATAACATGGACGACATGGTATTCCAGAATAATAATAAAAACGCCATTTATGTACTTAATACCAGCTACAACACATACGGGGTAAGTAGCTCTCACATTAATGAGAAACTGCTTATACGGTGTTATTTATATCATGCCAATATTTGTTTTATATAAATGGGAGAGCAACACAACACGGATGTGAACAAATATAAAAAAACAAGCCGCATTCGTGATAAACCTAAATTTAATACGAATATGCCTTTAAGTATATTGAAATGGTATATTTCCCTATACACATTACACACCGTAACGGCAAAGGACTTTTATAGGAAACAGAGAAACTCAGCGATTTTATCTAAAATCCCTTTCATGGGTAAATTTTGACCTTTTTGTATCCTTATCGCACATGACATAGGAGTTACATGCATATATACCTAGAAAGATAAAACTAGTTTGATAACCTTTGAGACACACGTATAACGAATTAAAACGGTAATCTGAGCTTACAACATTAAATCCTTGCTTTAAAAGGTTAGAGTTATGACTTATTTTACATTAATTTCAAGATAATATACATAATGTTGAGATATTTAGGTTGTAAGGACAAAATGTATTAATTTGATTATTAATACAAATTTATTAAAAGATAGAAATATTTAATATTTAAGTGAACGTTAGATCATAATACACAGCACACAAAATATTAGAATAGATTTCAAGTGGGGTTATACGTCCCACTTTCAGACTATGTGTCCCGCTGTCCCCAAAGAACGCAACAATATCCCACTTTGACAGAAGGCGATGCTAATGATTTAAATTGTTCGAATAAACGACATGCACGGGAAGTACTGTTTCAAAATACGACAATAATTTCTGAGTACCTTACGTCCATTAACTTTATGACTGTTATACTGAACTGACATACATCTGACACAAGACATCATTTCCATAGGCGATATACATATAATACATTTTAGACGAACAAAAAACCCATGGTCTTATGCCGTTTCGATAATTTAAATCATGGACGGACATTTTGTCCCTCGAAAAAAGATTTAAGGTCCATTAGTTTTTAATTTTAGAAACAAAATTGCAGATTAAGGTGTACGCGTCAAATAAAAAAAAAATAAAAACCAAAAAAAACTTTTTCTATCAAAAATTTTCTTTCTTCTAGGAATTTGGTCGTCCCAACGCCTTTGGTTATCCCCAAACTAATACCGATGAAGTACACAAGAATTGTTCACTTTCGAGGAGTCTACATAAATTGAAAAGCTTACGACACCATCCCAGCGAAATTATCGCAGGAGGCGCTTCGAGTGCCACAGAGACTAATTCATCATCAATGACATCCTGTTCGCCTGCTGCGGCCGCTCTACAAAAGCTATTCAATTGCAGCAGTAGTACAGCCCACAGCTGCAGGAGTATTAATTATCGAAACACCACACTAAACAACAACTGCCATTCCTCCAATAGCCGCCATATAAGTCATGACTCGAGCCATCATCATGGCACTAGCAATGATCCCCAGCATCAGAATTATGCTCAAAAGGAACCGGGGACACAGTCCCATCCGGTGCACCATCACCCGCAACTAGAATACCATCATTTGATGGAGAACCAAATGTCACTATCGTTACGTGGCAATAACAACAGCACTTCCGGCGGCGGTGGCACAAGTTGCGTACTTCCTTGCGTAGGTGGTGGCAAGAAGAAACATTTCAATTCATCTAACTCCGTTAAATCAGCGCTAATTGCCAAGAAGACAAAGTTTTGGAAATACTTAGTCGAGGAAGAGAAATGGCGGAAGCATAGTGATGAGAATTTACCAACTACCAACAACTGTGAACGCGACCGAGAAAGGTAAAGATATGCTTCAGCTTCGTTCGTGTTGTTAAGGACGAAACTTTTAAATGTTGCTTCCTTTTCCCGTATTTCACAAGAATATCAAAGGATAAAGAGAGTACTCCCGCAGGTGCTCAAGGAAGAAGTTGAATAATTTGTTAGTTTTTTTTTTTTTTTTTTCCTTATTTTTGCTTCGCCTCGTCTTTGTGTATGAATTGCGGTTGTGAGTTTTATTCTGTCAGAAATTATCATGTTAAAAGCACGCACTTGCAAAAGGAAGAACATTTTAAGTTTTCAAAAGAAATAGAGAAACAAAAAATAGTATTTCAGTTCTTAGAGAGAAAATCTTTGAAGTCTTACACGATCTCTGGTTGAAAATTATATGGTTGTTAATGACTATCTAAGTACTTTAAAAAAAAATATTGGTAGTTTGAGAAAATATCAATTTCATTTTATCCAGGAACATACGTTATAATTATTTTATTAAGCTGCGATGGGATTTTTTCACAAATTTTTATTTCAGTCGAACACCATTAGACAAAAATTAAAAATAATTAAAAACTTAAGACATGGATGCTCACTACGCAGCTTAGCTGCGACAACTTTTTTGTGCCTCGAATTGCTGGCAATACGTATAGAAACTAAAGTTAATTGCCCTTGCGCAACTAGCACGAAGTAAATTAAAGAAGGATTTAAGAATTCTAAAGCGTTACTTGCATCCCTTCTTTAAAAAGGATTTAAGTACATATTAAGTAGAGAAAAGGGACAAGTGGGCGGTTTGATAGAATGAATTAAGAAGATAATTTGATTCTTAAAATCTTCTTAAATCGGAATAATATAGTTCTTAAATACTTCTTTAGTCCTTCTTTAAGAGGTATGGCATTACAAAAAAAAATATTTATTTATTTGTTTTATTAATATTATGTATTTATTTGTTTTGATCAATTTTATTTACTTCTATATTTTTTCCATTTTCAACTATATATGTATTTGTCTTTCCTGTAATAACATTATTATTTTACATTTTATATAAAAAAAATATTTTTTTTTTATTACCTGGGCTTCCACCGGGATTTGAATTCGAGATCTTTCACATGCCATTCTGCATTAATGGCCCATTTTTCTTGTATTCCACAAAATGTATTAACTCCATTCATACCATTAATGTTATCTTTCTTACACGAAAACGTTAATAAAAAAGAAGCATGTTTATATGTATAAGACATCATATCAAATAGCACAATTAAAAAAAATTGATGTCAGCGACTGGGATTCAATCCTAGAACTTTCAGCTTGACAGCCTTGCACACTAACCATATGCCACGGGCAAAATTATCAATTCTTCATTAAGAAGGCTTAAAGAAGTATTAAAGAATCACACAAATACCGATTTAATGCATTAAAAAAAATATACTTTTAAGCAGGATTTACGAAGTATTTAAGAAACGCAAAAATACCGATTTAAGAAATGCCAATTAAAGAAGTATTTATGTACAAAGTTTCAGCTGAAATACGTTTAGTTAAATCCCAAACATTATCCCATCAGCTTAGTACTTCCTTGAATGGGCGACAGTTGTGGAAGAACTTACGTAACATAGGTATTGGAAAGCCAAGAAATGTGCCAGCTGGGGATGTAGATGTTAATGCCCGCAATAAAAGCTTTGTTTCCTCGCCATCGAAACTGTCGTTGAGTATATCAGAAATATTAGCATCTTTTACAGACCAGTCAGATTATCCTACTTTTGGCTTTCGCGCCATTGATAGTGCTGATGTTGTTGAAAGTTTACTTTCTGTTAAGTCAAATGCCGTTGGCCTCGATGCTATTCACCCTAAATTTTTGTATATGATTCTCCTCATCGTGCTGCCTTATATTACGTTCACATTCAATACAATATTGATGTCAGGAGTTTACACTGACCTGTGGAAGGTAGCTAAAATCATACCACTTCCTAAAAATGCTAAAGGCGCTGAATTTAGGCCTATTTTAGTCTTACCCTATTTGTCTAAAGTTTTTGAGAAAGTTTTACAGAAGCAAATCAATGCTTATCTTACAGCGAACTCTATGCTTACCGCGAATCAATCTGGTTTTCGTAAAAAACATAGCTGTATCACTGCAGATTTGAATGTCATTGAAGACATAAGGCAAGCGTTAGATAAAGATCAAGTAACGTTTTCAGTCTTGCTTGATTTTTCGAAGGCTTTCAACACGGTTAACCACGTTAATTTGTGTAAAAAGCTTATACTGCAGTTTAACTTTTCATCATGTGCCACGAAGCTAATATATTCTTTTTTGACTAATAGAAAGCAAGCAGTTCAGGTTGGTGACAGCTTGTTCAAATTTCTGCCAATTGTTACTGGTGTTCCTCAGGGGTACATACTTGGCCCCTTACTTTTCTCTATTTACGTCAACGAACTCCCATCCTTAATTGATAACTGCTCTTGTCATTTGTATGCAGATGACGTTCAACTGTACCTAAGCTGTCCCCTTGGGCTAATGGAGCATGGAGCTTTATAGTGTCAATGAAGACCTTGTAAAAATCTCAAATTGGTCCCATTTAAGTGGTCTTATTTTAAACCCTAAAAAATCTAAATGCATAGTTATTTCCAGAAAAAGTCTAGCTCTTTATTACTTTCCGCCAATTGTGTTGAGCAATGCTCCCATCGAATATGTTGATACAGTAAAACCCGCTTAAGAGAAAGTAAATATGTAAATGAAATTGTAATAATTTGATTAATGATTTATATTTGCTTGATTAGTTCTACTAATTTAACTCTTTTTTTGCTCTACTTTGTAAAATTAGATTGTAACTATGTATCTTATAAGATATTGTATCTTACAGTTATTAAGCAATCTCGAAATAAATAAATAAATAAAAATAGATAAGAATGGTTTAAGTGCCTGAAAAGATTACATAATAAAGAAGAAATTAAGATCAAATAAAGATGCCATAATTTAGCATACCAATTAAATATTGAATAAAGTATGAGTTAAGAAATGTGATACCGAAATTATACTATTTTTTGCTACTTGTGTGCCCACTAGGCAACTTTCCTACAGCGTCCATGAGCAATTCGAAGAAATTAAAAATTCCCCAATGTATTTGAAATCAGAAGCAATTAGAACTTGCTTGGGTGACCTATATACTAGTTTTCTTATTTTCAAAATTCATGCATGTGTACGTACTTATGTGTACGTACTTAAAAACTTAAAACATTATACAACAAAACTAATCCTAATGACAAACATATTTCCGCATGTTTTTCCAAAACAGTAATTGAAAATATATTTTAAAAAAAATGTAAATAAAACATAGCGTGAAGACTTTCAGAAGTCACCAATAAGTTTATAACTCTGCAGGTGCAGTGACCAGACCATTAGTGCACTTAAGTCTCAAAAGAACCAGCAACGTAAAATTCTCTTCCTTGATGCTCATTTTAATTTTCTGAGTGTTAGATATACTGTTTACCTCCTCTTGGTAGCTAAAACTTTATTTTTTTTTTCTTTGAAAAAATTAGCAGTGAAAATGCATTTTCGACGAGCTTGAAAAACCATACGACCAACAATGTTATGGTACAAAAGAAAAAGAAAAAAAACGTTTGTCTTAGCGATGAAAGCCACTTTTATCTTAAATCCAACCCCAGTTTATGTGAGTAGAATTGGCACTGGATCTGGACTATACATAATAATGGTTATACATATTTTAATACATGCGTGAATAAATCTTTTCCGTGGATGTCCTTCCCTGGGAGAATACATTATAGTTCCTTTGTACTTCTTGAATCTAAAGAAAAAATAAAACCTCATAATATCTGGATACTATAGTAGAATAATAATGTGCCATGCATGACATGGCAATTCGAGAACCATATAGAATAGAAATCCAACCAAGGAAAGGAGGCGAATGTTGGCCCGACCATGAGTTGAACATTATACTTAGAATAAAAGAAAGAAAACTTACCAGCCGGGGATTTCCGTTTCATTAAAATGAGAAAAGTTTTTGGTGCGACAAAAATGAAACGTCTCGTCTTATATGAGAGTTTGAAATTTGTATTGCGAGGCACTTGAGAGTTTTGTTCTGGCCAAAGTTGTCGTCTGAGAGGTGTGAATATATATAAGTGTATGTATATATTTTTTTAAAAGAGATCTACATAATAAACTACTCTTGCCAGTCGGCCCCATTTGAGGGAAGACAATGCAAATTGAATTGGGACTTGATAAAACGGTGGCCATAAATAAGGAAACATGGTTGAATGGTTGGGGCTGGAAGTTACCAACAACGAATGACCTTGGAATTCTATATTAATGCCCTAAACACGTCTTTATGGATGAATAATAAAAGATATATAAAATGAAATAGAAAATCAAAACATGGCAATACTTTTAAGCTTTAAGCTTCGTATGGTAATTTGATAAATAAAACACACTCATATAAGTAAAACTTATCTAAAACCATACAGCTCTTATATGAAAGATTCTTTCAGCCAATTTTATCTCTTGACAGTTAGATATCACTTATCCTTTGCGAATTAAACAATTATTTGAGATGAACGAAGGATATCAATACACTCGTAGGTACTTTACATTAAGTATAACACTCTACTTAATGTTTATGTAGTTTTTAGTATAATACTACGTTTTTATTAGAGAAAATGAGGTAATTTCATTCAAAATTTCCAAATTCGATTCGAAATCATCTCATTTCCCATACAAATTCAAATTTCCAAATGAAGTGGTTTCAACCGAATTTGCACGAAATTCGGTAGGAAATAACGTTAAAACCTTAGTCCTACCTAAGTGAATAATTTGATGAAAAAATCAACATGGGGAATAAGCGACGTCTTTATAGATTGTTCGTTTTTATCTAAAAGTAATTTTTTGGTAGTGATTGTAATCGGTTTAAGTTTGACTCTTACCATTAAGGCTTAACTTTATTCTAGACTTTTTGCAAAAAATTTAAAAAAGAAAAAAAAAACAAAACCTTGCGACCGAAAAAATGTACGAAAATTGTGTTTGATCTGTCATTTTAGATTAATTTGACGGATGAAACACAATTTTTGCACACACAGGCATCTCTAGACCATGTTTTTTTTTCACTTTTACACTCTCTTATCACTTTTTTGTAAAAGTATTGAATGAAGTTAACCCTTTTAAACAAAAAAAAAAAAGACAAAAAAAAACTTCTCAATCAATCAAAAAAGTTAATAGATTAATAAATTTACTGTTTCCGATTAAAATAAAACTTCGATGCTTTCATTTTTTAATAGCAATTTTTATATACATTAATATTTTCACAATCGAATCTTCTTTAAATTCCTTTTCCAAAGATTAACAATAAGCCGAACCACAAACTTCAAAATTAGGTTACACTAAAATTTCTGACAGCTGAATTTCTCACGGAACCTAAAATCAATTTTTGTTTATAGGATTTTCTTACTCATATCTTGCGAATGTGATTAAATAATGAAATTAAGAAAAAGAAAAGTAGTGATTATTAAATGCGATGTAGAAAAAATAAAATAAAAAAACTATTGTTCAAACACTTTAAATAATTAATTTACTATAAGTACTGAAAAAGTAACTGTTAAAAAAGAATACGGCAATACTCAAGTGTGAAGGTATCGAACAGATTTTGACAGTTCACTGCGCGTTTTTTTATTTGACTGGAAATTGGATTGAAATTGTAGTAGATTCATGGAAAGTGTGGGGATTTTTTTAGCCAGAAGGTTAAATTGTTTATTGGTAGGATTATATTTAAGCTCCACACTTTACTTTAATCTTACATTCTACTAATAGTCGACATTAGTGGTTGATTATTAGTAAGGCCCTATGAGTATAATAAGTTAGAGACTACTTTTCCCAAATATTTCATTTTATCTTTGCAGATGGAGTGATTATAATTTTAATATTAAATTATTAAATTAAATAAATATTAAAGTCTGCCCGAGTTTCACAAGGTTTATAAAAGTAGTATTTAAAAAGATTATAGCTTTTCTATATTTTAATGCTATTTGACAATAGTTATGTAGTTTATTCCAGTCGGTTCCGTTCAAAATCGGTTTAATCTCCAGTTCCTCCAATACTGGCCTTCCGAAATACTGAGAACTCTTTCAATACAGGACACCTTTCCAAGAAGTGATGAACGCTTTCCCTTTCACGCAGATTGCACACAGTACAAATGATTGGTAAATCTTCTCTGTGCGGTATAAAGTTTAAGCCCATAATTTCTCCTTTTGCCTTAATAATAGAAGAATTTGTGTCATTTGAGTAGTTTTCACTAAAATAGTTGTGTTCGCAAAGATTATGGTTTAGACTGGCAAATATTTCTCGATGGGTTGAACTTTGTACTTTTTCAATGCTCTCGGATCGCAATTCTCAAACTGCATCCGGAGAAATCTGCCAGTGACTTCCGTTTTTCAAAAAAAACAATAATCTCTTTTCTATTACATAACTTGCTATGCGTTTGGTCAGCCTTTTTCCGTTCAAAGACATGGTTTTTGAAATGAATTCCAAATGAAGTTTGAGTCTTTCTATAAATAGAACACTGCGGTAGCTTGAAAACTCGCTTTAAGAAAAATCGGAGCAATTTCTCAACTGTATCGTAGATCTTACAGCCCCACACTTGTGCTCCATTAGCATTATTGATATAGACACTGCTTGAAAAATTTGATATTTTATTTTTGCCGATATATTTTTATATTCCAGACAGTTTTTCCAAGCCGCACCCATAGCTGATTTAGCTGAAGAAAGTTTCTCTGGTTAAGGTCTTCCGATTTTCCGGCCTATAATTTTCCATTTTTAGGCTCCGTTGTGTTTTAATCCGGTTCAATAAAAATCCAACAAAAAAAATCCGCAACAGAATCCGATTATGTTTAGCCGAGTTATGCGTGTACGAACACAAAAAGGTGTTCATTTTACACTTACACAGGAATTTGAATTAAAAAAAAAATAACCTGGAATTATCCTTGATCCGTTTAGACTCTGTCCTTATAAAACCATGTACATACAAGGACATCTATAGACCACTTTTTTGGACGTCTCAATGAACGTAAAACTCTAGGTGAAATTTCGAATCCTTTATATAACTTGACGAAAATATAAAAGACATTTTTAAATTACGAGTTTAGACATGGTTCTGCGAAATTGCAGTCCAAGAGTTTTAATGGGAATTCGTATAAAAAAAAAAACAACTTGCAATATCCCATTTTCCAAAACACTACCTATACTCTTCAACCCTCAAAGAAACTTTAAGAGTTTCCTAAATTACGACATTCTAAATTTATGTTCATATCCTTAAAATTATTGTTCTTTCTTTTATTGCATGTTGCTTTCCAAACACTTTAAACTGAATTGTTGTGGGGATTACGTCAAAAGATTTATTGGAAAGCTTTCAACGAGTAGCAAAGCAAACGCAAACGATAACCACACCTCGAGCGCTGCACAAAATGATGGAAGAATTACCCAAGCTATTAATATTCATTCTAGCAAAAGTAATTCTAGAAGCTGCAGTGGTAGCAACCTTAATAATAGTAATTGGAGTGGAAACAGCGATACGAATAAAAATAACAATAGCAACATTAATCAAAAATCAAGCTCCGAACTATATAAGGAAGCAGCCCAAATACTAGGACTTTCCTGCACCCTATGTGATAACTGCCGATGCCTCGATTGTCAAGTGAGTGTAATAAAATTTTATTGGTTATTAAACAGCTCCATAAATGTTAACTCTTCTTTCTGTTTCAATAAAAACAAAAATAGAGTCGTTACTTCGAATGTGACGACTCTGACAGCTATTCGGAATTTTCTTTCATGGACGAATACTTCGAAACCCTACCGACAGAAGTCGATAGAAATTTCCGTCATCGGATATCACCAAGTTTGCATCAGCAGCACCACCACCATGATGAAATCAGCGTTAGCGAAGATCAGCTGCCGGTAGCGGTAAGTGCCGATTTCGAAAACAACGTACTTGACCACTGTGAATCCCTTAACGATTTAACTCTGGAGGAGAGCTGTATTGAGAACGAGGACTAATTAGTGCTTCCATGCCAGGAGCAAAACAACACAATAAGAAAAAACTACGCCAAGGACCTACTCTCTCCATCTCAGCCAAGGTAAGTAAATTTATTTGACGTATATTCAGTTCTGTTGGCTTGGCTCTAAGCCAAAACTACTTTTAACTGTTTTAAGTGCTGGCTGACCGCAAAAGCTTGCTATGGTCGAACAAATTCACTCAGCGGATATTTCGCTGCATAATGCAATTTTAGTCTTGTATTTTTTTTTTAATTTCCGCCATCCATTTATATTTTCTTCCCTTGGTTTGCCGTTGTATTTAAACTTTTTTTTTATTTTGAGGGTTTTGGTTCATGCGGGCTGTAAAAAGAAACACAGTTAAGTTTGTGCTTTTTATTTTTAAAATTAAAGAATTTTTTATGGAAAAGGGAAGGGAGACTTTAACGCAGTCAAAATAACACTAAGAGAAAAGTTAATTAACGGTTAAGCTTTGGTTTAACGTTATCTTTGTTGCAAGGTCTTCATACATTTCTGTATGCATTGCGTTAGATTTGTTTTACTTTCAGAAATTTCTTAACAGTTGTATGATGAAGCGACTAGAGTATAGTGTCTTTGTTTTTTTTTTTGTGATGGAAAGGGAAATTAAATTAAAACTGAAATGTAAAGCCAGACTAACTTCTTAGCTTCTGAGAGAATATAAATACGATATGTATTACATTCTTTTGCAATCATGATGATATTTATTAAAAAGTCACTTGAAAATTTTATCGGACTGTTTTTGCCCAAAGTGTTACAAATTTTAAAAAGCATAAAGTTTACAATAAACCTGTAAGAGCTCCTAGGAACCTAAGATATGCGTTTAAGTGAATTTCGCATTAACTACACTTGTCAAAACAATTAAGGGAACAAAAAAAATCACTTTTTTTTAGTGTTTTTTGAAGAGCTGTATCTCTGTGAAGAGTGGTCATATTGAGATGTAACAAAAAGCATTCTGAAGCTTAATCCTTTTTGTATTGAGAAATTGTAACTAACGCAAAACTATGAAAAAAGTGGGCAGAAATTGGTGTTTTCGTTTCCATTTTTATGACAACTTCACAATGTTTATGAACCCCCCAATTTGTTCCCTTATTTGGCTTTTACGACTTTGATCATTCGGTACATGAAAACGGTTCAATGGATTTATTTGAAATTTTGCAGAAATATTGGTGGTCTATAGTTCTTTAAAATGTCTTACTATATTAAGGCCTACAGTCAATATTTTTAAATCAGTAAAAGATTTACAAAAAGTCTTTAAAAAGTAATGAATGTAACGATGAGGAGCCAAAAGAAATAATCGCTATAAAGTTTTAAAAAAATCCTGTAGAATATTAATTCCAGTTCTTAAAACTATCCATAAATTGTTGGTGTCCTCATTCCTTGCGATAATATTGGTAGTCAAAGTCAAAAGTCTGTTTTTTCATTCAAAGCCAGATATTCTTTTGAAAAAAAATTGTACAATGACGAAAAAAGATGACCTTAAAGCTAAATAAACAAACTATTGAAACAAAACATTAAATTGGCTCAAAAATTTTTTTTAAAGAAAATGACAATGTTTAAAAAAAAAGAAAAAAAATTAAAATTTTTTGGTCGTGCTGCTTCTTATGATTGCGCAATAACGGTACCTTAAAAAAATCATTTGCGAAAATTCCTCAATACAAAAAGGATTAAGCTTCAGAATGCTTTTTGTTTCATCTCAATACGACCTTTTTTCACAGAGATACAGCTCTTCAAAAAACACTAAAAAAAAGTGATTTTTTTTGTTCCCTTAATTGTTTTGACAAGTGTATATAATATGAACATGAACTACTGCGAGAAAGAAGTTAAAGAATTCTTTTTGCAACTAAGTATGTATTGGTTTTTAAATGAAAAAAAAAATAACTACATAGTTGTAACATGAAAAATAATATTCATTCAAAATGAAAAAATTATCTCAGAATTTAAGTTTTTTTTTCAGACAGCGTCTATGGGTTCCTGAATCCTGACCGTTCACACCTATTATTCTCGTCGAAAAAGAATTAATAAATAAATAGATTTGGTGGCACAACGGTGGTTACAACTCCCAACCATTCCTGCATGAGCTGCACTTTTCTATGTCAAAAGATTTTGATTTTGACAAGAGATTTTAGGATTTGTCACTTTCTCGCAAACAGTTTTTTTTTAAGAGCAAGTGGGTTGGAATCGAGCCCAGACCTCTGGCGTGACAGTCCATAATGCACTTGTCGAAAACATACGTATTATCAGACCTTTTGAGCTCACCTATGGACTAATGCAAGGTGGACCCTACTCGACTCCTGCACGAATACCAAAAAACTTTGGCCGTGTTTTGATAAGGGGAAGACAGATAGGATCTTGAAGCTAAATAAAAAATCATTATACTCTCTCGTAGGTACAATCACCGGACACAATCTGCTGAAATACCACATGAAAAAGTTGAGGCTCAGCACGGATGATCTATGCAGAGGCTGTGGCGATGAAGAAGCACACGAAGACTCTTCTCACTTCTTGTGTCACTGCCCAGCACTCTCGCAACTGAGAAACAAACACCTAGGAAACTACTTCTTCAATAACCTAGAAGAGCTCTCCAACCTATCTGGTGTGCAACTATCGAAATTCATCAATGCCTCCAGATGGCTTGATGGTCCATGAAACTTATAGGTTAAATCATTATTTGGAGCGTTCAATCCTCCAGGGTATCACAAGGGATCTACATTGATCTAAGTGTGATAGAAACAAGATCCTCTATCAGCCCAACAACCTAACCTAACCTAACCTATTGATGTTAAAATGTCTCCACAAAGACAAAACTGATATCTATATATTTCTATACATATACTACTTATGTATGCATATGTATATATTAATAGATATCTCCTGAGACGAAAAGTTTCTTATTTTAACTGAAGAGACGCATAGATAGCTATAGTAGACAACAGGTTTCAATTTTACCAACCCCAATATAAAATTGATATTGAGGAGCGAGTAAAGAATAACGGGATAAAAGAAAGACGAAGCTGAAAAATAGAGAAACAATAATATCTAATACATAAATGCAGAAAATAAGGTGCATGGTACCTATTGTATATTCTATAGATAAAAGGAAAATTATTTTAGCATCCACCACAGCCTCAGTCGTCCAGATGCCTAGCACATCACAAAGACAGACGGTAAGAAAAACTCAAGCTAAGAAAGCAAAAGTCAAAGAATTTTGATTTACTTTTGGTCCATTTCATTCATAGGAATTTGGAGCCTGTGTGTGGGTAAATGGTTAAATAAATAGTCTTGGTGGATAGTATTGGTAGGTAAATACGGCTTATTTCTTGAATTCATCCAGAATTCAGACACAGTGGAATATTGTTTGATTAATGGCTCGAATAATATACTTTGATCTTAATAGAGGGTATCATGACTTATTCATCTCAAATGAAAATCATTGGCTCAATATGCGGCTTTTGAACTTATTGTGACATTTTGTTTTGTTAAACAGAAATATTTTTGGTCTGCCTATAGTACTACATTATATTTAGGTATATTTAAAGGACATTTATGTAATTGAAATATTGCCACTGCACGAGAATTTTCATTATCAATTTGAAGGTTAACTGTATAGTTAAATTATTGCTCGAGGGTTGTTTGCCAATGGATATATGGCAATCCTATATCATATTCAATCAAAAGGAAAAGTTGATTCAAAAATTATTCATACAGGAATTTTCCGGTGTTCAAGGATAGCATGTGAAGTGGAAGAATATACGACCCAAACGAAAAATAGTTGGCCTACTCATCAATTAACAAATTAACCCTTTTTATATACTTAAATTTTCAGTTCCCAAGCAGTTTTTGCTTAAATTTTTTTTTTGTCAATGTAAAAAATTACATTTAATAAGTAAATTAGATCAAACAGAATTAAATTTAAGAAAGCACATATGGCTTCAGAGTGCATTAATCTTAAACAAAGGTCAGAGCATAATAATTGGACTACTCTCTCTGTCTGGGATGCAAATAAATTGGCTTAATGACGATTTACTGCTTGAACAGAATAGAATGCTGGAACTGGAGCCGCAGACGGAACTGGAAGAGCTGTCAAAATGTGTCGTACGTTATTTTTTTACCTGCCCACAATGCAGATGTACAGCTTTTAAAGTATTTTGAAGAAAAACAAAAGAATATTCTTGTGTACAAGCTCAGAATTCACATTTTTTGTTTCCAATAATTTTCCTTATAATAAATAACTTTTTTCTTCATACAAATAACCACAATATTTATTCCGACCCAAAAAGTTGTTTTTTTTTTTCTTCATACAAATTGAAACGTCAAAAGTATCGTACGTGAAAAGTTAAAAGTTGGTGAACTCTTCCGTCTGCCGCTGCAGCTCCGTATGCGGCTACGTTCCGTTGTGTTCGCAACATTGAATTTGCGTGTATGTATTAAATATTTTGACGGCTATTCTAGCTCCTGCTCCAGTTCCGTCTCCGTCATCATTCTGTTCAGCCAGTTAAATAGATTTTCAGTTAACCGTTATTAAAAAAATGACATGCACTTGTTTTGTTGTTTATTGATCTCGTGTTTTATGCAAGCCAGCAACAGTTTAATGGCGTTGCATTATCCCGAGACCTTAGGGAATCCATAATTAAAGCTTTCGAAACGGGATTATCGAGCTATAAAATCGCAAAACAATATACCTCGCTCGTCAATTCGAAAAATTATCTCAAATTTCAAAAATAGCGGAAATGTAGAGGTTGGTAAAAAAAACGGGACTCCCACCAATTGCGAAACCTCGAGATTGCCGACGTCAAACTCCCGCTGCAATAACTGTTCATTGGAGAGAAAGAATCCAAAAAAGTGTTTCAGTCGGAGGACAATGACAAAAAATTGGATACAAATTTTACAAGGTTTGTTTTAGACTTATTTAAATTAGAGCTATTTTAATTCGTTTAAAATATAGGCCAAAGAAAAACCTCTTTTAACAACTAAACAAAAGAAAAGGCAAGGCGACTAAAGTGGACTTTAAGTCAATGGCGGTCAGTGTTATTTGGAGTGATGAGTCCAGGTGGACGTGGGCGATGAACGAAAACGTGTCATTAGAAATTCAAAAGAGGCTTTTCACAAAGATTGCCTTGAAAAACGGTCAAGTTTCCAGCATCTCTATAATGATATGGGGATGCATGTCTGCACGGGGTTTGGGCAATTTACATTTTGTAAATAGAAATGCTAATGCTGCGTAATATTCTGGAAAGTGAGCTTCTTGCATCAATACCACGACTTCAAGCTAGTGATGAAGATTATATTTTCCAACAGGATGGTGCTTCTTGCCATACAGCAAGGTCTACAGTGGCGTAGTTATCTGCTGAAGCAAATCCTTTACTGAAATGGCTTTCCAGCAGCCCTCACCTTTCAATAATTCAAACTCTCTGGCATAAAATGAAGCAAAAACTCTTCAAAACCTAAAAGCTAAGATCATAAATATTTGGGAATATTTTAGTGCTGAAGAATGTCAAAAATTAGTTGACACAATGCCACGATGCATAGAAGCAGTTATCAAGGCCAAAGGTGACGTAACACCATGATTAAATGAAAATTAAGACCCGTAGGCCAACTATTTTGCGCTTAAAAAATGTATCAATCGTTATTTCATTTTGTAAGACTGCTCTATATCGTTATTTAAATGAAGTCATTTTGGTTTTGTTACTTATTTCTATTCAAAATGAATATATCTTAAGGAAAATACTAAAATATTGAGTTTATTTCCGATGGAATTTAAGAATCAGCTGATTTTTGTTTTTTATCATAGGTAGTCCAACTATTTGCGTTTGGGCTCGTATTGTATAAAGGCATCTTTATTTTCGATAGTAAGTTGCATTATGGCAGGTACACTTTGGCATAATGAGTAGCGCGTAGGACTCCGGTCGAAGATCGCCACTTTAAAATATAAAAGTTGTTTTTAAATTTAAAGTTTTAAATAAAAAGTTTTAAATGTTGTAAGATTTACAATGTAAATCACTGAATGAGCAGTCAGAGTCACACTAGCAAATTTATTTATAAATTGCATTTCGGAATATGAGAGTCTCCGTTTAACATTATTTTGTGGAAGAATAATGTAAAATGAAAAAATAGGCATGATGGTGGAGTGGTAGTAGAAGATTTGGTACTATTAAAATTAAAATTTACTGTTTTATTTATCTGCGTGCACCTACAAATGTTAAGTTTAATTCTTTTAATGACAAAAAAATAACATCTAGAACGGAGCCCTCAAATTGCCCACCTTCTCACCCATGTTGTTAATTTAAAAATTTAGTTCGGCAGTATATGAAGCTAAAGCGTAATAAATTTTCCCCCGGTAAATAATAAAAAAAAAAAACCAAGAAAGTGTCGATAAATAGCACTAAAGTTGGTAGATAAAGAAAAATTTTATATTTTTAGTTATATATTTCCCAATAAAACACGCCCATTGTATGTTTGTGTATACTTATGATTATAGAGTATTTGAAGGTTTTCTATTTTCCTTAAAAACTTTGTACCAAAAAACTTGGCACTTAACACCCTTTCTTCTTGATTTAAGCTATCATTTTTTTTTTTTTGTTGCTGAAGGAAAAGATTATCATCCCAACCAGGTCAGTGGTTTGAAATGTGTTGTGACATGTCATTCAAACGACATTGTAATGGTTTCTCCACTTAGAAAAATAAAAAACACCAAAATCCACACAATCTAGTTTAGATGCCAGAATGAATAAAAATTTCACCCACACATTTCCGGATGTAGCAGGAAAAATTTCAAACTGACAAAAAAAAAAATCTCCATCAATATTTGTGGATTGAATGAGAAAACCGAAAAACTAGCGCAAACCCAAAAGAATTTCTTTTTATTAGAACCAAAGTGCATTTAAATCTGCCTGGCACGATTCCAAGAACTTCAAAGATGCATTGGATTTAACGTCGACTTCGCTTGGGCATGGTGGCGATGCTGATGGTGTCCCAGCATGAAAAAGTGGTTTTCTATATGGCACATGTACTACAATGCAATGCGCCTAGTATCCTTGTACGCCATTAACATTCCGAACTCCCTTGTGCCTTACTCAAAGCTCGGGGGCATAAAATTTTTCTCTCTATATGTATAAATGGGTTATAGATACATTTGTTTTTAAAGATGTATATATGCGTTGTATGAATAACCTACTACAACTCCTACATGTATGCAAGAAACAGGAAAGATAAATTGAAATCGATTATAGACATGATGACGCGTATTGCGGCGCATTAAGTTGTAAAGTTTTTTTGTTTTATGTTTCAGAAAGAAGTGTGGCATTATTCATGTTGTGTGCTAGAAAATAAATCATTGTTTCTTTTTTTCTCTCTTTTGTTCGTGATGTGAAAGATTTCAAGAGGATATGTCTGAGCTTTTGAAAATCAAATTTACGATCTTTCTATAATAAAAATTTCAGACCCTTTTTTCCCTATACTCTTAGGGCAAATAGGTATTGGTTTTTATGAATAAAAAACAGCTTTTAATCAAATTTACTGTAACATTATGATCATGGAGACATGTAGGTGTGGGTTCAACTGTAAATCGAGCTACAACCTAAACCTTTAAAATTTAGTACAAAGCATTATTTGTACAACCAAAAGATAAAATCGAATTTTCATATTGAGCCAATAAGAATGGACGATCAACAATTCGCTATATTCATTACAACAACGAGCAGATGAACAAAGTAGCAAAAATACCACGACAATTGTCAATTTCTAGTAAAACTTTTGATGACTTTTGGGTTTTGGCACACATGCTCCTTATAAACCATGCAAAATTTTAAACCATTTAGTATGATGTTAAATCATTTTTAGTATGATGCCAGCTTAAAAACAGGCTTTTCCAAATTTTAAACGAGTTAGCACCGTATTATCTTTTTAACGCATTTTACTAAAGTTAAATCGACAAAAGCCTATTTTATCTTTTTAGTATCATACTAAATCCAAATGCCACTTTGGCAGGTACATTTAAAAAAGATTTGAACTGTCACTGTTTTAGGCGTGTTCAGCTGGAGTTTCTTAAGAAAAAAGGTTTAGTATGATACAAGTTAGAAAATGTTTAAAACTAAGAATATTTTAGTAGAGTTTTAAAGTTAGAAAATTGTTAAGTTGTATCATGCTAATACCTTAACATCAGGCTATTTTGCACCACTCTTTTCGGTTTTCAACTAAACTAGTAAAACAAAAAAAATCATTTAAACAAAAATTTTTTGATTTTTTCTTCTCTAAATTTTGGTTTGAAAATAAATTTCTCAAAGAATTTTGACTAAAACTACTACATATGAAAAAAATTTTAAGAAAATATGCACGGCCGGGTTACACGGTCTTGCATGCACGACTGGGTCACACGGTTTTTAGAGGCGATTTTGAGGAGATTTAAAAAACCGAAAAATTTGTATGGCCCAGCTGTTCTAGATGATTTAAATATAAAAATTAAATTTCCCATAGGTAATCACATAAAAATGCGTTGTTGCAAATTTGAAGTCGACAAGCCTAAAGAAAATATTACTTTACATCTAAATATTAACTATTCCAAGCATTCAGATCTAGCAAGAGAGTGTCTTGGATCCCCATATTCATATCTAGGGCTCTCAGCTCTTTATCTTTATATACTTCATACCTTTCATCTGGGCTATCGAAATAAGTGGATAAAACTTGAGTAACTATAGGTACACAAAGGGGTAATGATTCGCAAATTCAGTTTTCACCGCTAGGCTAGCATGTGTGCTTTAAGCTCTCACCAAAGCAAAGGTCGTTTTCGAATTTCAAAAAGTTCGAAAATGCAATTACAAATTCTACTGCATTAGCACTGTGTTCGTTAATGCATGTTTGCTAAAGTCGCTTGATCGGAAACATCAACCGCGGTGCAGATATGCAGTAAAAAAGTTGAGGTGAGGAAAAGACAGATAACTGGCTGAACAGAATGGTGACGGAGACGGAACTGGAGCCGGAGCTGGAATAGCTGTAAAAATATTGAATACACGCAAATATAATGTTGCGAACACAACGGAACGTAGACGCATTGTTACACTTTTACCGAACCGAAACCGAAACCGAAACCGAATAAATGTAATTTAAATTAAAAGTTAATAAAATTAGCAAAACGACGACGAAATAACAAGACGACCGGCACGACTGAATTGACCACGACTTTTGGTTAGACGAATGTCAACCAAAAGAAAATATGAAAGAAACGCAAGTTCGAATTCGAACGAAGTGCAACAGGAGGTAGCACTTGGGATGCTACCACCACGACTAGCTCAATTAAGGGGTGGGTTCACTAATTGATTCGTTTATCAAATAGTGATCAATGATATCGCTATAAAAGAATTAGAATTATGATTTAATTGCCACGGGGGCGTAGTACCTGAAAAGAAAAAGGGCGCCAGCAATTTTTTTTTTGATGAAGGAAATTACAAACCTTCTGAAGCGAATCCGACGGTGAAAGCAAATTATGATAGAAAAAGAAAAGAAGATATTTATGTTTTTGAACTATTATTTTAATTAAATGAAATTGCTTGGGAAACCTTACCAGTAGGATTAAAACCCAAGATCTTTTAGAATTTGAGGACAAAGAATTAAAGATTTATAAGTTGGACCGTTAACGCTAGGTCCCGAAAGAATAAAAAAAAACGGTTTTTTTGAAACGGGTCGCGAGTTCCGCTTTATCGGAAATTTCACGGAACAAAAAGCCAACGATTTGAGAAATTTAGAGCTGTAATAACTCTACAAAAAAAATCGCAAAAAAATTTGATTGGCAAATTTACCACCAAATTTACCAAATCGAAAACACTATACTTAGCTTTTTTTTTGAATCCCACTGCCAAATCTTCCTTCCTCCAAATTAGTTTTCCCAAATTTTCTCCTCCAATTTTCCACAATACTTTTCTACAATTTTCGCAAATTTTCTTTTGCTCTTTTGAAATTAAAAAAAAAACTCGCCAAAATCGTATTCAATTTCCTTTTCCAATTCTCTTAAATAGTTCTTCTCTCGCTTCAAAAAATAATCTCTGCTCGATCTAAAAGACGGGTAAGAAGTGTCCGTCCAGGCTTTCACCATGCCTGGACGACCTCTTCTTTTTTCCAATGCCCCAATGCTTTCGGCCAATCAGTGACGTGGGTTTCGGTCGCGTCATCACTCAGCAACACTCAGCCCATTGGCGTGAGTGAGCTAACGCAGTTGCAAACCCGTACGCCTTTCCTACTCGCACTTTAAGCCCCAGCTTTATGCAAAGTCATCATCGAATTCGCCGGACTCTGGCATGACTTCCAGTGGGCGGCAATTCGATGAGTGCATTCAGCCACCTAATATCCCCAACTAATTTTTGGAAAAGAAAAATTCAGAAAACCAAAAAGGATTTTCAATTCAACGCTTACATTTTTCCCCTCAAAACTAAATAAAACAAATATTGTGAAACCTTGGTGAAAAATTAATTACCCCTTTGTTATATTTCGGAGAGAAGTTGGCAGCTATTTCTAGTACGCAAATTTAACCTAGATCGTTGGCCTTTTGTGCAGATTTTGGGGAATGAGGACGAGCAGTTAACGTTCCAACTTGTACAATAAAATAAGTAATGTTAGGTTGGGCAAACAGCCATTCTCGCATCGAGTAACTTCGGCGTCAGGGACCAACTGTCACCTGCGCCTCTTATGTAATGGTATTTTTTTGATTGAGCAGACCACCCGTCTGTCAGTATCGTGTTTATCTTTGGAGAGCAAGTGTCGCCCGATTATGATATAGTGGATCTACCATCCACTTCTCGTGTCAAAATTGACAACATCGATTTTTGCTTTCTCAAGGTACTGAGAGAGTGAAACAATGGCTGATGGACCATTGCTGCCCTTCTCTCTCTCAGTATATTGAAACAAGCACCTTTAGAAAAAGAAAACGGAAAGGGACGAGGATGTGGACAATTAAAGAGCGATTTTTGTCGCGGTAAATCTTACCGTGACAGCATATGGAGCTGCAGACGCAGACGGAAGAGTTCACCAACTTTTAACATTTCACGTACGGCACTAACTTTTTGGGTCGAAAAAAAAATATTGTGGTTATTTGTATCGCGAAAAAAATTATTTATTAAAAGGGAAATTATTGGAAACAAAAAATGTGAATTCTGAGCTGATACACAAGAATATTCTTTTGTTTCTCTTCAAAATACATTCAAAGCTGTACAGCTGCATTGTGGACAGGTAATAAAAATAACGTACGATACTTTTTGACAGCTCTTCCAGTTCCGTCTGCGGCTCTAGTTCCGTCATTCTATTCTGTTCAGCCAGTAAAATGATTTCTTCTTTACTTCTAGTCAGATACGTAGGTGTGCGCTGCAAACAATATAATCAAGAATCAAGTTTGCGACAATTGGTGAAAGTTGCAAGTAAACAAACAGACTGAATATATTTTTTACCGAATTAATTATGTTTTGTTTTAACTTTTGTTTGAAAACGGCAAATGCTTCTGCAAAAAAAAAATCATTTAATGTTTATCAAAAGGTTTGTTTGCATAGCAGGACGATTGCAACTTCTGCATTATAAATTTCGTTCAAATTGGATTTGATTTTTTCGAAAACAGCCGAAATCTGAAATTTAAGCTTGAAACCTTCGAGTATTTAAGCATTCACATTGCAAAAAATAACATTTTGTCTTTTATACCTTTATTAAAATACTAATTTTAATTTGAATCTCGTTTATGAACTACAAAAGTAAAGAATAAATATATTTCCATAACGGGGGGTACTCAGGGCTACAAAAATTTTAAAAGGGGTACGGCTATGTCAAAAGTTTGGGAAACACTGTTTTAAGGCATTCAATTTTCTTGCAATCATTATTATTGTTATAAATAAAATGTTCTGTCATAAGCTCATCATCTTCTTATCTACAAAAAAAGTTAATTGAAAATAATAAAAAAGCAGCTGCGTTCATTCTCATTATCATTTTTCAAACAAATTGCGGACTTGTCAACCGAACTCCCGTACACGTAGGTTTAACGAATTGTAATGAATAATCTTGTAAATTTACTTTTCCAAGAAGATATACGAGTTACAAGTTCCTATCCACATATACCAGATACCACAATAGTCAATCAACTCTAAGAGGACTACTATTTATTGGATGGGGGTGGGGGATGAGAATGCCTATACAGGATCACGAAAGGATGTTATCTTTTATCAAACGGTATGGTGTTCCTATTTTTTATTTCTTCTGTGACACAACTTAAAGGAGTCACGCAACAAAAATGGTAGCATAGATAAATTTAATGCCAAAGTAATTTGTAAAGGAATATCAAATCAGCAGGAGTTCGAAATGAAAACAAAAACTGTCCTAAATAAATCGTGCGTGGAAACATTCCCCGCAGAGAAAAGGTGAAATGAAGAAAATTGCCATCAGGGGTCTGATTGCTAAAAGGGGTTATTAGTTGACATTACAACGTGGGGATCCATTGTTTGGTTTTTCAAGTTTTTTTGTAAATACATAAATTAAACGATCCTTTTTTTTTAAATTTTAAATAAAATAATTAATTTTGTACACCCGACTGGTATAAATAATAACTTCAACGATAAGTGTCTTAAATAACCACATTATTCGCTTATCTAATTGGTACTAAAATCCACTTGCATTTATAGATATTTCTCTACAAAAATCGTATACTGCTCTGCTTAAATTGAAAACTTAAACCATAGTATTGATATTCGTCAACTCGTCAAAAGTGCATAAGACCACTTAATAGATAAGAAAATGTTAAAAGTTTTCGTCTACTTTTCAATGCCATGAAATAAAGTCCAATAAAATTAAGTCTTAAGCCAAATATTGAACTTTATTGCACTTATACGAATGCAAAAACATTTTTGGACTCTTTTGCATTCTTAAAGTGCAATAAAGTCCAAATCTAAAATGTAATAATATCCAAGTAACTGTTGTTTATAGGTTTAACTTGGTTTTTATAATAAAAGCTTGATTTTTAATATAAGCTTTTGCTCAACGTCTGTGAAGTTGGCAGGATATTTGTCACTTAGAGTAATAGGAACAATACAGGAATTCGCAGTTTTTTTTTGCTTTTTTTTTATTTCTATTCCAGATTTTGCAGTTTTAAAAATTAGTGGGTGTATCGCGTGACCTGCTCGCTTCACTGTGAAGTTAGCAGGCCCTTTTCTCAGCAACCAGGAAAGCTATCACATTGAAATTAGGCTCCATATTGCAGTTCATTCCGCAGTTCCAGAAAAGCCTAAAACCAAATTTTAAATTCCTCATTTAAACAAAAAAATTCAAAAGAAAACCAGCCCCGACTTCACAGTGAAGTTAGCAAGTCAGCATGATTTTTTTTAAATTGAGGACTTTGAAATTTGGTTTTAAGCTTTTCTGGAACTGTAAAATGAACTACAAATTTGGAGCCTAATTTCAATGTGATAGCTTTACCGGTTGCTGAAAAAAGGACATGACCTGCTAACTTCACAGTGAAGTAAGCAGGTCACACGATTACACCCACTTTTTTTTTTAATTGCAAAATCGGGAATAGAAATGCAAAAAATATGCAAACAAAACTGCAAATTCCTGTCTTGGTCCCATTACTCTAAGTGAAAAATGTCCTGCCAACTTCACAGACATTTTTGTTCAAGTTATTTTTGTCCAAACAACAATCGCAAGTTTGGCGACTGAACATCCCCTTGATGGCGCAAAGGTGCTAAAAATCCTTTAAACACAAAGCGGGCCAACAATGTGTTGTTAAAGAAAGTCTGCGTAAAATTAAAATACATATTTGGATTTGAAACAACAACGACTTGAGTGAGCTACCACCACTGGAAAACATATAAAAACTGGAACCATAAAACTCACTCAAGTTCTTGTTGTTTCATTCAAACCTTCAATATTAAAATTTAAATATATGAACATATAATTAATGTAAATAAAGTATTTATTTTTATCTTCGACAAGCGGCAGTCATTTTTTTTTCTTATATGTATGCCATTGTGTCAGTAAAACATACCATATATACGAGCATTTTTTATTGGAAATCACTTAAATTAATGTTGAAATATTTATCAGGAACATTTTTACAAAATAATTTTCTGAAAAGAAACAAATTTTCAATTTTATTTGGAGAGTGTTTAATCGTTTTATCGGTTTCCTTGTTTCCCAATAGTGAATTATTGATTTTATTGCTTCCTTGAAAAGCACTGCGACGAAAAACGAAAACAACGGTAACTTATGTGTAAATCTACACAAATACTAAAGCCAATTTCATTTCAATTCAACCATTCCACGGAGCAAAGAGAGCATCTATTTTCAAATCGCTACGCTAACTCGAATTTACCCCATGGACCATATAAAACAGCTGGAACAATGCGGGTATTAATATTTTCTGACTGCCATTTCCGGAAAAATGTATTTCCCTTTTTTGGTTAGATCCGGTGGATAGCGCGCGGACGACCTTGTTGGGAACTATTTTGTACCGGAATTTAATGAAGCGATTTAATTAATAGCCAGCTTTTCTGATCCGGCGCGCGAATTGCCGGAGTTGGAGTGTGAGTTGAAAAATGTGTACACAAAACTGATGTGAAGGTATAGAGCGGGTAATGCCATATCCGGTGATGCTAATATTGCGCAACGACGCACGACGCGACGACTACGGGGAGGAGAAAACCACCCAAAACTTTAGCATTGAAATGGTATTGCGGTGACCCAGTGGGTGGTTGGTTTTTCCATTCATTTTCTTACATTTTTTTTTCTTTTTTTGATCAAATGAAAGTGATAAACCAACAAAAAATATGCTCCGCTTCAGAAAAATGAAAATGAATTCTATCAGACAATTTTTCTGCCCTGTTCTGATGTGGGGAGGCTGAACTTTTGTTTAATTCTTTTTTTTTTTCGGTTGCGGGTAAAAGGGTCGGTTGCCAAAAACTTTAATTTGAAAACTTGTCTGGCATCTAAAATGTACATGGTAAGTTTATTTAATTTTGCAATAATGGGCGTTTGTTTTGAAGGTTATGGTTATTCAGGGACAACACGAATTATATGTTCTGATATTAAGCAGCTAAAAAGGAATTTAGAAGTTTTCTTTTAATCCGATACTAATTAAGGGATTCCTAAAGGATGTAATTTACTGGTATACTAAAGCCAAAGGCTTTGGGCAGTAGACCAGCTTTAACAGCTTGCCTTATATGATGCGTTGAAATTTCTTCTAATTTTGATTCAGTGGTGAGAACTCTGTATATTCATGATTAGATGGACTGAGCGAAGATATGAAACGAAATCAGACGGAGATGATAATTATACCAGACAGAAGATATTAATAATTTAGATCTAGATCGAAAATGGAGAGAATGATTTGGTTACACTATCGGGATTTGTCTGATTGCCAAAGATTTTTTCCTGCGACCTTTGTTTTGAATTGAGTTGTTTTTTTTTTTTTTTTTCTCATTGATGTAATACTTTGATAACAAGCAGAAAACATTGAAGAATAATACCTTTTGATCCCGTGCCATTTGCGTAGAAGTTTTCTGGCTGGGAATAGTAAACTTAAGACTTGAATTGAGTTTTCTACATATTGAATATAATTCTTTTGATCCATACACTACTTATACATGTGCATCAACTTAACAGGTCACTGTTTTCGATTGCAGATTAAAAAGGATTTATTAATTAGCTGCTACCTAATTGCTAATTAGTTACGCAAAAAAAAAATAATTGCTCTGTTGGTTTGTGAAAAAATGGGTGTCTTGTTAAGTTGACGTCAATTTAGCAGGTCAACTTTCTCAAAAGTATAGATAAACGGGCCGGGAGTGGATATATACTGAGAACTACCTAATTGCTTATTAGTTACGCAAACAAAAGAAATTAATTGATCTGTTGGTTTGCGAAACTTAGCAGGTCAACTTTCTCAAAAACAGAGATAAACGGTCTAGGAGTGGATATATATTTAAAACAACTTAATTGCTAATTATTTACGCAAAAAAATTAATCGCAGTTTTGGTTTGCGAGAAAATGGGTGTCCTTAGAAGATGACGTCATCCCTATGTATTCGAAAACGAAAAAAGTAACTCACATTTCTTTGGCGTAACTAATTAGCGATTAAGTAATTCTCACTATCCACTTCCGGACCATTTATCTCTATTTTTGAGAAAGTTGACCTGCTAAGTTGAAAAAGTTGACCTGCTAAGTTGACGTCAACCGGACCGTTTTTCTCTATTTTTGAGAAAGTTGACCTGCTAAGTTGACGTCAACCGGACCGTTTATCTCTATTTTTGACAAAGTTGACCTGCTAAGTTGACTCAACTTAGCAGGTCAACTTGCTCAAAAATAGAGATAAACGGTCCGTCAACTTGACGTCAACTTAGCAGGTTAACTTTCTCAAAAATAGAGATAAACGGTCCAGGAGTGGATAGTGAGAATTACTTAATCGCTAATTAGTTACGCAAAAAAAATTAATCGCAGTTTTGGTTTGCAAGAAAATGGTTGTCCTTATATAATGACGTCATCCCTATTTATTTGAAAACGAAAAAAGTGATACAATTTTTTTTGGGGTAAATAATTAGCAATTAAGTAATTCTCAATATATATCCACTTCCGGACCAATTATCTCTATTTTTGAGAAATTGGACCTGCTAAGTTGACGTCATCTTAGCAGGACGCCCATTTATTCACAAACCGACGGAGCAATTAAGTTTTTTTTTGTTGTGCGTAACTAATTAACAATTAAGTATTAGCTAATTACTATACATACTCTTTAATTTGCTACGGGAAAAGTGACCTGCTAAGGTGATACACATTACTTATATGGATGAATATTAACAAATCAAAATACTAAACATACATACATAGTAGCCGAAAACTTTTAACTTATTTAATTATGTCATGAATGTTATTTTGTAAATTGTAATATTTATTTGATTTTTTCTTATCATTCCAGTTAAAAATCATCATACAATCGTTTTAAAACTACACAAAAAGAAAAGTTAATATAAGAAATAAATCCAATTCCACAAGGAATTTTAAAAAATTCAAAAACATAGTCATTTTAACAGAATGGATCATCGCCTACTGCCCCATTTATGGAATTTGAAAACATTATGAAAATTCTCTCATTCCATATTCTTTTCTTTCCTGTATCCTTCATTTTGTAAACTTAAAACCAATGCTTAAAACGCGCTGCGCAGGACCGGATGTGTGTATGCAAATACACCACTTATCATATATTCCACGACAACGACTACAGCGAATGAGACCTTTGTGCAGCGCAGCACCCGTCAGCTGGTAATTGAATACAAAATTAAATATTGACTTTATCACATCAGCAGAGCCTTTATTCCCATAACCATTATCCTTCGGGCAAATGGGATTTCCTTATTATTTGTTTTTATTTTGTTCTCCTTAAATTTAAAAAAAAGGTTTTCCTAAACTCTGAATAAACAGGATTTCTGTAAATCTCTCTTCAGTAATTAAGTTGAACATTTCATCCTTCAATTGTTTATACATACATATTTTTTTTTGTTAAAATTTTAATTTTTAAACGTAACTATGTATATTGATTTCATCAAAAAAAATACACTACAGTATTTTTTATTCATGTTAAAAAAAACAATTAATTTTCATATTTGAAATTTTATTTGTATTGTTCATAAAATAATATTGAAATCACTTAAAACAATAAGTTGATGAGCCAGAAAATTTTATTGAGTGATTAATTCAATAAAGTTGGCATCAAAAGCCTTGTTCTTTTATGAGCTTATTAATTATATTCATGTAATGTATGAGATTGACACTTATTTTTTAAATATTTGAATTTCTCTTACCCCCGTCCCTTGAAAGTTATCCAAAGATACTTAAAAAAACCGTTTTTAAAATTAACCTACAACACGTGTTAAAATAATATTTATCCGTTATCCCATTAAATGAAACAACAAACACAGAGAAATAACAATATTTATTGTTAAATTATTATTACATATTATATTTTTATTAAATTTATGGTTAAATATTTTTTTCAAAACTGAAAATAATTTGTTGTGCATTCCTTGCTCAAACATTTCAAAAATAAGTTCCATGGCCTACCTAATATGATTAATAATTTTTATATTTTGTAATACAATTATTATGTTACAGTAAATCAGCTTTATTAAGGTTAGTTTAATTTCTTGCTTTTGTCAAGTTACGTTTTAAAAGCTAATAGCTTTCGGAAATTACCCCAGATTTTTTCGGAAAAAATGTTTGTTTTACCATACAAGTACCATGTAATTCTGGCGTTTTATTAAATTATCTTCCAAAAAATATCAGGCTCTTTTTCCAGAAAAACTTCTTCCGGTCCGGGGTAATTTTCGAGAACGTACCATATTTAAGTACCTAGTTTTACAAAAATAGGAGAAGGAAAAAAATAAATTTAAAAAAAAACAGCAACCGAACATCCCCAAATCCGCTAATATTTAAATTTAAAAGAAGCATAAGAAACCTGTGCCAAAACTAATATATTTAACGTACCTACCTATAGATAAAATATAATCTCAAACTTGTTAAGATAAAATTGTAGTTTTACTTAAAATCATATGAATTGTTACAAAACGAGATTTATTTAATAAAATCCTTAAACAAATAAAGAACGTTAACATATAACTATATGTTTTTTTTCTCTCTTTTAATTTTCTTAAAAAAAAAAAAAATTCTTAGTAAATTATTTATTACGATTGTAAATAAAAAAAAAAGTTTTTGTGTAAGAAAATTAAAAAAAAAAAATGTTTTTCTTTAAAAATGAATTTATAAATAAAAATATTAAAAACAAAAGACAAAAATACGAATTATAATCATATACGTAAATCCAAAATGTTGTTGTTTACTTTATTTCTTAGCTGAATTATTTCAATATTCCTACATGTGTACATGTCATAGAGATTGACATTTTATCTCCCTTTATGTTATATCAAATTCGTTGAAGTGAGTCTTTCCTGACAATAATTCTATACAGTCGCATTTTATAAGAAGTAAAAATTTGCATATGATTACATAAAGGTCCCTTAAGGAGGTAAGTAAAAATGGGATCTAATGATATTAACTCCTGTTACGATTTTTATTCAAACATAAATCCATATAAACAAATGTTTAAAATTATCAATGATTTGCTAAAATCATTTTTTCAATATTTTATTCCTACTTAAATAAGGAATAAGGATACATTTCATGTAACTAAGTATTCTCTAAGAATTTGTGTGCCATAAGCTCCGATTGTAAGTTTTATAGGAGTGAAAACGCAAGGCACTATTGAAAGTCGGTCCAGCTCTGGGAATATTTGCAACCTTGTATTTAGTTTTAATTTCTCTTGAAAGGTTTCACAGATCCAGAATCGAAACGCGTACCTGTATTGTAACTATTGTAACGCATGTGCTCTCAATTGATTGTTCAATGGTAGAAGAAAAGTGGTTCGATTATTGTGGAGTGAAAGACTATGTTTGTATAGGTACATAATAAAACATGATGTGGGTTTAAATATCGCATGAAATAAAGCGAAACGTTTTTAATACAGACAAATTAAAACTCACAACAAAGTTGCGTGGAATTGCTTAGTAAATTTAAAAAACAAAATCTAGGAAATCAAGAAAAGTTTAATATTTTCTATAGTCCCTTAATGGAGTTTTAATTCATATGACTGTACTCTGGTTTTTTGATAAGAAATTGAATTAGCAGTAAATTAGTGAATATAAAAGTGAACAAGTAGTGTGGAATTGAACCATAAATGTCGGTAACGTAGTTTGTTTTTCACTGAAAAAAGATATGAACACATCCAGAGAATAAAGAGTGGACATAAAAGTTGATATAGCGTTTTATTGAACTTGTATTGCTGCGCTAGTTACGAACTACGAATAAAACGCACCTAATATTTTAAACAAATAATTTATACAAACTAAATTTTTACTTAAATACACAGACATTGAAGCAAATCACATAGAGTCTTATTCATATAGTCATGTTTAAACTGTTGCTAAGTTAAAAGTGGGTTTATTTAAATTTTAAGACATTTTTTGTGCAATCTTTGACATATATGTGACTTATAAAACTTCAGATCACAAATGGGGTGCTCTACCACTCCAGGAATTTTTATTTTAACTGTAAATTTAATTTTGCTTAATTTCCCTTTCTGCCGTTCTATGTATTTGTCGTTTAATATCTCAGGTGCCAGTTACTGATGAGTAGTCCCCGCGATAGGTTATATTTTTTTTTTTTTTTTTTTAGTGCGAGGGCAAAACTTGCGCATTGGGGTTGTATATCACCCCATGTTGTGTTCCATGTATGTGAAAATTGAATGAATAAAGGGGTTCTAGGACACCCCATTGAGTCCATAATGAAGGTGAGTCCCCTCCGAAACAGCAAAAGCAATCGCGATGTGCAGTTTGTCCAAGGAAACAAGACCGAAAAAGCATTATTGCGTGTCTTAAATGCCAATGGCCTATATGCCCTGAACACAGGAAAGAGATTTGTTTAAATTGTATTTAAGCTTACTTTTTTTTTTAATTAGCTCTACTGAGCTTTTTATTGCCACTTGATGGAACAATGACATCTTGAAATAAAAGATATAAAAAAAAAAAAAAAAAAACACATGTATTTATTTTGTTCCACGGTTGTAAGAAAACTTTTTATTTTATTTTTTCTACTAGGCCGACGCGTTTCGTCTGGTTAGGACATCCTCTAAAAAATAAAATATTCTTAGTATAGTTGAAATAATTCAATAGTCTTCGAAGACCTTGGTTTATCTCCAAAATATTTCGGTGATGATAAGGAAAAACACTGTACCTAACTCCGAAACAGATTAATTACTGTTTTATTACATTGGTTCCTTGTTTATTTGGTTCATTGTATTTGGTCACCTGCTGTGGCTTATTTTTAATTGTATATATATTTAATTTATTACTCATTAACACCTTCCTAAAATTTTTTAATTGCCTTATATAAATTTAAGAATCTTATTTAATAATTATTTTACAAATTTAATATTTGCCTCTTTTAAACAGATACATAAATATGATGACAATATGAGTTGAGAGAGAAAAAATATTAATATTTTATTGAGTGCAATTCAAAAAAGGTAATAACCACTCCCAGAGTTATACCTTTTATTAATATGTAAATATAAAAGTGGCTGAGGAAATTCGGGTAATTAACTTTAAAAAATGTCGTTTTAATGAAATTTTATGCTCACATTATAGAGTTTAATGAGTGATGAAAATTCAACAAATTGCCATCGCTCATAAAAATTAAATTAAAAAGTTTCATATATATATTTGATTTTATTAAACCAGAAAATTTAATTGAGTAGAAATGATACAGCCAGTCGGATATGGCTATGGCTATATACTTACGTAGTGCTGAGCTAAGTGGTTATGGATGAAATTGGATAACTAATTAATAAAAAAGTACAATCATTAGGAAAATAGAAACGAGTTTGAACGCAGTTAACTTATTTTTGGGAAAATTAAGAACAAACATAGTTGGTAGGTAGGTACTAAAATTACACAATTAAAAAAAGCTAAAAGGATAAAATTTTAGTAAGGTTGTAGGCCAATGGAGCCCGCTTTTATTAAATTCTCGAGTTGATAATTTAAGAATATATAAGACTTGATAGTTTACAGCACAAAGCTTAATATCAAGTTAAAATACATCGATGCTATTTTCTTTCAATTTCTATCAAAAGCAATCAGTGTCTTATTCAACCACATTCATTTTTGTATTGAAGCCCCTCACAAACAGCCAGCACATAATCCGCTCAACTTTGAACTTTTCAGAACATACATATGTACATATTTGTAAAATTTTTCGTATGTGTAATATAATGTGCAAATCCTCCAAATGTATAAGCTACAAAAAAATAAAATCATTATTCTAACCTCTATTCTATGACATCAGCTCCCGTATAGCCTTGTGCTTCAGTAGGTATAGAAGAAAAAATATGTATTCTCAATGATAAATGGCTCAAATCAAAATGAAATACTATGAAAAACAAAAAAAAAAATAAATAAATAAAAACTTCACAAAAATTTCAATAGAAATCGAATTTCACTGTCAAGAAAAGCGTGAAAAATTATCAATGCAGTTCATTTGAAACTCTTGAAATGGCCCCAAACTTTCATTTTAATAGAACATAGAAACGAAGATGGAATTCATGATGTTATGTGACTGTGTGTCTCCCAAGACAACACAGGCTATATACCTTTGCCAATACTGCTTCTCTCCCCTTAAAAAATAAAATTCAAATTGAAATCGAATCATTTTATCGCTTCATCGGACTTGGCAACAATGATTCATGGAATTGCTTCAGTGACTATATACTTTGAGTTTGAAAACACTCTTCAAGGACATGGAGCACAACGATCGAATACTATATACAAAAAAATAAAATTACTGTAGCCGCCAAATGGATGGCTCTTTAAAAATATACAAACAAAAACAACACAACATTCCAACCGCGTCTTCTCTAAGCAATAGACTGGTATTATGGTGCTCACGATTGGGAGCAAAGCCATGAACAGCAAATTTTACGATATTTATAGCCTTAAATTCTTTAACAACACTGGCAAGAGCAAAAAATGTATCGTTAGGACTTTCAGTCGGGCTGTTATTGAGATACACTTACATCATGTCCGCGTGAAAGCAAAACCATAAATTTGGCTTTAAAAATGTGAATTATTCCCGAGGATTAGTATACGCCAATTTGTATGCAAACAAAAATTGGGCAAGTTTATTTATTTCTTCAGCCCGATGATGATAGACATAATAATTTATACTTTTTCAATATCCAAATGAAGAACATGGAGTATTGAGTTGGATTTGTTAGGCTTTAATTTATTATGCTTAACACCATCATAGCCTTTCCATCTCAGCTCAGGATTATTTGCAAATAGGGGTGGCTATGGCTACATTATTTCTATATATAAAACGCAAATGTCTTTAAAAAACTTATGCGTTTCTTTTTAATCAGTGTTTCAACTTTTCACGCAACAACGATTCTCAGGGCCAGTTGTACAAACGTGGTTTAATATTTAACCCATGGTTCGGCGGATTAACTGTGGTTCAACGATGGTTCAAGATTCAAGTATGTGGTAATAGCAAAGTATATATGCCTGAACTATCGCTAAACCTTAGTTAATCCGCCGAAAGTGATGAATTAAAAATCCTTAACCACGGATCAATATTTAACGCACGATTGTACAACTGGCACTCAATGTTTGGATATGTGTAAATCTAATTTCTCACCCAGTAAGATTTATTTTTAACACTCACACTCATAAGAACGTTTGAAATACGTCAAAAGAGCAAAGAGGAAAATTGGACTTTTTGACATCATATCTTCGTGCTTATTTATAAGCACACATTTTTGTATGTCAAAGTCTTGCAGAGATTTTCGCATACTGGCCACTTAAATACCACTTTTTTTTAGTTATAAGTTTGAGGCTTACTCGTAAGTACTGAATAGACTTTTGTTTCATGGCAAAATCAAAAAAGAGGCTGGGTTTGACACACGCTGATAACTTCCCATTGGTTCCCGAAACTCTATACCCGATGTTATTTTCTTCTTCAAAAAACTTTTCAGGCTGTTTGCTCTAAATTTATACGACACGACAAATTTCAACAATTTTTAGCAGTTTTGTATTTTTTTTGGCTTAGAAAAAAAACCGTCAATTGAATTTTTGTACAAACCTTACCAATTACTTATTATGGTATTGTGTGTAGACTTAAATTATCTGGGAGTTGATATCAGTGGTTATTCTCGAGATATTCGAGCCGAATAACATTTTTTAACAATTTTTAGCTGTTTTTTTGCAGTGTTTTTGGCGTAGAAAAAAACCGTTTATTGAATTTTTTTACAAACTCTACTGATTATCAACTATAATTTTGTGTGTTAAATAAAATCAACCTGAAGTTTATATCTTTGTGTGTTCTCAAGATATTCGATATTTTATAACAATTTTTAATGATTTTTTTTAATTAAAAAAAAAGCTGTGGGTTTTTTTAAGTATTACCAATTTTTCACTACGTCATTATGCATGGAATGAAACCAGCTCGAAGTTGATAGCATTATTTGTTCTAGAGATATTCGAGAAACAAGCCATTTTACAACTTTTTTTTTTTTTTTAAATTACTATAATAAAAAAAACCGCTCATTCGATTTTTCTGAAAATCCTTTCTGCACGTTATGGCCTTATTATCTGTAAAATAAAGTTTATTTGAAGTCGATATCTCTATGCGTTCTCAAGATATCGTCGGCGAGAAAAAGCTTCCGAACGTACGAAAGTATACATGGTACACAGACATCTCTCGAAAAACAATGTAATCCGACTGCAGAGACCTCGAAACGTTGAGAAATGTCAAAATTTTCAATTTCACAAATCGCACCGATTACAATAACTTCCAATAGGAAGTCAAAAATATTTAAATTTTTTAATTCAAAAATTCAAATTGAGTCAGTTCAATTAGTGAATAGCTTGATAATTGTTAAGTCAACCTTAAATTAAATACCCCAAATAAAGTTAGAAAGAATGGAAAAGTAATTCTATTTTCAATGATTAATGAACGCTTTTATTTATACGATGTATTGAAATGCAGTACCCAAATGGTTTAATTTTTTAAGACATTTTAATACAATATCGTCGTTTTATTGCCAGAAAATATAGAATGACAATGATAAATGAAGATCTCATGTGTAATAGCAACTTTGTAAAGTCAAACTATCTTCAACTCTTTGCTTCACTTATCGCTCGTCATAAATCATAACGAACTAAAACTACATAAAATCATTCTTCACCATCTGATGTGTCATTGAAAATCTCCCTCCCAGCCACCCTTATTGTATCTTTTATCTGTTCCGCATCAGTATATAAGTCTATGAACGGGCACAACTATCTAATCTAACCTCCAGCCGCTCATAAACCATTATAGCCGATTAAAATGAAATTCCTCAAGCTCCACTAAGAAGTTTCTTAATATAACACACACACACTCAAAGACTCTCATGCACACGTCCATATACTGCAAACTGTGACTGTATAGTTTAGTTGGAAGGAAGTATAGGTAAGGTGGTCTCTCGGAGATACATCTATTTCAGAAAACTTTCGATTAAAATTGTTTATTTCTCATTCAACTTTGTGACAATAATAATTTTCTCAGTTTACATTTTGAGAAGCCAGAGAAAATGCATTAATTTTCAAATATATACGTACATGTTGTATATACATATTGGGTTGCAAAGACAGACAATTTATGTTTGCATTTTTATTCGTCGATTTTAACATTTAGATTTATCTTCGAGACCTTCCATACAATAATTTCAAAAAGAGATCCTGGTTTCTAATTTTTGTAGGTTAAGTATTTTGTAATGTCTGTTTATTCATTCGTATAAAATCAAAATAATTAGTTTAACGAATAAGGTAAGATAGAGTAAACCGAAAAAAGGTGGTCCCACGGTTATATGCCTACGTTTATGTGGAAGCATTAAAGAAGTCTCGTATGCCCATTATAAAGAAGAAAAAAAATGTTGTATAATGACTAGGGATTAAGTTTTAAAGATCGTTTTTTTTTTTTTTTTTGACACGATAATTTCCCCGTGGCACGGTGGCACGAAAAGTTCAATATGGCACGTTTTTTTTCGATTATTTTCCTTAAAATGAAGTAAATTTCAACAAAATTTAATGGAAATCGGTCCCAATTCCGTAAAAAGTGGCACAAAAATTGGCATGTTTTTTCCAGAAAATGTAGCACTTTAATTTTGTTCCAGGCGGCAACGCTGATCGTGTTATAATGGACCAATTTATTATTTATGTGTGTCAGTTTTCTAGCAACCAGAGTTTATCGCAAATTAAAATGTTATTTCTGAAATTAGATTTTTCTCATGAGAAATAGGTACTGACATTACAATAACCATAGAATTTCAGAATAGAATCATAAAAAAAAAACAAAATCATATCAATACTATTTAATAGACATTTTCAGAAAAATGATATCTCAAAGATTTTGATCTTTCAAAGTGAGAAAGCGAACCCAATTTTGTTTTGATTTTGCTAATATACAAACATCCTATAGGCGAGGTACATCTTAAATTCTTACAAGAATCTTATTTTAAATTTTTAAACAATCCCGAATTGGATGGTAGCCTTTAAACCTAAAATAACATTCACTAAAGCAAATATTTGTAGGTACAACATAATCTTGACCTTTAATTTCAAGAAAGAATACAACACCAAAAAAGAGGTAAAAATTTACTAATGGATTAGGAAGTTTAACGAGGACAAACGTTTATTGTAAAGGGATAGGGTAATTCACGTTTACATTCTTCTTGTGTATACTCCATCTAATTTTCTTCTTTTTTCACTTCATATAAACATTTTTTATACAAATCTACAAACATACACATTATACATACGCGCATGCATAAGTATATGTATGGCCATGTACTATGTTGTTTTCTTTTCTATTAAACCTGTTTCATGAGTGTGATGTGAATATTGAATAAGCAGGTGATGAAATTCCTGGAATTTAATCCAAAGGAAAGTTAATCTGCAACCATCTTGGCTGATTCAGGGTTCACCTTCAGCAAACTGACCAAAACTTGAAGAGAACTCTTAAGTTAGGTTACAGAATACCACTTAACTATGTACATACATATATGGCAAAGAAAAATATAAGCTTACTTAATGTATATAACAGTTTACCCTTCTCCGAAAAACCTTCTAATATTCTGTCCATAATAAAGTGTTTATGTATTTAAAAAAGGACTCACCAGTGTGATGATTCTTTCTGCACGGACTACTTTAAGAAAAACATTACGTACATCGGATCGGGTTATTCGTTCTGATGATGGTCAAAATTTGTAATTTTTATTTTAGGTTATTTTATTTTTATTTTCAATGTAAAACTTCTTAGGACCAATTTTTCAATGCGAGATAAGTTAAACCCAGATTCAACTCAAATATTGATTCGTACTTCAGTAATTTTAATTCACCGATTTCGGCAGATTATTTTATTTATTTATTGGTATGGTTGCATATTGTTACACATTGATAAATTTTTTATATTTCTATTTTTTTTTTTTTTGGAAACTTTCTATCTTTCACATGTAGATGTGAATATAAGAACAGAGAGAGGTGAAAAAATCCTCTTAATCAATCTTTACCTGGTTTTAGAAATTTTAACATTAAAGACATTTTAAAATAAATAATACAAAATAAGCATTAGCAGAGTCACTGTGGCGTATACGTACTTTTTTATCAGCATAACTTAGTTAGTTTTAAAAATCTATGCATCACAGCTTTGTAGTAGCCGTGAAATGATGGTTAGTGCGATGGACAGTCATGCCAGAGGTCTAGGTTGAATCCCCAGTCTAATCCAACTAATAAAATTTTTTTAAAAAAAACGGCTACTGCCTCTTGCGAGGAACTTACAAAACCTCCAAGAATATCTCTTGTCATAGAAAAGGGTCACTCAAATTAGCCGTTTGGATTCGGTAGTAAACTGTAGGTCTCCTCTATTCCTGCAGACACGTACACAGGAATGTTACTATAGGTCCGAGTTCTTCATGAGCTCTTGTGCCGTCGAATTAGTGAATAAAACGCCCATCTTTGAGTGGATTAAGACTCAATTATGCTTCGAGTTCAAACCATATTTTTTTTTTTAATGCCCTTTATTATTAAGTAATATCATGCAAATTTATATTAATGTGTATGTTAGGGTGGCGCTTATTTTGGAAATATTCGAATTTCTTTCGCCCCCCCCCCCCCCCCCTCTCCCTAAAAGTGAGGAGGCTGACTTAAAAAAAATTCTGTGCAAAATGTCATCAAAATCGGTTAACGTTAACACGTGCCCTTGAGCACTTGAAATTTCCCATACAAATTGCAGCTAGATTTTTAGTCTTTTACTAAAAAATTCCGCAAAATTGTAAAATTTGATGAATAAAAAAAACTTGACGAAAATCTTAAAAATATAGCATAGTTTAAAAAAAATATTCTTACATTTTATAAGTTTTAATTGGCCATATTAAAACAAAAAATCACTGTTTTTCATCGCTATTTTTAAGTTGGTAAGAAAATTTTATAAAATGTAAAAATATTTTTTTTTATACTTTGCTATATTTTTAATATTTTTGCCAAGTTTTATTTTTATTCATCAACAATTACAATTTTGCGAAATTTTTTAGTAAAAGACTAAAAATTTACCTGCAATTTGTATGGGAAATTTCAAGTGCTCGGGGGCATGTGTTAACGTTAACCGATTTCAATAAAATTTTGCACAGAATTTTTTTAAGTCAGCCTCATCATTTTTAGGGGGGGGGGGGGCGAAAGAAATTCGAACATTGCCAGAATAAGCGCCACCCTAGTGTATGTACCTCAAGTTAAATTTTCAACGTTCACTCTGGCAGACGGAAAATTATCCATGCCATTATTTATTGAATATAATTCATTATGTAATATAATAAAACAATTTTTGTGTACATTAATTAGTAACGCAGAGTGTTCAAAAACCCTTAAAAATTTCAATGTTAAATTTACTACCTTAACTGCAAAGCTATTTTATAGACTATTTTTGTCCCAAGCCCTTGTAAACAGTAGTGTTTAGAGAAGCATTTCAAAGCTCACGTTGAAATAATAGCAATGTTCACACCTTTTTTTCGAGGAACGAGGATTTAATTAAGTTGCACTTGCACATGTAGGATGTACATTATAGATAGTTAAAAGTTATCTGTAGGCTTCGACTTGTGAAACACATTCACGGTAGTCGCGCCTAATCCGAAAGTTATTTTTCACCTTTTTTAATGTTTTCGAAAAACCCATTTTTCTTTGAAGAAAAATAAAGCTTCAATTTTAAAATTAAACTTAAAGACAAAGTTCATCGATTGCAATTGACTGCCTCGAGTTATAATATTTTTTTTGTTTTTGATGTCGATGTCGTGTCGCCATTATTCGCGTTATGCCTCATTTCCAAATCATTAGGCATTGAAATAAGCGAAGCTGAAGTATATACACGTTTCTTTCTAATCCGATGGATGCTATACCTATACTCTCTCCTCGTGTTCTCATATCTACCTATCCTGCCTCGTATACCTAATGGAGAAAATCTTCCAACTTGTGAATTACGTTTAAATTGAATTTTTTTTAAACTTTTTTCACTTCCCGCCTGCGGGATGGGGAATCCAACCCGAATAAATGAAAAGTATAAACTTAAGGTGGAAAATAAAAACAATAATCGATTTGTGGAAGTTGTTGGCATTACCATTCACCAACCTTCTTTTGTTTGGTTGGTTGCTCCTGATGGTGGTTCCTGGTTCTGGAGTTCTTTATATTGTCACGATGATGGTGACGTTGTCGTCGGTCTTTATCTTGCCTAGACTTTAAACTTTTCCCACGAATGTTTTGTTCAAAATAAGAAGTAATCCTCTTTTCAGATGATTTTTTTTGTGCGACAAATAAAGTTCTTGTCATGGCAGACCTATCCTTGTATGCTTCGACAAAATAGCGAAGACGAACCAATAACATTTTATATATTTTTTTATTTCATTTTCTATAAAAGAATAAACTTTACAAATGATATTACCTACACTTTCCTTGCAAGTTTCCATATACGAGTAGGTATAGTTATATAAATGTAAGTAAAAGTTTTATTCAAGTGCGTATGTTTGTCGTCCTATAAGAAAAATAAATTGTTACACGGAATATTTTCATGATGGAAGTTTTTTGTTTTGATTAAGTTTTCTGAATTGATATTTAACATTTGAAAAGTTATAAATTAAAACTAAGATAATTATAGGAAGATGATGTCTCAGCTATCCGGCTAATAGAAAAGCAAATAACAATTTTCTAAAGCCAATTAGTTGAACTTTAATGAGGTTGAGCACTGAAAGTTTTTTGAAAATTAAATTATTTTACTCTCAACAACAAAAATACATCAAAGCAATTAATTTTAAGGAGCTAAATTAAGGATTTATTTTGAAATTTTTGACTTGCTTTTGTGATTCGGGGAATGGGAAGGGAAGCTTTAATTATTGGTTGTGTGTACCGAAAGCAAAATACACGCCTAGGTCGCACTCACTTTGCTCAAGGGCTTAAGGCGAAAGTTGTTTGTAAAAGTTAATTTATTGGATACAAATATAGTATATATGTAAACACATACAGTATACACTAGACTAGATCAAAAAAAAAAAAAATGTCGGCGATTTTTAATGCCACTAACTTTTTTGTAGTAGCTGTGGCGTGATGGTTAGTGCGATGGACTGTCATGCCGGAGGTCTAAGGTTCGATCCCAAGCCTCGCCACCTATTTATTTAAAATAAAAAAACGGCTACTGCCTCCTGCGAGGAATTGACAAATCCTCCAAGAGTATCTCCTGTCACAGAAAAGTGCCGCTCGTTAGCCGTTCGGATTCGGCAATAAACTGTAGGTCCCCTTCATTCCTGCAGACACGCACACAGGAATGGTTGAGAGTTGTAAGTCACTAGGCCCTAGTTCTTCATGAGCTGTTGTGCCATCAAATTTATTTTTTTTATTTTAACTTTTTAGTTGGAGTTTAGTGAAATAATAAGCCTGGTAAAATTTCATCTGTTTAAAATAATATTTAGAGGGCGCTCATCGCAAATTTCTTTTTTCTATACAAATTGTATGGAAAGTTTTCTTTTGTTTACTTCTTTTTTATAACTTTACAACCGGTTATCGTACAGAAATGATTGAGACGTATTCTTAAAGGAAATTAAATTAAATTTAAAATGCCTTTAACTAATTTTTTAATTACAGTACTCCTTCCACAGTTATTGAAGGTTAGGGTGGATGATTAATTCCATACTTTTTTGGATTCCCTGTTAAAAATATTGTCTATAAGTTTCATGAGATAAAAATGTTTATAAAAACACAATACCACTGCTTGAAAATTAATTTTTATAAAAAAATTCCTTCAAATTGATTGCTTCATGAATCGAAAATAAATATAAATATTTTTTGTCGTTAAATAATTTCTTTTCTTAAAAATTAAATTTATTTCAGCATATACATACAAGAAAATTTAATATTAAGATGTTTTGAGCTGGGAATCCAATTTAACCTTCAATAACTTTGGAATGAGTGCTGTAATTGAATAATTAGTTAAGGACATTTTTAAAGAAAATTCAATTTCATTTAAGAATACATCTCAATTATTTCTGAACGATAAGCGGTTGTAAAGATAGAAAAAAAGCAAATAAAAGAAAACTTCCCATACGCAATTTGTATGGAAAAAAGAAATTAACGATGAGCGACCGCTAAATATTGATCTAAATAGCTGAAAATTTACCAGGCTTATTATTTCACTGAACTCTTACTAAAAAGCTAGTGATGGCATTAAAAATCGCAGACATTTTAATTTTTTTTTGAATCAGTCTAGAATGCACTACCTATAGTATATGTACAAGGTACAAACAAAAGTTTTTTTTTCTATATTTTAGGTTTGGTATAATACATATATGTAGGGTTAGGGTCAATTTTTACATTGAAGTTTGGTTGAACTTTGACGTTAGGAAAGACATTCTATAAAAAGTCCTGCGGATGTTTTCCGCAGCCTTTGATGTGGGCTCCTCTTAGAAGTTGTACATAAGAGTGAGAATAGAATAGGTAAAAATACTGAGCACACAATATCTCTGAGAAGGAGCAAGTAGAAAGCAATCTTTTTCAGGTCAAGGCTAAGCCACATGGGAAAATTATTTAAATCTAGATCTGACTCAGAAGAAGAATACAGGTAAAAAAAAACTGTAAGAATTGGATTCGTTCCAACCCAATGCTAATCTGAGTTGGATCACAAAATTGTTTACTTTAAATGTTAGCTCAAATGCAACAAACGCTGATCAAAAATTGGTATCAAGTGAGAGTCATCTGTATTTGTACTTCACTATTATACATACATATGTTACGTTAGTTGTAAGGGGCCAGTTATAGCTATCATTGAAAATTTGAATGATGTATTTTAAGACGTTTAGGATGCAAAATCAAGGATTATTTTAATGCCAAAATAAAGCTTATATCTTAATTAATATATCCGGCTGAAAATAAAATTCATTTTGGTCCAACCGTTCTCATGAAATGTCCTTTCTTTTTTCAATCAATCAATGATCATTGATAAGGTAGTGCAATCCTTGAAATAATTAAAGTCAATTTATATGAAAGGTTGGACTCAAATGAAAATTTTTGCTGGCAATATATATTAATTGAGTTGTCAGCTTTAAATTGGCATCAAAATAATCAAAGATTTTGCATCCTAAGCGTCTTAAAATACATCATTAAATTTTTCAATGATGTATTTCAATGATAGCTATAACTGTCGCCTAAGATTACGGAATGAAATGGATTTATTTTGAATTATTCGTGAGCTTCACGGCTTCACTTGGCATGCATAAATGTGATTAGAATTTTGTATAGGTGGGAACTCATCGTTGAAATTTCTTATACGTATATAATTTTTAAGTTCAGTCAGCATTTCTTGATTATGTTTAGCTTCTGCGGAGAACAAGAACTATGTATGTATTTTATTTAAAAAGCTTTAACGAGCCTCTACAACACAATTTAATGCCCAATACATTTTTCGCTTTTTTACTCTTCACACACGTGATAGAAAAATATGCGTGCAGTTTTACATTCAAACTACATATTGATATCTCAAAAGTAGACAAATTCAATAATCTTAACCTTACACTTATAGAAATTACTGTCAAATCTTTTTTTTGAAAATTGGATCCATGCAAAATGGAACCGAAAAACAGTTGTAAATGAAAAAAAAATTAGCAACCTCTTTCCGGATAAATTGCGCTCTTGGTTAGGTTGTTGTCTTTGGTAAATCAACAGCTTAAAGCGTTTTTATTCGAAGGAAACTTTATTTGAAATTTTTTCATGAAATGCGCTTTTAGAAAACTTTTTTTTTTTTCTATGAAACTGTGCATCAAAATGTACCTGCATATTATTTCATATGCTAGGTTTACACTTGTCTTTGAATTGAAAGAATATAAATAATGTTAGCTCACGGGTTGTTTATTGATAAAAATCGAACCATGCGTTTAGGCTGTATAAGTGAAATTGACAGACTGATAGACAGACAGACAGACAAATAGACGTACGGAATTGCGAAACCCACTTTTTTCGTCTTCCCTATCATCGTAATGTCAAGTTTGATCAAAATCTTGAGATCGATTTTTTTACGAATCCAAAACTTGCCATATACATACATACTTAGTGCCTATATATCGCACGTAAAAATCTTTGAATGCGATCTTTGGAAGCAGTATTAAATACAATATTGTTGATTAAGTAAGCAGAACTTCAATTCAAGTTAATTTATTTTTTAAGATCACGTATAAGCATTTCATTAGTTATTTCCAGGATTGTAAAAGAATGCAGTATTTTCGTATTTCAATCATTTCATTTCAGGCGGTTAAAATAGTAAAAGTTAAAGGAATTCAATACTTAAAGACTGACTGAATTCTTTGAAGTATTTTAAAAGTATATTTTACAATGATTACAATCTTCTGCTGTCTTTTGACTGGAATGAAGTCTTTTTACTTCAAGCAGCTTTTTAACAGCTTAAAGACTTTTGATAGCTTGAAGTCTTTTAACTGCTTGAAGGCTTTTGATTGCTTGAAGTCTTTTAAACTATCTTTCTTAAGAAGGTTTGGGATTCCAATTTCCTCGTGGATGGTCAATTGACTTTAAATCAGTAAAAAGATTCAAAAAAACACAAATATTCCAAGCAGTTAAAAGACTCTAAGAAGTAAAAAGATTTCAAGCAGTTAAAAGACTTCAAGCAGTCAAAAGATTTCAAGAAGTTAAAAAAGTTCAAGAAATCAAAAGACTTCAAGCAGTTAAAAGAATGCTTGAAATAAAAAAGACTTCATTGCAGTTTGCAGTCAAAACACTGCAGAAGAATCAATATAATCAATATAAACGAATAAAGCAGTCTTTAAGTATTGCATTCCTTTAACTTTTAGTCCCTTTACTTTGAAGACTTCACAACTGATGGGGAATTATTTTTTGAAGTTGAAGTAAAAATACTTTTAAATAAGTCTGATTATTCAATTAACTGCAGCTCTAAAATAATTGCATTCTCTTACATCTCTGTTTATTATTTCTATCAGAATTTAAATTTAAAAAAATACGTAAGTTGATTCATGTGTTTTCATTTCGGATATTTACTTCGGAATTAATTTAAAACTTTTAGCATTATTTCTGTTTGCCAAAGCCAATCAAGATAAAATGTTTGAAAAAGTGGTTATATTTCTGTTATTAAACTTAAACGAGGTAGAATTTTAAAATCAGGGAACAATTTGAATTTTGTTTAATGATTGTATTTGTATTTTAATTTCATAAAAAAAAAAAACAGATTTCACTAACAAAATTCTAAAAGGAAAACATCCCTGATTTACCCAAAGAAGTTTTGGAAGAAATAATAATGGCAGCCCCGAAACAAAAATTCGTCTCGTCCTCAAACCAAATTCAAGCTCTTTTATTATTTTAAAAAAGCTACATAAAGCTTATCCTTAGTCGTCCTTTATACGCATGCGTGCTTTTAATCCTTGTAAATCCATTTTTGTTAACAAAATTATGTACTCACCCCGATAACAGGCATTTCCAAAGCAAAACAACAACCCAACCAACCACCCCCTCATACAAAGGAGAGTCAATTTTTTGGGGGTGAAAAGCCGACAACGATAACTACGAAGGCAACAACATCGGCTGTTCTTTTCTGTGGCTTTTTCGTATGGGTTTTTAGCCCCAAAACGACTTCCTTCGCAAACAGTCATGAGCAGCTCATCACTGTGGAAAAAATCATTCAAAATGGTGGCATTCGTTGTTGTCGGGTCGTGTTTGTAATTTTTTCAGTCTTCTATATTTTTGGAACAAAGTTAAAATTATTCTTGTGAAGTTTTTTCAAAAGAAATCATAATGTAAAAATTGAAATGAAACTTTTCGACCGCTTTATTCCACCGATAAATCCTTAGTATTGGTTCAATTTTAGTTTATATTTTGAGACAAATTCGAGTGCAATTGAGGCCAAATCCTTTTTGCCCCCAACAAAATAAAAAAGTAAGAAAGCTTTAATTAAAAAAAATTATATATACATATATATGTGCGTATATATGTATAATTTTGACATAATACATCATTGCTTAATCATCTGTTTGACGTGTGATAGAACCACTTAATTTGCTCAGTGATTGAAGTGGCATCTCTGAGTCATAGTTTATTTATTGGTCCTTTTTTTCAATCCTTATAACTTTCATCTTTGTAAACTCCCCGTGAAAAGAAAGTGTTTTATTTTTTTCTTACTTTACACAGATAAAGAAGTGTTTTGTGTGTGTGTATATTGTATATGTTTATTCGACCTCAATCCATTAAATCAGCACAAGGGTAAGTTCTTACGAGATGATATAAAGTTCCCACTTTTTTTTTTTTATTCATTTCTCTTTGTTTGTTGCCTCATAGACATAGTTGCGAGATATTTTAGAGATCCTTTGAGCATTTTCAAATAATGGGAATTGGTTAATTGGTTCTCAAAAATCTAATCAAGCTCTGTTTCGCCTCAGGTGAATAAAGAACCAGCGAGCGAAGGGCTGGTTAGATGGTGAACACAAGGAGGTAAGCTTTTGATTTCTAAAAAGTTTTCAAAATCTTGTTTATGTGGCAAGTTCTTTTAATATGGTCTGTTTATGATATACACAACTTGTGTTTCTTATGCTTAGTGACTTAATTAATTAATACAAAATAATAAATAAATTATAATAAATAATAATAAATTAAAAAAAAATCATTTTGAGTGTGGCACTGAATTTGTCAATACACCATCAGGAGGTGAAATACATTCTTCAGGACCCTATTGTGAGATTATGAAATATTCTTTTGTTCATGATGAATCCTTACGTATATACCTCTATGTCTGATATATGTACATGTACACTGTTCAGTATACCTCAACTCTATTATGTCAGCAGGTATTTTTAAAATAAAATTCTACAAACTAGGGTCTTTAATAAAAACGTCAAGTAGTTTTGCACACATTTTTTACTTAAGCTTCGTACTTCATCCATGCTCTTGGAAAAAAAAACAATTCTTTGCAGAATTGCAATCTACTTTTTTTTTAGAGGACTTCACGTTTATCTCACTGTGGATTAACTTCTTCATCAGCATTCAATCACTTAGCCTTCAAAGTCAAAACTGCAAGTCATCTATCTCAAGATTTTTGAAAGAATCAGTTTCGATTTTTAATCCTGCCTAGAATAGGTAGAGTTGCCGCTCTTTTATATTCTTAAGGTATAACATTACCTACACATATGTTTTAACATTCAAATATACTTTTTAACATGAATGTATATTAAGGTGGTCGTTATATCGCCTTTTTTTTTGGTTTTTCATGTTTAAAAAAAATAAATTTGATGGCACAACAGCTCATGAAGAACCAGGGCCTAGTGACTTACAACTCTCAACCATTCCTGTGTGCGTGTCTGCAGGAATGGAGGAGACCTACAGTTTATTGCCGAATCCGAACGGCTAACGAGCGGCACTTTTCTGTGACAGGAGATACTCTTGGAGGATTTGTCAATTCCTCGCAAGAGGCAGTAGCCGTTTTTTCTTTTAAATAAATAGATGGCGAGGCTGGGGATCGAACCTTAGACCTCCGGCATGACAGTCCATCGCACTAACCATCACGCCACGGCTACTACGGTTTTTCATGTTTGGGTGACGATAAATCCATTTGAATTTGGAGAACAAAAAATTTTCTCTTATACTATACAACAATCAATGTTAACGGCATCCAAAACTTTATTTCTGATTTTATTTATGTACATAGATATGTAAGGAAAGGCGACAGGATAATAAGCATAAGATGCGAAAAAAGCTGGAGTATATAGTCCATTGAAATGTTAAAAAATTTTGGCCGAAGCTTACATTTTGTACAGGACAAAAGGGGCCTAAAAAGGTCTTCGCGATATCTTGAGAACCATACATCGCGCAAACAAAGTTTTACCACAATTGTGTAGAAAATTAAATTCTCTACAAGTTATGTTAAAACTTTTTTTATCGTAAAATTGAAAACAAAAAAGTTATAATCAAAAAAAGATGACCATTGTCAATAAAAGTATCATTGTCTTCTTCTTTTATTTATTTTATATACTCTTTAAGATAAATTTCTTTGAACGGTAATTTTTTTTGGTTATAACTTTTTTGTTTTCAATTTTACGAGAAAAATTGTATTAACATAATTTGTAGAGAATTTAATTCGCTACACAAATATGGTAATTTTTTTTTGTGCGATGTATGGTTCTCAAGATATCAAGAAGTACTTTTTATGCCCCCTTTTCCAAAATGGCGGCCAAATGGGGAGAAGTTCAACCCCGAAAACTCGTTTTTACATTCACAGTGATTGATCTGAAAAAAAAAAATTGTCCTGTCTGAAATGCAAGGTTAATGTAACATTTCAATGGACTAATATAGATTTGGACTAGAGAAACTGTTCCCCTCAACAATCTGAGTTAAAAACAAAATTAGAGAATGGAGGGTATAGCGAATAAAATTTCCTTAAGAATGTTTCCCAGCATCGAAAGTTGGAACGTGAATAATAGTTATTAGTTTCCCCCCAACTTCATTGGTATCGTGAATAAACTTTCTAGTGAAATTTGGTTATCACTTGAATAAGCCGAATTCGAGCTTGCTTAGAAGAAGCAGTTAAAAAATAAATATCTTCCCAACTTTCAATGGAGATACACATTTCCAGGAAATTTTATTCACGCGGTAGCTCCCAATAGAAATTTGGATTTAAATAAAGTTTGTCGCGGTTAATTGTTAGTATTGCCTTTGTTTTCAATAGCTTAGTTTATACTTAATATACATTTTTCTGTAAATCGCTCTCTCGCCTAAGCCTGGGAAAATAGTATCCTTCTCCAAAACAATTTTTTTCTTGTGTGGTTTAAACTTACAAACAGATATGCGGATCACCCTGTTATACATAACTATTAAATTTACTGCTTATAGCGATGAAAATAAAAATCTGAAAAAATTAAAAAAAGGCAAATTGTTTTAACAACCACCCTAACGTATGTCATGTTTATAAAAAGATATATGAAAACATATATTTATTAAAAATTGGAGCAATTATTTTTATTTATACATAAACATAGAAAGGGGAATGGACATAATGGGGAAGAGTTATAGCACTGGTATGGACAACAGTTATTTGCGCTGCAAGAGAGACAGACTTATAAAAAAAAATTGGTGACACAATAGCTCATGAAGAACTAGAGCCTAACTCAACTCAGTCATTCGGATTCGACAGAAAATTGGCCACCCCCATTTTTTACATGCTCTTTAAATTCACAAAAAAAAAATGTAAAAATATCACACATTATTCAGTTTAGGAAATCTCGAACTTTTTGCAAAAAATGGTTAAGACTATAACTGCATAATTCAAAATCGAAAAGACGAACTCAACTTTAATTTAAGTAAGCGGCAACCTTCCAAATATGTTCAAACATTTTGGACTTAAGCTGTACCTTTCTTTACCTTAACCAAATAAATATCTTGTTCAATGAAATCTGAGCCTTAAAAACATACTTAATATACGATTACTGGAGTTTTACAAAATTGTGAATAGATAATTTCTTTTTAAAGATTGACTTTTTGTTCTGGTTTCATTTTTAAACCTTTGATTGCTGCGAAATTGTGTGATATGGCTCATTTCAAGGGAATGTAGTTTTCCAAATACCTTAGTGAATTTTACACATTTTTGTAAAATAAAAATAAATTTGGTGGCACAACGGCTCATGAAGAACCGGGGCCTAGTTACTTACAACTCTCAACCATTCCTGTGTACGTGTCTGCAGGAAGTACATTTTTGTACTTTTTACAAAAAATAATAAAAAAAAAAAAACGATTTTAAAAAAGTGCAACAAAGTGTTCTTCTTATTTAAACGACGAGATAAAAATTAAAATTTTTCATACAATGGCAATATTCATATAAGCTATTCCAACAATATATTATATATCACAGTGAGTATGCAGATAGGATGCATCGTTGTGCATTGTTGTGAAAAATTAAAGATATTTTAAAAAGCGCAGTGATAATAATCGTAATCAATTGCGATGTATACTACCTACGTATATTTTCATTTTTGTATTATTATTTTATTTTCTCTGTGTATTCAAGTTAAGACAATATAAAGCACATAAAAAAGCTATTTGCATCCTTTTGTATTGCAAAACTGTATGATGGTGCCACCAACAACAAAAGAACGATGATGCACTCCTCTCATATTAAGAAACAAGAGAATTATTTTTTTTCCCCTACAACCTCGTTTAAAGCCCCGCATAGCTGCAAGGAACAAGGAATATATTTGGTGGCGGGAGTGTGGGTGTGTGGGAGTTCCATTTCAGCATCCATAGCCAGCAGCTTTACTCTGACTAACAACCCAACAAGATTCCGGTCTCATCCCATACCAACCTTCTGCCCACCATCTTCTACTCCTCATCGTGTCGTGTCGGTCGTGCTATTCCATCCTTGCATTGTATTGTATAGTTTTAAACAAAGAAGCTCAGAAATATGTGCGGTGAAGGGGACACAGAGGGAATAGGGATTCCTGTTATTGTTTGCACAAAAATTAACTTTATTGTTATCTATTTTTGTTTTTTGTTAGTCGTTGTTGGTGTGTTCTAATTGTTGATGCTTTTTCATTATTTAAGCCTAAACATCCTTGAAATATCAAAAGGAATTACAAAAATGCAAAGAAAAAATACGAGGACGTTCTGAAAAATTAGGACTATTACATTGTTCTGGAGTAATTACATATTTTAGGGCAAAGACAGTAGTTAATTTTGGTCTCACTTAACAGTAGCGTGCAGCGCATAAATAGTTTTTTTTTTTATTTGGAAAAACGAAATATGTACTTCACACTACAATATAGTCGTCTAAAAATAAAGTTAGAAAATAAATATAAAAGTTCAAAACATGGTATTGTCATTAAATGTTTGGTTAGCTTCTTAAAAAAAAAAATATTTATTTTGTATAAATGCAGATGTGCATTTGTAGCATTGTATTCCTACAAAAGTCAAAAAGTCTACAAAAGACAAAAAGTCTTTAAAAAGTCGTTTTTTAGACCTTATCTGAATGTAACGATGAGGAGCCAAAAAAAATAATCGTTATAAAGTTTTGAAAAAATCTTGCAGAATATTAATTCCAGTTTTTAAAACTATCCACAAATTTTCGGTGTCCTCATTCCTTGCGATAATATTGGTGTCAAAGTAAAAAGTCTGTTTTTTCATTCAAAGCCAGACATTCTTTTGAAAAAAATTTGTACAATGACGAAAAAAGATCACCTTAAAGCTAAATAAACAAGTTATTGAAATAAAACATTAAATTGGCTCAAAAAAAATTTTCAAAGAAAATGACAATGTTCAAAGAAAAGAAAAAAAATTTTAATTTTTGGGCCGTGCTGCTTCTTATGATTGCGCAATAACGGTACCTTAAAAAAATCATTTGCGAAAATTTATCAATACAAAAAGGACTAAGCTTCAGAATGCTTTTTGTTTCATCTCAATACGACCACTTTTCACAGAGATACAGCTCTTAGAAAAACACTAAGAAAAAAGTGATTTTTTTTTGTTCCCTTAATTGTTTTGACAAGTTTAGATTTTCTAAATATTTGTGTTCTAATCTAATGTGCCAGAAGCTATAATCTAATAGGATTATTACTTTGTTTTAACAATTTTTTTTTGAAAATTTTAAAGCAACTTATACAATTTTGTTTACTCAATACTAGATATCGATTTCAATTTAACTTGCCTTTTATAGGGTATTGAATATTATTTGGTACTTAAGCTTTAATTAAAAATATTATTTATAATTATAGCCAAATATAGCAGTACACCTTCTATAAGGTTTTTATATTTTTCTCAAAGTCTATACTCCTACGATTTTGATCAAAATTTGTTTGTAAGGTAATTTTAGTTTGATCTATGAGCCAAGAATAAATTATTTTACACTAAGCCATTTTTAACATTACTTCCGGTTCCGATTTACATTTAAATATTTAATAATTTTTAATTATAAAAAAAATTTTTATTATAATTAATAACAAAATTTTCAATTTTTTTTTTAATTAAAAGACAAATAAAATACTAAAAGTAAATTAATACATATATACATATATGTACCTACTTTAAATTGACGTACCAATTTTTTTAATACAAAAGTTTACAAAATTTTATAATGTATAGATCTTTTTACACAGCAAATTATTTTAAGCAAAAAAACCATTTCAACGATTTTTTTTCTCACACTAAATAAGATTTCTTAGTAGCCTATCATGCCAGAGGTCTGGGGTTCAATACTCACCTCTTCCACCTAAAGCTTTTTTTGGAGCTATTACCTCTTGCGAGGAAGTGACAAATCCTCTAATATTATCTCTTATCATTGAAAAGTGCCGCTCAACTTTGCCGTTCGGATTCGGCAATAAACTGTAGGTCCTCTCCATTCCTGCAGACTCGCACACAGAAATCGTTGAGAGTTGTAAGTCGCTAGGCCCTGGTTCTTCATGAGCCGTTTGTGCCACCAAATTTATTTTTATTTTTATAAATAAGATTTTTTAAGTAATTCAGCAACTGAATCGCATTCGTGTCAAAAAATTTTTAGAAGTTTTTTAATCTTTTTGTGTCTATAGTTACGTTAATTAAAAAAAAAAATCTCATTTTGCAGAAATTTTATACAGAATTACCCGTTCTAACTTTATTGACTTTAATGTTTCATGCATGAGTTGCAGACACTTCCAATACAAAATACATAAATATTGAAAATTATAAAACATTCAATTTTGAAATAGAAAACCACAAGCCATACACCATACAATTACTATTGAATAGGTATGGTTTATCGAATTACATGTCTGTATTAAAATAAATCAATTTGATCAATATAATGAGTTCTTCCTTGTCCAATTATTTCTGAACTTGGTTTCCCATTCCCAACTATAGTCACGTTACACTTAATCGTATAGGTACTATTGTATTTATCATCTAGTATTTAATTGAATACCAAGGCTTCATCAACAGAAACTCATATACATTAAATAAAAGTTGATTTTTTACCAAAAGCAAATTCTATACCGTCTGTTTTTTCTTCTGATGTAACAATTAAAATTTCTACAATCTATTGCACACAATGTGTATAATTTGAGTGCTGATTGTAGATTCTTTATATTATAAAAAAAAAAGAGGATGATGTTGATGACATGTGAAATCCTTATTTTGTGCCAACGTAGGATGTTTCATAATAGCAATGGCAGTATTGGGTCAGGATTTTTATTTTTGTTTGTTTTCTGTTTATTGTGAGTTCGAATGACAGTTCTTTTTAAAGCCTAAGGATTATAAAATAATGCATGGGATATGACAATGGATATGTAGGTACATTGTACAATTTATATATTTTATCCAGATATTAGTTTTTGCAAATTTAGCAAGAAAAGCGTAATAAAAATTAATGACATTATTTAAAAAAAAAACACTGACAAAGACTGTACGACAGGATCGCAGTAGCTCACTCTTCCCAGAACAATTTTCACCAATGGTGGTGAGAAATTCTAGGATTTACCGCGTAATTCTAGAATTTCATTATTTCGGCTTTTTACGGTAACAATCTCCTTTACGAAATTATTTAAAACATTTTAACAAAATTTGAAATAATACTAAAATCTTACTTGAGAACTACCTATAGCTAATAGCTTTACATAAATTCTTTTAAATATCTTTATATCTGTGCTAACCAGCGTTGCCAACCACTTTGGGCAAAATAATGCCTCACTTGAGAAAAAAGATGCCTTTTTCAATAAAAAAAAGCCTCACCTATTTTTTTTTAACACAATATCTTTTAAAAAACAAACAATCCTTAATTAAAAAAAAAAATCTTAGATAAATCACAATAACATCTTATTAAGGAACATTAATTAGTGCAGTCATTTAAATTACAAAGATACTTATGAAATACAAAATATGTATATGTATATTTTTAATCGAAATGGTCCTGTTCCTTAAAATCATACATATTTTTTTGAAACAAAGATAAGTGGGTTTGCCTAAATTCCAGATCATAAAAATTTTAATTTTTGAAAAGCGTCTTTGCGTGAAGTTCCACTCAAAGTTTCTGTCTTACATAAGTCTCTCAGCTTTGTTTTATTCAAATTAATAATGCACGAAAAAATCCTTTCAATCGTGTCGCCGCGCCGAGGAATGCGGAAGACATAGAATATGGTTTACTAATTTTTCAAGAAAAGAAAACATATTAAAACCATCTCCTTTTTCCAATTGAAATGCCTTCTTCTAAAACTGGGAAATATTTGTAAAGTCGTTAGCAAAATTTAAATTTCTCAAAAATCTGAATTCAATGTCAATATTGTAAAAGTTGTTTTCATAATATTAACATGACGAAAATGCAGTGTTTCTCCCAAGTATACCTCTTCAAACGGCGAAAAATTTTGTTTTTACTACCATTGGAAAATTGTGAATAGTTTGAAGGTGGATACACCAAAGCCTCAGGCAGTGAAATAATGCCTAAAAGGCATAAAAAAGCCTCAGTTGGCATCGCTGGTGCTAACTACTTCTTAAGACTTCTTGTACTGACCGATATCTTGTTTAAAAAAAATAAAATTAAGTGAATGAATTTGACCCCCCCCCCCCTCTCCCCTCTCCAGCGTATGCCCTTGAAGGTAATAAAATTAATATCTATACAACTAATTATTATTTACATTCATGAGAAAATTAAAACAAAATTTAACTTTTGCCGAATTCCCATAATATTTGGATTATATATCCTTTGCCAATTCATTCATTCCTTGTTTGTGGTTGAAGGTTGAGAAAAATAAAAAGAAGATGGCTGAATAATCAAAAAAAAATTACGTCGCTGGTTCATTAGTTTCCGCAACGCGTAGAAGTGGCAAGAGGAGATTGTGGCATGCGAATACTTAACGCCGAATACAAATAACGATAGCAATTTTATTTTTTGTTACAAAGACGGAACTCGGAAACGAAGACATTCCTTACATATTTACCTTGTTATAGGAGCTTGAAGTTTGCTGCTGTTTGTTAATTGCGCTCTATTCTATGAGTGAGTATGTTGTTATCTTATAGTGTCCTTTATTAGTGTTAGTTCTGATGATGTTGTGATAAAAAAAGAACCATTTCTGTTTGGATGGAAATATTACTTTGTGACACGCTTTTTTGGGGTTACATCGCGTTGATTAAACGCAGAACGAAAAAAAAAGGACGAAATAAATAAAAAAGAAAATACAAAATAATAATCGACCTTACTCTGGCTAAGTACGTATAGATATGATGTGTGTTTGTATAAGACGAAGGATATTTTTATTTATGAGGAAATGAATATTATTTTCACATTAATAAATTAACGATGACCTATGAAAATGATGTAAGCCTTTATTTTTACTCCAGGAATGTGTGTTTTTATGTTTTGGGTGTGTTAAAATATTTTTGCAATTTAAGGTTTTATTCTTAACGATATGGGTTGAGTAAACGAAGGGTTTACATCCAGGGACGATTTCAATCATTTTTATTTTTATTAAGGGTTTGCTCTTCCTCCCAGTCAGGAGTGAGTATTTTTGCAATTAAAAACAAACAGGTGTTGTAAAGCATTTGCATTCGCAATTTATAATAGAAATTATTGGTCCACCCGATCGTTTTACTTTTCCATTTTAATATATTTTCCAAATATTTAGCATTTGAGCAACAAAATCATTCCGAAATTGAGCCAAGCTGTTTGTTTTAGATAAAATTAAAAAAAAAAAAAAAATGAATAAGCGAAGTTGAGAAGCTGAACAGGGACCTAATTCCATAAGCGTTAGTTTTCTCTATTCACAAAAATCCGTGTTTCCTATAAATTTGACCATCGGATTTTCAACGGAGCTCTGACACTTCATTAATCGCACGCTCCTATGTGTGGGAAGCCCATTCACAATAGCTATCGTCTTTTACACCGGGTCTCCACCTGAAATATGAAATATTTCATAGATTACCATCTATCAAGTCCGAAGCCAGACAAATATTTCGGGGGGGGGGGGGGGGGGGGGGGGGGGGGAATTCAGTGATGTAGTCCATGGTATAATAAAATAAACATAGAATTTGATTTTTACTTATATTTTTATATCTATTACTCATCATCACAAAACGAGTATTTATCACAAAAAATAACATCACATAAATATCTATACGTAGGTATTAAAAGTATTTTTTACAACAGCAAATTAAGACGTCTGGCTTTCTGTGCAGCAAACACATCTATAACCTCTTCAGTATTTATATCAATTTCTCTATGAATGGACATCAAAGCTAATCCTGTCAGTCTTTCATCGCCGGTAGAGTTTCTCAGATATGTTTTTAATCTCTTCATCGTTGAAAATGTTCGTTCCGGTGTGCATGTCAAAACTGGAAGGGTAGCCAAAATTTTTAAAAGTTTGTAGATGTTTGAAAAAAGTTGTTGGTTGCATCTTTGAAGAGCTTCTATTGCATTTTTCGCACGGTCTTCTGGTAATTGTTGGTGGCATTTTGTCTTCCATAGTAAGAATTCAGCCACCATAGTGTCCCAATCCAAAAATTTCTTATACAATTTAAAATTTTCTTCATTAAAATTAGTTTCATTTTTACCGATAGTCGATGGTATTAAAATATACAAAGAAGAAAGTGTCGACTTATGATTCTCGAATCTCATTTTAAGTTGACTAATAAAGTCATCTAAGAAAGGAATCAAAATTGTTATCCTAAAATAGGTCTCTGGGTCTGTCGTACGTATGTTGGACCTATTCTGTTGTCTTCCCACAACTCGAAGAATTTTTATTTTTTCTTCTGCTGTCTGGAAAATTATATTGAATTCCAAAATAACATCCTCTCGAATTTTTTGGAATCTGTTTGATATCAATAATCAATTCAATATGTTCCAGAGCAGATACCAAGTCGCATGAAGGGGACTGTAAGATCTTGCAAAGCAGCAATGCGTATGTAAATAAAACACTCAAGCTGCACAAACTTATCAAAAAATCACTAGCTGTTAGCTGTAATAGATCTTAAAAAGCAGTTTGCCTTTGATGAAGTTTCAGCACACAACTCTTCCAAACTATGAACTATCGCTTGAAAAACTTCTTTGAATCTAATCAATCCGTCATGATTTTCAACCCAGCGAGTCTCACACATTGATGTTAAGCTCTTCCATTTAGTTTGTGGATAATTTTTTTTTATATTGGCCTGTTAAAAAAATTACCAACAGATTTAATTATGCCAATAATGTTTCGAATTGGATGAATTTGGCAAGAATGCCCTAAAGCCAAGTTTAATCAATGCGCGCTACAATGCACGTATAAAGCTTCTGGGTGGGACTCGCGTACTACTGCTTGAACTCTATTGAAACTGCCCCTCATAGCAGAAGCACCGTCGTACCCTTGTCCAATTAAGTTGCTGCAGTTAACTTCCAAATTTTGTAGTTCAGAGAGAATTGCGTTAGCTAAATAATTTCGATGGCGGGGAGAATCGGGCTGTTAGTGCAGAAATTTGGGAAAAAATTTTAATAAAAAGCTATTAATAAAAAAAAAAATTTCTAAAAAAATTTCGGGGTGGGGGGTTTCAAACCCCTGTGAACCCCCCCCCCCCCCCCTGGCTACGGCCTTGCCATCTATCACTTTTGATAGAAAGAAAGAGCGATAGTATACCATAAAATGTTAGTTGGGCATTTTTCTAGCTTACTATTTCATTTATATCAAAAATTTCAGAGGGCAAAGTTATGTAGTTAAAAGAATTAAAAGAATTGATTTATTGTTAATTTTGCTTAAATCCACAAGAAAAAGACCAAAACTTCCTTCTGGCACCTACAATTAATTATTTACATTCGAAAAAAAAACACAAAACAAAAAAATTGAAAGAAACCCACAAATGTCAAAAGGAAAATTGCTTCTCCATAGAATACCATTCATAGCTTTCTATGAGCAGAGCAATATGTGTCAAGACATTTTTTAAAGAATACTATAAGTAGCCTCCATGAGCAATTTTCATAGCATGCAATAAAGTATTCTATGAAATCTTTTTCGTGGAGCCACCGTGTAAGCAACGTCGAAATGTAAATGGCCCCTTTACATGTAATTTTATGCTTGAAAATAATTTTGTTGGTACCTATATACAGGGTGTTTCCAAATTAATGGATTTATGAATATGTTCTTAGAGAAAAGTCGTTTGCAGTGAGGGTCTATTTCGAATGTTTACATCATTTACCGATATATTTCAGAAAAGGCTATCTGATTAACCCAAATATATCTGTGACTATTATGGCAGAATTTTTTTTAGGAATTTATTTCCAGAAGAAGTACTAGCCTTTTTGCTCGTAATTTGTAACTGAAATGAGATTGATATTTTTGAGTCCAGATATCCAATTTCTAAACCTGCTCCATTTTGCCTTATAATGCCTTATAATGCATTTCAGTGTAATTTGGAATGAAATTAACAAAATATTCTAGTAAAAAATTAAACTTTAATTTTCCTTTTGTCAGATGTTTTGGCCTATTCTGCTTTTTCGTTCGAAAATATATCAGATACTAACCTTTCTCAGATATAGGCTATAGGATTCCCGCCCAAACGCGCCCAATAGAAATATTATTTTGCAAAATCATTAAATTCTGTTAAACAAAAATACTTAGAAAAACTTATAAAGTTAAAATTACATATCAGCTATTTTTAACAACTAAATTTACTTTAATTTCAGCTTGGATCTATTCCTTGTGATGTAAGTTTGCATTTGATATTTATTTGAACTAAAACTTGGCATGGCATACATTCATCCAGCACTTCTTTGTTTTAACATTAAACTCACAAAATATTATTTTTTTGTTCCATACCAACCATTTTAATTTATAGTTGTATGTCGAAACTCTTTTTTCAGGTTTGAATCTCTTCTAGATCTGCTAACACCTATCAAAGTGTCAATGTTGTATTTGTCTATTTGTGTATCTTAATATAATCAAATAATATGCATCTCTGTAAATGTTAAGCATTAAAAGTTTGCATCATTCAAAAGAAAACTTATATAAACTATGCTATCAATGTTTTAAATAATATAATTTGTAGCGAGTAAGCATATAGCAAATTTGTAAAAATAAATTCCCAAGTGGAAGAACTAAGGCCGAGACGGAGCAGGGCCGGAGGAAGTGAAGAAGTTAGGCGAACAAGGAGAAGACTTTTCAATATGGCTCCTTTTAAATTAAAATTTCGAATGGGCAGCTCGCGCAGCACATCCCAAGAAGTCGATGCAGATCCTCAGGTTAACGAAGCTCTCCTCAATCATTCGACTACAATTGGAGCTAGTAGTTCGACAATTGATTCAGCCGACGTCACTAGTTTGGGATCAATTGGCAACGAAAGGAAATCTTTGCTGCCAAACAAAACTAATAATTTACGATTGGGTAAGAGTTTTTGCATGTTTTATTTGCATCATAATACTGATTAAAATAGTCAATTAAATTTATTTGGCATTGATCTGTTGTAGAATCATTTAGCTGTGCCAGCTTTTTAAATTTAAAATAAAATTTTATTTAAATTAAAATCAAAATTATCACAATAAATTACTTTTGTTCCTATAGCTTTCCAGAAATATTTTTTATATTCCCTTATAGATTCGTTTGATTGGTTATTATAATTTCTCGTAAATTTAAAAATAATTAAACTTTCATTTGAATTATTATTCTTACATACACTTATTATTAAACCCATTGATGACTTTTTAAACCCTTTTTAAATGGATTATCGGTACATTTTTTAACAAATTTGAGTTTTTTTTTTTTTTGAAAAAGTGTCTTATTTCGGAATTTGAATTTGTATGGGAAGTGGAAAAATGCATGTCATTTTGAAATTTTCCAACGAAGTTATTTAAATTGTATTTCTGAAAATGTACATACATTATACGGCGTCCGCTATTTTCCAAACTTTTTTTTTTGGATCGGCCACATAATAAATCGAAAGCTTATGATCGAAGAATCAATAAAAAAAAAATAAAATAACTGCCGTAGTTAAAGAAAAAAAAATATTAGACTTAAAAAACGGGAAAGAAATTGAAATATTTAATAATTTAAAAAAATAAAAATAAATTAAAATTTTTTGTTTTTCAGAAATTTTGTTTTTTATTAAAAGCATTAGCTTCGTTCGTGTACTTTCTGCACTAAAATTCACAGTCTATCAAATATTGAGGAGTGGGGATGAAATTCTCTCAGAGAGAAGTAAAACTGCGAAATAGTACACGAATGCTTTGAACAAATAATTTTTACCGGTTTTTTAACGTCAAATATTTGAAAACAAAAAAAATAAATATCGTCATCATTTCCTTGAAAAGATTTTCAAAATAAAGTAAAAAAGTAAGAAAAAGTTAATTTATTACATTAATTAAATAAAACAGAGGAGTATAAGAAAAGAGATGTTCTGGCAAATACCAAAGTGAATTTTGACTGAACTCATATTTCTGCCCGAAGAATTTCTTTGGGCTGAAATTAGCAGAAAGGGGAAGTAATTTACTCTCTCGAGAGCGCTCTCTTCTGCGAAAAACTGCACATTTTTTGCGTAAACGAACACAATTTGCGTTAAATTTGTAGAAATTCGTAAAAATTCGTAGATTTGGGGAGTACGCGAACGAACCTATTATTGTTTTATAAAAATCAAAAAACAAAATTAGAATAGCTTGTTTAGTTTCAGAGAAAAAAAATGAAATGTGAAAAAGGTGAAAAGTACAAGTATGTGAACTTTTTAAAATTCGAAATAAATTATCAATTTTTCGTTTACATAAACATTTGGATAAAGTCCTTTTAAGGAATAGTTAAAAAACAATAATCAGAAAAAAAATTAAGAATAGCTAGATTAGTTCGAGAGAAAAAAAAATAAAAGGTAAAAATTGCAAAATCTCCATACAAATTTGTATGTATGGCTTTAGAGGCACGGGTTAATGACTTCAGACAAAATTTTTTTTGGTCAATACATTTGTCGTAGCTCATAAATTTTCGGTTTAGTGGGTGGCCAATCCAAAAAAAAAAAAAAAATAGAAATAACGGACACCCTAATGTACATGCATGTATGATAGTACCAAGTATTACTGCCTGAACAGAATAGAATGCTGGAACTGGAGCCGCAGACAGAACTGGAAGAGCTGTCAAAAAGTGTTGTACGTTATTTTTTTTACGTGCCCACAATGCAGCTTTGAAAGTATTTTGAAGAAAAACAAAAGAATATTCTTGTGTACAAGCTCAGAATTCACATTTTTTGTTTCCAATAATTTTCCTTTGAATAAATAATTTTTTTCGCGATACAAATAACCACAATATTTATCTCCGACCCAAAAAGTTGTTTTTTTTTTTGTCTTCATACAAATTGAAATGTCAAAAGTGTCGTACGTGAAAAGTTAAAAGTTGGTGAACTCTTCCGTCTGCGGCTACGTTACGTTGTGTTCGCAACATTGGCCACGTTCATCACCACGTTTTTGGCAGATCTAAAAATTCAGTTCTGAAAAACGTAACACTGAACGCACAAAAAAGTCTGAAATTATTTATTCTGTTTTTATTATTTTTTGCACTTTAAAATCAAAATCCGAAAAGCAATACGAGACCCAGACGATCAGACCACACACCAAAAAAAAAACTGGATCAAGAACTGTTTTTTTTGTTGCTTTTAGCTGTCATCTGAATTTTCAGATAGAATTTTTCATCTGAAAATTCAGAAAAAAACGTAAGAAACGTAACTAAATGTCAATCGACGTCAACTGAATTTTTATGACTGCTGGCCAATCAGAAACTCTAAAAATGACAGTTCAGAACTGTCAAATGTGCTGTTGAACGTGGCCATTGAATTTGCGTGTATTCAATATTTTGACAGCTATTCCAGCTCCGGCTGCAGTTCCGTCTCTGTCGCCATTCTGTTCAGCCAGTTATGCTTTATTATATCTATACAAGTATACAAACCCTTATATCATCATAGAGGAGATCTACGGATCTGGATCAGAATCATCCCTTGATAATAAAACAATGCTTACCATAAAAGGCATCAACCCGCCTAATTTTTAATCTTTAGATCCGGATAGAGAGCAAATTCTCAAATCTCCCAAATTATTTGTATATTATATTTTGAAAAATGATGCTGATCCAGATCCGTAGATAGTTAAACACGCCTATCACCTTACCTATAGCCATTTGAAAAATATTTGAAATAAAAAACTAAACCTGTTATGCGAGTTAATACTTCTATATGAGGGAAAACAATATTACATACCTACATACAAATTATATGTACCTAACCTACCTAGTTTGAGACAAATGGGTTAATTCGTCCGAAGAAGACTATTTTTGACAACCTGACATTTCTGTCTAAAGACAACAACTATACAGCCTCTTCAATAAATACTTACATACCTATTCACACAATTTTTTTTTCTTTTTGAATAAAATTAATTCAGCTAAAAAATATTTTATTCTTAATTTGGTATAAAAAGTTACATGTTTATCGTATTTAAACAACACCAGACTTTATTAAACACATACCCTTTGCTACTGTTTTAGCTTCAACTTCATATTTGAAGTTAATAGTAGAGGTACGGGCGTAACATAGTTCTGTAAAAGATAGTAAATTTACCTCTCACATAACAAGCATACTCGTAAGGACGTAAACCATTGAATACCACATAACTTTCATATCCATATTATATCTTCCTCTTGTGACTTTAATTATGCAAAGGGCTGTGGTGATGACACGATGAGAGTGTTGAAGTGATGTTGGTGACCTAACAAGTCACTATGATGACAACAACTTCTTTTTTCTGATAATGATTTAAAATTAAAATTTATTCATTCATATTTTTGCAGGATATTTGAATCCCACCATAACCCAGTGCACATCAGAAAGTACTGTTCCAAAGAGCCCACCGCCTTCCTATGAACACGTTCTTGAGGAAGTGAGTTTATATTTTTTTTTAAATTGATTCCTTTAAGCATAATAAAGTTGTTGAAATGCGCCATCGGCGGCGGCAACGGTGGTGACAGTTTATACTTGGTATCGGTACTGATGCTTAAATTTTTTGCCTTATTTTTCTTCTTTTCTTTCTGAAGAACACACGCCTTGCAAATAGTCTTGACCTAGGTAGTCGACTAACATTGTCCGCCGAAGACGGTTGTGGTGGTCGCGAGAGCGGGGATCAATCTTCCAAAATAAGCATTAAGAGCACATCGGGAAGAACCTCGTGTGAACAAATAGCAACCCAGTGTACGGATCCGGATTGCACTGAGAACACTGAATCGAATGAACATATCTCTGAAGACGCTCACAACAACAACAATCAGCAGAATCAGAACAATTGTAGACAGGACGAGGAAGACGACGACGATAACGAGCCTGACAATCGCAAAGAATCAATTGATTCGACTGAATATTTAATTTCTAGAATGACGGCACCTTCTTCAGAAGAGAATTTGTTAGATGATTGTAGTGGAAGTGCCTGTCATAGTTCAGATAACTCAGGATTTTGTGATCCCTTAATGCACAGTAAGTTTTAAATATACACTTAGAACTAATAAAGAGCTATAATAATATTTATATTTTATCATCAGATAACCATCATAACCATAACAGCCAGCAGCAAGATCTGGATTGCAGCAATCACGACCAATCACAGAATCAACCTCCACCTGAGTACTCAGAAAATCAGCAGAATCAGCAAAGTGATAGCGAAAGTGATGGTGGCTGGGACTCCAATCAAATGAGTCAAATGAGTGGAAATTACTCTCAGCAACAGGAGAGATCGGAAATTATAAGTAACAAATCATCGAAGGAAATCTACAAAGCAATTTCCAAACAATGGGGAATTACATGTAAAATGTCGGATCAATGTCGCTGTATGGAATGTCAAGGCCACTATTTCGATTGCGAGTTTGATGATGTAAGTCATAGGAATTTTTTTTTAAATGTCCTTTATTGCTAAGAAACTTTAAACGAACCAATAGAAGTGTAAATAAGAAGAATTCCAGAATAATTTAATTTTCTTACTCAGGACACTGTGACGTATACGTAATTTTTTTTTTTAAATATTAAATTAGGTGTAACTTAGGTTTAGCAACTAATTCTGCATACATTCTTCTAGCATGATAAATGTACATGTATACATATGTTTTGTAACAAAAACCTACTAATAAATTGCTGAACAGGAGAAACAAATCGACAAACAATAGGAAATAAAAAAAAAAATTAACAAATTATTTGTAATTTATAGCAAAATTAATTTAGTGCCGAGAACTCTGGTTCCCGAGAGGTCTTTATTTTTATTTTAAATTTCAATTCTTCCTCAGCTGTCCACCTTACAGTCGAGTTGTTCCGGATTCAATGAGGCCTTTTCATCGAACGAACTCCCTTTTAAAACATAAAACTCTCTAAAAGTAAATAAAAACTCCACCCAAATTGCCTTCGGTTGACTTTTTCTCCTCATTCTTCACCACGTATTTAGCCTTCAATTTCAATTAGCGCCAGTTCTCCGAGTTGTCAAAAAATTTTTAAAGTGATTTGTCACGAAGTTTTATATTTCGTAACAGTAGCCGCATTTTATTATCTACGCATCCAGATGCTCCCTGCAAAATAAAACGATACGGAACATTGACAGAATTCATATGAACATCTCTATTTTACTTAAGTTTTTGTTAATTTTCAGCCACGAAGGATTCGTAGAATATACGCAGCTTGGTGCATTATATCACTAATCTTAAATTGGCATTCCTACAAAAGCAAGCGTATATTGTATACGAATATTATTGTAACATTTACGGATGCTTTTGCTTTTCATTCGTACATTATACAGTACAATTCGTATATTGTACGAATATTATTGTACTATTTATGTTTAACCAATAAAATAACGGATATCACATTCGTAATCTATATATAAATAGGCTGAAATAAATTTTGTGGTACCATTTTCTCAAAAAGTATTTGACCGATTTCGATAAATTTTATATGGTTGGAAAGCCACAATTGCGGAGATGTGCAGAATATACTTGAGACACACATTTACACACTGTGGTTCATTTTTGTTTTTGTACTGTCGAACACTGTGTATATTTAAAAAGAATTAAAAAAAAATGTTTTTTTTCTTCAATATTTTCAAAAAAAATTGTTTGCGAAATTGAAAGTGTCAAATTTCGACACTGGACGATACTTGTTCTATTAAATACAACTAATACTTTGTACATTCTGCGTATACGGTCGAACCCACAAATGAATTTTTTCTATACTAATACTGGGTCACCATTGTTTGGCAAAATTCGTTTGGCATTTCTTGATTCGCCTTAGTCGTTAAATATTTTGTTTAATTCGCAATTCTTAATTGGCAATTTACATTTTGTTTTTTATTCATTACGTTTTTCAATCATTCTGCAATTTACATTCGGCGGTTTTATATTTCGCTTTTTGTTAAAAATATTTTCAATCATTTCGCAAAATTCATTTGGCAAATTATTCCTTAGTTTTTCTTTGTTAAGTATTTTTTCGCAAAATATTGCTTCGCCGTTTCATTATTTTACGAAATAACGCTTCGCCGTTTAATCATTTTGAAAAATATCGTCAAGCCGTTTTATTCTTTCGCTAAAAGATCATTTCCCCGTTTAGTTGTTTTGATCGTTTGACCAATCATTACCATCGTCTCTTTTCAAGATTAATTATGTTTTTTTTATTTGAGGCATGTAATTTAATGGAAGCCAAAACATTGCCAAACAATTGAATGCCAAATAAAAAAAACCTGAACAACAAATTGCCAAATAAAAAAAAGCGAAATAACAAAATGCTGAATGAAAAATAGCAAAATAATAAAATGCCAAATAAGAAAAAGCCAAATAACAAAATGCCAAATAAAAGATTGTCAAATCTAAAAATGCCAATCAAACAAAATATTAAGTGAAAATTGCAAAATGAAAATTGCGAAATGATGGTTTGTCATATTATATAAAAAACCAAACGTAATTTGCAAAACGCAAATTGCGAAATAACAAAATGCTAAATACAAAAATGCGAAACGACAAACGGCGAAATGTACCACCGCAAAACGTTAATTTGCCAAACAATTCTGGCGAAACATACCATACCCATAATACTACTTTTAGTTCGTAAATATTATTTGTAAATAAAACGAATGCAGCGAGGGAGATTCCGAAGTTATTCGTACGAGAAATTAACGAATGCTATTATCTATATGTACACAATATTTCTTAGTTTTTTTTTACGAATATTATTTGTATAAAAAAAATAAATTTGGTGGCACAAACGGCTCATGAAGAACCAGGGCCTAGCGACTTACAACTCTCAACCATTCCTGTGTGCGTGTCTGCAGGAATGGAGGGGACCTACAGTTTATTGCTGAATCCGAACGGCTAAGGTGAGCGGACTTTTCTATAACAAGAGATACTCTTGGAGAATTTGTCACTTCCTCGCAAGAGGTAGTAGCCCTGAAAAAAACTTCAGGTGGAAGCGGATGGTATTGAACCCCAGACCTCTGGCATGACAGTCCAACGCACTAATCATTACGCCACGGGCTACTACTACAGGTATTAGTAACACTTCACGAATGAATTCGTAAGGATATCACGATACAAATACTTCCTATATCACACGAAAATTCGTACAATACACGAATATTTTTTCCACGAATATCATTCGAAGTGATTTAAGTAATAAATTTGTTGGGTTTATATGTAAAAGCCATCTACCTACCAGACTAAGAATTAATTTTTGGATCTTTGGAATGGATCTAGATAGATAGTTGGATCCCGAATTGTTTTTGTATTACGTGCTTAATAAAATGCACGCCTAGGTCGCACGAAATTGTTCTTGTAGTAAAAGTTTCTTCGAATTTTAAAGATTGAACGTAATACAAAACAAATAATGGAAATTTGAATATGGAAAAGAGCATGAAACACGTTCTTTAAATTGATAAAACAACTACTTAATATGTTTTAATCTCAGAATGAAGAACGCCATCTCAAATCTTGAAAAAATGTGAACTTGTGCAGAAAAAAATAAAAAAAATCGTTGGAGCGGTTTTCTTAAAAAAGAAATATTTATAGGTAGATAGTATGTGTATAAAATTTCTTAAAATTTGTTGGAAAACAAATTTCATATGCAATTTTTAAGAATATAGACAACTTAAAACATATTTTCAAAAAAAATCATCAACTCGTTTTCAAAAAATGATTTAAAAAAAAAATTAACTTTTTTTTTAATCCAAAAAATATTTTTTTTGAAAATATATGTATACAGTATTATTCTTACTTGATGGGACCTCCTAAGTAAAAATTTTGATCAAAATCGGTTGAGCGGTTAACGAGAAACTCCAAAATCAAAAAAAAGGATTCTATGGCAGGACAACGGTGTTTGGTACATGTTTTTTTACCAAAATTTAGACATGTACACACAAAAATTGAAAAAAAAAATCGTTAGGGCCGATTTTGAGATAAATAACTTTTTTTAAAACGGTTGTATGGCAAGAAACGTTATTTTGTGAGCTAAAACCAAATCTCCCCTCTAGGGAATCACCCAAAAATCTTACGCTCCAAGTTTGAAGAAAATCGCTTAGACTTATAGGCTGTAGGCCAAGGTACAGACAGACATACAAATATACAGACATACAAACAGACAGACAGAATTTCGGGACCTACTTTTTTCGTGTTCTCCATCATCAAACTTTACATTAGTTTGATTGTTATCTCGAGTTCGATTTTTTGCACGAATTCATAACTTGCCCTATATTTATAGTAGGTACCTATTGTTGAATTTATAGCGGATTTATATCTAAGTCCTTTTCTTTGGTCCAGAAAATGAAAACTCGTAGACGATTTTTATACAAGAATATAATATTTATTCAATTAAAATCTGAGTAAGAATGAAAAACTTTTTTAAATTTAGGACTGATTGCAGAAAAACAAATTACAATGATTATTAACAAATTAAAAAGCTAAGTGAAAGCTTTAGTAAATTATACCAAATCCTATATATTTTCAACAACAATAATAATGTTTTTTTTTTTTTAATGAATGATTCAATTGAATGATTAAAAAGAATCTCAAATTGGCGTTATATTTAATAAAATTTATATTATAAATAAATATAGGTATACAAATAATTTATATTTATTTTAATTTTAGAATGATCATCAGAAAACAGATGGAGGACTTGGAGCTGGCACACCTATGTTTATTAGCGAAGTTATGCATGGATCTGCTTGCACGATTTTGTAATTACTGCATTAAAATAAACAAAGTAAAAAAAAAAAAACAATTGTAACCTGTTTACAATGCGAATTAAAAAAAAAAAATATATATTAAAAAATTTTATATCATAGATATGATAACAAAAATCATTGAAATTTAACACTTAAAAATGATGGAATATTGCCTATTGCACGTCGATTTCATTATATTATTAGTACTTTATTTAAAGTAAATTGCACTGAACAATTATTATAACTTGGTCATTACAAAAAAAAAAAAAAACAAATCAAATAAGAAAAATATTTTAAGAAATAACAGGTAATGGTTATTGACTTAAAGTTAATCAGCGTAAAAGTCAATTTACAACCTAGCATTTGTGTAAATAAACTTCATGTAGTTGAATATTACAATTACATGCTTGTTTAAGTTCAATAATTTGAATCTAGGTTTGAATAATGATATGAAATGTCCTTGATAAATGCATTAATATATTGGTAAACTTGACTTTAAGTGAATAACCTTTAAAGATCTTATCTACCAAGTTTATATTTTAATTGGAAAAGAATCATACAATCTAACATACTTGCACAAATGAAAAAACAAATATTTTTAAACTAAAAAAAAATAAAATGCCAAACTTAAAATGAAACTGATACTCGTTTATATACCCGCACAACATTAACACAAAAGCCCACCTGAATTTAAGTTAATTTTTTGTTTGATCTGAAAACTATACACACGTGACACATCATTAAAAAAACCTAATCAACCTAATTTGGCTTAGCATTTTTTTTTAGCAGGAATCATCTTATGTGAGCTAAGTTGGTAACAACCTTTAATTCTCGCTTGTCCTTAAGCATGTGTTATTTATTAGGGCCTTTATTTATAGATTTTTGTTAACCCCAAGAAATTGTATAAATGTCTGATACAGTTGAACTTTAAACACCTTATTGTATTAGAGTTATCAAATACATTCATATATGTGCATACCCACTTATGTGCAATGTGCATATTATTCTGCTTATCAAAATGTGTAGTACGAATTACTCAATTCACGATAAGATTTACCTAACGCTCTAAATTTTCTTTATCATTCAGACTTCCATCGATTGTAATGCATAAATTTAGGCAACACTTTTCGCTCACATCTAATTTTGTCATAATTTATTTATATATTTTATTTTCAATCAATCATTTCTGCCAAAGGAACGCTCAAGCTGTAGGTACATACGTTCGCAATCTGTTAATATTATTTTGTTTGTTTAATTCTTAAAAAATAGCTTAAAGGCCAAAAAAGTTTTATAAGTTGGTCCTCTCTATTCAAGTCTTATTAAAGTAAGGTTCTTAAAAAATAGAATTTGATTTATTAAAATTTAATATAAGATCCACTATTTTATTTGATCTATATTTAACAAGAATTATCTCTCATTAGGTTATATACACATTCGTACATACCAATTTTCAAAACTAAAAGCTTAAAATGATTATTTTTATTATTATCGAATGAATGCATAAATTTATAGTTTTTATTTGAAGGATCATAAATTAAAAACAATAATAATATATTTCTCAGCCAAATTTATCCAAAATACACAGACAACAGTGTGTGTGTGTTTAAATTAAATTATTGAAATTTGAATATTTAAACTAAATTAAATATAAAAGCAAAGAAAAAATTAATATTCAAAATCAAATCATAATCGTATATATATTTTTACATAATTAAAAAAAAATTAAAAAAGATTTATCTTTGTTTCTAAGAAAAATATTTATCAATTCGACATTTTTAGCAGTTTCTCTAAAGAAAATGAAATAATTCAAACTCTTTTAATTTGTTCATTAAATTAAAAAAAAAAAAATAATAACAAACAAACAAGAATCCAAAAAGTTAAATGAAAATACAATGAAAGAATACAACAAAACAATTTAACAATTACGTAAAAAGACTTTACGACGGCCTTTTTGTAAAATTATAAGAAATACATTATATTTCTTATTTGATATTAGAAATAAAAATAAAAACAAAAATAAAATGTAGCAAAATAAGAAAAATTCAGCTCTGTACTATAAAATTATAAAATGCAGAAAATATACAATGTTCTCTGAAACGAATTAACTTTTAGTAAACAAAAACCAAGAAATAAAACAAAAACAAATAATATTTTGTGTTCTCAGAAAAACAAAAATTGAAACGATCATGTATACCAATATTAAAACTCAAATGCAGAGGCAAAGGCAAACACCAAATCACAAAGTTATAAAATAGAAGATGTACTAAATTTTTAGATTTAGACAGTGTACCTACATAAATAGAGAAACAACTTGCAACAACAAAAATAAAAAAATAAACAAAAATAAAGAATGATAGGTAATTATTGTGACACAAAGTTAGAAATGAAATAAAATGCTGATCCTTAAAGAATATTTTATTTATTTTTTTTTTCTTAATTTGTACGCCTTTGGAAATTTGAGTTCATTTGAAGCCTACACAAATTTGGTTTCTCATATTATTAAGATAATTATAATTTAATTTGTTCTTGAATGACACCTGAGACACAAGTTAGTTAAAGTATTATAGAAGGATAGAAAATTGAATTGAGGATTGACAATTTATTTATTGGAACTGCCAAAGAAATGCTAATTTATCACTCATTTTTGTTTTCCCCCTAAACAATTTTTTTCTTAAAATGATCCCAGGAATCATCTTTCAAAAGATACCGTGCATAAACTAGGTGACACCCTGTATGCTTGTAACTATGTACATACAAAGTTGATATACTTTATGCAATACTTATACATTATATGCCTTCCACATAATTAGAGGAAAATTGTTTTTCATTTTTTTTTCGTATGAGCAGGAGCACTATTAACTTGTCTTTAAGAATTTTTGGAATCTTCTAGATAGTGTTAAAATGCGTCAACTTTAATAAAAACCTATTTCTTTTGTTTAATAAATTACTTAGGTACCTACTTATTGAGTTACTAAAAGCTGCGGAATGCCCAAAATTGCTGTATGTATATGTAGTGATCGACTAAATAAAACCAACTACGTTTTTCAATTCAATAATTTCAATATTTTATTTAGCAATTTATTTCAGTGAGCGACGTATGTGAACCGATGTACCAGACTGACTGACTATTAACCGCGACCGTCTTGTACAGCTAACGCTAATGTCATCATCGCATCGTTTATATAAAGTCAACGGTGTTATTTGGTTTATGTAATACTGGGGAATAGCTCGAACAGTTTGATCTTCTGTTGTAAATAGAAACCGTAGCTGCATCGCCTGATGTTAGAATTTTTGTTTTTCTGTTTCATGTGGTGGTCACTATATATACATAGGTAAATATGTACGTACCTACAGGTCATCAGAAAAAAAAATCGTCTTGGATAGGTCTTAATCAGTTCAAATAAATGAAAAAGCAATTGAAGGGTCCAGGAGAAAAACATCACGAATCCATTTAAAATGATTCCGAGAAAAACAAAAATATAAGTTAACTTACTTATATGTTCTTAGACCTATAACATAATTTTATTTTTATTTCATGAATATTTACATTTAATAAATAAATATAACGGCAAAACTAACAATGTCATGCTGTACAATATTTTAAAGCAAAAAATCCATTCTTGTATACTTTTTTTAATTCAAATTATTTTAGTGAACAGTTTTTAAAAAATTATTTTTCAAACTCAAAATTAAAAAAAAAAAAAAAAATTGTATTTAGACTAATTTTTTTCAAAATTTTACGTTCTTAAGGGGTTTTTTGTTTGTAGTATTCAATGCTCCTATTAATTTTAAGTCAAACACTAAAACCAGATGCTTTAAAATTGAAATTATTTCTATGGACTTGTGTCATTCTTCAATACAATATTTTGGAGTCGTTCTTTGTTATGGTGGAATAACCATTTTTTTTTTCAAAAAGTAAATAGGACATCATCTCACAAAATGCTAAAAAAAAATTCATCATTAGTTTTATTTTGTAAAAAAAATTGGACTTGTTCCGTTTTTCCCCTGGACCCTTCAATTTCTATAATTTTTTCTTCCCCTATAATTCCTGTAACCGTGTAATACAATATTATGCTTTTTTGCATCGAATAAATTTCGATAAAAGCTGGGGTTTGTAGGTTGAAACCAGGCAAACAAAAATTATTCCGGAGAAGGCTTCTATTACCCCCTACGAGTAATTCCATATGAAATCGTCTAATCGAAAAAGCCAGCAGATTTTAGATTTTGCTCAAATTTTGTGAGATTTTGATAATGTTTGGTATTTATTATATGAATTGAATTATTTTACATAAAAACTACTATCTTTCAGCTTTAAAATGACATCTAAAACGTACAGATTATCTTTAATAGAAACATTTTAAGGCATACAAATATTTAAGCATAAAAAACAGATTTCCTTATGTTACAAAGGGGGCAGGGGAGGACTGGAGATTGCGAAAATGAAATAACCTAGGATTTCATTCTTCGAAACCCTAAAGAAAAAGAATATTCTCACAAAATTTTGGGCAAAATTTAAAAAAAATAAATTTAATTTTTTTAGACTTTTTTCATATGAAATAACTCCTACACGAAGTCTAAGCCAAGCTATTAAAAAAAACGGCAATACTAACAATAACACGCGAGAGCTTTTTTTGAATTCATTGTACTCTATAACTATGTTTTTAATTCAGGTTACTTAAGTAAACAGTTTAAAAAAAAATGGTATGTTTGGGGCGAGATGAAAATATGAAATATTTAGCTTTCACCGTGAACTTTAAATCCTGTAAAGCTCGTTTTGTTACGTTCATCATAAGTCCATGTAAGGTTTATTTTAGACGGGTATAGTTTGTTTCGTTTTTTTTATCTCGTTTTTTTTATTACTTTGTTTTAGTCGTTTTGCATTTCGTTTTTTTTTTTTCAGTATTTTAATCGCCTTATATTATTTGGTTTTACGATTATTTCGGATTTTGTTCTTTTCGATTTCGATTACTTCGCCATAGTTTATTTATTTTTTATTTTTTTTATGTAAAGAGACCAAGGGAACACTGAAAACTAGATGTCTTTATGCCTTCTAGTTTGTGAGAAAATTACCAAAACTACTTTTTATTCATTTTTATTTTTTTTTTTTGGTATTTATGTAAGCTTGCTGACATTAATACAGTGCTAGCACCCAGCACTATAGCTTATAAACAGTTAACCCCCCTGCTTGGCCTAATATAGGATTTAGGTTATGTGCGAGGTTAGGTGTATGCAAAGATTCTTTTGCATTTAAAGAATCTGGATTTAAAGAAATTTTGAATGTATCCTATGTATAATCAGTGAGATAGGATTTACCGGTAAATTCTAGGATGTCATTATTTCGGCTTTTTACGGTAGAGCAAATCCTATGTCAACATCATCAACTTTCGCAAGAAAATCCATTATAATTAGGTTTTCTTTTGCCCTTACATTTTAATACGTTACAAATTGTACTTTTATCCCTTTTAAAACCTTTTAATATTTTGTTTGAGAAGTTTGATAGTTTGGAGCTTGCCGCGCACGATTATAATCATACTGAAGACAAAATAAACCCACGCCAAAACAATAGATTCCAATACAGAACGAAATGCGAAATAAACCGTAAGCGAGATAACCTTGACCTAAATAACTCATTGCACTTTTAACGAAATTACAAAACGGGTAAAAAAAGAGAAAGAAAGAAATGCGAAGTGATCGTAGGTATGGCGAAGTGATTGAAAAACAAAGTAGGTAAACATAATCGAAGTAAATAGAAATAATTATAATAAAAGCGAATCAACGAAATGCAAAGTAAAGAAAAAAAAAACGAAACAATAGGCACCCATTTTAGACATAACATATGTACTTTGAAGTATTCAAATCGTTATTCTCATTATTCGGAGGCCTTTGAATGTTTATGTCTAAAAGTGTTGTCCTAGACAAAGTGTATTGTTTTGTTAAGTACCTATGTATGTATCTAAAAAAAATTGTTTGGACAAAATGCCCACATGTTCCTTTTAAAAGAGGTTCCCTACAAGAGGTAAGATTATAAACTGTAAAGAATTTAGCTACATAAACTACCAAACTTAGAACTTTTTTACAAAATATTTATTCCACTCCCGGGGGTCGATTGCGATTCTCGTTCTGTCAAGCTGTGAAGTGATATAAAATTTATCATTTCAGTTTTCACAGAGATTTTCCATTTTATCACATCACGAATATGTCTTATGCGATTCAGGAACTCTTTATGATAAATATGTGTTCTAAAATGTACCAAATGAGAAAGCCAAGCCCTCTCACAATTTCTCTCTTCAAACGAAACTGAAAACTAATACGCATACAAATTTGTACTTTTTCAACCGACATGAGCGATAAAAAATCAAACAAAAATACTAACCCAAGGAAAGAGCATCCATGTGTACATTTTTTTCCCTCAGAGTAAATTCAATTCGTTGTAGTAGTAGCCGTGGCGTGATGGTTAGTGCGATGGACTGTCATGCCGGAGGTCTAAGGTTCGATCCCCAGCCTCGCCACCTATTTATTTAAAAAAAAAGAAAAAAACGGCTACTGCCTCTTGCGAGGAATTGACCAATCCTCCAAGAGTATCTCCTGTCACAGAAAAGTGCCGCTCGTTAGCCGTTCGGATTCGGCAATAAACTGTAGGTCCCCTCCATTCCTGCAGACACGCACACAGGAATGGTTGAGAGTTGTAAGTCACTAGGCCCAGGTTCTTCATGAGCTGTTGTGCCATCAAATTTATTTATTTATTTTGAGTAAATTCAATTCGTGTCTCTCGTCTGGAAGTAAAGTATACAACTTGTTTATTCTCTCGGTTTAATTCCACCCACATGCGCAGGGTCAAATAATAATTTTCTTCACAGAAGCTTCACAGAATAATTTGTTTGTGATAAAAATTTTATCACGTGAAGAGATTATGACCCTTGATTTCAGTTTTTCAGACATCCAGAATCGAATTTCTTGTTAAGCTGTGAACAAATTTATCACTTCACAGCTTCCTAGAACGAGAATCGACCCCCTGTTTGGTGTCGTTTAATTTGTTGTTTCAGTTTAAAAGCTACAAGCCTTCTTTCTCAATGAATAAGAAAACAAACACAAGTTTAATCTTTGTTTAATACTTTTCATAAATATTTATTTTCTTTTTTATTAAATTTAAAATAGCAATAAATATTTTATTGTTTAATTCTTGTGATTCGTAGGGAAGATATTTTTTATTCTTCTTCTGCTTGTCTTTAGTTTATTTATTTTTTTTTTTTTAAGTTTTGAAAAGTACATACATATTTCCAATCATCAAAAATGAATTAATCTTATTACATTATTTTATGTTTGTGTTTCATCTAAAAATTACAATAGATTTATATTTTTCAAATCACAATCAATGGATTTAACAATTACAATTTTATATAATATTTTTTTTTGTATTATGATGTAGGTAAGTAGAATTTATATTTTGTAATTATCCAAAAGTGTATTGTGTAGTATTTTTGTATGATTTTTTTTTCTTAAAATTACATATAATGTTTTTTCTTTATTGTTTTACTTCTCATATTAATTTAATATAATTTTGTATTGATTTAATTAAAGCATTGTCATAATCATAATGATAGGGTTGTTGTGTTGTTACATTATAATCAAACCATTTTGTTTGGTGTTTTACTTTTTAATTCTTTTCTGTTATTTATTATACTAATTATTTCCATTCAATTCTATAACATATATAATGACATAAACATAATATATAAGTAAATTTTATTTAGGTACTAAATAAATAAATATCATCTTAAAACAATTTAATTTTTTCTTTACATTTCTTATATCTTTTCATTTCAAAGGATTTCGAAGTTTTAAGAATAAAGAAGGAGGCACACAAGAGAAATATTATTTCTTAATTTTTTTCTGTTTTGGTTTTTTTTTTAATCAAATTTTAACAATTTCATTATAAGTTAAACTTATTTAATAGGTTAATAACTTTTTTATAAAAATATTATGTGTTCCAAAAGAAGTCCATAAGTACACAAATAAACCCCATCTTTTGAAAAAAAAAAAAAAAAAAACAAACCTTGCCTTTTTGGTGGGACTGGTACAGGGTGAAGCTGGATTTTAATGTTATTTTAAAACAATGTTACCAAATGCCAATTGCTATTGAGCTTCAAAATGATATATTTACAGATATCGTTCTCCTTTTTAAACTACGGGAAAAAGCCTCTGTTTAACAAAATCAACAGAGAACAGAAAGAGCTAGAGAAAATCGAGTGAAAAATCTTACTGTTGTCGCGCCTCACAAGAAGTTTTTTTTTACAAACAAACAATTTATGAGAGATAATTTTTACGTTTTCGCTATGATTTTGTGGTGACAATTTTAAACAATTATTTGCAGAATTTTTCAATGGAAACATTTTTCAGCTCTTTCGGTCAAATTGAAGTTATTTGTGATGTTTGGAAAAGCAGCACTTTTGTTGATAAATATTGTGTAAAAACATAAGGGGCTGATTGAGATATTAACTTTTTATAAAACCTTTAATTTTTAAGATAATTAAAAAAAAAAATGGAAAAAATTGCAATTTGTTTTTGGAGGCGGATTTATTTATTATTATTTCTATTTTCGGTTATGCCTTAGTTTTTAGAAACTTTAATTTTTTTTTTTGATGAAATGAACTTGGATAACTTTAAATTTGACCGTGAATTCTCAGGCAAGAAGTTTATTAAATATATATAAAATCTTTTGACACGTTTTTGTTTATTATTTTGAAATAATTTCTTTAAACACTTTTTATTTTGAACAAATAAAAGGGTTTTTTTTTTATAATTTTGAAAACACGCGTATAAGATATTAAAAAAAAAAAACATTTGAAAATGCACTCAAGTTATCTCGCGAATATAATTTTAATAAGCCTTACTAAACAAAAATATACACACAAAAAACTTGTTACAGAAAATACAGCGAAGAGTAAATGCAGTTTTAACACAAAAGATGTCATCCAAATTACAAAGATAATAAAACTCTTCTTTTGTTCGAAGATTTCGAATTGGGGGCATTTTTTTACACTCATCTTAGAGAACACATAACATTTTGCTTAAAACATTTTCAACAACATATACATACATATGTGCATGTATATTTACACGTCCATACATATATGTATATATAAAAAAAAAACACCAAATAACAATTCGAGGGAAAATAAAAGACATAAAATATAACATAGACTGTGAGAGAAATCAAGGCTATAAATTAAGTTATTCAATTTAATTAAACACAAGTCGGCGTATTAGTCGACTCTAAAATCAAATTCTTACTCTTCGAACACATCTCACAAACTCGTTTTGTGTCGGGATTCAAAAACGTACAAAACCTACAACTCCATTCGTTCGGACTCGTCACAATGACTTGTGTTGCAATTGTATTGCTTGGATTATTTGTTATAATAGAGGGTGTTCGTGATGATGAGCTACTCAAACGACTTGAAACAATTCGTTCCTGTGCGATTTGTTGCTGATGATTGTTGTCTTCGTCGAAGTTATTGTTCAAGTGCTTGGTGTTCGATTTCAGACTTGGTTTTAAGTGCAATACCTGACCATTTTCAACCGGCTTCGATTGTACCTTTAGAATTGACTTTTCGGTGCCATTTCGATTTCGCGAAACAGAGGGAACCTTGTCGAGCGTTTTTGACTTTCCATTTCCAATGTCGCCATTTAAAGGGCGAGGTTTTACCTCTGTGGTGCGACTCACGCGGCGCTTTTCCGTGCCTATATGACTTCCCGTTGATATATTCAGCGAGTCTAAATCAAGGCTTTGTACCAATAAGTCACCCCTTTCACCGAGGTCTTTTGAATAGCCGTGTTTTTCGAGATTCTGAAACACATAGTCCCATGACTCAAATGATCCAACACCATCTTGGTTTTTATTAGCTTTGAGAGCTTTTTTCGCAGTCATCGATTCGCTTCCGCTGGCTTTTGTATTTTCAACAGTCACAAAATCATCGAAATTCTCAAAATTGTCCAAGGGAGCATGTGCAAGCTGAGTTGTGTGGGTTCCACCATTGGTTTGTACAACAGCATCCAATGGAGGCTTTTTATTGTCTAGTATCTTTTCGTACTCTTGTAGGATTTCCGAATTTTTCAAGTATTTTTCAGTCGTAACCTTTCGATGTTTCCCAGGAATGGGTGTGGCATATACATAGTTTCCATCCAAATCGTCTGAACTTTCTATGTGATTGTTATGATTTCGGCTGTAGATGTCCTTTTGTGAGGGCAAAGTAGCTTGCGCCATGCTGGAACGACTTCGCCTGTTATCGTAAATCTGTGTAGTGCGGTCGTGCAAATCGAAACTGTTATTTTGGGAGCGGGAGTGAGAGTGTGGGAGTTCATGAGCAGTGGGTCGTTCTTCAAAATCGATAAGCTGATGATCTGGCGGAAAAGATCTCTGCCTATAGTTTTGAAAGTCTTTATTGCCTCCGCTATTTCGTGACTGATGGGGAGGGTAATTGCAAGGGGTTATTTTGGCATAGCCGCCGTTGCAATCCGCATATGCTGCAGCATCGATACTTGGTGGAGGAATCTTATGACCACATCCCGAAACAGGATGATACATGTTTCCAGAGCCATTATAGGCATATTGATTGTGGTTATTCAACTGGTTGGATATATTGTAAGGAAGAGGATAACGATTGCCTGAGACATTGTATGGATGGTTGTATGCATTGAAGTTGCAAGTATTTTGGTAACTTTCAACACATTCGTAGGGATTGTCATAGAGATGTTGTGGCTGGTGGGATTGAGGGGGTTGGTCGAAAGAGTGTCGATGGGGCAAAGGCGGACCATCTGAATGTTCGTTGTAGTGCTCTAGACTTCTAGAGTGTGACATCTGAGCGTAGTTTGGATGTTTGCAATGAATCATGTTGTTGGTGGGATGATGAATAGTGCAGGAAGGGTTATAGCTTGGCTGCGAACGCATATTACATCCATTCGGAATTTGATGAATCGGAGGTCCAGATGATGGATGCAAGTGATGATGGTAGTTTCCATGAACTGCACAATTTTCGCACGATGATCCACTCTTAACGGCAACAGGTAGAGGTGCTATTTGAGATGCAAATTGCGCTTCTATACAAAATATTTAATTAACTTGTTTTACTATGATTGCCTTTAAATAATTTCGCCTTACCTGCAGCAAGTTTCTTCGCCCGAAACCTTCGTTCTTGTTCTGCATAAGCTATGGCTTTTATTGCCTGGGATGCACCACCTTGTAAGTAAGAAAAAATTCTAATAAAGATTTGCCATGGTTTGAACATTGATTAACTACCCAAGTGAGTTTCTCTAAATTTAAAAATATCAATCCAAGAGCATACAAGTGGGAGAGCTGTTAGTCCAGCTTTAATTTGTTTCATTATTTGGCATTCAACATAGGCGGCCATTGCATCTCGAGATACGTTTGTGACTTGGTCCGGACATATCGGTCCATCTAACACGAGTATCTGATTTGAAATCTGACGGTAGCCCATCGCCTCAAAGAGTTTTTCTGCATCAACTAAATTAGATTTTATTTCATGTTGATAAAAGCCGGAATACATCTGAAATAAAAACATAAAGTAGTAGGTATCGAATATTTCAAAGTATCTTCGAACTGAATAAAAATATTCACCTTAATAACTCTGTACTCTTTTCTCCATGGTTTTGTGAATAAATTATTAGCATATTGACTTATTGACTCGAACCCAACCATTGCCTTGAAAGCATTGAAATCATCCAATTCTTTCACAGTCTTCTTTAACACATGAGCTGTTTCGGGTAGGAAAAATTTCCTATCATGTGGCACAACACAGAGGAACTCTTTTAAACATGCTAGAATAAGAAATAATAAATAAAGTCATAGAAATGCACATGATAAATACAAATAAATGATGCAACTGCTAAATTACCTTCTAACTTCTTGCGTTCCTCCAGCTTTTGCATACTTTCTTCAGTCTCTAGAAATGTCCAATGCCTTTGGAGTATTTCTTCCCACAAATCCGGTAAAATATCACGTGGCACAAAATCAGACATTTTTACTCTCTTTTATTATTATCGTTTCGTTTTTATAAGCTTCTTGTTTGTCTTTGGTTGATTTTTTTTTTCGTTTTCTGAAATTGTCAAATGTTAAGTTATAACAAGTAATTTTAAGAAATGACATGTTTCAATAGAATCTTTTATTAAAATGAAATATACTTTTGAGTTCCGTTTTTTAATTTCAAATTGAATATTTATTTTGATATTTTTATTATTTCGAAATTTCGCAGCCTAACTAAAATTAATTTTTCTGTTCAAAAAAATTTTTCAACTTTTTTCTGTTTTCGGCAAATGCCGATTAAAGCCACAGTGTGATCTGTAGTAGCCGTGGCGTGATGGTTAGTGCGATGGACTGTCATGCCGGAGGTCTAAGGTTCGATCCCCAGCCTAAGATATGACAAAAAGCTAGAGCGTGTAGGTTGAGTCGAGACAAGAAAAAAATCGGATCGGAGATAGTCTATTTCTCCCCTTTTAGGCGGGAGGGGCAATTTTCCAAAAAATGGACTTAAAATAGAAGTCATGCTACACTTTTTTTTTTTTAAAGCCAGAAGTCTATTGTTTTTATTTGTTTTTAGTTCAAATTTTTTGAGAGAATAGTTTTTAAAAAATTAAGTTTCAAACTGAAAATTGAGTTCAAAATAATTTTCTTCAAAATTTTACGTTTTTAAGTACCTACTATTTTTGCTTAATAATATTCGATGCTCCTATCAATTTTTAATCAAATACTAAAAACCGGATATCTAAAAATCTTTTAGATTTTGAAAAAATTGAAAATAACGAAATCTACTTTACTACTTAATTAGTAGAAATAGGATCTTTGGAGCAACAAAATAACGGGTGGAAGTCGAATTTAAGGAAAACTTACTTTTGTTATTTTCAACTTTCTCAAAAACTATAATATATTTTGACATATAGCTCATTTGTTGCAAGAGAGTCATAACTCAAAACATGATAGTTTTGAGTTTATTATGAAATCTTATGTAAAGTATTATTTACTTTAATTTTGTAAACCTCACATATTGATATCTCTTCTCAATTTTACACACTAACCACCTTGTTTCTTGCACTACTGTTGTTTTTCCATAGCTTTTTCATGAAAACGAAATTTTCAATCGCATTTATCTCGAAACATCATATTTTGAGTTATGACGGTCTTGCAACATATGACTAAAAATTGATGGGATCAATAAATACTAAACACAAAAATACTTTTAAATAATGTAAAATTCTCAACAAAACTAGTTTGAACACAATTTTTCTCGCCTGACCGGAGGGAAATATACCACCCGTCCCATAAAATTTTTTTTGTGTCAACTCAACCTAAACGCTCTAGCTTTTTGTCACACCTTAACTGAATTACCCTGTATAAAAACACAATAAGTAAAAACATACAAGAGCGCGTGATTCATATTTCAATTGCAGTGGACAGTAGTATACCAGGTCAATAACCAATTTATTGTTCTGCTCCAATGAAGTTTAGTCATCATGACATGAGCTCGATAAACATTTTTTTTTAATTTAATTTTTGGAAAACTATTGCACATCGCCGTATATCTGTTGTAGCTTATTAAAGAAAAAAAATTCAATTGGCTTAAGAAAATGAAAAATAAAATTAATTTAGGCAAATACAAATATTCGATGACAAAGAGTATAGAACATCTAATATTTTGAAAAGATCTCTTATAGTAGTTTGCCTCGGAAGTCTGGGAAAATGTTTGTGCATATTTACGGCACTAAAAATGGACTGTTTTGGTTGAGAGTTGTAAGTCACTAGGCCCTGGTTCTTTATGAGCCGTGTGGGCCACCAAATTTATTTTTAATTTTATTTTTATATAATATATGTTCTGAAATTTTTTTTTAGCTTTCCATTCAGAGTCAGTGCAAGGTGTTTGGGTTAATTAGAAAAAGGAAGTGACAGTTTTTGACAACGAAAATCTAGTCAATATTCGCCAATCTAAACATAACAATATCTTATCGGTAATTTTGCCCAAAAATCTTAAATCTGAATTCTTCTTATGACGTGATCGAAAATTTGTTTTGATATTAATTTTATCAGTCTTATTTATAAGTTTTCCTTTAGAACACTCTTGGACAGTTGTCCAGTTCGGCACTGTCTAAATAGTTGGATTCATTAGATTAATACGATTTTGAACTGATATGCGTACTTTGTTTTTTTGAGTACAGCCTCAACGGCATAATTTTATTAAGTGAAAATAAAAAAACTGGAATTCAAGCTAAATATTAACAACACGTGCAAAAAGGCCAATTCCGTTTAGGACTGGATTAAAAAACTCGATATGTATTATATTTTTGTTTTGGTAGTATGTTGTTACGTTGAATTTGCAAACACAACTTTGAAGTACAAAAATTTTCAAACATTCAAAGTCATTGTATCGTTCGAAGTTTATAGTAGATACCACCACAGTACAAATATGTATTTAAATTGAAATTTAAACGTTGTTTCCTTACAATATGCAAATTCTGTTTGTATTTGATTGAACCAGAACTTAATTTTAAGATAAACATCTTTAAGATACGCCGGAGGTGGCCACGGCGCAGTGGAAGTAGTGCTTGACTGCTAACCTGGATGTGTGGGTTGGAGCCCCAGTCTAGGCAGCATTCATTTCTATATTCCCTCAACTGAACGCCACCCCTGGGATTTAATGAGATAATCAAAACCTTATTTCTTAGTCCACTGCACCAACAAAAATCTATCCTATCCTTCTATTCCTTCTAACATTGCCTAATTTATAAGACCCTAGGTCTTACTGGCAAATATATGTTTGTGTCGTTTTTTTTTTTTTTAAATGTAGGTAATAAATAAATTAATATTAAACAAACAAATTATTAAAGACACAATTTACCCTAAACGCACTATACTCAGCAGCAATGATAATAAACTTGCGCCCATCCCATAATAAGTTTATTATTTAAAGATTATTTGAAACAATGGGTTTAATTTTAATGATTTGCAATTATACATAACTACAAACTTGGATTTTAAAATTATTTTTTTTTTTCAAAAAATAATTTTGTTATCTAAAAATTGCTATTGTTTCTATCTATGTATGTAGTATATCCGGTATAGTTTATGATATTAATATAAGAGTTTTCAGGTACTTAATTTCTCATAATGATCCTAACTCTATTAATTTTCACAAAATCTGAATAATTTCAGTATTAAGCCCAGTTAACACATTCTGTATAATGAAAGCAAATAAGTCAGTGTTCGCGAAATAAGTCTCATACTTTTTTTTCTCAATGGGTTGGAATCTCTTCTTCTTCGTGCTCATGCCCACACCTCACACTCCCAACCACCACCATAGCCCTAACAAGATAATAATAGCAAAACAAAATAAAAAAAAAAAAAATAATAAACAACTTATCCGACGTTGTCGATTGAATATTTAACCTTGAGTGTGACTCATGCAGCAAGTGAGTTATCAAAAAGTCGTTTCAGCGTCATCTTTTGTTTTAGTTTAAAGTAGTTTTATATTTTGCTGTTCTTGTTGTTGTTTTTGAGGATTTCTTCTTCTTCTTTTCGTTCGGTTTGATTTTCTCGGCCTCGAGCAGTGGGTGGTGGGTAAATTATGCTGGAAAGCACATACATATGTATGTACATATATAATATTTTGTCATGAGTGAATGCTTGAAAGAAATATTTATATGGCAAAACTTGTTGTGGTGAAGTTTGCACGCATCAACCATAACAATGACTTGAAAGTAGAGTAACTAATTCTGTGACAAGTGAATGCAGTTGCAAAGGAAGTTTTAGAGTAGTTGCTACAAGAAAAAAAGCAGCAGCAACAGCCGCACAGTGAACAATATTTTTTTTTGTTTATTTCCTATCAATGGTCATGCTCAAGGTGGTTTCTTTATCGTTATTTGTTTCTGTGATAGCTAAGATTAGTATGCAAAGACTAATGAAGTCGAATGGTATGCGACAAAACACTACAACGCACATCATTGTGGAAGCAAAAGTTGAATGACACTCGTGGCATTTCATTATTTTATGCATTAGCTGCCACAAAATCAGTTCCTTAAGTAATTTCTTTGAAAATGATTTATTTAAAGATTTATATAAAGCAATCGTAAATAACGGTTTGATCAACGTCGAACAGCTAACCTGAAAAAAAAATGGCACAGTCAAGAAAAGTTTACTTCATTGCTAACCATCTTTAAAATTTACCGGTTCAGAATAATGAGATAGAAGAAAAGTGTTAAGAAGCCTTTCATGGTACAAGAAAATTGTTTTTAGTATGTACTAACATGAGATATGAATGAAACTTCAAAAAAGGGTAGGTATTCATAGTCGAGTTACTCGATGTTTATTTTGTTGGTTTATTCGAGTAGTTCTAAGCATAAAACTGCAATTCTGACAAATTTATAAAAAGAAGGTTGAGATTTCAACTGAAAAAGTTAGGTGTTCCGTTTTTTCAAGATCTTTTTTGTTCAAAAATTAAAAAAGTTTATCAAATTTTATTTACATAGGTACATGTATTTTATATCTTTGAAAACTCAAAAGTTTTTTGACGAACTAAGCGAGGTTAGTGATACAAATGTTTGGAAATTTAAGATTTTAAGATTCCAAGTTGTTCAGCTAAAAGAAGATGAACGTAACAGCTACGTTTTTTTTTTTTCATTTTTTAGTTTTATTTAAGTTTTTATTAAAGGCAAAACAAATAAAGTCATTTGGTAATTTTATTTATATTTCAAAGGACTTAAAGGAATCAGCAAATTGTACCCATTGTCAAATACTGAGGTAAAAATTTTGCATTCGCTTGCTCAGATGAGCAAACGTGTTGCTATATTTATTTCACTTATGTATTTACGAAAACACTAGCTCGGCGGATCATTGTTGCAGTTCTTTTTTTATTGCACCACACTCAGGTCTTCTGTTAGCGAAAAGAAATATGGAATTAGCATCTTCATTACGTCTGATTTTCAATAATTGCAAGTGCAGAGTGCACAAGCAGAAATTAAAAACAAAAGCCAAACCACTGAATACCGAGAGAAAATCAATAAATTATTTATTACCATCCTCTGCTCATAGTAGAAATGAATACTTTACGTAAATTCATAGATATTTTGGCTTATGGCACAGCACAACACGTAAAGAAACCAGAGTGGTGGAAGGTGGACGTGGATGATTGTGCAGGAGCAGGATTAAGAGAAAGCAGAGAGACAGAGGCAAAGGGTGGAGGCTCAGTTTAAAAACCAACCTACGCGCAAATTGTATGAATGAATGAATGAAAGAACAAACCAACATCCACAGGAATTTATCCGAATCCGAACGAACGTCAGAGAATTCTTTTCCCCACAAGAAGTGAAAACCAAAAAAGTCCTTCCTCAATGAATTTCGGTGGTGCAGCTTATCTGTGTGAATTTATTTATACACACATCACGGCGCACTAGAAAGGTTTCTTTTTTATTTTAAATTTATATTTTTTTTTCACAATAATTAAGATTAAAATGCAAAAAGACACAAACCGAACAAGAGCGTGTGCTGCAACTGTTGCTAGCAAACGGAAGCCAATTCACCTAGTTCCCAATTAACAAATTAAACAAATAATTTTGGTTGCAGTCCAACAAATGAAAAATCACAATTTTAATGTTTTTATTTTTGAAACAGGGAATCAACAAAAAATGAAAGAAAACTACAGAAATGAAAATAATTTGAAAGGAACACCACTTACTCAATTCTTTGCGAGAATGTAGGCTGGTTCTTCGCACTGTTTCTATAGATTTTATTTTTAGAATCGCAAATGAGAAAATCCGATAAAATGAAAATGACGACGACTCAGGAAGATCGATGAAGTTCTTTTTTAATTTAAATGCATTTTATTCTTATGCTGAAAACTTATTATGGGGGATTTTCACTACGATTATTACCACGGTAGAAACGTGTTTTTTCGATTTTTTCAAGTGATTTAATTTTAGTTAAACTTTAATACTACATCTCGTCGAACGTCGATTTATATGTACTTTTTATTTTACTTTTGTTTTTAAGAAAAATCTGTCAAATATGGGTAGGCCATGTTTATTTTTTTGTGTTTTGAGTTGGTGTGCTGTCAAAATAGGGGAAAGTTAAGTGTATAACAGTTTTGTTTGTTCTTGATTGAATGCACTTGTTATGGGAAGAGTTCAGAGATATTATTCGAAGATGATTTCGAAAAAATTTCCAAATTTGTGCACATTTTCGGATCTTTCATTCCACGTGAATCGTTTTGTGAAAATATTACACGATGATTCAAGGTTCAAGTATGTTATGATAGCCAAGTATATGCCTGAACCAAAGCTAAACCTCAGTCTCTTCAGGCTTTGACACAGCACCGAATGTTGTTTCACATTCTTTTTAATCAGTTGTTGCAATATTTCTTGCGAGGAAGTGACAAATCTTCCAAGAGTATCTCTTGTCATAGAAAAGTGCCGCTCAAATTAGCCGTTCGGATTCGGCAATAAACTGTAGGTCCCCTCCATTCCTGCAGACACGCACACAGGAATGGTTGAGAGTTGTAAGTCACTAGGCCCTGGTTCTTCATGAGCCGTTTGTGCCACCAAATTTATTTATTTTATGTTGCAATTATTCATTTTAATTTCAGTTTCTATTTAAAAAATCAAATCTCGAAGATTTGACACAAATCTTGAATCTTCATATTGTCGTTTTCGATTGGATTTTCAGAGTGTTTCACTCGTTTTTGATTCCAATTGAATATGAAAAACTCTCTTCCGTAATATATGTGTATCTATGAGGAAGTAAAAACTAAAATGAATTCTTCAAAAACATTTACGGCCATATTTTTCACTCAATACATCTAGATTAACGGCCATATTATTCACTCAATACATCCAGATTAAAACTTAAATCTGGATGTAAATCATACAAATTCAATGTAAATTCATCTAGATTTAAGTTTAAATCTGGAAGTATCGAGTGAATAATATGGCAGTCAAACTTGAATCTGAATATAAATCATAAAAATTCAATGTAAATTTATCTGGATTTAAGTTTAAATCTGGATGTTTCGAGTGAATAATATGGCGGTTACTGTTTGACAATTAATCCAACACATACTTTTAAAAGTACGTGTGTTTTCAGAGTGCACTCCTAGCACTCCTTAATGAAATCCGGAGTGAAAAAACACTCCTAAATCATTACTCCGAACAGCAAATGGAGGTTTTTGGAGTGTCGGGAGTGCGAATGGATTACAAAAATAGTGCTATGAGTGACCAACGGAAAACGGCATACGTTTCCATGAGGTGATTTTGGAGCTCACTAGAGCCTTGTATACCTGCATGAGCTTGAACCGACTCGACTCCGCTTTGAGAGCCGAGTCGAGTCGAAATTAGTGCTAAAGGCCTTGTCACACAGAAGCGGTTCGGCGGTCTTTGTAAAAAATTACAAACAAAATTTGCCCGTCACGTTCTTTCCTTCCATGGTGAAGTATTGCCCGGCCCGTCGGCCTGCGTTCTGTGTGACACGGCCTTAAAAAACCTGTGTTGAGGAGTTAAGGCTCTCCCAAACCAACGCGATTAATCGCTGCGACAATAGAAAACAATAACAACAACGTGTTGTTTTGTTTGATAACCACGTGTTGTTATTGTTGTTTTCTTTTGTCGCAGCGATTAATCGCTGCGACAAAAGAAAATTTTTACTTTTGTACTTTTTCAATTTTTTGGCTTATAGCCAGGTACGCAGTTCAAGCTAAACTAAATTTTATCCCTACAATTCTTATCTCTACAATCGTTTGCTAAGAGCACAAATGTCAAAATTTATCTCTGAAAGAATGCGTTGAGCATTATTTCGCTTGCTAAATTAAGTGGAGACTTTTTGAATTTAGCGCGTGAACTGCGTACTGCCCACTGATCTCTATAATATACTGGATAGCGTATCCATACAAGAAAGTTGACCCCATTTGAAGAACTGTTATAGTGGAGCTGCCTACTTTTTTGTATAACAGTATAACTTTATAGCATATAAAAAGTAAAGAAGTCAAAAGTCAAAGAAGTGGAAAATGTGAAACGATATTGTTCTGGATTTACTAAATCTTTGTTAAAAAAATAAACTCCAATAGCCAAGCAATTGATTCACCAATAATGGTGGGTCGTAAATGCATTTGTTTAGCAATATTTGGCGATGAAAAATCAACGCATACTTGCTTTTTAATGCATTGCGGTTGCTGGACTCCGTTTTTGAACAAAACTCCAATTGCTTTAACTGCATGAATTCTCAAATAATAATTTCAAATTGCATAAAATGAATGTATTTAAAACGATCGATATAAAATAAATTTTTATAAGGTTACAAAATGCATTTTAAGCACAATTACCGCACGCCACAAAAATAAATTGGCAACAAGATTTAACTCAGGGTTTACTAGTGTTGCTTAAACATCGATAGTCTATCGATAGTAAAAAACTATCGCGTACATCGATAGTTTTAAAAAAAACTTGAAAACTATCGATAGTTTCAATAATTCTAAATTCGAGAGGGCCGATTTTGCCTTAAATTTGGTCCAGAGCATTTTTATGTGTTTTCTTAGGGGGTAAATTCGAATTTTTTATTTAACTTATCAAGTATCAAATATGTGAAAAACAGAAACCACAGAAGGTACTTAAAAAAGCTCACAGACACAAAAAAATAAATTAATCGAAACTCGTTTGGAGTGGGCTATGGTTAAATACTTGCAGCCTAATTCATAATTGCATTATAACGAGTGCATAATGTTATATACTCTTTATAATGCCTCTGAACGCCAAAATGTTATTCAGAAAACTTATGCAACGTTGAATAGATGCACTAAAAGCTAAACGCGTTTGGAGGTTAAATAGTGCCTACATAAGGATTTTTTGTACCGAAATGTCACTTTGACTCACATACAATAATAAAACACATAGGTGGCGCATATTTTTTAATTTCTTTTTTTTTAGTCTAAAAGTGAGGAAGCTACATAATTATTTATTTGAATAAAACAAAATATTGGGTAATTTATTTCAAATTCGACTATCGTTGTATCGATAGTTTTTTTTCCAAAACTATCGAAAATGAAAACTACCGATGTTTAAGCATCACTAGTTCTTACGTCAAAATGATTTTTTTGTGCTCAGAAGATGTCAGAGAGTGGAGCTGCCTTCCCAAATGTCATCTTCAATTGGAGTCAAAATAAACTGTTATACTTTGTAGGGAATACACTATCCAGTGTATTATAGAGATCAGTGGTACTGCCTAGCTAAATATCCTCGCTAAAATTTATCTTTGGAGGAAATTTGTATGGAAGATAAATTTTAGCGCGATCTGCGTACTAGGCTTATGTAGTTAAGGCTTTAAGCCTTAACTACATTGGCCACTTTTTGCAAAATTACAAAAGTAAAAATATTTTTTTCCAGCTATCGCAGTTGTTTTGTGAAAAAGAATATACATATTTTATTTTTAAACCAAAATTTAATCTTTCTGCATGATTTTTATAAGTTTTCCTGTGAGAAATCCTATCCCAAAATGAGTTTGAAAATTTTCACTTTTGTACTTTTTCACTTTTTTGGCTTATGTAGTTAAGGCTTTATAATGAAAACAATTTTTACGTAATTTGCGAAATAACCTCATTTCGGCTATAATGAAAACGTAGTATAAATTTTGGTTTAAAAATAAAATGTGTATATTCTTTTCACAAAACTAGTATTTCCGTGTGAAAGGGGACTATGAAACTGTCTTTGAGTTTAAAGACATATTTAACATGGAAAACCACATGAGCTTCCTCGTGTGAAAGGTACCTAGAATCGTAAGTGTACTTGGGCCTTTGGGCGTGCACATGGGGCGCGTTCGGGGCGTACACAGATAGGCTATCTGAGATACTTAAGTATCGGATATGTTTTCGAACGAACCGGATAGGTTACCTATCAAAAATCAAAACAGCTAAAAAAGTTCAAGTAAGTACCAAAAATTATTTTTTCCCAGATCTCTGCCGTGTCTTCAAAATCGTATGTTGTGTCCTTCCAATGGACAGATATCTTCATTTTGTTTATTTTTGCAACAATTTGTATATGTATTTTTATGTTTAAAAGTCAAAAACAAACAACAAAAAATAAAAACAAACAACTACTCAAGCGTCACCCGAAAACCAAAAGTCAGCTGTAATCAGCTGTTCCTCAAATTGCGCATAGGATAGTTTAGTATCCCGAAAATTTTAGGATAGCTTTAGATTTTTTTTTGACAACAGCTGTTTGGTTCATCAGCTGAATTTTCCTATGGGATTACAACAACACAAACCTATCCGGATAGGTTTGGCTTGCCCCCCGAACGCGGCCATGGGAACTACTGGATTTTGACATAAATGACAGCTATTTTGAAGTTTTATTCCATTTTTGGATTCTTTGCTATATTTTGCATATACGAAAAAGTTCAATTTTATTTAAAAAAATGTCCTCTGATATTGAACAAATAGATCTTGGATTTGCCGAAGAATGTGAATCCAATTTGCTTCGAAATGTGTATTTTCCGAGTAAAATCGGTGGAAAACCAGCTTGGTTGGATCTTGAAAAAATTCCAACTACCAACGACTTAAAATGCAAAAAATGTGGAGCGCCTCAATCTTTTTTGTGTCAGGTAAACAAAATAAGCAAAATTGTTTGCGAAAAATTCAATTCACCTGCGTTTCTTCTCTAGATCTATGCACCCATAGAAGAAAAACCCGAGTGTTTCCATAGAACGATTTACATCTTCATTTGCCGTGAACCAAGTTGCTCTACACAAAACTCAGCAGAGTAAGTCTTCAGAATCTCATATCATTTCTTTTGAATTTGATTGGATTTTTGCATCTTCTCTAGTAATTTCTTAGCATTTCGATCTCAACTTCCTCGACAAAACCAATTTTACTCGGCAGTTCCGCCGAATGAGGATGAGGATTTAGTAAGATCATTAATTAAAACACTTTTTCTGCTTAATGACAACTCATTACTTTCAGCCTGCTATAGAACCATCCTGCAGAATGTGTTCGGTGTGTGGCTGCCGTGGTGGTTTAGTGTGTTCGCGATGCAAAGGCATCAACTATTGCTCCGCTAAGCACCAACGGGCTCACTGGCCGAAGCACAAAGTTCCTTGTCGATCCGGCGATAAAATACCCACTGACGACATCAACATCTCAGCCATTTCTTTTCCGGAATTCGAAGTTGTCATTGAGGCTGATACGAGTGTTGCAGAGAAATCGGACAATGGAGATGACGAAGCCACAGAGCAAAGCCGCTTGGATGAATTCCAAAAACTAGTCGACCAAGGAAAAGCCGGGACTATGGACGAGATACCTGAATCTGAGCTTAGCAAATATGCAACCGAAGACGACGAAAACGCCGACATCTTCTTTCGCAATTTCAAAGATCAAGTATCAAAGAATCTAGCCCAGATTCTGCGTTATAATCTTGGTGGTCAACCCCTTTGGATAGCCGATACAGCCAAAACCATTGGCAGCAATATTGAAGTTCCGCCATGTGCAAATTGCTCTGCACCGCGACAATTTGAGTTTCAAATTATGCCACAGATGTTGAATTACTTGAAGGACGACAACATCGACTGGGGTGTCCTGGCAGTGTATACTTGCAAGGATAGTTGTCAGTCATCTAGCGAATATGTACAAGAATTCATAATTAAACAAGATATCATTCTCGATGACAAATAAATAATTCAATTAAATATTTGGTATCAATTTGTTCAGTTTATTGCTAAAAAAAGAAGAACAAACACTCACTGGGCTTTGAGTGATACATCAAGCAATAGAGTACAATGAATGGGGATTTATTTTGCTAAGTTAGTTAAGTTTTATAATTGGGAAGTAACGATGTTTGCTAAAATCAAAGTCGGGCTGAGCTTTCGAATCCTTTTGATGACCCTTTGCAAGTACATTCATCACAACAAAGTTTACTTTCGCCACATGAATCATGTCGAGAATCTGTAATTAAATGAAGTAAAAAAAACTTTTTAGAAATTCAACCAACTGCATTTAGCACACCTTTTTCGGTTTATGAAAAATTAATTCAAAAAAGTTTTGCTTTGTGAATATATGTGGAAGCGAAGTGAATTTTGTATATACAATTTTTACTGTTTTCCCATTCGAAAAAATAAGATATCTAAAATCTTCACTTCGATTGAGAGAAGCTCATAAAGCTTTCGATATAAAAAGTTATGAGATCTCATGAAGAGCCAAGCCCCTCACTCTAAAAGACCTAACTCTATAAGCCAAGCCCTAACTTTTAAAATCCTACATCGTGGTCAAAAAGTATGACGAGTACTAAAATAATAAATCAAAAACTTACTTCTTGTTCTGGATTCTGTATGGACTCTAAAACATTTCGACCTTGTTCGAAATACCTTGCTGCACACATATAGATCTCGGACGAAGGCATCTGCATAAGTTGAGCTCTGATTTTCTTGAATTCTTGGTAGGTAACCTGAGGGGGACTAGTTAACGCTGCAAAAGGAGCAAATCTTCGATTGAAACGAATCTCTTCATTGTTGAATTTCGGCATTGGTTGTCGAATGCGTTCATCTTTTGTGAAAGCTCCCATTGCCATATGAAAACCACCGCACATGTTTAACATGGCATGATAGTACACTATCTCTTGTCGATATGGTTTTAATTGTTTTTTCTTTTTAGGTTTCGGCTTGCGTTGTTTGGAATTTCCCGCCTTGTTCATTTGTTCCATTAGAGCTTCCTGCTCTAAAAGCGCTGCTTCGGCACGTGTAAGTGCCGATACAATAAAGCCAATCAGCAGCTCATAAGGATACCAATAAATATACAAAAACTCATGTACACTATACAACTCCAATTCAAAACCGGACATCAAGAAGAGCATCATTGCTCTGAAGCAATTGTAAAGTACCCAAGTAGCAAAATGTGAGGAGTGTTTTCCGACATTGTCAGTCTGTTCTGCTAGCATATTCAAATGGGAATCTATTCTGGCTGCTTCCACTTGAATATTGGCGAATCCCTCAATAAGGCGCGCCAGCTTGTCCCGTTGCCGGGCACGATTATAGCCACAAATCTCAATGAAGTGCGTAAATGTGGTCATGTTGATGCAGTAAGTAAGGAAGCACTCAACGTACCGTTGGATTTTTCGATCATTGGCCAAAGGACAACGAGGATTCAGAACTGGAGGGGCATTAAAAGCACGAATTGAGTCCCGAAGAAATTCTGTCATTGGGATGACTCCAAAAACGAGATGGCGATTGAACATGAAGAGAACTTGGAGAACGCTACGTGAGAGAATACACTGTCCAGATTTGCGGCTGAATTCGATAAAAAAGTTCTGCAAGTATATAATTGCATTAATTTAATTACAAAAAAAAAAAATCTTGAGCTCACCAAGGCAGAATAGTAATCTCTTTGTCTTATTATTTTGCATGCAAATTTCAATCTTTGAACTAATTCTTCTAGAAATTGTAGACTTGATGTGCGATCACGAATTTTTGCACTGCGAGGAAATGTTGGCGGTTGATTCCGAACATGTACTCGTGGAGAGAAGCCCATTGGATTTGGTGCTTCAGCTATAAGACAGTTTAATCATTATTGTGTTTTTTTTATTTTTTAAATTACTCACAGTCCTGCTCTGGCTGAGTTCCTTTCTCTATCGTCCTCTTGATTAATGGAACCAGCTCCAAAGCAGCGTTAAGATTCTTATGAATTTCGGCCAGTTCTGCTTCGGTAGCTGATGGACGTGCATTGTCTGGTTGCAGTTGCAAAATTGATTGGAAGAGAAAACGCATAAAGCGTAGACGATGAACGACAGCGAGGGTATCCTGTAAATGTTTTAAAGAAACGAAAATTAGTACATACAAAATATGTAGAAAATTATCAAGTCATTCCGAAGTTAAACGGACGGCAAAAGTTGTGAAAGGAAAAGCACTTTTTTTTTTAGGTGAGGGCAACAGAATAATCAATTGTTGGGAAACTATAAATGTAGCGGATAACTCATGTTCTTCAAAACATACCTCGGGATAAATTTCTGATTTACTTCGACGAACCATATCATCTTCGGCTTCTTTTAATGCGGGTGCAACACTAGCATCTGGTATTTCCTCCATAAAGATAAAGCTAGAATTGCCGTAGAGTTGAAAGTCCTCTTCTTCATTTCCGCTGCTTGTTATGATGATTTTCTTTACAATAGCAATTAAATTATGAATGGCACAGCAAAATGCCCGCAAAGATTTGTCTTTTATACTGTGGGGTGAATGTAGATACAAACAAGTGAACAGCACTTGATCCATTGAATTGCCTTCCAGCCAGGAGACAATGCAAGAAAAGAGTGCGTCGAAGACACCAATTAGTTCGGCGTTCTCAAGGTCTTCTAGTTTTAGAATTCCAGCCTGTACAGAAAATTGGATTTCTGATCAAATTGATTGGAAGGAGTGGAACACTTACCGCAACAGCAGTTTCAAAAGTATGAGGAGGGGCATCGTTCTTGTTGTAGCCCATTCCCACATCCATTTTTGGGTCCATCATTTCTATTGCCGACATAGCTTCGAATAGCCCGAAGACATCATCTTGAGCGAGCTCACCTAGTGCCAGTTCTACATACAAATTTATATTACGACTGTTATTTACATAATAATACGTTTTGTACTACTTACCTGAACAAGCTTCGAAAAAATCCTTTGTAATATCAGTCCATTCGTATTGTGGGTAAATAGATCCAGTTTCCATAGCCATGTTGGACATCTGCAGGTCGTCGTTGAGCATTTCCTGCTTGTATCTGTAGTGATCTGCTGCTGACCATTGCGATATATTTTCTCCTTCAGCTCCGCCCCCACCACAAGCAGCTACAGCAGCGGTGGTAGCAGCAGCAGCTGCTGCTGCAGCAGTAGCAGTTGCCGCTTGCAGACGAGGGTTGCACGGACTTCATTCGAAAGACAATTAGTTAGATTTAGTTCTAAAAGGAAAATTAAGAAACTTACTCAAGTGGTTTCATTAAAATTCGATTTATAGCAAAAGATTTTTCTTCAAGGAAATCAAATACAAGATTTTTTTCTTATTTGACTTTTTTCTTCTGTTCTGTCAAATCAATTGTCAAGCGAAATGCTAACGTTCAGGGTAGCCAGATGCTCGGGGTCGAGAATGGCCGCATTCAGGTTTCGATAGGAGAGTCCTTTCAAGTGCCTGTTTACATTGGATTCTTAATGAAGCATGTTTTCGTTCATAAAAATGTTCCTCGTGTTTATAAAGAAAAAAGCCTTTCATTTGAATCTACCCATCCCTTACTCACACCCTTAAAATCCATGTATCTCTCACTCACACAAAAAAATCTTCATGCTGAATCCGAGAATATTTATTGAAACTGGTGCATCGGCATAATTTAGGCGGAATCTACCCATCTCTTTTTCAAACATATAAAATCTACCTCTGTCTCACTGGATGCGCCATTCATTAAAAATCTAATGTAAACAGGCACTACAGGAGCACTTTTACGAAAGATTTTTTCATTCATTAACTACATTCAATAATTTTAGGGCAAAAAGTGAAAAAGTGATTAGCAAAAATATGCAGATGCCTGTGCGCAAAAAAATTGTGTTTTGTCTGTAGTTGATCTGAAATGACATATCAAACAGAATTTTCACAGCCTTTTTCGCAAACAGACATTTCTAGCTCATGTTAGTTTTTCACTTTTGTACATTTTGCAAAAAGTCTTGAATGTAGTTAGCAAACATAATTTGAATCACTTTTTTCATTTTCCAATAAATAGGGATGACGTCATCATATAACTACTATAGATAAACGGTCCGAGAGTGGATATATATTGAGAACTACTTAATTGCTAATTAGTTACGCAAACATAATTTGAATCACTTTTTTCGTTTTCGAATAAATAGGGATAACGTCATCATATAAGGACATGTATTTTATCTGCAACGGAAAAAGTAACCTGCTAAGTTGATGCACATACAATTCTAGTCTCTACAAAAATGTGGGAAAAATCGCGCAAAATTAATGTTTTTCTTCTTTATTTTCTTTTTGTAAAATTATCGATAAATAATAGTTGATCGTTTTTATCGTGCAAAATTATTGACCTGTCAAAATTTTTCCCGCAAAATAATACTTCGAACATTATTTTCCCTGGCAAAACTTAGTGGATTCTTCACCCTACAGCGGGTACAATCCTCACATTTTGCGCGTGAACTGCGTACTGCCTGGAAAAAAACTGAAGACAAAATTTGTCCTGGGAAAAATTTTGTATGAAAAGAAAAATTTTTCCCGATCTGCATACTAGGCCTTAACTGCAAAACTTCTGGCAAAAAGTAAAAAAATGAGAAACTAAAACATGCGGTAGAAATGCCTGTATGCAACAAAGCGCACGAAAATTGTGTTAATATGTTATTTCAGATTGATTTTACAGACCAAAAAATTTTTTTTGAACACAGGCCTTTCTAAGGCCCAATTCACACAGAAATGGCATATGGTTTTGATATGATTCAGGCGTGGTGGATACATATGCCACGTCGTAGAATCCGCATGTCATTTTATGGGACAATACACACATAGATGACGTGGCGAGGGAATGGTATGGCTTGCCATTGTCACGCTGTTTCAGAAACAAGAGTGGCCTACATGAACGGCGCACCATAATGAAATCGCCTGAAAATCTCCTTGTTCGTATAAGGTATTCTATAAAAATAGGACACCTGTCAGCTGTCATTTCGGTTTTCCTGCAAGCTGATACTCATGTCGTTTTCGATTGGATTTTCAGAGTGTTTCACTCCTTTTTGATTCCAATGGAATATGAAAAACTCTCTTCCGTAATATGTGTATCTATGTAGAAGTAAAAACTAAAATGAACTCTTTAATAATTTCAATTTCAGAACATCCCAAGAAGAAGCATTTACTATTTTGACAATTAATCCAACACATACTTTTAAACGTATGTGTGTTTTCAGAGTGCACTCCTAGCACTCCTTAATGAAATCCGGAGTGAAAAAACACTCCTAAATCCTCACTCCGAACTGCAAATGGAAGGTTTTTGGAGTGTTGGGAGTGTGGATGGAGTGAAAAAAGAGTGCTAGGAGTGACCAACGGAAAACGACATCAGATTGCATGTGAAAAAACTGAGGGAATAGCAAAGACGATTTAAATAAAAACACCGTTTGTCTGGATCTGGACTACCTCCTTGCCACACTCGAAATATGTTTCACTTTCTTATCTTTAAGGCTCTCTCAAACCAATGCGATTATTCGGCACGACGAACGAAAACAACAATAACAACACGTGGTTGTCAAACAAAACAACAGGTTGTTGTTATTGTTTTCGTTTGTCGTGGCGAATAATCGCGTTGGTTTGGGATATCCTTTATATCAATTAGTTGTCTATGGTTTGTATAAAAAAAAATATCTTGCGCACCGATCTAAAAGCATTTACAAATTATTCAAACTGACAATTAGTCTATTCGCTGTCACTTCTGTGTGAATTGACTGCATCACATCCGTCCCACGTCCGTAGCAGACCAATACTACGCCAGCACCATATGCCAGTTCTGTGTGAATTGGGCCTAAGCCGGATCCACACATGTCACATGTTGTGGACTGAGTAGATACACTAATCAAGCGTGCTGTCTTACAAACTGACATTTTTTATTTTTTATTATTCCGTTTTCAAGGATATTGTTTTTTCTTGCCCGCACATTAAAAAATGTCTTCGCCATAGTGTAGGTATGGCGGAATCGTTAAAAAATAGATTTCGACACAACACATCACTCCACAACACAATAGGTACACGAGACAAATATGGATCTACGCATATGGAATACATTGCCCCGATAGCGAAACACCATACGAGACATGTGTGGATCCGGCTTATACTGCGTTTTCATTAGAGCATATGAGGTAATTTCGTAGAAAATTTCCAAATTCAATTCGAAATCATCTCATTTCCCATACAAATTATTATTTCCAAATGAGGTAATTTCAACCGAATTTGCATTCGGTAGGAAATTACGTAAAACTTTTATGAACACACCCAAATGGAATCCATTCAAAGTGGAACCTATTTAAAATGACAAAATTCTGTGTAAAAATCAACAAAAACAGACTGGATCGTAAAACAAAATTAGGAAATTTGAAATGTGAACACTTTCTTTGTAATTTTTGTCAAATTACCTCATTTCAGCTCTTATGAAACCGTAGTATTATACTGCGTTTTCATTAGAGCTGAAATGAGGTAATTTCACAAATTACAAAAATAGTGTTCACATTTCAAATTTCGTAATTTTGTTTGACGGTCCAGATTGTCAATCGCTTGTTTTTGTTGTTTTTACATTGAATTCTGTCATTTTAGATGGGATCCACTTTCAATGGATTCCATTTGGGTGTGTTCATAAAAGTTTTACGTAATTTCCTACAGAATTTTGTGCAAATTTGGTTGAAATTACCTCATTTGGAAATTTGAATTTGTATGGGAAATGAGATGATTTTGAATTGAATTTGGAAATTTTGAACGAAATTACCTCATTTGCTCTAATGAAAACGCAGTATTACTTTGAATATAATGTCGTTTTCGATTGGATTTTCAGACTGTTTCACTCCTTTTTGATTCCAATGGAATATGAAAAACTCTCTTCCGTAATATGTGTATCTATGTAGAAGTTAAAACTAAAATGAATTCTTCAATAATTTCAATTCCAGAACACCCCAAGAAGAAGCATTTATATTTTGACATTTAATCCAACACATACTTTTAAAAGTATGTTTTCAGAGTGCTCTCCTAGCACTCCTTATTGAAATCAGGAGTGAAAAAACTCTCCTAAATCATCACTCCGAACAGCAAATGGAATGTTTTTGGAGTGTTGGGAGTGTGGATGGAGTCAAAAAAGAGTGCTAGGAGTGACCAACGGAAAACGACATAAGTATAAGGTGCCAGTTATAGCTATCATTGAAATTCATTATTGAAAATTTTTATTTTTAAGATTGAGGAGACTTAAAAAGCAAAATCAAATCAGTAATTATTTTGATGCCAATGTGAAGCTGACGATACTCAATTGATATATATGTATTACGAAAAAAAAAAACTTCGTTTGGATCCAACCTTCCACATAAATTGACTTTCATTTTTTCAATGATTGCACTACCTCATCAATGATCATTGAAATAATAAAAGTCATTTCATGAGAAAGGTTGGGCCGAAATAATTTTTTTTTGGCCAGATATATTAATTAAGTTAAAAGCTATATTTTTGCATCGAAATAATCATAGATTTTGGATCCTTAAACGTCTTTAAATGAATCATTAAAATTTTCAATGATGAGTTTCAATGATAGCTATAACTGGCATCTAAGTACTTATTACCTTTTCACTTTTTGCAATTCTTTTCGGAAAAAGTCGTCTTGAATATAGTTAAGCCTTTACCATGATCCCCGTGTTCACATTATGACGCATTTACATTTGGTTTCGTCTGCAATATCAATTAAATTAGAGCGGGATAGATTCATGCCAAAAAACCGAAATGTATGAACATGTTCGTCTGCGCTGTAATCTTCATCTTCGTTCATGAAAATCTCTGCATTTTGGTCTTCTCTCTCTATTCAGCAAATGTACTTAAATTTTATATCTAACAACTCGTTTTTTTTGCAGATCTCGTATGAAGACCAATGTAAATCTCTGCCGTGACATAAGGGCAAGTGACATTAGTCCAAATTTGGGTGTTTGGCCTTATGTCACTTCACAAAAGCAACATAAGATCAAATTTACATATTTGGCCTTATGCCACTTTTGTAAAGTAATGCGTAAAAACACAATTTTTGCGCTCGATTTCAATCAAGCCGCCATATAATAAAATAAAATACTCTCCATAAGCTTTCATATGACATACATTTTATCGCTGTTGAGCAATGTTAAAAAATGGACCCAAACGCCCATGGTCCTTTGGGATGACTATGGCTTTGGAGGCACGGGTTAATGAGCTTGGCCAATTTTTTTTAAAAAAGTTTTTAAAATTTTCTTAATAAAATAACAAAAAATATCATTTAGTTTTTTTCACTCATTGTACTAATTTGTACCGACCGATATCTTGTTTAAATAAATAAAATCAAATGTGAGTTTGTCCCTCTAATCGAAATCCTGAGTACGCCCTTGTTCACTAGGCTCTGGTTCTCCATGAACTGTTGTGCCATTAAATTAATTTACTTATTAATAACTTGTGTAAGAATATTTGAAGTCAAAAACTTTATCATGAAGAATTTGTCAATGCAACTTAATAAAAAATAAGAAATCCTGAATTAATTTCGTATACTTCCTGGTAATTGTCTTAAGTCAATCACTCTTTTTTAAAATTATTTAATTTTATGACAAAACTTTTAACAAGGTAAAATTCTTCTTGAGCTGTGAGCTTGATTTTTTTTGTACGTTTTTGATGCTAGCATTATCCTCCAAGGATGAAACAGATATCAATGAATCCAGCAACAAATGATAATAAATGTGGCCTATTTGAAAACTGAATACATAATGGGAACCCTTATTGAAATGATTATTCACTTTGGTCATAGTCGGTAGAAGGGGTGGAGGTAGTGAACGGTAGTGCGCATGGTAGGAAATATCAAGGGTGGGAGAATAAATCCATTCGACAAAGGCAACAGACTGTGTTATCAAATCCTGAAACATGCAGAAGAGCCAAATGTATTTGTTGTTATTGATGCTGTTCAATGAAAAGAGGAATGATTTAAGGGGTGTGGGTGGGACAGGTATCTTGGAGTTGGATACATTTGAGATAAATATTTGAAATACAGTAAGGTCACAATAGTATTAAACTTGGTCCTTCAGATGAATTTAGAGGTTTACTATAGTTTGCCCGGTTCTTTTTTTTAAGAAAAGTTTTTACCACATACTAGCTAATATTACTTAATCTGTATAAAAGTGCTATTGGTAATTTGGCATGTTTTATTGGGAATCTATACACAGTATAGTAAGAAACTCACAATAAAACGCATCGGCAGTAGCTTGGTTTTTATTTTACACATTTGGTACTATTGAACATGTGTTAGAAATAAAAATTAAATTAATTGTACACTTTTCAGGATGATATGACATTAAAAAAGTCTTAAAAGTTAGTTTTTATAATATAATTCATTCAGGTTTTGCGATAATTGTGCGAATAAATTGACAAATTTCAAAATACAATTCGAGACTCGAATAAACGTCAAAAATCTATTCACACAGTAGGATTATACTTTAGATTTTGACCAGTCGTAATCATACTGGCGATGTTGTATTTGTAATGCATGTTAAATCGTACTGTATTATGGATAGCTTTTCCAATAAAACATGCCTAGTAAAGATAAGAAGAAAAAAAATGTTCATACTTCTGAAGACTATTAAGGCAATGCCTAGCATGACACCTACATTCGTATTTATAAACTAACTTTAGACAGCTGTCCAAGTTATAAATAAACATTTTTAATTGTTGTCTAAAGTCATCTAACTTTTTATCTTATTTTAAACAACGAATTCGTTACTCTAAACCTTGAATAAGCACTAAGGTGATATTTTTTTTTTAAATAAGCATATTTTCGACTACTTCGAACTAGACACTGTCTTCTAGTCAAACATCTAATAAATACGACTGCTACTGTCCAAGAGTTTTCAAAAAAAATATAATTAATACGACTGCTAATGTTTTTAGACGTGACAGATGCTCGTTAATAACAAAATGTACATATTTACATATTTCATGAGATCAAAATTCAGAGACCAAATTCATTACATTTAAATTTTACCTTTATTTAAAAAAAAATAAAATGCACGACCCCGCCTGGAAAAATGGCAAGTTTTTGGTAAGTTAAGTTAAGGCCCCGGCAAGTTTTCGGTAAGGGAAACATGGAAGAGGAAAACATGACATGTCCCTATTAGTGCCTCGCTGAGAACGTTTATTTAAATAATCATGTCGATTATGGAAACCGCAGCAGTGGATCCGCAGTGATTCGCAGTACATTGTTCTCTTTTCTTTTCACGTGAAATCGATAAAGATAAAAGAGAGCACTACACTGCGATTCAGTGCGGATGTAGTTTTGCGGATTCCATAATCGACATGAATGGCTTTGAATGGGTGTGTCAAGTAGTAAAATCGCAACTGCAGACAAAACAGAATAAGACAGAATCACAACTGATTTTGACATTTATTAGAAATCCATTCTAGGTTGTTCTACCTAAAAATCAAGTGCAAGAATTTTTTAGTGTCAGTGTTTTATAATAAAATTAAATTTAAAAAAAATTGATTCGCGGTTAATTCGTGAAATTAGTCAACTTTTATTATCTTAAACAAGAAAAAACGTATTTTGAATACCTCCAAACCTCCCAATGTAAGCAACAGAAAGCGCATCACAGCAGAATCACAAACGATGACACTACCGGACGCTGCACGTTTTTAAACCGACACGTAAATGCACACAAACGGCAGGATAGGTACCATGAGAATTATGCTGGAGACAGGTCCAACCAGGATGACCACCAGTTCATCGGCAAGCTGAAACGTGGTGAGTACACTGAAGTCTTCGAAGCAACACAACAACAAGAAGTGCCTCTTGAAATAAAAACCATGGAGAATATATGTGGAACAAATCTTGTTACTTGTCAGGGCTTAGGCAGAATTTATCTGACGAGGCAAAAAGGTTCATAACTGGTGAGAGCCTAGCGAATGCCTATTGTAACCCTTGCTAGACCCTTGTTAGTAACAATGAAAAACTTGCCAGGGCCTTATTGAAAACTAGATTCTTTTTCCAGGCGGGACCAGATCGCACGAACTTGCTCTTGTAGTTTCTTCAAATTTTAAAGATTGAGTGTAATATAAAACATATAATTAATAACTATATATGTATTTACCCATTTAATAAATTTAATATTTTAATTTAATGGAAATTTCAATATAAAAAAAAAACCTGAAACACGTTCTTTAAATAATTGAAAAAACAAGTAGGTACTTAAAATGTTTTAATCTCAGAATGAAGAAGGCCATCTTAATTCTTGAAAAAATGCGAATTTATGCTGAAAAAATTTTAAAAATCGTTTGAGCGGTTTTCTTAAAAAATAATTTTTTATATATAAAATTTCTTGAAATTTCTTAGAAAAAAATTTGGTATGCCATTTTTAAGAATATAATAATATACAGCTAAAACCATAATTTCAAAAAAAAATTCATCAACTCATTTTCAAAAAAAATATTTTTCAAAAAAAAATTTTGAACTTTTTTTTTTTAAATCCAAAAAAATACTTTTTTGAAAATATTTATATGCAGTATAATTTTACGTTGATAGGACCTCCTAAGTAAAAATTTGGATCAAGAGCGGTTAACGCTCTTTTCGAGATAATCGAAAATAAAAAAACGGTTATATGGTAGGTACCCCTAATAACGGTTTTTTGATAATTTTTTTCACAAAAGTATAGACCAAACCACTTCCAGTACACACAAAAAAATGAGATAAATAACTTTTTTTTTTTAAATGGTCCTATGACAAGTACTGTTATTTTTTGCGTAGGCCGAGGTACAGACAGACATAAACTAATACAGACATACAGACAGACAGGCGGAATTATAACTTGCTCTATAGTACCTCTATATCGCAAGTAATAAATAAATACCTATTTAGTGATCAGGTTTTTATAATAAAAACAAATTCTATAATTTTGAATTGAAACAAATCAGCCAATTAGAAGGCATATTATTTTATAATTTAACGAATTAATTCGTAAAATTTGTAACTTTACAAAGAGGAAAATCAATTCGTGATTAATTTAATTATTACCCTAAATATCGTAAGACAGTAGCGGCCTTAATGATTTGATTTAAAGCTAGTCTTACCTTACGGCAAAACAAGTTCTATAGGGGTTTCGAGTCTTAAGTTTTTCAAATATATGTATGTAAGTATTTATTATTGAAACATGTTTTGATTCAATTGTCAAAAAATTTATGAATATTTTGATTAAGATGTCAAAGTATTTTTAATAATAAAAATTGTGAAAAACTTTAAACTCCAAACCCCTACAGAACTTGCAGTGAAACAAAACAACTAGCTTTGAAGTGCGTCAATAATATGGCTGTAGCTACAAAGTCCAATTTCAAGTTCATTATTATTTCTTCTACTGTATTCTACTACCCCATCAGCATCTAAATCGGAAATAGTAGCAACAGTATTGAACTGTTGCAACAAATAATAATCATCCACATAGCATACAGATACAATCTAAGAAGAGAAAGAGAGAAAGCAAAGAATCCGGATACCACAAAAAATACAATAACAAAATAAAACTGATTTAAGCCCAGTGGGTGACTGTATTTTGTACTGAAAACGAAACCCCAAACACTAAATAAACCCTTACATATTTATTCACCCGTTTATGGGATCAATGGAACGCTCACACCCTTTCATAGTAAAGACCATCCATCTGCTTTAGCAAAATCTCATCCTTACTTACCATCACCCTTTTCATTTTCAGTACAAACAAAAAGTGGCACCATTTGAGTGTCGCCAGCTGGCGTATGGGGGGTATACATTCATCCGCACACCCACAACCCACATTCCGAACGACTTGATTTTATTTTTTGTTTTAGAAAAATAATTGTAAACAAAACGCTTTCAATAGCGAGAGTGTATATACACATGTATAAATCGCAGCCCCTAGCAGCACACTCATTTTTCTCACGAGATGGAAATCAGCAACATGGCACGCGAGCGATGGGGGGTCATGTCCGCCCCCATTTTATTTCAAGAGCTAAAAGTTTGATAAACAAGTTTACCAAAAAATTGTGTGTAATGTTGTTGACAAATTCTCTCGTTGTGAAGCTTTCTCTATCTCAGTATCAGTAGCGGCGGCGCGCGTATATACCTAAGTCAGTGGCGTAGCTTTTTAAATTTACGAACATTTAATTTCTTACAATAAATAATAAACTGAAAAAAACGACGATATCCATTCTAGCCAAAATATGTCTATAGATTATGTATATACATATACATATGTATGTAATACTTAGATAAATAAAAATACATCATACCGAATTTGAAAGTTTAGGTACCACAGATGCAAAGTTGATTGACAGTATGCCAAAGTCACTTTTACGGCCACAGTACATAACAATCGTAATTGTGTTCACACACATCAATCTGTCCATTAAATACTTGTACTAATAATTCTTAATTTAGACTTTTAAAATGTTTCTTATATAAAAATAAATTAAATTATAAATTTGGTGGCGCAGCGGCTCATGGAGAACCAGGGCCTAGTGGCTTACAACTCTCAACTATTTCTGTGTGCGTGTCTGCAGAAATGGAGGGGACCTACAGTTTATTGCCGAACCCAAACGGCTGGTGAGCGGCACTTTTCTTTGGCAAGAGATACTCTTGGAGGATTTGTCACTTCCTCGCAAGAGGCAGTAGCCCGGAAAAAAAACTTAAGGTGGAAGCGGCTGGTATTGAACCCAGACCTCTGGCATGACAGTCATCGCACTAACCATTACGCCACGGGCTACTATATATATTTTTGCATTTATTCATAGGGAATGTGACAAAAGAGGTAGACGGCTCTCTCTACCCGCTAAACGCCACGCTACTGTCTTAAGTGTGTAGTTTATCACACCTAAAACCTAATGCTCACCTTACTTCGTCTGATAGCTATAAGGGTTGAATCCCCCCACTTCGTTTAATAATATGGGTGAGCGAGAGAGCGAACACAAGTCCCCCTACAGATCCATTAGGCACTAAGGGCTGTGCGAATAGGAAAAGCGTTATGTCAGGAAGTTTACCCGACATGAGATCCACGTTATGCCAAAGGGAGGAAGTTTGCTCCCTTGGGGGTGGTATAGGTAGAGCACTGCAAAAGGAAACCGTAATCTATGCGACCAAAACTGGGAAAATGTTTCAATTTGGATTCGTTTCATTAGTAACTCATTTCTGTTTTCCTCTAGCGCTGGCTCTGGATAAGGAAAACACTACGAGTTCGATTTTTTTTGTGTGTGCTTCCGACCCACAACGTCTACGGTTCGGTTCGGCTCGGTGTTTTTGTTTGCGTTGATTGTGTTGGACAAAAAAATAGCGGCGGACGGGGTGAGATTCTTATATTGGACAGGGAACTCTAGTATACTGTTGTGTTTCGGATAAGAGCCGATGTTTCGCATAATGAGTGACAATAACGCCAGCCAGTGGTTGATTGTGCTTTTGTGAACGGGTCTGCATCGTCGTTTCTATTGCCGCCGCCGGCCGATACCACCGCATTAGAGGTGGATATAATTTGAGAAGTATTTTAAGGGACTCGGCCTGTTGTAATTGCCAAATTCTCAAGTAGTCTTCACGAATATTAGTCGGCCAAGAATAATTTTTGTGCTAGCAACTCATCCGTTCGAAAGAAATAAAAGTGAAAAATATTTGTCTTTAATAAAAAGATATAAAATAAATCGCATCAGTGGGGGGAACACAAATCACTTATAAACTTGACTGGGCGCCATCCGTTCATATAAATAAGTTTTTTTTTTTTTAATTTAATATTATTTTTTTTTTCGTTCATTTCGATTGTTTATTTATGTGAACGATGTGTGTACGTACGGCACCATGAGCGGGAAATAGATTTTGGCTCGGATTCGTACGTGTAGCACACGTTTGTGCTAAAAATTTTGTGTCAGAATACCTACCTACACATATATTCGGAGGGCAATTAAACAGCTTGCGGTTTCGGTTATTTATTATTGTAATGGAATATTATTAATTGGCTTTGATGACAGCTTAATAAGATATGGACTCAAAATATTAAAAGAAAAGGTAAAACCACAGCCGAAATGCGTGATTTTATAATATCAGTTGGATATTATATAGGAATATAGCTGATATTAAAAATAAATAAAATTAAGTTCATGAAATAATTTTCCTTACAGCAAAAATGAAGGGAAGTGACTTAAGTAAAATTATGATCTTTTAATACCTACACTTAAATTTAGGGACAATATTTTAAGTAAGAACATTACTTAATATTCCATTTAACAAACATATATTTCTCAAAGCACAAGATTTGAAATCAGTTAAGTTGTCTTTTATTGAATTTTTATATTTTTTTTTTACCGAAAATTAAATTATAAAACAAATGTTAAACACGGTCATTTACTATACCGTGGCGTTCACCTTAGCCGTTCGGATTCGGCGATAACCTGTAGGTCCCCTCCCTCCTTCCAGACACGCACACAGCAATGGTTGACAGTTGCCACTAGGCCCTAGTTCTTCATGAGCTGTTATGCCAACAAATTTATTTATTTATTTACGGTCTTTAAGAGAGAAAAGCATAATTTTTTTTTTAATATTTTTTTTTTATATTTTTTTTAATAATGTAGGAACAAAAAAATGTACAAGATCACTTGAATTTTGTTATTGAATATTATTTTTACTTTGAAGAATTATAATTCTTGTAACGAAATCGATGAAGATGTTAAACGAAGAAGCAAAAAAAAAAAAAAACCACTTATTAGTAGGTACAGGGACTAAATTTTATTAAAAACACAGACAAGATCTACCTTTTTTGTGTTCTCTTTTATCGTAATGTAAGATTTGATTCCGTTTTGATGCTTTTATCAAACCAATACTCAAGATATCTAATCAACTGTATTTTCTGAAATCTTCTGTACCTATGCTAAGGCAGTTAAACAGCATTTTCAGACCTGCATTCTCAACTGCTTTTTGTAATATTTATGAAGTTCCAAGTATAGGTGATTGCATACCCAAATATCTACGTACTAATGGATGATTCAAACTTCTTTCAACATCTGATAATGTTAAGTTTGATTAAAGCCTCGGTGTTCTTTACATTTTATAAGTTACCTATGTAAAAAACAAATATAAAGAGGACTATACATTACATATGTATATGTACATGATATATATGACTAGAATTAATAAATACTTATACAAATATTACTGGAAATAAAATGATGAAGTATCTTGATACCAAATTTCGTAATTTTAAAGGTACACACTGTTGCTACAGTTTTCAAAATGCGGCTTCAAAACTCTTGCTAAAGGCCTATGTAAAGGTTTTTATTTTGAATTTTTCTATTAAGAACACACAAACGAATTATGTACACAGAGACACCTTGTGTATATTTTACTTTTAAATATAACTTCCAAATAAAATAAGAACAAAGTGTTTTAAAATTTTCAATCAAAAATATGTCAAATACACCCTCCACACCTTCCCCTTTTGTATATAATTGCACAAAAGGGAAACAATCAAAAAAGCAATCTGTATAGCAGAAAAGGTTTCTTTTTCCGCAAACATATTTATAAGTTCAAGTTTAACAACACATACGGTTCATTTATTTATTGATAGCAGTTTCAAATTGCTTCTTATCAGCTTGTCAGCAAATACTGCTTTTAATCGACATTAAAGTATTTCCTCGAAAAGTTTTTTTAGTTTAATCAGTCTTGAAAGTGTGCTTGTGTAATTATCAACGAATAAATTATTTGTATTTACTTTCGTGAATAAATGTTTGATAAGATTGCAAATTTCTATAAAACGAGCTAAACGAACGCCGGAAAAGAACATACTTTTCTTAAAAAAATAGCAAACAAAATAAAAATTGCATTAATTTACTACTATTTATAACTAAATAATATCTATTTCAAGTGTCTAACGTAAGTTTATTCTCTTAAGATCTTAGAAGGTGAATCCAAAAATATAATTGATATCCATTCGCGATTTAAATAAAAATATTCTTATTCTCATGCAACAAATAATATATTTTTATTAGCAAACGTTTTTGTGATTAGATATGAAATAAATCATGCAACAGTTCCAACGTAATTTTGTGTTTAATTCATTGTTTTATATTTTATAAATATTTTTATTGCGCGTATCGTATAAATAATAAGTAGACACATAAATACAACATAAAATAATAATTAGAAATTTTTAAATTGACATTTTTTGGTTTAAAGATTCGATTGTTGAAGATGCTTTTTTTCAGTTGAACTTTTGATTTTCCTAAAATGATCATGAAAGTGTAGTCTTTCACTTTTTTGTATTTAAAGATGGTTTGGCTGTAAAGGAAAATTTCAAACAAAGTTATTATACATATATTATGTTAGTTACAAATTTTAGTTAAAAATTTTTTGATAAAATTGGTTTCGAACATTTGATGATTATTCACATATCGTTGGAGAGGTATTTTAATATAGTAGGTATAAAAATTGTTTATGTCTCTGTGGCAAAAAAAGGTGTGGACGTTACAGTATTATGTGAATAGAGAGTGGTGAAGCATAAATATGCCCGGGCCCCGAAATTCATAATCAGTCTTTATAGTAGAGGTTAATTTTGTAAGAATATACTACAACTTACTGAAAGTTCTTGCGCTTGTTAAGTGAATCTTGAATTTTGAAGAAAAAAAAAATCTTAAAAATTTTAGTACCTACCTACTTTATAACGAACAATCCTTATCTATAAATTGTGTTTTAATTTTTTTTTTCAATTTTTTTTATTTCAAGTATTGTTTATTAACTTCTTACCATTGAAAAAAGTGCTTTTTATTGGAAAATAAAGACAAGGAAATAAGATTCTTTAAGTCCTAACCTCCCATCCATGACGTAGGTGGAATAATCATGAGTAAATATACTTATTTATTTAATATTTGATTTATAAGATAATATAGTCTTATAAGTCTTGATGGAAATTAAAAAAGCTTTTCAGAGATAAGTGAGATACTTCAAAGAGCAGGTTTACGTTAAAAGCTACCAAATATTTTTTGAGGTAAATCTTCTCTTAAAAAACGGATTCATATTATCTACTATCTTTTTTTTCTGGGTATCCTGTTTAACTTACCCTTCAATAAAAAAGATATCAAAACTTGGAATTAGCATATGCTGTCTGTACAACGTTTTTATGTTCTCTGACTTTTTCATAATAAACTTATTTTTCGAGTTGTTACTTTAGACTATAAAGCTTAGTCTTCCGGATGCATACAACAGCAAATTGTTCGCTTTTCTTTCGCTTTATTTAGCTCGTTTGTTCTATTTATATTTTTAAATTGTTTTTTCAAATTTTTTTACCTTGTATCCACTAAAATTATAGTAATTTTTTTTTATTTATAAATTTAAATTAATTATATATAATAATGTGTGGAGGTTATATTTTTTTTTTGATGTTGTCTAAAATGGAAACAAAATTTCACCCCCTTATAATCGCTGTTGAAGGGAATTTTTTTCCTCTCGTGTCCTCGCAATTTTTAATTTTCTCAAAAACTAAATTACATAGATTCTTTTTATTCAAGGCATTTGGCTAAAAATTAATAGAAAAAATTAAAACGAAATGAACAAAATAAGCTCTTTTTTTCAATTTTTTTTTTTAGTTTGAAAATTATATTTTCGAAAATTGTTTACTTAAAAACTGTGGAACTAGGGGCCAGTTGCAGTTGCAGCTTTCATTGAAACTCATCATCAAACAAAATCAGTGATTATTTGGATATTATAATATTATTTCTTGCCAAAAAAAAAAAAAAAATTGGCACAAAACTTCCATATATACTTTTATTATTTCAATAATTGAACTACCTTTCCAATAATCATTTTTAGAAAGGTAAAACTCATTTCACGAGAAAGTTTGGAAAAAAAAGAAATAATTTTTGACCAGATATGTAATTATATGCCATAAGCTTTATTTTGGCATCAAAATAAGTTATTGATTTTGCTTTCTAAAGATATCAAAAATATGAATTCAAAATTTCAATGATGAATAAAATCTTTAATTGGCGCTTTAAAAACAAAACATGAGAATACATTGGCTTGTACTGAAAATAAAATTTTAAATTTCCTCTCGCGTTTAAACAGTACAATTTCTGGCTTTGACCTACAAGCTTTACCTTTTTTCGCGTTCCACTCTGTCATACAATACAAAATAGTATATTAAATTAACTGAATAAAAAGTATTTTGTAAAACATCACTCTTGTACGAGTATACTAAATAGTTTTGTCAAAAAGACATGTATGTATATGTGTAATGTATTTTAAATTAGTACTTACATTCCCCTTAAAATTTTTTCCTGTAGCTTGTGGTCACTTTAATTCTTCCTTTAACTCTTTTTATTGTGTCATATACAGTTTATATGTATATTGAAAACTTCATAATTAGATTTTATTGTAAATACGAAAAAAAAATACGTATACGCCCCAGTGTCCTTGCATGTTTACTGGACCCATGTTCTGTAACTTCTCACATGCATAAGACCGTTCGAGAAACGATGGAAACTGAAACAAAATACATGAGTTTTTTTCCATTTTTCAGCGGTTCTCGACTGATTTTTTCGATGTGAGAGTTACAGAACATGGGTCCTGGTTTCTACGAATGCTTAACACTAAATTGCATATAGATCTTATAAAAATTGTTCAAAGAGAACCAATGTGTAGGATTTTTAGTGTTGTAAAATCGCTAACAAGCACTTTTGAATTTAGCTAGAAACATTAAAATCGTGTAAAGATAAATAATCAAATCCAACCCGATGCTGAATGCATTTCTATAAAAAAATTGTTAAAACATTTCCATACAAATCCAAAAACTTCGATCAATTTATATACAGAGTTCCATAATAATTGTAAAAGAAAATTATTCCAAACAAAAATTGAAATTTCCATAAAAAAAAAATTAATTATTTTTTTAACAAGTCAGTAAACTTGTTAATATTTATTTAAATATTGTTTGTTTAAATATTCAAGTCCTTAAACATCTTAAAGGAGATTACAAAAAAAGCAATTTCATTAAGAGAAAATCTTTTCCCTGTCTATGTATGTGAGTATTTTTTCTTACGAAAAGAACGATTTTCCTAGCAAAATGATACATTTATATTGAGAGTCTCTTCAAAAGCAAAAGTAATCCATTAAGGTATTCACCAACAACTTCCAAAGTAAACAAAGCTGTTTACAATGTTTTCTTCCCTTAAAGCCAAAACAAAATTCTTCTTTCTTATACTTCAGATTATGTATATGCACATTGTAGCTACATAAATAAGCAAGGGACAAAAAGGATCTGAGATTAAATGAGTGTTTCCCTTTTTACCACCATCATCTGTTCCACAATTTGCTTTTGAGAATTGAATCCTCTTTAAAAGTGGTTTCAAGAAGTTCGTAGAGAGCTGACGTGAAATTGTTTTCTGAAGTGAAAACACTTTTGACGTTGTCACTTCCGCTTCAAAAGTACTCAACAATTTAAATCTTTAGTGTTTGGAAATAGAATTGTTAAATAAAAAAAAACTAAGTTTATGAGAAAAAACAGATTAATAATTACTTATCAATCAAATTTTAATTGATTTTTTTGATTGATTTAATATTCTGCTAAATAAATTCAATTAATCGAAAAGCAATGTGTACTTTTTCATTTAAAATGACCATTCCAGAATAATCAATTGAGCTTTCATATTAATTGAACTTCACCGTCTCTATGACAACATCTATACATACATAGCTCGGCCGGCCGGTGACGATGCATTTGCATAATTAAAAGCACACATGAATGACACACGTCCTGTCCTGTCATCATATCCAGCTGCTGAGCAAATATTGAGCTGATAACCAAACAAGAATATACAATACGTATGTACATAGATTTATATTTATACAATATGGCACATATACAATTTAGTTACCAACATAATGGAAAATGCATGAATGATTCTTCCGTCAATTTTGCAACATATTTCAAAGGATAAAATGCTTTTTCCCATTTCCGTCGGCACAACTAAAGGGGGTTTTCGGATTCGTTTGTTCTGAATTGATATTAAATCCCTTAATTGAAATCAATTCTTTTATCTGGAAGTGAACATATTGTTGGTATGGATTTTCAAATTAAATTTGTACGTAAAAAAAAAAAACAAGGATACGAACAAGAAGAGAATCGAAAAAGACCGAAGTAAAACCAATTTTATAAAAAGTATTTTATACTCAACAGTATGTATAATAAAAATAAATACCTGCATACATATGTAGATATAAAAAATATATAAAAAAAAACAAAAATATTACTTACGGCTGTATTATTGACTTTTTTCAAAGCTAGTTTTACTGAGAAACTAGTTCTATAGGGGTTTCAAAATTTAAGTTTCTCAAAAAAAATTATTGATTTGATTTAGATGTCAAACTATGTATGAATATTTTGATTTAGACGTCAAAGTAATAAAAATTTGTGACAAAATCAAAACTCGAATCCGCTATAAATCTAGTTTTTCGGTAAAACTAGTTTTGAAGAAAGTCAAGAATATGGCCGTTAATAACGTAAATTTGTTTGAACACAATTTTTTTCATTATTTTTTCAAAATTTTGAGTTTGAAAATTAATTTTTCAAAAACTACTCTCTCTAATAATTTTAATTGAAAAGAAAATAAAAGAACGAGCTTCTGGCTTTAAAAACAAGTAAAGCATGACATTGTAATTGTTGCCGTTGTTTTTTAATAATTTTTTTTTCTATTTCCAGTCGATTTTTTAGAAATTTGCCCCTCCTGCCTAAACGGGTGGAAATAGACCCACCCTCCTATACGATTTTTTTCTTGTCTTAACCCAACCTACTCGCGCTAGCTTTTTGGTGCACCTTATACCGAACAACCTGTATAGTCCACCAATACTATGAAATTTTTTTGGATAATAAAATTCTTTAAATGATTAAACTCGTGCAGCAATTTTAAATTATGTACAGAAGGTGAAATATTTACCTCTATTATCGTATTCATTCGGAGAAATGTACGATCGAAGAAAACTTTCGTTTGGAAGATTTTTTATGTTCATGGTATACGAATCGTGTCGTATGGTCGGGGAAATCGGAAAGCAATTATCTTCACACATCGCATGAATTGGTAATGCGTTGCTGCCATTTTGACATTTCTTCGGCGTGCAACGCACGAATTTGACATTTTCAACGCACATTAAACGGCTATAATTATACAAAATTCGTAAATTTCATAGAAATCGGAGAAAATTTCGTTCCGATCGGTTACGATGATAAGGCTGATTATGTTCATTTTTATAATATACACATTACATAAAAGAATTTTACTAATCTTATAAAAACTAAAATATTAATATCTCTTAAATAAAGTATTACTCTCACGGGTGTAATGTTTTTTAATATAATTTCCCTATTTTTAAGCTGCTAAATATGCGTCAGTTTTGATCAATTTGTATATACCTACCCAAGTATTTCTAACAAATATTTTTGTACTAAAACAACACAAACATCATCAAATCTATTTCCTATCCTTCCTTAAAGCCATGATATAATGTTCATTTTATCAAACCCTTATGTAACTCAATAGCATGATTTATTTTTTTCTCATTAATATAATTGCATTTCCACTTCAACTGAAATTATAAATAAGTTCTTGAAAAGGATATAGAATAAATTCTTTTAAACCCTCGTTAAATGAAAAGAAAGAAAGGAAGTTTATTCGATTGCAAAGAAAAATAAAATCCACGACTGAATTGTATGAACTTGCTGATGGTGTTTTTCTTTTTTAGTTCAGACAGAGTTTGTTCACAGCAGAGCACTGAGCAGACTCTGAGCGAACGGAGTATACTCAAATCAGAGTATGTTCAGAGCACTCCGATTTAAGCCTGGTATGTTGCTGATGCGAAACGAAAAATCCCATACAAAAATGACACAACGAAATCACAAACGAACAATTTCGTTGTGCTTTTCGTTCTGCGGTACGCTGGTCGATGAGCGAAATCGATAATTGTAGCAGATTATTTGGAGAGATCTCCCCTCTTTTTTCGCACAGAATTAATTGCCTGTACCAATAATTGTGTGCGGAAAAGTGACATTTGGTCTCTATTCGTGTTTGTATATGTTGTTTCTTTCATCACAATACTGCTTTCTCAGATTTATATGTGTTTGTGTTTGTTTTTTGTTTTTGCAAACGGTGACACTTTCAAGAGGTAATTTTTCGTTGTGGTTTTCGTAAGCATTTCGTTGTCAAGCCTAACGCTGCTGATGCGGAACGAAATTTTTAGTTGTTCTCCAACATGACAACGAAATGTTTACGAAATTCACAACGAAAAATCACCCATTGAAAGTACACCGTTTGCAAAATCAAAAAACGAACACAAACGCAAAAAAATCCCAGAAAGGCATGTTGTGATGAAAAAACAAAAAATACAAACACGAATAGAGACCAAATGTCACTTTTCCGCACACAATTATTGGTACATGCAATTAAATTAGGAAAAATTAGAAAAATTAGGGGAGATCTCTCCAAATAATCTGCTACAATTATTGATTTCGCTCATCGAACAGCGTATCGCAGAACGAAAAGCAGAACGAAATTTTTCGTTTGTGATTTCGTTGTGCCATTTTTGTATGGGATTTTTCGTTTCGCATCAGCAGCATACTAGGCTTCATGTTGGAGACCAACTAAAAATTTCGTTTCGTATCAGCAGCGTAATTCTCTTTATAAAAAAATATTGTTCGTAAAATTTTGGAATGCAATACTATCCCCGAGTTCGTAAAAAAAAAGTATTATTTATTAATGGACATTATTTGCTGAGAGCAAAACTCAACAGTTTAAAAATAATAAAAAAATTTTAAACGTAAACTGTTTGCCTGCAGAGATGAGACTTAAATGTGAAAGTTTTTGCCGAACTTTTAATTTACGAACCCCGCCTACTTCTACATAATATGTTCTATATTCGAAATTTTCTGATTGCAAAATTAAAACCAAATTGTTTGAGCTACTACCGAAATATTTTATCGAAATTACAGATTTACTCTTGTCTCTGGCATCGCTGAAGTATTAAATTTTTTTTTTTAATTATTTGAACGTACAGGCGAACAGTTGCACAAAACGATGGAGAGTATGAGGAAAACCAATTTTTTTTTTGGCTATTTCATTGTTTGATCAAAATTTTATTTCCACACGAAACCAATATTTGACCTATAGAGTTAATACAAAAAAAAACAAAATCCATCGATTTGGCATATTCTTTCTCACAAAAATACGCACACGCCCGTGTGATTTTGTGTAGTACAATAAAAAGTAAAACACAATTTTCATTTTTTGAATAGATTGAATGATTTGTATCTCTCTTAAATTTCGATAGAAAATGTCCATGAATTACGAGTATTCCAGATGTGATGGCAGCTAAAAATATTCCGCAAATCAAATTTGTCTGGTATTTTAGGGGTTCTATTTTGTATCTATATAGAAACACTTATAAATTAAACTTTTACTTTAAGAAGAAGAAGAAATAAATCAAAATCATCATGTTATGTTAAACTATGTGTTTGTATTCAAATTATCATATATCTAATATTTTTTGTTTATCAAATGGCCTTGAATTGAGTTGTTTACATTAACTTTTATAGCTCTAGTTTTTAGTATATTGGATATGATTTTTGTGCACATACTTTTTTGTAATAAAAGGATAAACTTATTTAATTAAAGCCTTCCGAACACATTTCTACAAAGATGAAATTAAAAAAAAAAAATCAATTACTTATTAGGCAAACAATATATGTAGTTGAAGTGGTAAAAAAAATATCAATCTTCAGTAGGGTTGTTCGATTAAAATGTTTACACACAATTAAGGTATTGATACACATGAATATTAGACTGACTCAAAAAAAAAAATTAAAATGTCTCCGATTTTTTATGCCACTAGCTTTTTAGTTAGAGTTTAGTGTAATAATAAGCCTGGTAAAATTTCATCTGTTTAGAATAATATTTAGAGTTCGTTCATCGCAAATTTCTTTTTTCTATACAAATTATATAGAAAATTTTTTTTTGTTTGCTTCTTTTATTTTATAACTTTAAAACCGGTTATCGTACAGAAATGATTGAGACGTATTCTTAAAGAAAATTAAATTTTCCTTAAAAATGCCTTGCACTAATTTTTTAATTACAGTACTCCTTCTAAAGTTATTGAAGTTTAGGATGGATGATTAATTCCATATTTTTTTGGATTCCCTGTTGAAAATATTTAATATCAGCTATAATATACAATCCTAATATTAAATTTTGTTGTATATGTTGAAATAAATTTATTGTTTAAGAAAAAAATTATTTAACTTAAAGAAAAAAGACAAAAAATGTCGCATTTTTATTTAGCCAGTTCACGTTTCTAAGATCTCACTGAGCATGTTCAGTCAGCTCCACTGAGCAGAAGGAGAAACCTGAACAAAATTTCTCCGCTAGAAGCCAAAATCAATTTCCATCTCTTTTTTATTAATTAATCAACTGCGACAAAAAATAATTGAGCAAGCGAATCCAAAAAATATCAGTCTCAGTTTTTTGACAGCAAAAATGAGGAATTTCACTGAGGACTTACGTTCAGATTTCTGAGATTGCTGTGCTGGGATCTCAGTGAGCTTGAGAAACCTGAACTGTTATTTTTGGATTATGAAGCTATCAATTTGAAGGAATTTTTTCATAAAAACTGATTCAAAAAGCAGAGGTATTTTGTTTTTATAAATATTTTTTTCTCATGAATCTTATGACGATATTTGCAACATGTTTGCAACAGGGAATCCAAAAAACTATGGAATTTACCATCTACTTTAACCATCAATAACTTTGGAAGGAGTACTGTAATTAAAAAATTAGTGAATTAAGTTTTTAAAGAAAATTTAATTCCCTTTAAGAATATGTCTCAATCATTTCCGTAGAAAAACCGGTTGTAAAGTTATAAAAAAAAGAAGAAAACAAAAGAAAACTTCTCATACAATTTGTATGGAAAAAAGAAATTTGCGATGACCGACATTTAAATATTAATCGAAACGGCAGAAATTTTACCAGGCTTATTATTTCACTAAACTCTAAAAAGCTAGTTGCATCAAAAATCGGAGACATTTTACTTTTTTTTTGAATCAGTCGAATGAATATAGATATAGAAAAATAAGCTGTGTGTGGAATGCTAAAGTGAAATCAGATGAAAAATTGGGATGCTTAACATGAACATAGATTTACTTTTTTGTTGGTAGAAAATCAATTCGTTTTTCATAAGATCAGCCGCAGAAGAATGAATATGAATATGTACAAACATGTGTATCTTTTTTTGGTTTTTTTTTTGAAAAATTATCAATTAAAACAGTAAATTTTCATAATTTATAAAAATATTGAATACATTAATGAAACAAAAGTTTAACTCATTTTGATTAGCTTTTCAAAAGTATGCAAAAAAATACAAATTTTAATGCTAATTATTTTTATTGGCAAAACTAGAAATCACAAAATTAAAATGTTAAAATATTTAATATTAAAACTAAAGAAATAAGATTTGCACTAGTTTTACAAGGAAGTATGGATTTTCTTTCTTTATTTGCACTACATGAATGTTTAATATTAAATTTATCGTATTTTTCCATTCCATATTAATATTGGTAAGTTCAAAATTAATATCCATCTCCGATTAATTACTTTCGCATTTTCATCATAAATCTTGGTTTTCATTTAAAAAAGAGAAAAAACTTTTTGAGTATGCAGGAACATATCAAACAGGTCAAATTATAAGTCACTCAACTACTCCAGTTTGCGAACCTCACTCCAATAATGACTCCTCTGACATAAGCCCTACTGGCCGGGGTGTACTTTTAGCTCTGCACTCTGATTTTGACTCTTCTCTATTTAATATCCCAAATATCTCTAATCTTGAACTTGTATGTGTTAAAATCAATTTAAACAAACGTTACCTATATATCTTATGCTGCTATATACCTCCGTCCCAACCCACAATTCAATATCAGCTTCTCGCTGATGCAGTTGACTTCGTTGTCGATTCTATGAATCCCGAGGACGACGTCATACTTGTAGGTGACTTCAATCTACCTCGGTTGGAATGGTCCGAATCTGAGAATGAGATATTCTTTATTGCAATAAATGCCACCTCTGAAAAAGAAGTTTTATTTACTGACCGACTTCAGGCTTCTTGTCTTGTTCAGATGAGCAATGTCAAGAATAACCTGGGAAGACAATTAGATCTCATTTTTACGTCTGACGCTGATAACTCCGTTGTCTCAGTAAGTAGTCACCTCCTGACTAGACTTGACAATTATCACCCTCCTATCTCTATTAGCTTCGCCTACGCTAGCGAACATCATAATCCCGATCTTTTAACGAAGCGAAAATTTAACTTTCGCAAAGCCAACTTTGACCAACTCAATGATCTCATTGGTAGAATCGATTTTGACTTCATCTCCGATGAATCTGTTCATATTGACCTTGTGATTGCCACCTTTTATTCCCACATCTTAAGCTGCCTATCTAATTCGGTCCCTATTTTATTTCAAAAAAACTTCACATCATCTCCTCCTTGGTACACCAAAGAACTTCGTTCACTTCGGAACTACCGTAATAAACTTTGGCAAAAGTTTTTACGAACGAGGTCTAGCCCCGACTTTTACAATTATCTCTCATCCTACAACAACTTCTCCGCCCTTTGTGACTCTCTTTACTCAAATTATATCCACCAAATGCAAACTGATCTTATTTCCAATCCGAAAAAGTTTTACCAGTTCATAAACTGTAAAAAAAAATCGGACGGATATCCCTCTACCTTAAAACTCCGTGACTGTTTCTCCGCAGACCCAAGTACGATATCCAATCTTTTTGCAGATTATTTTAGCGAATCGTTTTCTTGTAACAATACTGAGGTCGATCCGAACTATTTTAGCTATTTTAACAACTTTCCTCCGAACTCATTAACGCATATCGATATTCCCCTATCTTCAGTGATCAATAAAATCACTCAGCTAAAGGACGATTTCTCCTCTGGCCCAGATGGTCTTCCTGCAATTGTTTTAAAAAAATGTATCGACAAATTAGCCCAGCCCCTTACTGCACTCTTCCAACTCTCTATCACTAGTGGCATTTTTCCTAAACTCTGGAAAGATTCTTTCATTATCCCTATTCACAAGAAAGGATGCAAAAATGATATAACCAATTATAGACCTATCGCCAAACTCTCTTGCATTCCTAAACTTTTTGAAAGTATACTGTATGAGTCATTGTTTCTTCTCTGTAAACCAATTTTTTCACCCAAGCAACATGGGTTTTTGAAAGGGCGATCAACAACCACTAACCTTACTGAATTCGTGTCAAATACACTGTCTGCGTTAGAAAATGGTACAGAAGTAGATGTCATTGCAACAGATTTTAGTAAGGCCTTCGATAAAATATCCCACAAAATCATTCTCTTTAAACTAAAAAAGCTCGGTTTCCCTAGTGTATTTGTATCTTGGATTCAATCTTATTTAATTGATCGTCAGTATCGTGTACTTTTCAGATCAAGTGTCTCCAAACCTATTCACGCACTGTCTGGAGTACCTCAGGGAAGCCATTTAGGTCCTCTTTTATTTGTTCTGACTATAAATGATGTTGAACTGATTTTACTTAATTCTGATTTGGAAATCTATGCTGACGATATGAGGATTTCGAAACAAATTTCATCCCCTGAAGATATCCTTTTATTACAATCAGACTTAAATAAATTTTATATGTGGTGTCAGAAAAACTTTCTTGAACTTAACATTAAGAAATGTCAAGGCATAACATTCTCTCGTAAGCGTCCTCCTCTACCACAAAGGCAATACTCCATTAATGGTGAGCCCGTTCTTGTCGTAACCTCTATTCGTGATCTGGGAGTCATTTGTGACACTCAACTTAATTTTCGCTCCCACTACGACAGCATCATAAGCAAAGCGAACTCAGCTCTCGGCTTTATAAAACGCTGGTCAAAAGAATTCTCTTGTCCTTACGTTACAAAATCTCTTTATATGACCTTTGTAAGACCACTCCTTGAATATGCCTCCCAGGTCTGGTCACCATATCATCAAGTTCACATTGAACGAATTGAAGCCGTCCAGCGCAGATTTTTACGCTTCGCTCTGCGGGGTCTTGGCTGGGATGATCCTTATAACCTTCCCTCTTATGCTGACCGACTTAAACTTTTAAACCTACAAACCCTCGAATTGCGCCGAGACATCGCTGACATTCTCTTTGTTCACCAATTATTAAATAGCGTAATAGATTGCCCTGATTTACGTCAAAAAATCTCTCTGTCTCCGAACCCTCGTCATCTGAGATCTGTTCCTTTCTTCCTTGTCGCCTATCACCGCACTGATTACGGCCTAAACGAACCTTTGACTCGAATGCAACGTAAAGCTAACAACGTAAATACCTTCAACCTCAACATAAGTACGCCCTCTCTAAAACAAGCCATCCTTAGCGCCACCCTTCCTTAGCACTTTACTCCCCTACCTTCGTTTTGACTCTTTTAATCAAGTAGATTTTAAGAAATACTATGTTTAGTTTTAAGTTTTGCTTGTATTAAGCTTAAATAAATAAATAGCCACCATACCTTTGATGGAATGTCATTGCAAGTAAAAGCTTAAAATACTAATTAGTTTACTAAGTTACATATAGCTGTATAAAAGTCAATTTATTAAAGAATAAAAAAGCATTAAGATTTAATTACATACACATGTATCTATAATCTACATTTCATATAACTAATGTTTTTCTTAATTTTCAGGTTATCCTGCAATAAAGGTGAGTGGTATGTTATTTGGAGCTAGATTCACTCAAAACAATTTATTCTGTAGAGAGCTGCACAATGCACATGCACAATAATTAAACTTTAAGTTCCCTTTAAATGGCCATCTAAATTCCGGTGCTACATTAAGGCGTATACCGAAACAAAAAAATTGTATCCATTAACTTTTTTGTCATATGACACTTTTTTGTTATACGAATAAAATAAATGTTCGCGTATTATCTTCTCATGCAATTTGTTGACTGCATTGTCAATACCTACAGTTTTAAAATTATTACACAGAGCGTAAGTTGGAAATGTTAATTGTAGTTTTTTTTTTCGATGTGCAGTACTTGCATATTAAGTTTAAATTATAGCCCTCCGTAAAACAAAAACAAAAAAAAAAAAAAAACGACAACAATAAACAAACGCAAATTGCATGAAATATATTTTTTAAGCACTAAATTAATTTGTACATAATGCGAATGCAGCTTAATTGTGATATTTTATTTCTATAGAGACGTTTGATATTGACGTGCACTTAAAGGGTTTTCAAACGCAGATTTGTTAATATTAAGATAATCTTATTTGAACATTACAGATGGTTGAGAAATTATTTCCGAAAAATATACATTAATAATATTGTGTTAAAAAATATAAATAAATTCAGGTATAGGTAAATTAAATTAAAATTATTCAGTGACAATAAAAACTAATTGGTAAGTACAGCTGTCAGTATTTCAATACTTTAATAATTCCAAACGTGGCTGAGATGCTAATTTAGATACAAAACTTAGACAAAGTAGCTACGGTGTGGTGTTATTTTTATCTAAATGTTAAGTTGTCACGAACTTTGTTGAATAATCTCTTATCAGAGAGCGGGTACATTCAAGAACCAGAGGGGTCCGTTCACAGTTTTAATTTTCTTCTTACTTGTTAGAGCATTTGTTAAATAAGTTTTCTCGTTACCAAAGTGGTAGAATTAACATATTTTTTTTTTAATAATAAGCAAAATATTTTTAAAACTAAAAATGCAATTATATCAAATGCTAAAATTGGATTAATTTGATTAAAGGTCTTATATTTTGACAATCTATAACACGAAATAATGAATTTAAAATTCATTTAAATTTGTACCTTGAGCTCTTAAAATTAAGAGGTCTGTTAACGTAATTAAGTGTTATAACTTTTTTGGCTTTCGCGGTGGTTTATCATAATTAATATCTATTATTTTCGGATTAGCCGCGTTTTTGAAATTTATGAGAGTGCACTTTTGTACTCACCCCGAACGTTTCGCATCAAATTGCATTGAGCGTGGTCACCGGGAAACTGTTGTGATAATTAAGTGTTTATTTGTCATCAAGTGGACGCATGGGATTTTATAGATCCAAGATTTCGGTGGATTAACTGAGGTTAGATTAGGTTTCAAGCATATATATATGATGTACATAATTGGGTATTATCACATTTTTCAACCTTGATCCCACATTAGTTAAACCACCAAAATCGCTGGGTTAAAATTACTGAACCAATGTTTAAATTTTAGTCCCAACAACTGGCCCTAATTTATTGTAATATTTCATTAAATTTTAGTTTTTGATGTCAAAACATTTTGTTTTTACTATGTACGACTTCCAGCATAACAACACGTTCTTTTTGTTCAAAACAATATTTGTTCACAACTTTTAATTTTGAAAACTTTATTTCTATTTAAGACATATGTACATAAGTAAACGCCTTACAGAGCGGATGTGATCACTTTTCATCGATTATTAAAATCATTACTTTTTCAAAATAAGTTTAAATATCAAAAAGATTATTGAAGTTGATTAAAGGATCAGTGAAATTAATACTTAAAGTAAGTTTCAGGTACTGCAGTGCTCTGTGCAGTATTGTAATTTATTTACACGTTAATAAAATTATAAAACGAGTAACAAATATTAATTATTTATTTTATTTATGTGCCCTTTTTTCACATTTTCCTTCGATTAGTTCTTTTAATTATTTATTTTTTTTTATAAATCAAAAGTTATTTTACTTATATACATAAATAATATAATTCATGCATTTTTTTGAATGTAAAATTATTTTTAAAAGTATATTTAAAAACTTAATATTATTTTTAAATGCATACCTACTATTAAAAATTATATTATATACCTAGTGTAGGTAGCTTTTTCGAACCTATGTATATTTTTTCTTACTCAAAATTGAAATAGAAAAGCAATTTAATAATGAGAGTATATTTTGCAATTGCGTTCAGAACAAGGTTTTTAAAATTAATCGCATTTTAGCGAGATTTTCAAATGTAAAATTTTGAAAATGAGAAACACGGCTGGATTGATTTAAAAAAAAACGTATTTTATTTTAAAGAAAGAGAAACTTGCGTTAATATGTTCGGTTTTTGTATTTCACGAAATATATTAGTTTAGAATTAGAAATATATTATATATAGTTGATGTCATTGGTTTTTATCGAGATATTCGAGCCGAAAAACATTTTTTAACAATTTTTAGCAGTTTTTTTTTGGCCTAAAAAAAAACCGTTAATTGAATTTTTTACAAACTCTACCGATTATTAATTATAACTTTGTGTTTGAAATAAAATTAACCCAAAGTTAATATCTTTGTGTGTTCTTAAGATATTCATATTTTTTAACAATTTTTAATGTTTTTTTTTAATTAAAAAAAAATAAACTCAGGGTTGATTTTTTTTAAGTGTTACCAATTTTTCACTACGCCATTATGCAAAGATAATCCTTTCTGCACGTTATAGCCTTATTATCTGTAAAATTAAATTTATTTGAAGCCGACATCAATATGCGTTCTCGAGATATCGTCAGCAAAAAAAAGCTTCCGAACGTACGAATAATAGATGTCCACTGTTACGTAATATTAAGCAACAGTAAAAAACATTTATAAAGTTTATACCATTATATATTTAAAACTAAGATGAATAAAAGAAAATTAGCGTGATAAAAACAGTTTCCAACCAAAAAAAAAATGATTCTACTAGATCGGTCGATAGCAAAATGGAGAAGCAATTTCTGTACATCGATTTTAAAGTGCATTGTTGTAGTTGTAGTTACTTTTTGTAATTTCTTGAAATATGTATGCACATCGTCATCGTGAAATTACAGTTTTTGTAATGTTTCAATATCAATAAAATTTACACGCCGAGGCTTACTTTCGTGTTTTTTTGAGGGTGACAATTTTCTTTCGTTTTTTCGAAACGAAGCCTTCTCCCTGAAGACCTTCTTCCTGAAAACTTTTCTGATATAGGTATCTTGAAGCTGCTGATTTAAAAATATATCAAGAGTGTGCAAGTGCATTGAACCATTTTGAAAATGGAAGGGAAAAAACTTTCTTGGATTTATTGCTTTAAAGAAATCAAGATTCCTTCGACAAAAAAAAAAGCAACTCAAATTTTGACGCAGAGAAAACTTGAAAAAGATTACAAAGTTTGGGAAATTGAATGCCAGATCCAAAGATGAGCTATTCTAGATTGTGAAGTATAAGCTCAAGCTAGAATGCACATGTTCAAAGGCTGATAGAAAGAATCAACTTAAATGCTAAAAATAAAAAACCTCTCACTACAAAGTTTGTTGGCCATATTACCCGTGAAGAAGCTTTATACCTTTGACCGTACTTAAAATGACCCAGCAACTTCAAAGTCAAAATACAATGGGCCTAGACAAAAGACTTACCTAATAAGCATTTTCCGATTGTATTTAAAAAATCTTCCATTTTGTTTTAAAAATTATCTTATTTTTACTTTTATGACTGCATTAACAAATCGAAAATGTTTGCTATTGTCCACAAAAATCCATGGTCCATGGTGCTGATGTACGTATTAAATGTTTTTTTTTTTTGACAGGTTTCAGAAGATTATATTTATATAAATCCGATTTTTCTAGGAGATGTCCTGTATTACAATTAAAATACAAAATGCATTTCTCATTGGTGGGACAAAAAATCCATTTTCAAATTAAGTCCAGCTATAAACGACCCTCAAACCGTCCACTGTCACCAATGCCGCACTTATATGTATGGCATCCTGGATTGTTAACAATTCTTTTTTACTGTGGTTCCTACTTGAAAAACACCTATCACAATTTAGATGGTCATAAAACTCAGCCATATACTCGACTTTATACTTCGAATTACAAATAAACTGGTTTAATACTTTGTATAAAAATGCAAATTTGTAATAATAGTAAACTCAAAAACACTTTTCACCCATAGTAATTGGCGAACATCGATTTAGATCATTAAAAAAAATGCAGATACATACATATGCAAAAGAGAACAGCTGCGGTATAAATCATGATAATTTTTAAATGTTTCAATGATTAATTTATAATAATTCCTCCCTTTTCTATTTTAGGAATGCAATCAAAACCTCAGGGTTACTAGTTCAAGTGCTTCCTTTCTAAGATAACTCTAATAAAAATTAAATATCGAATATTGTATCGCACTACGTAAAGCTTCAGCCTGCCGTACATTGTATCGCTTTATGTAAGGCGTGGTAACCATTTGATAAATAAATCTATTAGAATAAATATAATAAAACAGACGTTTTGTTTTTGAAAAAAAAAACTATAATAATTGCTAATATTGAGCAAAAATTTGAAGAAAAAAAAACATTAAACTACACAAACAATTCTGCTTTACCAATTAATGCACCAGGTATTCAACTTATTCACACGCCAGATTCATGACTTGTTCTTTAGCAGCATATTGGTTGCAAATTCAAGTTCATGGTTGTTAATTTTATTTAATTTCTGTCAATTGTGTTGCAACTTTGTTGGTTGATTTTTGCATTTTTTGTTGTTTCTTTTTTTTTATACACTTTATGAGGTAAACCTAATCATGACTGGTAAATTCTGAACAAGACATAAAGGCAGATATTGAAATTGATCATAATTGCAAATCCTTGCATTGACATTCACTTTGATTGTCACAACTGACAGTTGAGTCAACATCTATCGAATGCATTACCGTTTTTTTTTTTAATTATTCTTAAAAGTTGACTTAAAAGTGAGTAAGTTAAGTATCATATCAACTGGTTCTTATGTCAATTTCGGTTAAGTAAAAATTTAAAGCCCAACTGTTTCATGGAGATTAGTGTTGATTGTTCTATTCTTTCACTTCCTTGTAAAAAATTAAACAGTAGGTACTAAATGCAACATAAGCGGATTCTGTATTACTATTTTCATGTAAGATAATTAAATTTAAGTGGTTTTAAAAGTGTAAAATGTATGATAAAATGTCGAATAACATTGTTCTTAAAAAAAAAAACATTATTTAAGTTCGTCTTGCAAGCAGATTTGGTCATCTTTAAGGCCCCCAGTTCGAAATTTAGAAACTCTGGCGCAAAATTTTAAACAGTCTGACGTTAAGGTATTAACAAGATACTGGCCTGGTGTCAAATCACCCAAAATGCAAAAATTAAAAAAAAAATCGTTCAAAATCATACTAAACCAATTTTCTCACTAAAATTCAGCTGAACACGCCTAAAAAAGTGACAGATCACACCTTTTTTACATTTATAATTGTAAAAGTGACATTTGGAGTTAGTTTGATACTAAAAAAATAAAACATTCATTTGGATATTTAAACTTTAGCAAAATTTTAAAAAGATATTACAATTCTAACTCGTTTAAAATTTAGAAAATCCTCTTTTTTACCTATCATTTTACTAAAAATGCTAAAATCATACTAAATCGTCTAAAATTTTACGCCTCTGTGTTTGCAAGTTTATTGGTTCACGATCTGAGAACGATCTGGTATTGAACCCAGACCTCTGGCATGACAGTCCAACACACTAACCATTACGCCACGGGCTACTACCATCATTGTACTTCAGTTAATCAGCCAAAATCAGTGATTTGAAATTGCTGAATCACGGATAAATACACTCACATGCACAATTATCCGCCCACCTGCATTTTTCGTCACCCTAACTCTTTAAGCTCACTATAATTTAGCTGCTGATTTGTTTTTTGTTTAGCGGATATTTTCGCAAGAAACAAAAAACTAAACCCTAATTTCGCCCGATAAAATTGTCATCGAAGCATTTTTTGCAATTTAGGCCGTGTGCGAATTCGTTTAAAATTTCGATTAAATTTTATCCTAGATTAAATTTTGACATTTCTACGTACAGATTCACCTCACTAGTGTCAAAAATTAATCTTCGGATAAAATTTAACGCGATTTTAAGCCAATTCACACACGGCCTTAAGCGATTTTTAATATTGTTTCAGTTACTTAAACAACATACTGAGAAATCGATTTTGCATCGCTACTGAAGCTCGTACATGTCTTTTTGAGGTGAGGAATGTTGATGTGAGTAATCGTGCCATCAGAAAAAGGTTGGCAGAGCTTTCCGACCAGCGCGCGCCCCAAATTTCTCCCACAGCACCGTACAGCAAGACTTCGTTTTGCGCGAGAATGTGTTACTTAACTGGACTGCAGAGGAAGGAAGGGACGTCTTAACCTCAGATGAAAGCAGAATAGGTCTACGGGGTCCAGATGGATGTCAACGTGTCTACAGGCGAAAAAACGAAAGGTTTGCTCCATGCACCATGCACGATAACCGAAACAGTGGGTTACCAAGGAGGGTCTATAATAGTTTGGGGAGGCGTCAGTTATGAAGCTCGCACGGACCTTGTTGTGTTCGATAGAGGCAGTGATGTAAACGCTCAGATATACGTGAAAAACGCTTTGAAAGGCCATGTGATGCCTTTCGCAACAATTTTTGGTGAACACTTTCGGTTAATGCATGACAACGCACTCTGCCATACCGCAAATTCTGTAACTAACTATACCTAAATGAGGTCGGGATTCCAGTTTTGCCATGTCCATCTTTCGGTCCAGATCTTAAACCTATCGATCATCTTTAGGACAACCTTTAAAGACGTGTCCGAGCCAGAACACATGTCCCTACCACTCTAGGAGAGCTTAAGATAGCTGCAGTAGAGGAGTGGCAAAACATCCCTCAGTCGGATGTTCAGGACATCATTGACGGATTGTCAAACCGGCTCCACGAAATAATTAGAGCCTGCGTCGCAAACACCCATTATTAAAAGTTTTCCAATAATTTTACCACTTTTCTAACAACAAGAGGTAACATCTTTTTCAGTAATTTGTGTTTTTGTTTGTTTTTTGTGTTAATTCTTTAATAAACGCGGTTTTTTCTCAGAATTTTGTTTTTATTTTTTATTTTTCAAACTTGCTTTCAACATTACTTACACCCGATATGGTCTAAACTTGAGGGTTTCTTTAATTTTACAGAAATACGAGGTGGGCGGTTAAATGTGCCTGTGAGTGTATTTGTAACACTTTTGTACTAACCCACATAACAAAAATATGTCAATGATACTGCAAAAATAAAATTTCTTTAAACTTATAATTTTGGCATGTAAGGTGCGTGATATCATTAAATTATTAAACCGATGATATTTATATACTTCTGACAGCTGTTAACTACAAAAGCAGGTTTTTGCGAAGTCGTGAATATTATTTAATATTCAAAAAGTTTGTATTATTTTATGAGAGAAAGAGTGTTGTTCCTCTACGAGTCCACTTTAAGTGTCTACTTTTCAATGATTAAAATAATTTCTCATTGCATTTTATTTTATTAAATTGGAATATGCGTGTAAATGATTTTTAAAATTTAAAGAAAATTCACATCATCTCCGTCTTTTTGGTTCTAATGTTTTCATTTTTCCTGAACAGATTAATGTAGGACATTTTCAGAAATCATCACGCAAGAACAAAATCAAAAGAACAGCATTCAAAATGTAAGCATGAACATGTTCTTTCTTATGTTTAACAGCATTGTAGCTTAAATTTTAAGGAAAAACTTAAAAAAAAAAAGTGAAATTGTTTTTTAGGGGCGCAAAATTGTAAAACAAACACAAAAATGACTAACCCATTAAAAATATAAATTTGTTAATTGCAAATGTCTACCTTTTTTATTAGCAAGCAAAATAATCATACTTCCGATGGAAGAATTGTTATATAAAATTAATTATTCGTTGTTACCCTATAAAAACCCCAAAATATTTAAAAAGCTGGTTTTTTGTTCTCGAGATAATTATTAAATCGAAATTTAGGTACCACCACATTAAGATTTTGTTCTTTTCATCGCCAGCGGTTATAGTAATTAATTTTGGGTAAGAGTCACACCACAAACTTAATGAATGCAAAATAAATTTCTTAAACTTGTTTCTGATTTCTAAATAATTTTATTTACTTTAATAAGATTCCATGACGATGTTATTATTGATGTGGTGTTATTATTGTTAAATTTTTTGTATTTGATTAACATTATTTATTTGGTATCTACGTAATAAAAAAGTTGTGATATTCTTAAAATTAATGTAAAAATGTTCGTTAAGAATGAAATGTTATAAGAAAGGTCTTTCGTTCTTTGATAAATAAACTTAAAAATGCTGGATGGTTTTTAATGATTAAATACAGAAGTATAAGAAATTCTAAGGTTAAAAATCTAGAAATTATAGATGAATAATTTGAAACATTGAATGTCATTTGGAATTTTCTTAATGAAACTTTTGACGAAATTTATGTGGCAAATGTACCTTTAAGCTCTTCACGTTCTATTTCAATATTCTAAAAAAAATATAAAGAATATTTAATATATCTTTATATACAAAATATACAATGTCTATATGTTTTGAATGTTGTCTTTTCAGTCATGGAGGCGAATATTTTAATCACTGCCTCACATAAACGGACGTATGACGTATATATGTTACATATACATTTTAAAATTACACTCAAATGTCAGTTGGTTGATTCCGGCTAAACACTTAGCTACTTTAGCTAAACCTGTGCGACTTGCCTACATTAAGAATATATATTTAAATTTAAAACATTTCTGAATAATTCTGGTCACGAACGAAAACTTAACAACAATCACTTTTCAAAGCTCTCGATATTCAGTCCCGGTTATTTGTACTTGGAAGCGGGGGTAAAACGATTGCTCCATCAGCATCATTACAATGCAACAAACTGTCTGTCTATCTACATACATATATGACGAAGATTTAATGGTTTCGGTCAGCTTCGAATTTCATTCAAAATATTGCACTACATCATTTGATTAATGTTCCGATAGAGTATAGGCGCCAAGTTGTGTGACCCAAAAAAAAAAGCAATCCAGCAGCGATGAAAACAATCGATCTCTAAAAGACCTAAAGCGTCTTAAAAACACTTTTCTTGTCCCTGCATAAGTCACCCTCATTGGAAAGAAATGTTAAGGCATTTTCTGCCGACAGACACGACATACAAGATGTACTATGGGACAGAATAGGCTACAAAATGGAAATATTCTTAAAAAATACATACTTTAGAAATCATATAAAAGTTTTGGTAAAATTGATGGAATTTTATTTTCTTAGTAGTATAAAAGTAAAAAATAGAGTTTTAAGATTTATTTACAGGCTATGGACTATCATAAGCTATACCTACCTAGTATTTTGTAAAACACTTGACGAATAGTCAAGGAAGCTATAACAAACTACAATCTGCAAAATCTTTTCTGAAAGATATTTTGACTAAATATATTTCTTAGTGTAGTAGCCCGTGGCGTAATGGTTAGTGCGTTGGACTTTCACGCCAGAGGTCTGGGTTCGATTCCCAGCCTCTGATGCTACCTAAACACTAAACAGGGCTACTGCCTCTTGCGGGGAAGTGACAAATCCACCAAGAGTATCTCCTTTAATAGAAAAGTGCCGCTCTAATTAGCCGTTCGGACTCGGCAATAAACTGAACGCCTCCTCCACTCCTGCAAACCGCACACAGGAATGGTTAAGAGAGTTGTAAATCACTAGGCCCTATATTTCTTCATGAGCTGTTGTGCCACCAAATATTTTATTTTAGATTTCTTAGTTAAAATAAAATGTTTATTTGCTCAACATACGTTATTGAAAATCAGTCGTTTCTTTTTAAAATAAAATATTTTTTCTCCTTACCAAGAAGCCATTTTTTTGGAAACACATTATCAACACATTAGCCGCGTTTTATTATCTTTGGATCTGGATCAAAATAAAACGATATGGATCACAATGACAGCATCTCTTTTTTACTTAAGTTTTAATTATTTTCAGTTGTTTCCCGTCTCTTTTCTTTGCACTACAACAAACGCTACCTTACCATAAAAGCCATCTACCCGCCAAAGTATGAATTCAGTTTAGGATCTTCGAAATAGATCCAGATAGAGAGCGGGATCTCGAATTGTTTTTGTATTACGTGTTGTAAAATGATCCTGATCCAGACCCGTAGGAAATAAAACGCAGCTATTATAGCAGTATTATATTTTTCTCTAGATCTGATCTGGATTTGCGTATGAAAATACATGTATCACAAAAAAACACAAGATACTACTCTGTTTTTTGATTTGGATTCTCGACGCAGGCTTGCCAGATTTGTATGAGGTCATATCGCACAATCTGAGAAAAATTTCGCAAAATGTCGCAAAATCATCAAATACTTCAGTATCGCGAAAACCGCAAAAGCCATAAAACGGTTTAATAAATTGTAGAAAAAAGAGTAAAATCATTCTTCGTATTTTTTCTTTTATTAATTTAATGAATTCGCAATAAATTCAATTTCACTTTTAAAGAAAAAAAAATCTTTTCTTGAATTTTTGTCGCAATCATTGTTCTGTTTAATTTTATATTTGCCAACAAAATCACTATATTTTTCAAAATCTATGTAAATTGACGATATTCGTTATTATAAATGTTCTAATTTTAATTAAATTTTATATCGCGAAAACCGCAAAAATATAAAGACAACGCAAAATCAAATTTTAAACCGCGAAGTTAAAAAAAAACCGCACGTTTTACGATATATCATACGCAATCTGGCAAGCCTGTTCTCGAGTCAATTTTTGAACACACACCCTTTGTATTTTTGCTCCCTTAAGAGCATTCTTTGTACTTATGTATATGAAAATTTTGATTTGGACTTTATTGCACTGAACTTTATCATCAAAAACCATTGCCATTGTTGAAAACTTCATGTTCACATCAGCAAAAAATATAAGTATTTTTATATGACAATAGCAGTAATCAATGTAAGAATTTTAAATAATGAACTTATAACAAAACTTATTGATACGCCACGCCAGAGTTTATGTTTCTCAGCTTAGCTATCATAAATCTCTTATTTAATATTAAAATAATTATAATAAAATAATCATAAATCATATTCGATTTTTATATGAATATAAATCCGACTAATTTAATTTGAGTAAATAAAATTTTCAATATGAATAAATACTATGTTCTTAAATCTAACTTGACTAATTTATTTTATATCAATGAAATTTATTTGCTACAACGTAGAAGAAATTTTACTTGAAGTTATATTCTTGTTTCGTAATTTTCCTACACGTTTTACAATTAGGATACCTTACGGATTATAAACAGAAGATAGATTAAATAATCTTTTATTCATGGAATAGATGGTATGTTTTAAAAGGTTTATCTAAGCTGCTTTTCATGCGTTGGAAAACTTAAAGACACAACGCAGCGATTAAATTAGTAAATATTTATAAACCGAATTTCACGAATAACTTTATACATTTAAGAGTCTGAATGTTGTTAATCATCTTCAGAGGCAATGGTATTAGCCTAGTCATAAGTTAAAATAAATTTGAGTTAATTAATTTCAGCTTAAGAGTAATTTAATCTACACCACTGTGTCATGCATGTCTAAACGTTGGTGGCTTGTATAAATAATCAAACAATCTAGTTAAAAATTGATACAATTCATAGGCTTGTGGTTATTGTACAGGAAAGGGGACAAACTATTAAATTATATACACATATTTCACACTCACGTTTTTTTTTTTTTTTCTAATTGAAAATTTATTGCTTCAGCATGCCTGAGTGGCCGTTGCATGTGGCATGTTTAGTGTCTGATGCTGTCGGGGGTTACATTGAAAAATGATAAGCGAGCATGGAGTGAATATGAAGGATTTGATCGATAAAGTAATTAAATTACTTGAACTGAGACTAAGTTATGAATTTTCATGAGATGCTAAAAAATCAGTGGACGTCAAAGTAATTTAGATTGTAAAAGGCTGCTAATAAAATCATAAAATTCGACATATTACATGATTATGGTGGTTTCAAAGGATTTTGAATTAAATATAATTAAGTAACTATTTAAATAATTTAATCTTAATGATCATAATCAACGCGATTTGCCAATTATTTCAGAAAGTTAATTGTTTTAAATTACATAGTTTATATCATAACCCTTGTTAAATTTATTTTTAGATAAGTTTTGGTGATGATTTATGAAATCCGGTTATCAATCTTTAATTTTGAACTAATACAATTTGATGTGAAGTGCAATGGAACTGCAGCTTTTATTGTATACGAAATCAAAAAAATATGTTTTTTTTTTTGTAACGACAATTAAAACAGAACGCAATAAAATTTAAGTCTCAAAAAGTTAAACGTAATCCTGTCTCATTTTTATTTCTTCACGGTGGATCTATAATTTTTAACTCTAGCAGAAAATTACAAAAAGTATTTATGTCCCAGTAGGAAGAAGTAGCCAGCTATTTTTTTTAGATGCACGATTTTATACATCTTACGTATGTGGCTTGAATATAAATTGAGCTATTATTGGTTTTATTATTTGTTATACATTTTAATTTAAAAGATCTAAAAGTTCTAAGTATGATGTTATATAATATTTGCACAAAAATCTCCGTCGTCTTTAAATTTGCAATTGAACCACAAATTTTAAGAAGGGAATAAACGGCACAATTTCCAAAAATGAATTTTTGATTCAAATGTTTTTTGTAAAGGTGGATCCATCTGTTAGGCCTAATATAATGACACAAAAACCATTTTCACTATCAAGATATACTTGATTTAATAAAGCATAAGTCTTAAGAAAGAAACAAATCCATTGAATTATTTCCTTCTTAGAAATACTTTTTTTTTAACTTATACAGGGTGATTCACCTAAGGTTTGACAAAAAGCTAGAGCGTGTAGGTTAATTTAAGACAAGAAAAAAATAGCATAGAAGGGGGGAGCTCTATTTGCCGTGTTTAGGCGGGAGGGGCAATTTTCTAAAAAATCGACTTAAAATAGAAATAAAAATCATTCAAAAAAACAACGGCAAAACTTACAATGTCATGCTTTACTTTTTAAAGGCCATCAGAAGTCTGTTCTTTTATCATGTTTTGGATTCAAATTATTTGAGAAAATAGTTTTTGAGAAATTAATTTTCAAATCAAATTTTCAAATTTCAAATTTTCAGTTCTATAAGAAGGAAATAAATCCAAGTTTGTATATGATTCAAATCATGGAAATCCAGGAAATGAAATATAAAGAAGATATTAAGTTTTTTCGTCTAAGGTCAAATGGATTTATTCCCTTCTCGAAATTGGTGGTTCAATTATTTTTAAACACTTCACAGCTACGAAAGCCATAGCCATAAAGGAATAAAGTCTTGTATTTTATTTTTAATAATAATGAAAAGGAATACAATATATTTGAAAAATGTTTACAACTTCTTTTTTAAAATCGATTTTAAAAAATAAATAAATTTGATGGCACAACAGCTCATGAAGAACTAGGGCCTAATGACTTACAACTCTCAACCATTCCTGTGTGCGTGTCTACAGGAATGGAGGGGACCTACAGTTTATTGCCGAATCCGAACGGCTAACGAGCGGCACTTTTCTGTTACAGGAGATACTCTTGGAGGATTTGTCAATTCCTCGCAAGAGGTAGTAGCCGTTTTTTCTTTTTAAATAAATAGGTGGCGAGGCTGGGGATCGAACCTTAGACCTCCGGCATTACAGTCCATCGCACTAACCATCACGCCACGGCTACTATTTTAACCTTTACAAAAAATTCTTTAAAAAAATATTTAATCCACCACGCAGCTTTCGAATGCGTTGAGAACAAAATGTTGGCAATATAGCTGGCGGCGATGTCACCACAAATGTCCCAACTATGACTAACTCCTGCTGGGCGCATTCACTTATGTTAAAACCGTATGAACCAAGGAATACGCTGAATGTATAGCCTCCAGGCAATCAACGCCAACGTTTCCGAGTTTTTTCCCATGAATTATTCCAACTCTTTGGTTTTTTTTTGTATAAATCCTTCATCTCTCGGAGCTGTATTATGCATAAATTGAGTACGTTAACCTTTCCGGATGAAAATCATGAGATCCGAATGAGTGTCACAGCAAAACTACTTTCAACCAACAATAAGGTTTTTTTTTATCGTGGAAAATACGACAGGTATCCGCTTACATTAAATCATTTAAACTGCTCTAGTTTTCTTACGCAAAACAGCAAAACTATAGTTGAAGTTTTATTGTGCAGTGCACTAAGCTTTATCTCCTCTCTAAGATAGTTTGACGTTTAAACATATTGTATTACTATAGAACCTTGTCAACATAAGAAAAATCACCGCATCTACATAAATGAAGAAAAACCGAATAAGTTGTCTTTGAAAAACAAATTGAGTCAAGTTAATTCATTTATCATCCATTTAGATAGAACATATTATATATTTAGTTGGTGGATTGATTTGTAGTGGGTACCTGCGTTTAACTGAAAAACTCATAAATTAATGTTCGGTTTGTCACTTGGTTTATACACGGTTTGATTTAGAGCCGTGTGAACGTGTCGTAGGAATAAGCCAAGGAGGTGGTAAAAATATAATGTTTTCACTGGCGCCTATGCCTTATAGCTTTTGATTTTACTATAAGCTTCATGCAAGGCCCAACTATAATTTGCATTATCTTTATCGGTTTATCAGCTATGAAGCGGAAACTTAATGAGTAGGTTAGGTACATATATGTATGTATATAATAAACTGAAAGAAAAGGCAGAGAAGTTAAAAATAAAGAGTCCAATATAATTTAGAACTTCTTAGTACACCTATATGTACCTAATTTATCCCTGGACTATATTTATAATTATTTGACAGTTATTTCCTTAACGCTATAAATTTTAAATATTTATTTATTTATTCATTAAACTCTAACAAGTGCATTGGACTTACTTAGAATATCTTACAACTAAACTTAAATCTTCTTAGCTACTTCTGGAAGTATCTTCTTCGATATGGCTTTAAGACTTTTGTATAGGTACATATGTAAACCTCTACTTCAAAAGAATGTTCATAAAAAAGTGAAGATATAAGTTGCATTCCGCACCTAGTTTCAAACAGTTTCAGACCGCCAGATTTAGTCATTTTTAGTCCGAAGTCGTTCCGCAAGTGAAAAATTGTGCTGTTTCTTGCTAAAGAGAGCGCTCTCGAGAGAGTAAAAAATTTCCCCACTCTACCAGATTTGGTCCGAGGAATTTCTTCTGGCTATTTCGTATTAGTTGGCAAATGGCAAATGTCAGGATAAGCTATGTCAGATGACAAAAAAAAACAAAAACCATGTTGAATAAGGGTTGCCCAAGTATTAATTTTATTTTTATTTTAGTTTTGATACATGGGCATATTTTTTATTATATTGTCAATCTTTTCGTTAATGTAATAATTCTTGTAAAATATGTGTAACTTAGCAAAACTATTTCTGAAGAAAAAAGTACAGAATTATCAATTTGGTTCTTCTTATATATCGTAGCGTTTTTTGGAGAAAGACACACTTCGACTTCATGAATTAATGTACAACTAAAGATCTTTTAGTTTTTATATTTTTTTATATTAATATAAGCAGGTACGTTTGTTTTTTGCTAAAATTTATTTTTTTGGCTTGTGATTCTTCACAATGTTGATAAATTTTCATCGTTGATCTACGGCAACTCTATTCGAGTCAAAATTTGACATTTAGCCAGATTTAAGGTCTGTTTGGTTACTTTTGTAGCACAAAGTTGAAAATCTGTCAAATTTCTAAAAGAAGAGAAAAATCCTCTCAAAGAGAGTAAAACCTGCCACAAAGTTAACAAACGCCTTGTTGCAGCTTGTGTTTAAAACTTCAAACGTTAGTTGCAGCAGCCCACAATAAACAAGACAGAACATAGAAGGTATGCTCATTAGACACTCCCTAGTCGCCATCTTTTCATTTTTGTGACTTCAAAATCATATTTTTGTATTATTTTCTTTCTTAAAATGAAGAGTATTTTTTAGAGCTCAGCATTTAATAAAATTTCTTTTAATAAAACAACAAATATATATTATAAATATAATTGACAATTAAAAACTTTGTCCGCCATATTGCAATTTTAAATAAAAAAAAAACAGCGGAACGAACAGAAAATGGCAGTTACGTATTTTGACAGTTGTTATAATAATAATATAATAATATATTATATATTAATTAATATATATATATTAATATATTCATATTTAATCTAAATTTTAACTCTCAGTTTTTTATATAAATAGGTACACGGATTTATTCACACGTGCATATATCAAAAGTTTATTGTCTGGCGATTTGGTGCGACATGTCAATCTTGCTGCCGGAATCCTTTGATATAATTTACAAGAGACTTCCTGAGTAATTATCCATTTATGAACATACATATAACTTGCAATGTTGCGAGAACAATATGTGGACTAGATGATATTTCCAAAGAATTAGTGTAAACTACTTTTAAGCTATGAAGTTAAGTCAATTGGTAACCATATTTGTCGCCCACCGTTTCCATTATGCGATTAATAAATCAATGCGGAATACATAAACATAATGTAGTTTTCTATAATATGCCTTGTATAAGGTGAGCAAAGCTTGTTGTATTTGATTAAAGTTGGTGGGAACAGCAAAATTGTATGCAAAACTACATGAAAAAACGTCACAAACCAAACATTTGTCATTTTTTGTCAATTATTTTGCAAGTAGCTTATGGCAGTTATTTTATTTGGCAGACATTATGATTAATGACTTCATATTAAAATGATTTCTACAAATTGGGTTGTAAAACTTGAAAACGCGATGGAAATCATTTGCTATACAATGATATATTTTTTTTGTGTCATATTAATCATTGTTTTTCTTTTAATAAAGGTAGTTACTATTACGCATTTTTCACATTCCAAATAAAAGTTAAGTGTAGTTTCTGTGGATCATTAGAGATCCCCAACTGGACTAAATTTTGTATAAAGTAGATCTTAATGTCAAAAATTATTGATACTTTCATTTGACTTGTACGAACATCAAGCATGAGTTTACACCGGAAATATTTAAATTCGTTTTCTCAAATCTTCTTTTTTCATTAGATTGCGTGCTTCCAGGTCAAAATTATATTTTGTAATTAGTGCTGACATTTCCAATGACGACAAAATCCCCGTGGGGACAGGCGCCCAAATCCCCAAAATATATATATTTTTTTTCACTATCTCAAAATATACCATAATCTCCAATAATCCCCAGCATATTTGTTTTAATTGTAAAAGTTGATGAGTTATTAATTCACAGTTAGGAATTATTGTATGTACTCATAACTCATTATACATATGCATATTATGCCTATTACTGCCTGAACAGAATAGAATGACGGAACTGGAGCCGCAGAACTGGAAGAGCTGTCAAAAAGTGTCGTACGTTATTTTTTTTACCTGTCCACAATGCAGCTGTACAGCTTTGAATGTATTTTGAAGAAAAACAAACCAATATTCTTGTGTACAAGCTCAGAACTCACAATTTTTGTTTCAAATACTTTTCCTTTTAATAAATAATTTTTTTCGCGGTACAAATAACCACAATATTTCTTTCCGACCCAACAAGTTGTTCTTTTTCTTCATACAATTTAAAATGTCAAAAGTTTAAAGTTGGTGAACTCTTCCGTCTGCGTCTGCAGCTCCATATGCGTCTACGTTCCGTTGTGTTCGCAACATTGAATTGGCGTGTATTCAATATTTTTACAGCTATTCCAGCTACGGCTCCAGTTCCCTCTCCGTCATCACTCTGTTCAGCTAGTTATGTGGCTAGAATTTCATTCGGTCATAGTTTCTTCTTTAGAGCAAACAATTATGAGGGGAGTATGGAGAAGAAAGAAATAAAACGAATTAACAAACTTTTGGCTAGTAAAAATGCCAGCTGATTAAAATGCAGTCAAACAATTAAACCTACACTCGATTGACACGCGCAGTGCCTAGTGCACTTGGCCCAGAGACGCTTGGTCTGTGGTTCAAATCTCAGTGAGGCAAACAGTTTTTAAAATAAAATTGAAAATACCTACCTAAACTAAGCATGATAGGCCTGGCGACCGTGAAATAGCTATAACTACAGCCTATAAGACTTGGTGGTAGCTTACTCAAATTGTTGTTCTCAATGTACTCATCGCGCACACGATTCAAGGCTGTTTCACAATGCGACGAGAAAGCGAGACGTCAGCGTGACGAGATCTCTTCGTAGTTTCTCTCTCTTAAAAACGAATTTTAAACAGTGAAATAATACATAATCAAACATTTCTCGTCGTCTCGTCACGTCATAAAGTTCGAAAAATTGAAAAAAAGACGCAACGTGACGATGAGAAATACTTTATTATGTATTATTTCCTGTTTTAAATTCTGTTTTAAGAGAGAGCAACTGCGAAGAGGTCTCGTCACGCTGACGTCTCGTTTTCTCGTCGCATTGTGAAACAGCCTTCACGTTGCGTATTTTTTTCAATTTTTCGAACTTTACAACGTGACGAGACGACGAGAAATGCTTGATTATGTATTATTTCACTGTTTAAAATACTTTTTTAAGAGAGAGAAACTACGAAGAGATCTCGTCACGCTGACGTCTCGTTTTCTCGTCGCATTGTGAAGCAGCCTTCACTGCTTTCACGCCTTCTCTTTTTGGGATTTTCTCCTGTTATTTTTTTTAAGGTATTTTGTCTTTGCTCGGTTTTCTCTTGGGGATTTTTTCTGTGGTGATTGTTTTTTTGTGGTTATATATGTCGATTTATTTATCGTCACTAACCCTTAATTTTATCATTAAAATGCTGCAGATACTTATGCTAAAAAACAAAAAGAAAAGAAGTAAGAAAATATGTAAGTCTTTTCGAAGTTTTTTTTTTATAGGTAATAGAAATTAAATATACCTCCCACTGAAATAAATAAGCCAAGTAGAAAAATTTTTAATTAGAATTGTTAAATACATGATTCAGTTATCCTGAAGAAGAGCATGTAACACAAACCAGAAATGTCACAGCTGTATCAATAAAATTTAAACCAGGATGAGCAAAAACCAGTTCACTGCCTGTCTTTTCTTGAAACGTTGTTTTTAGATCCTGCAAAATAATGCTAGAGAGCTCAAATTCTCGGGACAAAATGTACAAGGTAGAATTATAAAACACACTAAGGGCCAGTTTATCTTCATCCCATATTATAACCAATTATAAATAATTTTTTTTTTCGATTTAAGTAAGACGTTTATTGTAATCAAGTCATTAAGGTCCGGTTTCACAACTTTTTACCAGGCGTTTAAATTGTTTAATGACAAAATGGAACAATCTTCATTTAAAGATTTAAAAGCCTGTTAAAAGGGTTTACTGAAATTGGCCATAAGAATACTTCATTAAATTTTTTATTTATTCACTTTCCATTATTAAGTGGGTTACTTTAGTTGGCATCTTTAAATTTAAATGCTCATTAATAAAAATAATTTTGAAAGAAAGTGCCCGAAAAACTTTATACTACCTTCTTAGAAGAAAAAGATTCTGATGCAAACTTAGTATTGCGTACTTAGTATTGTTCTGCTTGCCAATTTGCAAATAATATTTGCATGGGGTTTCGACCAGTTTTTTTTTACATCTATATATACATATGTATATTTTTTTTGTCATTATTATGAAAGCTCAGTTCTATTGGTCTTTTGAAGTATCGAAAGACATTTCCTGCAGTTCATTGTACAATTTCCGTTTAAATCAGAATTAGCAGTAAAAATCTAAGTATCTACTCTATAAATCAGTATATATAATTTGCCAGCTCTTTCTCAGCAAATCCCAAAATAAAAGTTTCAAGTGCACATTAGAAAAAACTTAACAAACTTATACCAGAAATAAATAAACACATGCCATGCATATTTACAATATTAATTCAAATCTAATTTTGTCCACTCAATTTAATCTTTTATACATTCACCATTATATTGATATTGTATTTATTTTCTCTTTTGCTTCTGGTTGCCATTTAACCCTGCATATACATACATGCATTACATATAAACAATAATCAAAAAATTAACACCTGTGGCCTGCGACACCTGATTATTCCAAAAAGAATTAAAAACAAAACATAAAGAAACCATATAAGCAAACTAAATTTGCAACTATACGAGTACAATTCTAAATGTAAACAATTCATATATGTAAATATTTTAGCCAAACTCATTGAACATTCAATTGCTGTCCAATTGAGCTTGCCAAATTGAAATCACTCGTAATTGTTTAAATAAAATAAAGAAAAGTAATAAAGTATCTATAAATACATAAAGTCGGCAGCGGAAGTTTATTATTCAACATTCTTTTTTTTCTGCGGTACTTACTCAATTTCAAGTTTTTTTTGTGTAGAATGTTTAACTTGGCTAAATTGTGTGTTTGGATATGACCATATTTTTTTTTACATTAGAATCTTATATCTGAATTTTTATTGCATATTTTTTTTAATAATTCATTTTATTTATTTAACTACTTCATAGATTTTTGTCAAAATATTTTTTGCCGTTTTAAACACTAAAAATGACTCATGATTACAACTTGTAATTAATTCAATTATTTCATTAGTGATTGCAAAAGGGCATATCAACGGTATTTAACTATGTAGGTTCAGCAGTAACAATATCCTATTAAAATTATATATATTTATTAAATAAGAATTTCACTTTCTTCAAAATGAAAGAGCATCTCAACATTTGAGCAGTCAAAGAAACGACGAGATCCTTTTCAAATTGCAACACCTTAATCATCACAGTCTCGATTCAATTTGAGATTATATTTGTTGGCCAAAAATAACTTTTGAATATGCCATATAGTTGAAATTAATTGCCTTAGATATGCCGTAAAAAGAAAAAAATTATCAATTAATATTTTTATAGTTTTATTCATTCTAAATATTTCTTTCTGTGTACAAAGTTGGTTTAAATTATTTTTTATTTCCATTTTTTTGGGACATTTGTAATCTATTACATGCGGTGCGGATATAAGAAAAGAGAAAGGTGAAAAAATCCTCTTTATAGATCTTTGCTTATGTGTGTATGTATAACTTTACACACCTTTTAATATGAATAACACAAAATAAGCATTAACCGAGTCACTGTGGCGTATACGTAATTTTTTATCAGCATACATGTTAGATTTCAACTATATGGCATATTCAGAAGTTATTTTTGACCAAGTTTTGAAAAGTGTCATGCTAATTTTATGCATGACATATATTTTTGGGATAAAGTGGCGCGGCAATCCTTTTCTCTTCACGGCATATTTACAGCATTTATACGGCAATTTCTGAGACAGTAAAAAGGAACTTTTTCGAAAATTGTCATGCTAACTTTATACGGCTGAAAATTTATGTTGACGAGTTGTTATTTATTTAGCTGATAGATCTCAAATAATTTCATTCATAAGAAATTAAATTTGGAGGAAAATGTATTAAAAATCAAAATCATGTGTTTGTGAGTTGTTTGTCGACAAATGAAGAGCCTACAATTTTCAAGATGACTCACTTTTCCATTAAGAAAAAAAAAAAACAAATACTTTTCCAAACTCAGTAACAACGCAGTCCCTCATTCATCGATAATGATTCAATTCAATGATTACTTTAAACAAGATTTTGCACTTTCTGCCAGTTGTTTCACTTAATTTCGGTTTCAAAGAAAGCAGGATTTGTTTTGAAATGGTGGTTCCCAAATAAATTTATTATAAATAAAAACGTCGATCCTTACAAGTTATTCTATTTTTAAAAATCGGGTCGCAGTCATTGCATATGGCAGCTGTTGTTTTCAATAAATGCTTCAAGTTAAACAACTAATATTAATATGAAGTTGTTTAAATACATACACTACACACACATATACACATTTGTTAAAATTTAATATATGAAGTAAATGAACAATGAAGGTATGTATGTATTTTATAAGAAAAGGGGATTCCCTGAAGGTATGAATTATGTATTAAAGTTCGTTGGTGATTAATTCAAGCTTCCTTAATCCCTTATTCGAATCCTTTTTTGCGGCCAGTATAATCAACAATTATACATTCATTTACAATTGACTTAGGGTCATTTGCTGAAACGAAACTTAAACATTTAAGTTCAACATAAGAGCTTATGTTACAGTTTAGGCTGAGGAAAAAGTAGAAAAAAGCGCTGAAAATCAAATATTTAAGTTTCATTTCAACAAATGGGCCTTAGCCTTACAATATAATTTTTAAAGTTTGTTTTATACAAAAAGTAGGTAAACCAAAAGTTGTTAGTTTGGAGCTAATAATGTTTTAATGCTTAATGAAAACATAGTTTTTTTTTCATTAGAAGATTTGTGCAAGAAGGTAAAGATGGTTGCTACCATTGATTTTCTTACCACAAACCATGCTGTTTTTCATTTATTATTTTCTTAGTATGGAATCTACAACATTCAAAGATCTTCGTGCATGTCTGCAGGAATGGAGAAGACATACAGTTTATTGTCGAATCCGAGCGGCACCTTTCTATGAGAAGAGATACTCTTGGAGGTTTTGTCAATTCCTCGCAAGAGGCAGTAGCCTTTTTATTTTTAAAAATTATTAGGTGGTGAGGCTGGGGAGGGGATCGAGCCTGGACCTTCGGCATGAAAGTCCATCGCACTAACCACCACGCCACGGCTACTAGAGGATGTATAAGAACTAATAATTTCTTCGTTAACAAGATCCTAATGCTATACTAATTTTAGTTAAGGCTTCTGAGAGCAACTGAAAATAGGATTTTTACAGTATGGTGACTGCTAAACTAAAAAAAAAAAAAAACAGAAGGAGGATGGTGAATATCTTAATTTGATTTTTTAAATTTTCACGCTTTTTAAGTTAACTATATAGAGAATTGAAGAAATTTAAATTAACAGGTTCATATAATACAAAATGCACTTACAAAAAATACAAAATAGATGTACAAAAATTTCTCTTACTCACAGTAGTTACTATTGAATTATGAGATTAAATAGATTTTCTGAGATAAATTTTAATTTGTATGGTTTTTCATGCCAAAAACCTTATTTTTAAATGTGTATGCCACCTTAGTATACCTATATGTACATATACTTAGCATTTGCATTTCAAAAACTTTGCATATGAGGAGTAACAAGGATATTTTCAAGTATTTGTATTTCATAAGCGAACATAATCTCGCAGAGATTAAAGTGAATCAATATTACAAAACGTTTTTATAAAATAGAGAAGTTATCTTAACCCATATTGGACAAACACAAACTGCTTTACTGCACAAAAGCTATCAGGAAATATCGCCAATCATTAAAATCAACAAAGAGATCCCGTCTTCCCAAGGCAAAGTATTCTATACTCCGTTCAACAAAAATTTTCAGTACAGGGAAGATAGGATATTTCCCTTTCACCCCTACATTTATGGATTTTAATAAGCTACTTCACTGTAAAAGCTCTCGTATATGATTGCCGTACTGAGCCTTATCAATTGGCATAATTCTATCACAAATGTTGACTGATGGGTTACCAGCTGTTTAATAGATTTTCATGAATATAAAAGTTTGTCCGTAAACTAAATATGAAAAATTTAATTAAATCTAAATCCACTAAATCCAAACTCCACTGCAACGAATATTATCACATAATCTTGAGACCTTGAGAAAATAATTTATTCTTTCTAAGAGCCCAAAAGCGAAAAAAATTTAACTGCAACAAAACTTAATCGACAACACTTAACCTTCCTTTTTGTTCTCAAAAGCTTTAAAACAACAAGATCTTTAATAAAATTCTTCGGAAAAAGCTCTTTGGTATTGCTTTCAATGAGCAATGGTAACTCTGTTGGAATGCATTTTTTTTTTCATCTCACACAGCAAGAATAGAAACGAGCAAGCGATCAGTACAGTGTACACTGTACACTTGTACAGTATGCTTTGAGCTTGCGAGCGTGGAGGGTGTACGACATTTTGCAAGGAATTATGCACAAGGCAGCTTGGTTTTTTTGTGGGCCAATTTGTATCAGTTCTATGCATCTGCTTTCAAAAAGCTTCCCCTATAAGGCCTTTACTGAAAATTTTTGTTGAACGGAGTATTGTATACTTTAGTGACATTAAGGTTCTACATACTTAGAGGAATCAAGAACGCTTTAAACCAGTCCCAACCTAAATTTAATGGCTTTAAAAATAGAAATTGCGTATTGACAAGGCCCTCACTAGTCAACTGATGAGTCCAAGTGAGATCGCCGAGACGAAACGCCAAATTTTCATGAATCAATACTTCAACAAGTCCAATAAAATAGTGTTAGGTCTTCTACTTGGCTGATTTATTTCAGTATAGTATAAAGAAATTGTATTATTAAAAAAAAAAAAAAATTCGTTAAAAATAAGTCTATCACCGTATAAAAATTAATACATACGGGTTCTGTGGTAAATTATATTAAATATGAATCAAATTAATTTTCAATAGAACAAAATTAAGTTGAATAAAATTAAATGGACTGAGGTTTTGTTCTTAAAAAGAGTCAAAATCTGGAGGTAGTTAATTAAAATTATTTTTTTGTTTTAATAATAATTAATTTATCAATTTTACAAAGGCAATTCCTGAAGCTTTTATATTCCTAGGCTTATACATACCAGCATAATTATTTTAATTAATAATAACTTTAATCTTCAATGCTCGGTCAATTACCAAAAAGCAAGTATCTATGTAGGTACTGTACATATATATATGTACATACGTCAGTTGATTTAATTTCTAGAAGTTTTTAGAATTCAATTGATTGGAAATTAGATTTCTTCTTCTTCTTAATTAAAACAAGATAATGATTTAACCGTTAAGCAATCTTAAGTACAAAGTTTTAAATGAAAATATGTGAAAATATATTATTTAGTTTATTATAATATCTATATACAAATAAATAATACTAAATATCTCTACCTATAAACGTATTATCTTCTTTTATTTAAAAGCCCTCATGACGCAAAATAAAAACCGTCGAAAGACGTCACTTCGACCATTGCTCTTTCTATGTTTGTCTCTATAGTACCTAATTGATACCTACTTATATGTAGGTACATATAACAAAGCCCACCTATCGGTAAAAAGGCATTGACTGATGGTCAATTTGTTTTTACGAGATTTTATTTCGGGAAAAAACTTACATACGTCATTGATTTATCAATGACATAAAAACACGACGGAAAGTGTGTTATGTTAATTGAACTAAAACGAGTTTTACCTAGTCAGCTGTTAAAAATAAGGGGATCCCCAAACCGCTTACTCATCCACGCATAAATTTAAGAATCTCTTTGCATTGATTTTTTGAGACTCTAATGGTTTTTTTTTTGTATGTTTGTTAAGAATATTGGTAATTAGGTTAGTCATTGTAATACATATTGTTATAATTTTTTGAAAGAAAAGTTGATTTTTTATCGTCTTAGCTTTGAGGTTTTTTTTTTTTTTGATAACAACGAGAATTCGAAGTTTTTTTTTTTTATTTTGACGTCATGTATGTTTTACCAGAGTTGTTTTTTTTTTTTATAGCAACAAGAATTCCCTGTTTATTTTATTTTTTTTTTTACTTCTTTAAAATACATTCTTAACAATTTGACGGAATAAATTTGCAATATTTAAAACGAACAAAACTTAATTTATTTTTATAGGTATTTATAATTATAATATTCTGTGCAACTCAGTAAGCTTTGAGGCATGTTTGCTATTGGAGGATGTTGTGAGATGTCGTATGAGTAAAATTTTAGAAAAGTCGAATGTTGGTATAAAGAAAGAAGTATTGAGAAATGAAAGTTTTTTTTTTTTTACAAGAGATATGAGTTCTATACATAAACTAACTACGTACATGTTTGTATTTCTAAAAATCTCCTGAAAATTCAAAGCTTAGAATATCGCCAATATTCGAAACCAAAAGGAACAAAAGGCGAAATTGCTGAAAAAAAAATTAAGTTTATGTTTGATTTTTATTATTATTTAAAAAAATGTTTTCAAAATGCAATATTGCTTGAACCACTCAGAAGCACTAGATTGCAAAATAATAAGAATATCTATCAAATCATTAAGGAGCTATACATGAATAACTCGAAAATAACCCGCCTGGAAAAAGAACCTAGTTTTCAATAAGGCCCTGGCAAGTTTTTCATAGTTACTAACAAGGGTCTAGCAAGGGTTACTATAGGCATTCGCTAGGCCCTCGCCAGTTATGAACCATTTTGCCTCGTCAGTTGAATTCTGCCTAAGCCCTGACTAGTAAAAACTAGATTTGTTCCACATATTTCAGTCAGTGTCTGGTACCTACAGTTGTTGTAGTCTGTATATTGTTGACGGGAGATAATAATTTTAACGACGGCGGCGGCGGCCAGCAGGATGATACAGTTGGTGCCTCCACGAAAGTTATCCATGGTTTTTATTTAAAGAAGCACTTTTGGTTGTTTGTTTGGTTGCTTCGAAGACTTCAATGTTTTTACCACGTTCCAGCTTGCCAATAATCTTATGGTCGTCCTGGTTGGCCCTGTCTACTACATAGTACTCATAGTCTCAATATTCGTGCCGTTTGTGTGCATTCACGTCGGTTTAAACGCGTACAGTACCCGGTAGTGACATCATCATATTTATGCTTCTGCAGGAGTTTGCTTTCTATTGCTTATTGGGAGATTAGGAGATATTGAAAACACGTTTTTTCTTGATAAAAGTGACAAAAGTTCACTATAATTAACCGCGAATCCATTTTATTTAATTTTTATTTTATTATAAAAAACACAGGCCACTAAAAAATTCTTGTGCATGGAAAATTTAATATTCAAACTGAATTGACGTTTAGTTAAATGTCATTTACTTTGGTGTTTGTGCAAGTATGTGTGAAGCACTGAAACACTTCAGTGAGACTGGTTGGAACAGTTTAAAATGAAAAAGAAAAAGTATTTTGCTGTTCAGTGAGAAATGTTCTGACTTGCTGTTTAGTGCTGTCAACTTTTTTGGTTGAATGAAAGGTGAAATTTGAAAGAAATGTCAACGTGACCCCCAACAAATATGTATGCATATTTCGTATTAAATTCGTATTAATTTTATTAAATGTTTCATTGTCTCTTCATAAAAGACAATTTTCATATTTTGTCTGCAGCTAAGATTTTACTATTTGACACACCGATTCAATTTCCTTATTTGAAATTTACACAGTTAATTAACAACGAAACTTATATTTTTATTACGATATAAAAAGATCTCGCTCTTATTAATTTTCATAAAATGACTTCACTATACTTATAGTTACTATCAAGAGCCTCACAAGTATTTTTTTAAATAAATTTTCTAATCAAGGCACTAATAGGGGTCTGTCATGCTTTCCTCGTCTAGGTATTCCTTACCGAAATCTTGCCAGGGCCTTGCCTAAGCTTGCCAAAAACTTGCCATTTTTCCAGGCGGGAAGGTAATTTCAGCTTAAAATTGTGAAAATTTTTTTCACTTTGTTTTTGTTGTGACCTAAGAGAAACTGAAAACTAAGAACTTTGTTGCCCTTTATTTTTTTGGGGCACTTAATACAAAGAGTTTGACCTAAGACACAACAAACCCGTACCTATTTGAATTTTTAGCTTTTATAATCTTCAATACGACGCACATTCATTTTAACCAAATTCTTAAAATTTTTAGCAAAAATAAAATAATAAATAATGAAATATGTACATATGTATGTATATAATAAACTAAAATACCTATCCATATATAATTCAAGTATTCATGGTTTTCCTTAAATTTTCATCATTAATACTAATACTTGGGTTCAAAATTTTTGATTGAATTAATTAAACCGAATTATTTTTCAAAAAATGCAGAAGATCAAAATGTCCCGTAAAACCGCATTAAATTCATTTCAACACAATCATACAAATTGGCATCGATCCAAAAGAGAAAAACATGTTCAAAGTTTATCAAAAAAAAAAAAAAAAAAAGCAAGAAAGTGTTTTTGAATATTAAAAGTTATCTCTGTAGTTCTTTTTATTTATCTTTTGTTGTTTAAATAAATCAAAATCAAATTTAAATTTTAATTAATTGTCCTCTCATGTTTGTACATTATAGCATCAAATTTTTCTTTTGAAAGATGCAAAGAAATTATGTATCTATTTCATTAGATCATGATGGTATTTGCAAACATAATTGATTGTTCTTAATATTTATGTAGAATACATACGTTTGAAAATGTTTTAAGATAAATTAATACATTTTATACAGGATTCTTTTCAAGCAGAGAATTAGAACTTTAGTTAAGGTTATGCCCTTTCACAAGGTATGTTTGGACTTTAAACAATTTAAAGAAAATAACATATTATTATTACATGTGCGAACTTGTGATTTTTATTCATAAATGGGTACTGACTTGCAGTGGCGTGGCGTGGATGATTTCAAATGGTAAGCCGAAGAAAAATTAGTCATCCGAAAACATAGGCAACTTAATTTGAAATGTCTGCAGATCTGCAAGATACATACAAAATTCACTTAATAACCCGAAGAAATGCATGTTATTTTTGGCATAAGAAAGCGTGTATTTAGCAGACAGGTGTCAGTGTCACGTTCTCTGTTCAAAACACGACTTCTTTTGTAAAAAAAAAAAAATAATAACACGCATTTCTTCGGGTTATTTGGTGAACTTTGTATGTGAATGAATGATAAAGCCTAGTTTATACATCAATGCGAAGTGAAATCCAAATCGAAATGAAACATCAATAAATCTTGCCTGAAAAGGTTTATAAGGAAAATAAATTTTGTTTTATATTTATTTGGTTTAAGTAAGTCCGTTGAATTATATTCACTTCGAACCAAATTTCTTCCTCCCTGTCGCTTAAATAATTGCATTTAATTTTATTGAATTTTTCACGCCTGGGAAAAAAGTTAATTTTTTGTATGAAAATTTCACTTCGCTTAGATCTATAAACTAGGCTTAACGGAAGAAAAGGAAAAAAAAAACTAATTTGTTACATCTAGCCAGAAATTTTATAACCCGACATATTTTGGCTTACTTTGTTTTGCTATCGCTTTGTCGCTTTTTGGGGTAGGAATAGACAGGCAATAATATGTGTGTGCATAGAGTAGCGAAGCGGTAGACAGAGCAGTTGGGATTTTGTGTGCAAGTGTAAAGAATAAACAAATAAATGTATGTTTATTCTTTAGGATACGTTTCTCCTTATTTGATAAACTTTGTTGAAAGGCAGTATTTCAAAAGGTAACTCAATAGGAATCGTCTTATATGGACGCCACGCCACTGCTGACTTGTCATAGCTAGCGTATAAATTTTTAGAAAAATATGTATTTTTAACTTCTAAAATTAAAATACGAACTTATACCTTTACCTACAAATTTTGTAAGGTACCACAGCTACAAAATGAATTTAGCGTATTTAAAAGCTAATATATTTCGCTTTAAAGGGATTGATAAATCCTACTATACTCAAAAGGATAATTTTCAAATAAATTTATTTCGATGTAATATATATATCGACCTGACATTTAATACATAATATATGTAGATTCAAAGCGGGAACAAAAATTTACATTTTTGTATACAGTGCCAGGTGGTATCGGTATCGTTCTTTTTAGTGAGAATTAAAAGTTAAAAATAAATGAGGGCAGTTAAATAATTAATTTTTCTTTTACATTTTTGTTGTTAAATCTCTAAGGCCCGTTCCCAAAAGATCGTTTGCTTAACCAGACTAAACTGGTTTTCGTCAGTTGTATCCTGCAATAAAAAGCGAGATGCATTAAGAAGGGATATTACTTTTTTTCGAATGTCAACGAACTAGAAGAACCTTTAAACAATATTTAAATTAACTCAGAGCGCACAATGTGCATCATCGTTTTTGTTTAATAAATATGATTGAGAATCATTTGAATAATGCACTTATTAATGTCAAAATAAAGTTTGAAGTCTTGACTTGTTTTTCTTAATATTTATGCTAAGTAATATTCTTGATCATCACTTCAAAACAAACAAAAATCATAAAAATAAAAATAAAAATAAAATGCACGACTGGATTGCACGACCTTTCTCTCGTGGTTTCAAGGCTACAGTAAAAGTCGAGTATCATTGGATATATGAAAGGTAAAAGTTTATGAATAAAACAGAATAGTTTTATCAGATAAAACAATTAATGTATTTTAATTCATTAAAATTGTAATATGTAATAAAAATTATAAATTATTTATTAATTCGTATGTTATTAGAAAAACTTACTTCAACTTTGTAAGTACATGTCTCAATGCTAAGAAATGTAGATGTTATTTAAGTACATTAGATATGCATTTTCGTTTTCTTTTTCTATTATGTTCTAATTTTGTTCCTTAAAGTCTCCAACCAGCACTTTAACCCATTTTAACTTTGTATTTATTCAATGATTTTATCTCTATAAAAAGTGCATAAATGCATTTTTATTAAAATTAATATTTTTTTCTGACTGAAAAAAATGACAGAATCTATTCAGCTTGAAGTTTTGAAAATTTTTTAATATAAACCATAACTCTCTACAGTTAAGTATCCAAAAAGATAATAGCCTAGTTCCTTTACTTTGTGTGAATTACAGTCCAACGTTCTGTCAATGTTCATATAAAAAAAATAAAATGGTAGCAAAATGCACAAAAAAGTAAAGGAACGAACCTAGTAATCGGTTAAGTTTCCAAAAACCTGTTTTTTTTTTGTTAGATTGAACCTTAAATAAATAAACTTCAAATAGTAGTATGTAGTTTTAAATATCAAAAATCAATCCCCTTTTCCTTGCTATGCTAACCATCTGAAGAACATTTTTATCACTTTTTTAACATTTTTCTTATGTGGTTTTCCATTGGTAAAATTAATCAATTTATTTTTGATTTGAATCTGTCAAAAAAAAAATTCCCTCTTTTTGTGTTCTATTGGGCAAAATAAATTGATTTATTTTTTATTTTAAATCAAATTTGAAAATCTAAACTTTTCAGCAGACCCCTCCTCCTTGTACTAATACCAACATAAATTCAGCTGCGTCAGTTTACAAATGTTTTTTGTTGATGTTTCGGTTGTGAAAATTATGTTAAAAAAAATGTGGAAAATAATTGCTAATAAATAAATGGTAGCAGTTTAAAATGAACCGGCAACTTTATCAAGTTTATATTTCTCTTCTAAAAGTAAATCAAGGGATAAAGATTTTTTTGAAAAATTGACATAGCAAGCCAGCAGATTGACATTGTAAATAATATAATATTTTATTTTGTGAATAAACACAATAAGCATACATATTTATGTTTATTTATATTTATTTTATTAATAAATGAGATTCATTTTTATAGTGAGACAGATGAATGCACAAATACAGTGACAAAAATAAATCAATTTTAAATTGTGTTCCATTCGCCACAAAATAAATCAATTTTCTGATTGAAATCCTAATTTACCAATGGAAAAACCCATTAGAAATTTCCATTTTCAAATCATATTGAGTTTTAGCATTCCACTAAAAATTAATACATATTGTTAAATTTATACTCTTAAGTGGGTTTTAGATATTGGTTGTTCCTTATTTTAGATTTACCGATTCCTAATTTTTTTTAAGGATTTAGAGATTCTATTTTATCTATATTATATTGATTAAATATTTATGTAAGTATATCTGTTAATATTTTATAAATTGTAGCAACCTAAAGAAAAATGTAACCACGTTCAAACTTCGAAACGTCGCATCGGTCGCCGTTGTCGGTAGTCGTCGTCATAAAATCTAAAATAAGCAACAACCAAAACCTAAAGTCAACTTAGGATTTAAAATTCAATTATTAAAAGGTTACGAAGAAACAAATATTTATATTTAAACAAAGAAAACTAGAAGCCAAATTAGTGCTTAATTATGTTAAATCAGTAGTTATTAATGTTATGTTAAATACAAAAATTAACCAAAACAAAACAAAGGCAACAAATTATCACCTTCATCATCACTCTAAAGAGCGTTGATGACAATTGCACTGGATGTCAATGCGTTCTATAACAACTACTGACATGAGTGCATGCAGGAAGTATTGTCAGTTTCGAGATATATTTGGTTCAAAAGCCGGCCTCTACACCCTCGTTACACTTATGACGATTTTACCTTTTTTTCTTTTTCTATATTTTACCGGAGATTTCCGTTCGCTTACCTGGTCAAAGCACGAGATATAAACAAACAAAAACGTGACATAAAAAATAAAATTAAAAAAAAAAAAAATGTATACATTTATGTACATACGTAACACTACCGAAGATCATTGCCTATAGAGGTGATCACAAGAGATCTCCAACCTGTCTACACCTTAACGACTGAAGCTCTCTGCCTGTACACGACCAGCGCAAGTACTGCTGCTACGGTTAGAAATGAAAAGATACAAAGGTATCTACAGCACATCGAACAACTGGGCAGACTGGAACGAGACAGGGAAACATGGCACAGCTATTTTGGATCACTGCGCGAATCTTACCTATATATAGAGCCGCAGGTTTACCATTCCGCTTCAGAAAAGATTGAATGACCGTCTGGCAAATACATAGCTACGATTTGGCTTGATTACATTCTTCTGTGTAAAAATATTAACTAAATTTGAAAAGAATCCACTATACGGATATAATTAATTAGTTTCACGAAAAAGGACTTTTGTTTATGTCCATCCGTGAAAAGTAAAAATTTTCTGTTTAAAGTGAATTGTTTCAATTTAATAAAATTTAAAAAAATATCCTTAATTTAAAAAAAATACACACACATTCTTTAAATTTGTGAAAAATAAACAACATTTGTGTAAAACATTTGCTTTTTATTTGTGAAATAAATAAACTAAACAAACAAAAATGGAGCTTCAAATTCAACAACAAATAAGTGTGAAAGGACCCCAATCGTTTGCGGAAAATGGCTCGATCATGCACGAGTCACGATATACGGTAAGTGCTGATTTATCAGAATAGGCTGGTTTCGATATCAGAATTAAAAAAATAAAAAGAAAGTCTCAAATTAATTGGCGAAAGAGAAAAGGAATTTATTTAAATTCAAAAGGAAAACTTGAAGAATTTTTTTCAGTGCTTTATATGGTTTTCACTCAGCATAAATAAGCTTTGTTATTCATGCTCATCACAACATGTATAAACAGATTTTGTTTAATAGAACTTCTATAGGGCAAAAAACAACGAAATGACATGAATAATAATAAATTGTTCGATTATGTTGACATCGAAAATGATTTTCTTTGCGAAGTTAAATGATGGAAGTGTTATTTTTCTTCTATCTTCATTATCATTTCAAGAATAAGACTGGAAAAATCAGTTTTAAAATATAATTTTTTTTTTTTAATTTTGTCTTCTGTTAAGTTTGAATTTTTTTTTAGTGACGAATCAAATTTTTTAAACAAAAAAATATGCTAAATGGAATTACAGGGTTTTCTTAGTTAATAATCCTTTTTTTTTTAAGTATTAATTTATGTATTTACTGATTTTAGCATGCGCTGACTAATTTTCATTCACTTAGAGTAAAATAACTAAAATAATTTTTAACTGTGACAAAATAGCTTTACCTATATTGATTTTTTTTTCACTATCCCTCTAAAAAATAAAAACTAATTCGAATGTATGTATAAAAAAATGCAAAATATATTATTTTAATATGGCACCAAGCACTCCATAGTAAAAACAAAAATCAAATATTTTAACAATACTGACTAAGATTTATTGTTCAATTTTAAAATTTAGAAAACTTAAATTTCCATTTTTTTTTTGTCACATTTGCAAATTTTAGCGACTTTGGCCCATTTGCTGGAAAGAAACTTAAATATTTATGTTCAACTTAAGCGCTTATGTTCTACTTATGTTCAGCGTAAACTTTCACATAAGCTGTTATATTGAATGGGTCTTGAGCCCATTTGCTGAAACAAAATTTTAAATATTCAACATAAATGCGTAAACGCTCTTATGTTCAACATAAATATTAAATTTCGCTTCAACAAAAGGGTTTAATTAATAAATAAATGTTTAATGACTGGATACCCTCATCAGGGTACTAATTTTGTGATTTGTTACTTTTTAAGGCATGAAAACTGCTCCCAAGAATTAGAAAGATAGAATTTGAAAAAATTATCATACGTAAATAAAAAATTGATATACTAAATTTTAGCTACATAATTAAAAAAAAAAAAAAAAGAGTTGGGTGACGTTCTTGGACTCAGATAATTAAATGTGGGTCGAGTGTTCAGAGAATAATGCACATCATTTGCATGCAATATAATTATTATGAGGTTTGCTCGAAGTATGAACATTAAGCAACCTGAGACGGGAAAAGTTAAAAAGGCGACTGAAAAAGCAAATAAACGATCTCCATACATAATTTCTTGGAAAAAAAAGTTTATCTTGTAAGAAGTCTTTGATAGGAAAAGTCTTAAAGTCTTAGCCATAAAATGGTCGAGTCAATACCGTAAAATATCGGCATGTAGTATTATAATATTGAGCACATACAAAATTTGACATTATCAAGAAAATATACTAAGTTTAGAATTATAAACTTGCATGCATGCTCTTACTTTAGCTTATCTGAAATCTTGGAATTCATATATAAATTTAACTCTTGTCACTTTAATAGAATTCCTGCTCAAAAAAAAACATCATACTAACTCATAGATAGAAAATAAAAATAAAAAATATATCTGAATATATTTAACATAAATCAGTCTATTAAAAGTTTCGCATAATATTTATGAATTGAGTTAAAAAAATATAGATGTTCCTATATGTATCTTATACCTATACATGGTCTTAAAGGCTTTCGCTTGTTCTCGTTCTAAAGCATTTTTTGGGACTATTTACGTAAGAAACAAAAATGAGCATGCTTTATAGCTATATTATAATCTACTCATTCTGAACGGTGGTTCACAGAGTAATAAATCATTAAACAAAGAGAAAAACCAAAGGAAATCAACACATAAAATGGAACGCCTCAGAAAAGAACAATTAGATTGATAAGCCTGTATTGTCCCTAATGATAAAGGTCAGGAGAATTAAAGCCCAATATGAAACCGCACTCAATGCAATTTGAAACAAAACGTTAAGAGCACTTAGATTCAAAATGAATTTTGGAAAAAAAGGAAAGTTAGTTCAGAAACCTTTTACGTAATGTACATATTTCTGCCTCGCAATGTTTTATTTTTTATACTTAATTGGGGACATTTGTAAACTCATGAACTCGAATTCAAGTTACTGTTATCAGAAAATTAATTTTTTTTTTTTCTAAGGCCCGGTTGTACAAATGTGTTACAGTATTAATTCGTGGGTTGAGCAATTTTAACTCACCGATTTCGGCGGATTAACTGAGGTTTCCAACGATGGATCAATCATGTAATTCTTGAACCTTGAACCATCGTTGAACCTCAGTTAAACTTTTAATACATTGGCCACTTTTTGCAAATTTACTAAAGTAAAAATATTTTTTTTCCCTTTAGCGTAGTTTTTTTGTAAAAAAAATTATACAAAATTTTTTTTCACCAAAATTTAAGCTTTCTGCATCATTTTTATAAGTTTTCCAGTAAATTTTCACTTTAGTAATTTTTCACTTTTTTGGCCAATGTCGTTAAGGCTTAAATCTGCTAAAAATGGTAAGATAAAGTTGCTGAACTACCAATACCAACCACGGATTAAATATTTTACCACAACTGGCACTAAGCGATTGTTTTCCTTTGCGGCTGATCCAAAAAAACATAAAATGCAAATTCAAATTTTTTAAGCTGTTTTGCATGAGCATGTGATATAAACCACATGAATCTTAAATGCATTATGCATATTAATATAATATTTTGCGAAAATGTAAAACAAGAAGAAAAAATATTTGAAGTTTACTCATTTATTTAACAGATTTGTGTATTTTATTTTTTATTTTGTGAAAGGTTCCCTCATCAGAAGAGCAAATTTTAGTATTATGATTTTTATAAGTGGAATATATTAGGTGTTTTGAAACTCCATTTTCTGGACAAATTGAGTTATTTCTAGTTTTACGCTTATTTAAAACTATGTTGGACTCATGTTCACTTAGCATACAGGATGATTCGCATAAGCTAGAGCGTGTAGATTAAGAGACAAGAAAAAAATCCCATCGTTTAGGTGGGAGGGGCAAATTTTCTAAAAAATCATAATTCAAATTATTTTAAAGAATAGTTTTTGAGTAAGTAATTATCAAACTCAAAATTTTGAAAAAATAATCACAGAAAATGTGTTCAAAATGTTAATTTTCGATGCTCCTATCTATTTCTAGTCAAACAATAAATACGGATGCCTTAATATCTTTAAGTTTTCGAGAAAATTGAAAAAAAAATCGGAACAAAATCGAAAGATTGAAAATGCAGTACTTTCAAAAAAGAGAAATAACAAGAATACATACATACATACATAAATTCCTTTAAAATAACCGATAAAGCAATTCTTAAAAATTAGACGAATATCTTCCTTACAATATTTTGGAAATTGATTTTGACGCACAGAATAACATTTTATCATACAATAGTTCTTTGCAGTAGTTAAGAACAAAACTTGCCAAAATGCCATGAACATGTAAAAACGAAAATTGTTTAGAAAAAAATGGTATACGTGTTTAAAGTTCCGAATTTATATTTAGTAAATAAGTTAAAAACAACATAAATATAAAAAAATATGTAATACATTTTGTCAATTAAGCATTTTGAACTTTTAACTTTCAGCTCTCCGACCTGAATCCCATCGCTAGGCTAACAAAGAAGATGGACAGTACGTTAAAAGTATCTGAGCAATTACCTGCACCCGTAGTCGATGACGTCCCTTATACCATTGAATTAATCACGGAAAAAGATGCAGATGGTGTTCTCACAATGCTGAAGACATTCTTTTTTAAAGTGAGTACCATTATTTATTTTTCTTAAAAAAAAAAACAACTTTTCACTTCAGCTCTGTACTATCCTACATAAGGTGCGTTTTATTGGCAATTTTATAGCTAGCGCAGTAAAATTTTCCTTTGTGAATAATAACAAAACCAAAACTGCCGATAAATAAGCCAGTGAATAAGTGAATATAAAAGTGGACAAAGTGTGGACTTGAACCCTGAATGTCGGTAAATTAGTTTGTTTTTCACTCACAAAAGGACATGAGCACAGTCAAATAAATAGAGTGGACATAAAAGTGGATATAGCGTTTTATTGAACTTTTATTGCTACGCTAGCTTCGAATTACCAATAAAACGCACCTATAGTATCATATGTATCATTTAGTACAAAGTTACAAAATTAATCATATTGATCAAAATCTCACAAATTAAATCTTGCATTTAAAAAAACTAGCAACGTATTTAGGATTACTACTACCCTGGGCTATTGTATTTAAAGTCTGCAGCTCCCTGCTCTCATTAGAATTTTGAAACATTTTTGACAGAAAATATTTATTAAAGAAAATAGTAACACAGCAGTTTCACCTTTATTGTTGGGATGCTCCGCAGCTTGTACTTGAAGTTGGAGCTATTCAGATTGTGACTTCCCCGTTAATTGAGGATAGGGTTGTAGTATATCTGAAGAGAATACAATTAATATCACAAATGATTCCACCAGCAGGTGTTGAAGTGGACAATTTACTGCTTTAAAAATATTTTCATTGTACGCACTTAGAACTTTTGAAATTTAAATAGCGTTTGCCCGCGAACTCCGCAATGCGACCACTCTATTTTAAATTGAGAAAAACAATTCGTAAAAATAGTTTTTACAATCGAAATTAATTAACTAGAAGTGCAAAAATTAAAATTAAAGTAAAATTTGTTAAATATTCAATACAATAAAAAAAAAGTACGTATACGCCCTAGTGAACCACTATTTTAATTAAATGAATTTCATTTCGTTTTATGGAGCTTATTAAATAAATCTCATAGTTCTTTGTATATACACATGTATATACATATGAACATATATGCATTTATTTTTTTATAATCCTCGAAGCCTCTTAGGAGTCGAAGGTTCGTTTGAAATTACTTTTTATTGTTTAAATTTTTTATTTAAGGCTTTAATTTTTTTTTGTTCTTGTAACATGTTCTTATCTGTAACAGTTCAGATTTAAGTTTTAATTTTTTTCATCATGAAATAATGATTTAAAACAGCTAAAAAGCTTTAAAAAGTGTCTTAGTTTTCCAAAAGAATATAATTTCATTATACATATAAATTTACATACATAAGATTTTTGTTAAGTAAACAAAAATGCAGGATTTCGTTATTCGAGATTTTGGTTTGCCGGATATCGTACCACTCCCTCTCAAAAGTATTCTCTTGGCCCGAAAAAAAAATAACGTAAACATTAAACTGCTGATTCCTTTGAGCACTCAAATATAAAAACTTACCACATTAAAAAAAATATTTTAACTGCCGTAATATTCACGCCGTTTAAAACTCGGTTTAAAAGCACCTAAACCGACTACATTCAACCGAACTAAACCGATAGAATTTAAACGACAAAATCTCGTTCAAATCGGTAATATTCACTCCGTTTAAGCAAAAAATTCCATTTGGTTTACGTCGGTTTAAATTTGTGATTTAAACCGATAGTCGCATAGCATCGCAAGTATGAAAAAACTAAAAAAGACTTTTCTTGACATTTATTTTTCGAATTGTCATTTTATATTTAAATAAAATAAATTAATTAATCCGTGTCAAACACAAATACGCATTAGAAATGTCTTTCATTCCTCTTATCGTGTTTTACGTTGGGAAAAAATGTCAGCAATACCATCCACCGCATTGCGTCTTCCAAACATTCCTTGAACGATTTGTTGGGAGTTGAATTCTTCTTGATCTGGTTGCAGTTCCGCGTTGGTCGTTAATTCGGTTTCAATATCTGTCATATTATATTAAGCAAGATGGCAACTAAATTCCATCAACCTAACAGCAATACCGCAGCCCAAACAGCTCCATAATGCACATATAAAATGCACCAAAGTTTTTTTAACCGCTCCAAATTTTATATCTGTCCAAACTGAATTTCATTGGTCTGGCAGCGATACCGTAAACATTACACTACCATTATGCACTTTCCTAACAAAAAAATAGTATTAGCATTTTGAAAGTGCATTATAGAGGTGCTGGGTATGAGGTATTACTGTCAAGTTGTATAATACACATAAACTTTACTCATTTTTTTGAATTTGGAAAGTGCATTACGGTGGTCTTAGGGCCGCGATATCTCTAAAAGGTCTATGGCATGTAGTTTGCACTAGTACAGATGCCATGCTCACAAGTTTTGGAGCGATATAAAACACTTTGAGCAGCACTTTACCAGCTCTCGGTCTATAAGCATTTTCTGGTTAATTGGTCAACTCTACCCCGATGTGTGAATAACGTGCACAAATATGATGTGTTTGAATAGCCATCATCGCCGAAAATATGTAACACGATTGAATATTTTGCACTGACTGAATAAACCAATAAAATGTTGAATATTAGCTAAAACCATTTAAACCGTACCTAAACGACACGAAAATGCCTCGTTTAAGTTGGAGTCGGTTTATCGTAGTTAAACCGATCATTCGGTTTAAATTTTTGGTTAACGTCAGTTTAAGTGAGTGAATATTACCGATTAGTCGGTTTAAACATTTTAAACCGACTTCTGAATCTAAACCGATTTTAAACGGCGTGAATATTACGGGCATAAGGATACTAAAAACTGGCTTTACTTACATAGATAAATCAGTAATAATATTTCAATAAATTAACGCGGGAACATTGAGTTTTTACATAAATACGTTAGTCTAAAAGTTCTATTTAGGTGGCATAAAATGTTATTAAAGTTGCGTGATCAGAACTGTCTGATTATTTTTTTTACCACAAAAATGTTTAAAGTATAAATCGATCGTTGTAAGATTGGAGAGTATAACACAATTTTTCTTGACCTCTGTTGCCGGAACAATAGAAAAAGGACTTCTGTCAGTAATACCAGCCCACAAACATAACATAATAACTCAAGTTAAAAAACAATATGCCATACTTTATATCGATTTTAAAGCCAATAGGAAGTAATTCTCAGACAATCACTATTGAAAGTCGAGTCGTGCTGAACTTTAATCGGAAGTAGGCACTTGCTGTTACCAGGGCATTGCAATCTACAGCCAAATGGCGCGGTGTTGTGGCGATAGATGACGATCGATGGCGGCGACACAAATGACGTTAACCAATTATTCACTTTTGTGATTGTTACCTATATAAACGACATTCAACAATCTCACGATTTGGTTTACCTTTCATTTAATTTGCATTTGCATAACAATGAGTTCTTGACCAAGCATCCAACTTGAGGTGTTTTTTTTTTTTCTATTTTTATTTTTAAATGAACCCTGTATAACCCCATGAATATTGATACTACACGGATAAGTATAAGTATCAACCACCTGTGGGGATCTGAGGTTAAAGCTGCAACTCTGTTGGTGCCCTGCCAACACGTCAGCATCCGCCAAGCTCACTCGATTTGCACTTAAGGACCTCACTAAGTGATACAGATCTCTCTTTAAATAGCTTGTACATTTATGTTTTTTAGTCGGGCTTAAAATAAAAAAAAAACACGCCGTATATCCGAATTCTTCTCAGGCAAACACTGTTGCCAATGTCATGTTTTTTTTTTGTTTGTTTTAATTCAAACGAATATGTAACTACAAAGTTTTAATTTTTATTTGTTAAGCCTTGTTTATAGATCGAAGCGAAGTGAAATTTTTATACAAAAAAATTGCTTTTTTCCCAGGCGTGAAAAATACAATAAAATTAAATGCAATTATTTAAGCGACAAGGAGAAAGAAATTTGCTTCAAAGTTAATATAATTAAACGGACTTATCTAAACCAAATATAAAACAAATTTGTTTTCTTTGTAAATCTTTTGCGGTGATATTTATGGATGTTTCATTTCGATTTGGATTTCCTTTTCCATTGATGTATAAACTAGCAGGCTTTACTAGCTATGAATTAAATGAATTAAAACTTCCACACTAGATATTTTTATGGAATGTTTTTATTTTTTTTTTATGACACATGAAATATTTAAGCCTAGTTTATCGATGTTTCTAAAAAAAACATCGATGTCAAAAACATCGGCTTTGAAAACATCGATGTATCGAAACATCCATGTTAATGAAAAGCCCAACAGGTTAAAGCTAAGGACTTCTCATTTTTCTTTTTTTTAACTTTTTAGAGACTTATCTAAAAAGTACCTATAAAGTTATTTAAAGCCTTAACTACATTAGCTACTTATTGCAAAATTACAAAAGTAAAAATATTTTTTTCCCGCTAGCGTAGTTGTTTTGTGAAAAAGGATATACACATTTTATTTTTAAACCAAAATTTAAGCTTCCTGCATCATTTTTATAAGTTTTCCAGTGAGAAATACTATCCCAAAATGAGTTTGAAAATGTTCACTTTTGTATTTTTTCACTTTTTTGACGTTAAGGCTTAAGTAAAAAAAAACTTGAGCGGGTGAAATCATGGAACTTACAAATGGAGAGATTTTCAAAAATTCTGTGTGACAAAAGACCAAAAAACATCGATTTAAAACATCGCTCCAAATACCATCGATACATCGATGTTTTCGGATTCAAAACACTATAGGCCCTAGTTCTTCATGAGCCACCAAATTCATTTATTTTTTTATTTTAGTCGTTACAAGTACAAAGTTCAATCCAAACTGTTAGAGCAGTAATGTTGTAGTGTAGATGAGCTTAAACAAAAAGTCGAATTTTCCCTCTAGAGAATTAAATGAAATTTATCTATACCTACAAAATTTGAACCAAAACATTTAACCGTTTTACCGTTTAGGCTCTAGGTTAAATTTTTGTGAACTCACAAACGCACTGCAATAATAAAAATTATAATGATAAAACGTTCTCACCAAATTTCTTGAGTTTAAAATTATTTTATTTGTGTATCCTATTTTACCTCTACCGTATCTACTTTTACCGAAAAAAGAACATTAATAGCGAACTTTTAAATACATAGTTCAGTACCGATACAAAATTTATTGATATTTGATAACAAAAGTTCACCAAATACGAAAAATAATATTCACTTACTTGGCAATAGTTTTCGCTGCAATTACCAATGACCCCTACCTACCTCACTTTTAAAGACAAAGCCTGTTTTCAACTCAACGCTCATGACTATAGGCGTTAGTCGCTCGGGGAGGAATTAATATTTTGAAGCCTTTAACTTCTGCAGTCACAAACATGATATTTTGATTATCGGTGTGCCATCGAGCACGTTTTATTAAGTGCCACCTACGAAAGCCAAGGCGTGTCATGCTCAAGCACTCGGAATGGAAAACGGACACTGTAAAGTTGGGGAAACACCTTTACACCACCTGGCCGCAACAATTATTACCGCTGCAGCCGAGCGTCCGCAGCAAATCATTTGCCGGTAATACTGCATAGGTATTATTCATATTATTTATGATCAGAATAGCTTGGTGGCACATAAAAGGTTGTAACCATTTTGTAATCGGATTTTAATATTTAAATTATGATTCATATCAGAATTACACTTATCGACAGCTTATATGCACATTGTAAGGTTGTAAGCTGGGAAAAGCCGTAGGTAAAAGTGGTGATTTTGATATGAGCTATCGAGAATATTTAATACGCACGATTGTGTACTCCGACCGACCGACGGACGATAAAATATTAATAATGATATTCATAAATCATAAGGCTTCAATTATGGAAAACAAAAGAATTACCTATACTTGCTGAAAATAATAATAAGTGGAGATTAAAATCAACAAGGAGATATTGATTATCGTTTATAAGTTATGCATAATTACGAAGTAATTATTTGAAAATTATATAAAAATATGTTTTAAAACTCCGAGGTGTGGAAATTCAAGAATATTCCGGGGATATCAGCAACAATTTTTATGAAGTAAAATTTAATTTACATTTTATTTTAAAACAATTTTAGTATTTGGATATCTACAAATATTTTCTCTTTATAAAGATAAATTTTAAAAGAGGTATATTAAAATTAAATTCTTTTTAAAGAATTGTACCTTGATGTGGAAACTTTTGGTCAATGCCCCGATATATTAGCTTTTGTAAACACTAATCAAAGCATGAGAAACAATTTGGCAATCAGCGTTGATTTTTTGTTTATATGAACCATGATTCCATTCGCCTGTTTTTTTTTTTTTCTTAAATATCATTCTCACCCGAGTTTATATATGTATGTGCTTTCGAAATATGTACCATTAAAAAATATATTAAATTTTCAATGGTTCAAAAATTCATAATGTGGTGTTTTATTTTATTTATAGGATGAACCACTTAATACTTTCCTCAACCTCGGTGAATGTCAAGAACTTGAGGAATACTCTCTGAAGTGTATACCCGAAGCGTGCTCATTTAAAGCTGTTAACAAACAGGGTGAAATCATTGGAGTCTTCATAAATGGTCTCATGCGCCGACCGGTAAGCAAACAAATCATTCGAATATTGAAATCATAGATACTAAGAAAATTTTTTATTTTGCTACAGAAACCTGATGAAAAACACAAAAGTGCGGCAGAATCTTGTAAACATCCCAAATTTAAGAAAATCCTATCCCTTATGGATTATATCGATCAAGATTTCAACATTTTCGACGTTTTTCCCGACACAGACATTATTTTGGACGGCAAAATTGTTTCAGTAAACACCAACTATCGAGGCTTGGGAATCGCTGGTCGTTTAACGGAAAGAGTATTGGAGTACATGCGTGAAAACTCAATTCCTGTGATGCATGTCCTATGTACAAGTCATTTTTCAGCCCGGGTTATGGAAAAGCTTGGTTTCCATGAAGTCTATCAGCTTCCATTTGAAAATTTCAAAATAAATGGTGAAGCTGTACTTCGCCCAGCTAAGCCACATGTGGCAGCCAGAATTTTAGCCAAGGAAATTAGTAATTCGTCTAATTAATACGGGGTACCTATACATTTTTGTTGTTGATTTTAACTAAACAAATAAGAGTGATTTTTGTATGCTATGTATATTTATTTAAAAAAAAAATTTTGTATATGTTTTTTTTTGGTTAAGGAATTTAGTTTTTTCTTGTACAAAACAATAATTTTGAAGGTTTTGCAATATAATATTGTAATTGTAATTCATCTATTATGTAATATTATTTTTTACAAAATGTTATTCACTAAAAAAAAAATGAAAACAAACTGAAATGAAAAAAAAGTATTTTTAAATATTAATTAAGTGTCAATTAAAATATAATATATTATGTAGCTAATTATATTTATTGATTACAAAAATTAATCGTGAAGTAGCAAGTTTAATAACATTGGTACTTAAAATTTAACTAGTTATAACGTACAAATATAATAGTTAATTGTTTGTGTAATAAGTTCAGGAAATCATAAGAGTGTTGAAAGTAATGGCAAATGCGAGCATGCTTCATTGTGAAAAATACTTTGAAAAATTGTTAAAATGTGCGCGTACCTATGTGTTTTATATATGTAATGTATGTGTATTTTATTCACTGTTCATAATGTTTTTGGATGAAAATAAAACTTGAATAATTTAATTAAGTTTTTGTGTATGGTTTTAATTTATCAAAATTTTAACTTGAGTTTAAAAATCAAAATGATGAATTTAAAAGCTATCATGATAAATGGTTTGTGATAGTTAATGAACATAATAATTGTTAAATTTAAATCATAATTTAAATGGATTGAGTTAAAGTATAAACATTGATAGAAATGTTTCATTTGTTTGTTCTATTGTCATATATAGCTGTTCACAATTTAGCTACAGTTACAAGTTTTTTTTTATGGTATGTCGATACATACATAGGTATACAATTCCAACTTAAAAAAACACTGGTTTCACAGTTCAGTTCTTACAGTAATTTTGTTTACCCCTTTAAGCAAAAGAGTCCTTTTTGGATCCGCACACGTAGTCAACAACGTATGGAGGAGTCCGCGCACGGACCCGCAAAACTGCGTTTGGCAGCTAAAATTAGTATGGAAATTAGAATCACCACTGACCCACTTGCGCATGTACTGTGAGAATGGGAGTTCACCATACTCAGTGAAAGCTGAAACCAAAACGGATCAAAAACGAATCACAAATAATGTTCATCTCCACTTGGGTTATACATACATATATCATATATGGTATCTCAATACATACATATATGAATTTTTTTTATGTTTTTTAGTTTTTATAAAAGTTAATACTGATAATCCGAATACCCCCTTGCAATAATTAATTCGGATTAGCGAGACATTAATGTATATAAAAATGAATCCCTTTTTGTGTTCGTAAACGCATAACTCGGCTAAATATCATCCGGTTTATTTAGGGAGTTTTTTTTTTTTGAAAACACCTTGAAATTTAAAAAGTTTCTGAAATTAAATTATATTCGTACGATCATAACTCGGCTGAACATCTTTCGATTTGCATGGAGATTTTTTGGTTAGATTTGTATTAAAACAGATAAACACACTAAGGTGATAGAAATTGGAAAATTAGGCCGAAAAAGTCGTGATAAGAATAAATTTCATACTTTCTGCATTGTTTTTTTTTTTTTTTTTCGAACGGTCTTTCTACTCGGCAATTGATACGAATTGGTTGTCTGCTGTAACACCCATATAACTACATACATGGAGTAGCGCAATACAACGTTCGCCAGGATCAGCTAGTTAATTATGTCGTTTTCCGTTGGTTACTCCTAGTACTCTTTTTTCACTCCATCCACACTCCCAACACTCCAAAAACCTTCCATTGGCTGTTCGGAGTGATGATTTAGGAGTGTTTTTTTACACCGGATTTCATTAAGGAGTGCTAGGAGTGCACTCTGAAAACACACATATTTTTAAAAGTATGTGTTGGATTAATTGCCAAAATAGTAAATGCTTCTTCTTGAGATGTTCTGGAATTGAAATTATTGAAGAATTCATTTTAGTTTTTACTTCTACATAGATACACATATTACGGAAAAGAGTTTTTCATATTCCATTGGAATCAAAAAAGAGTGAAACACTCTGAAAATCCAATCGAAAACGACATTAATATAAACAAAATCACTATCAAGATGATGCACGTACGTCTCCTTAAATCTATCAAGAAAAAGTTTTTCGATTTATATCAATCGCTACCAATAGCAACGTTTTTGTTTTCGTAAAATTTCCCTTACGATAGAATTCGTGATAGGGCTGAATTTTTTTTTTTGAAACTTACATTGAAGCTGATACATTTGTGAAAAGGAGATAAATAAGGGTTTTTTTTATTAAATCACGTCATGACATTGGACATTTAGAAATTAGGTAAGAGCTATTAAACTCGAAGTTATAATACAAATACCTTCAAGGAAATCGCGATATAATCGACTGATAGATAACATATGACTCTACAGAGACAATGGTGCATAGTTTCCCAGGTGATGCCATATGGCTGTTAAACAGCCTTTTTTCTAGAACAATGCCAATAAGGTGTTTGATGTGTTCAAGTCATTACAAATCATGTATGGAGTAAGCAATTAGTCCAGTAAAAAAAAAAACTTTTAGACTTAATTGATATAATTTTGCATCTCAATTTAATAACGATTTGCATAATAAACTCCAATATAAGATTAAATAATTTTCAATAATCCAACAAGAAAATAAACTCCAACAAAAAATTATACATCATGTGCATAAATACTTTTCTCTAAAAACAAATCTCATCTTTATTCAAACTTAACAACTTAGTTCAAAATCTACAACTATTAAAATAAGCTTGTATTTGATATAAGAAAAATGTCATCAATCAAATTTGCATACAAACTCATGTGGGCCTGGTTAACATCCTATCCACCATTCTCTTCAACTGTTCGTCATTGCCAAACTTTTGAGCATTGATTCTGACTGCAGCATGATGTTCTCCAGCCTCTTTAGATTTTACATCCAATTGGCTAGAATTTAGTTCAAAGGATTTCCTTAAACGAAAAATTGTTTAGAACTTCTTTAAATGCAAACCAATAAACGATAGATTACCTTACAGAAATAAATCCTATTGCAACTCCAATTGAAGCAAAACCGACTAGCAACATAACGATGGTGGCATTAGAAACTTTGCGCACACCTTTTATGCCATAATAGGGACCAGGATTTGGATCAAAATTTGGTTTAACCTCCCATGGTCTGTAACATAATAGTTTTAGTTTTACGTAGATTTTTTTTAATAATTTTCTTTCATATAAATAATTGATGCGCTATTAAGTTGGAATCGTGCATATACCGATTAATGACTTTGAAAAATGTGAATGCATTCGATTAGTATGAAATTCTCTTAATCTAAATAAACATTATTATTGGGTGTATCAATATTATGCTAATTGATATATCTTGCACTATAATTATTTTTATTAAAAAAATTGCAGAAACTTATGAAATTTCCGTACAAAATCTTATACATCAACAATTCATCTAAGCTTTCAAAACGAAAGGGTAATTTTACATACTTAAGTGATTGTTGTAATGTAAGGTTTCAGCTTATGTGGAAGAGGGAGAGTGGGGTCAGATTCTGGACTCCATTTACCTGTGAACTTCTGGTTTTTTAAAGCCTCTGCTGGTTCCAGTGCTTCCGCCGCCAACACTTCGAGCCAAAAGATCTTGATCGTAAGCATCGCGGGTGATTGTTTTACTTAGAACTTGATATGCCTCTGAGATTTTTACAAATTTTGCTGTATCTTTTGGGTCTGTATTTGCACCCTTAACATCTGGGTGAAACTTTAAATGAAAAGATTTAATTTATTATATTAGTTTTGTCAAAAAAAAAAAAGAATGAAGAAAAGATCCGGATTTTGTTTTTATTTTTCAGTCGTAGGTGGGGGTGGTTAATCTGAAAAGCATGAGCATTAAACTGCAAAATTAAACTTTTGCAGAAACTCTTTTTTAACAATGTAAATAGCAAAACTGGAATAAATATGTTACTGTAAAATTCCAAAATATGAAAATTCTGAAATTTAATGGTGAGACTTAGAATTTTCGTTTAGCAAGATTGGTAAAAGTGCAACATTCGTTCGCATAATTCACGCGGAAAAGCTAATACAAATAAAGTTCTACACATTTGCATGACTTAACACAGAATAATTTATAATTGGTACATAGCCAAATATCCGTACGAAGCCCAATGGGCCAGCTAGTAAACAATAAATCGCAACCTCAATATCCATATTTGCTCTTTCTTACAGTAATTTCGAAAATATTTGCTATTTAATTTTTTAGCCCGTTTGCAGTGAGCTTTGATCTTTCCTCTGAATATCCCGAACAAAAATCGTAACTCACACGTCTTGAATTTCACAAGTGATCTACTGAAAGGATTTGAAAATCCTGAGTTCATGTTGCTGGTTTCAAAAATAATTGTAACATTTATGAAATTGGTTGCTAATCACCTGTTTTGAAAGTTTCAGGAAGGCTAGTCGTATTTCTTCAGCGGTACAATCTTTTTTGAGATTCAGAACATCATAGTGCGTTGGAGGTCCATTGGCAAACGATCGGACTCTGAAATACATAAATATTAATGTATTGCATTTTATTTTGCTTCAAAAAAAATGCAAAATTAAGAAGTTGCGAGTCTTACAACTGATTCAATTGATAAAAAGAAACACATAACGGATTATAAAACATAATTAATTACGCTATTCAAATAAAATAAAAATATACACTTATTTATTTATAAAATTTTCTAAAACATTTGGAAAACAAACTACACTTCTCTACAGAGCGAACAGCTGTAGATGTTGACAGCAGTTGTCAATTTTGACAGCTACTATGCGCAATTCACAATATAAAGCTCGATTGTGAATTAAGTGAATTAAGGTTTGTGTATGAAATATTTGTTTTGTAATAAAATATTGTTTCGGAAATACAATGTAGAACAATATCCGGATCCGGAAGCCGTTATTTTAAAAAATCTTGAATTTAAAAAGCTTAATTTCGGAAATAAGCTTACGGCTGCGGCTACGTCAAACTTTAGGAAGCAAAAGTGTACTAGTATAAGTTGGATTGTGCTAATGCACTAGTAAAAAAATCGTTTATGATTGCTTACGCTAGTTCAAGGTTCAGTATATATAATAAATGTACCTTTTAAAATGAAATTGTATCATTTGAATATGGTGAGTGTGTTTTTTATTTATTCTGGATCAGGAATAGAATGGATGGAAAAGACGAAATGTTTGTCCAGAATATCCAGAATGGAATGAAACAAAACTAGAACATAAAAGAATGACAATCCAGTTGTTCGGTGAAATGTCAAAACAATTAAATAATAGGTTTGTTCGTGTACTTTCCGGACTAAATCTGGCAAATTATCAAATTTTGAGGAGTCGGGATGAAATTCTCTCAAAGAGAATGGAAACAGTCCAAAAGTACACGAACGCTTTGAACCAAAAATATCTGCCAGATCTTAAACGTCACCAAAAAGTAAACAAAAAAAAGTAGGTAGACAAAACTACAACATTGGAATACATTTACTGAAAGTCCTAATTAAAATTGAAATAAACAAATTAAATTGAGCTTAACACACTTCCTTTTAATTTTGTTCCGTGGTTTATCAAAAAATTTAAGATAAGAACAGGGAAAAATATTCACTTCTAACAAAAAACAAACTAATGGCGATTTCCATGCAACAAAAAAATCGGTTCTGCTTAGAAAAAAATCGATTTGTTTAGAAGAAAAAATCGAATTTTCTAGACAAATGAAATCTTTCGTTTTTAGCAAGATTTACACGGATTTGCACATACACTACGAAGATTTGACATTTCTCAGGAGTTAAAAGTTTTTTGCCGTAGTGTTTAAAATATTCACAGTGTTTTTGTCGTGTGTTTAAATAGATTTAAAACAAAAATATCTATAAAAATGTGTTTTATTTATCAAATAAGTGTGGATAATGAATTAAAAGTAATCAACAGGTTTAATTTACTGTGAAATTAAGTGCCCAAAGTCCATTCATCCCAGCTTGCCGATGCGTTCCTTGATTGATGAGTTTAGTGTTGGAATTTGTGTTTTTTTCTACTTGTATGAACGCACAACTATTTTCGTTTTATTTTGCAACCAATCTCTGATATATATTTGCTTTAAATCGTACAAAACCACACGTAAAACTGAGTGCACTTTAAATAATTGCTAAAAACACTTTGTGCGTGCAATAATTGTTTACCTTTTTGCTTCAAAACTGCTGTCAAACGGTACATACACAGTTAAAAAATAAAATCGAATTTTTTACAGATTCCTTGTAGCTAAAAAAAAAGAATCGATTTGAAATGTTGCATGGAATTCGACATAAAACTAAAGTAAACAAACAGCAGCCATTTTGTATTTTTGTTGTTTTTTTTCTTCCTACTAGCTTTTGACAGAACACCGAACTTACCATTTTCTGCCGGAAGAAATTTCTCTGGTAAAATCTGGCAAAAAGGGGAAAAACTTTACTTTCTCGCGAGCGCTCTCTTCTACCCAAAACTACCCGAACTGGTTTGGACTAAATCTGGTAGAAAATGGTAGTTTTGGGTAGTTTCGGACTTGTACGCGAACGCACCTAATGTCAAATTCCTTTTAACAAAAAGAAAAGATTTTTTTTCGAAACAGAATCGAATTTCGTTTGGAAATACAAGGAATTTGTCCAGAAAAATCGATTTTTCTTCTAAACAAATCGATTTTTTCGTTAAAAGGAATTTGACATGAGTAATGTTTTTATTTTGGATATTTATGTGTTCTCAAAGTCAAAAGTTTATAAAAATATATATAAAATGCAAAAAATTAATACTGTGGTACGTTTATTTGCGTTATTATTAAATAATTAAAATCAACGTGAATCTGCCATATTAGGAATAAAGGCTTAACTACATTTAAGACTTTTTGCAAAAAGTGGAAATGCGATGAGCTAAAATATGTTTCGAGATAGCTGTTTCCAAAAAAAAATTGCGTTTTGTCTGTAGTATCAATCTGAAATGACATATCAAACACTATTTTCGCACGCTCTTTTGCACACAAGCATTTCTAGCGCATGTTTTAGTTTTTCACTTTTGTACTTTTTGCAAAAAGTCTTGAATGTAGTTAAGGCTTAAGAACGTCAATTATAATGAACGTTCCCAGTATTCTTTTTATTTCACACTTCACATGGAATAAAAAGAATGCATTCCAATTGCTAAAAAAAAAAACAATAAAAATCTGCTGATGTATGTAAAGTTATCTAATGCTAAGTTTAGTTAAGTGAAATGTTTAAGTATTATGTGTTATAACTTATATTCTTATACACCCTGTGATAGACAAAACGTCAAAGCAATTGCAAACAAAAATACTCATTGAGCAAGAGTGTAACCAAAAAGAAAACTAATAACCAAGGCCATGTGGCAAAAATAAATTACACCGAACGAGCAGGCCATACATTACAGCCGCCATTATTATTATTATTATTATTATTATATTAGATAGTAAGTAAGAAAAATGTTTGTATTATACTAAGAAAAAGAAAAAGAAAGACTCAATAAGTACAATACAATACAATACAAAAATGCATTCCAAATGTTCCGGAATGAATCAAGAAACAACAAAATAGCTTATGCGGAATATTCCGTCGATTAAAGAAACGCAAAACTGGTATTCCGAATATTCTGGACATCTCAGAATGAATAAAGAAACACACTCCGTATGTTATGCTTGTGTATGTACCTGGAAAAATGGCAACTATAGTCAAGGCCCTGGATAGTTTTTAGGGTGGAAAATCTTTGCGAGGAAAAGTTGACTGATATTACTAGAAATTTAGCCATAAAACAATCAATAGCTCGAATTATTTAAAGTATAAAACCAATCATTTTCAACATTGTACTTTTGTACTCCTTATCGGATTGGTACCGATGACCCAAACTGAATAAACGAATATTTTTATTTTGTTTATCTCTCCAAACAAAAGGGTACACAACTGACGAGGGCCTAGCTAATTTCGATAGTAACACTTCAGAGTATCTGTAAAACTTTCTAGAGCCTCATTGAAAACTAGATTCTTTATCCAGGTAGGTATAGGCTATACATAATATAATGTAAATTTCTTTCCCTCGCAAGATGAAATTGTATCGTTTGAATTCTGTCTTTAGTCAATTTTCTTTTCAAAAAAAAGTGCTTTTATTTATTAATTACACATTTTTTACTGCTGAAATGTCGTGTGTTTTAAATTCTACCAAACAAATATTTTTTTTGGCACATTTGCCCCTCTTGTACGAATACCAATAGAATTTTCAGCTCTGTCAAAACAACAAAAAAGTCAACATAAAGTCGTACTCCGTTCACAACGAAAATGAAACACCGCCGCCGCCGGCGCGGGGCGTTCGAGTAACTTTCGGCTAGGTTACCCATAAAACCGATTTATTTGAGATTCCTTTCGTGCGATCCATAAGTCGTGCATTTTAAATAATTATTTATGTAGTAAAAGTAATTCCTTAAATGAAATCGTATTTTTCTAATAGTTCTTCCACACTATCTCACCGTATCAAAGAGATTATAAGATGGTAATTTTGTGAGAACAAATAATTGTTCTATTTTAAGAGTTATATCAAGTGGGTCAAATTCAAACCCTAGTTAACTCACCCAAATGTGGCGAGTTATCTCCGGATTTGCTGAACAGATGCTTTTAATAGGATGAAGCTTGCATTTTCAACTAAAATATTGCTTCTTGAGCAAACTGTAAATATCATTTTACTGAAAATTTATTTTTCGAGTTATCATGTTTGAACATTGTGTATATGTCAATAAAACATTAAACAAGGCAAAACAAATATTGCTTATATTTTTATAATTAATACATATATTACATAGACTTTAAACAGTTAAAACTATGATGTATAAAAAGTTACATTTCGATGTTCGACAGTGAAAAGTTTTTTCTTAAAACTAGTTTTTTTTTTGTTGATAAAATGTAAAGTTGAAAATAATAAAAAATAATAACTAAATTATACAAGAAGATTCAAAAAAGTAAAACATAAATAGAAAAAAGTTAAAAACATAAAACGTTAAATATAAATAATATTCTGTTCTAGATAGGTACACTTTTTGCTTTTTGTTTTTTTTTCAAATACTTTATAAATTTAAATCGCTTGGCGATTTGATTTCCTTACAAAGGAATGAAAGTGAGAACACAGAATAATTGGAAAGGCTTTTGTTTCAAACAAAAAATAAAAGCTTTTATTGTTGGTTCCTTTAAGCATAATCCCGGGCAGTTTCCAGTTTCTTCATCTACATAAAATAAAAGAATAAAGTAAATAAATGTCATTGTGAATTATTTAGGTTTTAAGATTTTCTTAATTATATTAACCTCACGCTCGTCAGCTTGTGTCTTGTATTTTTCTGACGAGAGAGTGCTTACTGGAGGTGGAGGTTGTTCCAGGGCCTGTGTGTAAATAAGGGCAGCAGCAATTCCACCCATTATTGGTCCGACCCAGTAAATCCAATGGTTGCTCCAGTTATTTGTCATAATGGCAGTTCCAACGGTACGAGCTGGATTCATGCTGGCACCAGTATAACGAATTGTTCCCAAATGACCAAGTGTTACGGAGAGACCAATTGCCAAGGGAGCAGTAAATCGAGAATCTAAATAAAATAAATATTTCACATTCATTATTCACTTATACAATGGATAAGATTTTTAACTATTAAACTCAACCTGGTTTGTGTGGATCTACTGCTCCGAAAACTGTAAGCACCAGGATGAGTCCGAGGAAGAATTCAATTCCTAAACCTTGAAGTATAGTTATGTTTGGTGCCAAGCTAGTATGACCCAAACCATTATAGTATTGCTCGTTTAGAAGTGTCTACAGAACCGACAATTTTTGAAAAATACATATGTATTATAAATCACAAACATCACAGGGTTTCAAATGTTCTAATTCACCTTAATAGCTGCAGTCCCAGCTGTCGCTCCGACACATTGGAATAAGATGTACAAAGCGCTTCGAACAACACTTATACGTCCAGCAGCAAGCATACCCATCGTCACGGCGGGATTGACGTGACCTCCACTAACATGACCCACAATCTGTATCCAAATGGGGAGAGAATAAATTAATTTGAATTTCAAATTTACATTTTCAATTGAAATTTTTATTAACCGAGGTATACCTATTTTATGATAAAAAAAAAAAAAATTATGTTGGAATCGCATACATAAGCCACAATTTTAGCAAAAATCATTATAAAAATACTATGGTTTACCGCGCAATTGAAATTGAATCATGAGTGTGACTAATGTGTTCTCAAATAAATATACTATATTATATTAACGATTTAAAAAATTATTCAACCACAAAAGGAGATATGACATTTTTTTTTGGTTAGGTATTTGGAAACAAATTTAATTTTTTTTTGTATCTTTTGTATATGTATATATGCATGTACATGTGTTTTCTATGGTGATAAGTTAAGGATGAAATAAATTTAGAATTTAATTCAGACTCTGCTGCTTAAAGTGGAATTGGATAAAACAATTTTTTTTTGTATTCATAAAAACATTTACATCTGCTAAAAAAAAAAACAACACAAAAATAAATACATAATTATTATGCATATGTAATGTACAGTATATGTATGTATATGAAGATGCTCGAAGGTAAATAACATACAGATTTCGCAAAAATTCGCAGATATTTTTAAAAATAAATTCTTGCTCTTCTAACAACTACCGATAAGTTCAACGAAAAATTTGAGCTGGAAATTTTATGTTCGCTTGGTAAGAAAGTAGGATAAACAAAAAACATACATATGTACACTTATCAAAACAATTAAGGGAACACAAAAAAATCACTTTCTTTTTAGTGTTTTTCGAAAAGCTGTATCTCTGTGAAAAGTGGTCGTATTGAAATGAAACAAAAAGCATTCTGAAGCTTAATCCTTTTTATATTGAGAAATTTTCGCAAACGATTTTTTTAAGGTACCGTTATTGCGCAATCATAAGAAGCAGCACGACCCAAAAATTTTAAATTTTTTTCTTTTTTTTAAACATTGTCATTTTCTTTGAAAATTTTTTTTTGAGCCAATTTAATGTTTTGTTTCAATAACTTATTTATTCAGCTTTAAGGTCATCTTTTTTTTTGTCATTGTACAAATTTTTTTCAAAAGAATATCTGGCTTTGAATGAAAAAACAGACTTTTGACTTTGACTACCAATATTATCGCAAGGAATGAAGACACCGAAAATTTATGGATAGTTTTAAAAACTGAAATTAATATTCTACAAGTTTTTTTCTAAACTTTATAGCGATTATTTTTGTTGGCTCCTCATCGTAACATTCAGAAAAGGTCTAAAAAAAGACTTTTTAAAGACTTTTTGTAAATCTTTTACTGATTTAAAAATATTGACTGTAGGACTTAATTTGGTAATACATTTTAAAGAAATATAGACCACCAAAATTTCTGTAAAATTTCAAATAAATCCATTGAACCGTTTTCATGTACCGAATGATAAAAGTCGTAAAAACCAATTAAGGGAACAAATTGGGTGGTTCATAAACATTGTGAAATTGTCATCAAAATGGAAACGAAAACACCAATTTCTGCCCACTTTTTTCACAGTTTTGCGTTACTCACTCGATTCCGGCGCAAAATTTTAAACAGCCTGATGTTAAGGTATTAGCACGATACTACTTAACAATTTTCTAACTTTAAAACTCTTTACTAAAATATTCTTAATTTTAAACATTTTCTAACTAGTATCATACGAAACCTACTTTTCTAGTTGAACACGCCTAAAATAGTGACAGTTCAACACATTTTTGCAATTGCAGCTGCCAAAGTGACACTTAGATTTAGCATGATACTTAAAAGATAAAATAGGCATTTGGCGATTTTAACTTTAGTAAAATGTTAAAATGATAATACGATGCTAACTCGTTTAAAATTTGGAAAAGCCTGTTTTTAAGCTAGCATCATAGTAAAAATGATTTAACATCATACTAAATCGTTTAAAATTTTGCGCCTATATTTTTTAACTGTTCGCATTATTAAAAGATCTAAAAACAATTGAATATCAAATTAATTAAAGGTAGATACTTATCGTCGGTTCGGAAAAAAAAACGACACAACTCAACAAAATTTAATTTTTCAAAGTAGGCATAACAGAAAATTGAATGAAAATATGAATTTCAATTAATTTGTTAAAATATCAAGACCACACAATAGCTCATTAAGTTGCAAATATTGTTGCAGAGTCTGGTATTTTTCCAATTGATATAGTTTTCCTTTTATTCATAAAAATGCAATATTATAGCTCAAAAATTTCATTTGTTGAGTTGTGTCATTTTTCTTCCGATCTGACGATATATAAAACATACAACAAAGTGCTAAATTACAAATTTCTATCGCAAAACTCCAATCAAACAAATATTAATTACCTTTAAATGTAACATGCGAAATAATTGTTTTTTAAATCAATTAAATACAATATAAAGTTTTAAAATGCAAAATGCGAAACAATGAAATGCTTTTTAAATAACCATACGCTTAAACATTAGTACATTCATATTTCAAATAAAAGATTTGTGTATTTGCGTTAGTTTTTAAATTAATTTGAAAAAAAAAATATTCCTAAGATTAATTAATACGATACCTTTAAATATTGCAAGAATTAAAAAATTAAGCTCACATTTTAAATAACACTTACAATATTATATCACTTTGGTGATAGACCCCATGTTAGATAAAGGCAGTCAATAATCTTTAGATAAGATTTGTGTTTTGTTTATATTCATTAATATTTTTTACAACGTTTTGTATAAAATAGTTCGCTTTTTACTGATTAAGGCGCCACTTATTAAATTTAGACGTCACTTGATTACATATAAAATACAAACATATTGAACATCTAGTAAGGTCTAAGAATATGTATCTTGAATTGGCGATTTTCCTATACCTAACAGAATATCTAACATATGGGCCTTCAAGTTTAACAATAAGATATGAATTTAGCATTGATTATTTAATTCAAATGGTTGGAACAAAATTAAGTCTTTCTTATTTTTACTTGTGGACGCAATATTGCCATCAAAAAATAAACACACATACTATCGAACCAGAATATGCACCCAAAACTGGATGTATGTATGTATGTAGTTTATTTATTTACTCTGCGATACATGACACAAACACAAAACAATCATATCAAAAGTTTAAGCAATCAAGAATCGCCAAATATGGGATGTTGTGTGTGAGGTTAAATTAATCAAGTTTAAATGACACATCTGCTGCCTATAATCACTCCTTGACTTGCTGAAACTGAACTTACCGTAATTGCCATGAAAACTCCGAGGCCAAATGCCATTGCCTTGAAAAGTCCATCTTCTGGTTGTGTACAAGCTCCAACCGCGAAAAAGTTCAGAATGAAGTTTCCTATAATCCAAAAAAAAAAAAGTGTTATTTTAGTGATATCTAGGTTCGTTCTACTCTACGGTCTATTTTAAGAAAGTAAAATTATAATTATTATGTACATATGTACATACGAGTTAAGGATGAAATTTAAGTGCAAAATTAAAAAAAAAATTATTTAGGTATGAAAAATACTTTCAAAGTATATGGTACTCAGTTCGAGTGAAAACTTGAATTTATATCGGACAGGTCAAGATTAATTTGTAAAAATCTGACAGTTTAAGATCGATTTCCTTTATAAGAAATCTTACATTTTAAGTACACCAATTAGGGCTAGTAGCCGTGGCGTGATGGTTAGTGCGATGGACTGTCATGCCGGAGGTCTAAGGTTCGATCCCCAGCCTCGCCACCTATTTATTTAAAAAGAAAAAAAAACGGCTACTGCCTCTTGCGAGGAATTGACAAATCCTCCAAGAGTATCTCCTGTCACAGAAAAGTGCCGCTCGTTAGCCGTTCGGATTCGGCAATAAACTGTAGGTCCCTTCCATTCCTGCAGACACGCACACAGGAATGGTTGAGAGTTGTAAGTCACTAGGCCCTAGTTCTTCATGAGCTGTTGTGCCATCAAATTTAATATTTTTAATTAGGGCTAATTTGTTCACTTTCTATTAAATTTAAATTCAGCATTAAAAAAGGGAAATTTAGAATTTAAAAAAAAAAAATTCATTTATTCGGCTACTGTTAGGGTTTTTAATGGAGGCTAACTTTAATAAATAATCGAGCATTTTTTAATTTAAAAGCACTTTTACCTAAAATGCCAAAATACACTTTATAAGAAGGATTTTTCGCACTTTTTGAGGTTTTAAGTAGCATTTCTGTTTATTCACTCTCTATAAGCGTTAGCTGTCAGCTTTGTTTATTATTTTGAAGTCTGTGCGAGGATAAATTGCCTTTAAAATAAAAATAATTGCAATATGTACAATGGACTGGAATATATTTAAGATTTGAGTGATGAAGACGACGAGAATTTGCTTGTGCAGGAACGAAGGCAGTACAGAATGACGGAAAGAGTAAACATGGAAAAATGGGATGATGAAGATTTCTTCCAACTATTTCGTCTGAATAAAACAAACAGTCATAAAAGTGCTTGAAAATGTTCAACCGTTGCGTGACGTAAAACGCATTGAAGAAGGTTTTCTTCTTCTCGTTCTGTAATATATGAACTACGTATCCGTTTTTTTAACATTTTCATTGCATAAAAGTTTAAGTTCCAATCAATTCAAATATTCGTATTTAGTTTTTAGACAGTTGATTTATACACAATAGCTTCGTTCGTGTACTTTCTGCACTAAAATTCACAGTCTATCAAATATTTAGGAGTGGGGATGAAATTCTCTCAGAGAGAAGTAAAACTGCGAAATAGTACACGAACGCTTTGAACAAATAATTTATACCGGTTTTATAACGTCAAATATTTGAAAACACAAAAAATAAATACCGTCATCATTTCTTTAAAAAGATTTTCAAAATAAAATAAAAAGTAAGAAAAAGTTAATTTATTACATTAAATTAAATAAAACAGAGAATAGAACAGAGAAAAGAGATGTTCTGGCAAATATCAAAGTGACGTTTGACTGAACTCATATTTCTGCCCGAAGAACTTCTTTGGGCTGAAATTAGCAGAAAGGGGAAATAATTTACTCTCTCGAGAGCGCTCTCTTCTGCGAAAAACTACACATTTTTTGAGTAAACGAACACATTTTGCGTTAAATTTGTAGAAATTCGTAAAAAATCGTAGATTTGGGGAGTACGCGAACGAACCTAATAACGCAAAAATCCCTAGGATTTTTTTAAAAAAACATACAAACTTAAATGTCTCCTTATAAAGCAAAGTATTAAACTAAAGGCAATTGGATAAATATAAATGTTAAATGGGGTGTACCTAATGGTTCCAATAGCTTAAATTGACTTTAGCTAAAACGACAAAAATCATTTTTTAATTGAGAGTGAATAAATTGGACCTTAGGTTAATAAATAAGTTCTGAAATGAATATTAACTTTAAAAATGATTGATGTGAAATTCATGAAAGCTGCGTACATCTCGTTGAAACCAAATAAATTCTTACCCAAGAATTCTCCAATTAACGCCTGCCATAACCGTTCATCCTTTGATTTGAGTTCATTAACTCCAAGTTTATATTCGAATCCAGCCATATTGTTTTCAATTTACTTCTGTATTCTGCAAATAAAAATAAGACAAAAATATAAAATTTTGTGGAGGCTTTTTAGTACCCAATTAATTATAAAATTCTTTCATATTTTAGATTATAAGATAAAACAAATTTTTGTTCAATATAAAACTTAAGGGGATAACAAGCCTAAGAATGTGTCTCGTACAGTCATTACTCGTCTTAGTTTTTCTGTGTCTGAAAGTTAAATAGTGTAGGTGTGTTGCCTTAAGTGAACTTTTATTATGAGGGGACTGATATCTTGTCATGATATGGCCATAAAGATACTCTATATCTAGCTAATGTTGAATGTTTATATAATGTAGGCACTTATTGCTATTAATATGGGTCAATTTAAGGCGTGTATGTGTTTATTTCGCTGTCTCTTTGAGTTAAATTTTAAAATGTTTTTGGTTTTATTGTTAAATATTGATTTATGATTGATATACATTTCTATTCCCCCAAAAAAAAAAAAAACAAATTGAGCAATTAACTTATGAAGTTCTTTTAAAATTATGTCATTCGCTTAATGAATTCTATCCAACCATCTCTGGAATAAGTAATAATATATTGTATGACATTAAATAAAGACCAAGGCCGGTCTAGAGGAATTGGCAGTATTTAACGGCATCTTCATAATCTGAATTCCATTTTCCATTCTTAAAACCACTTGCGAAATTAACTCATTTTTTAATTAAACAAAAATTGCGTAAGCAGGTACATACCTACAAATTATCCATTGTATATTTTGAAAGCGGTAATCTTTTTATCCCATAACTATGTCGCCTAGATGATACAACAATGCAGTGTTGCCATAAAATATTTTTGAAAATCGGGAGATTAGCACATCGAAAACCGGGGTTATTCGGAGAATTAGTTTAAACAAATTTTGAGCAAATCCCTATTTTTTTAAAGATTATTATTATTAATTTTACTTTTTTTTTTAAATTTATTTTCTTTTGCTTAAATTGAAATCGTTTAGACATAGACCATGCACCTTACAATAATTATACATACCTATGTTTTTCTTAGTTTTATTTAAATTTATTTTGATTTTTGAAAGCAATAATAGTGTTTAAACACAGTTGACTTGAAGTTTAAAAAAATGGACATATCTACAATGTATTTGTCTTCTAAGGCCAACTCGCACGAAACAAACAGAAGATGCAAATTCAAGTTTAGATAAATAAATAAACGCTTCTCAATTTTTAATTACATAAACGGAAAATACTTAAGTGGATAAGAATATTTTTTCACAATTAACAAAACACAGGTGGTGAGGATAACTTAAAAAAAAAAAAAATATTTTGCTACAACGTGATTTGATTCTATACATATGCTGCTGAAGCGAAACGAAAAATCCCATACAAAAATAACACAACGAAATCACAAACGAAAAATTCGTTGTGCTTTTCATTCTGCGGTACGCTGTTCGATGAGCGAAATCGATAATTGTAGCAGATTATTTGGAGAGATTTGTATTTGTTGTTTCTTTCATCACAACACGGCTTTGTGTGATTTTTATGCGTTTGTGTTTGCTTTTTGTTTTTGCAAACGGTGACACTTACAAAGGGTAATTTTTCGTTGTGGTTTTCGTAAGCATTTCGTTGTCATGTTGGAGACCAACTAAAAATTTCGTTCCGCATCAGCAGCGTACTAGGTTTAATCAGTGACAAAAACTCTCAATTATTTATTAAATCAGAGGTTAGTACTGTCAGAAAACTTTCGTGCAAGTAGCCCTAAACTAATAAAACATCAAATGGGATATTTTAAGTTAGGTACAGAAAGGTTAAGTTAGATGCTTCTTTTTAATAAATTTATAAATTATGTAAATTCAAAAGTGGAAAATATAATTAAGAAAATCGGGAGAAAGTGCCAAATTTATATCAAAAATCGGTGTATCGGAAATACCTCGGAAAATCAGGAGAAATACGATAAATAGGTGTTTCTGGCAACACTGCAACAATGTATATTGAAAATAAATTTAAATAGATTTCATTTGTGTCGCGCCATCAAAAGCATCGGGCAGCCAGGCTCTTTAGATGATTCGGTTTATGATTGGCTTGATTGACTTGATTTTGAAAAGATTAATTCTTTTAATTGGTTTCATTTTTTATGACAAACGTGAATAAAATAAAAAATCGCTAAAATAACATTTTGGAAGCCTTATTTGTAAATAAAAATAAAAAAAAAATAAATTTGGTGGCGCGACAGAGTCCAAATATTCTCAACCATTCCTTTTTGCGCGTTGTTTTGTTAGCCAGTAGGAACGATGGGGATTAACAATTTTCCATATAGAAATTTAAGGTAAAGGGTAGGTACTTGTTCATGACAAGAGATACCTATTCTAAAGGATTTGTCACTGCTTACTGAGAAACTATACCCTGGAAATAAAATGACAGAAAATTTACTCTTATCATTAAGGCATTGCAAACATGTTTTGAAACACTTCCGCAAACAATTACGTCGGTATTATATGCGAATTAATTTTATCATTATTCTATTGATGACAACATTATTTGTTTGTTTGAAGTTTTTGTTTCTAGACCAAAAAGGTATAGAAAATTAAAAAAATTAAATTTGTTAATTAAACAAAATAATCTTTAGTGTTTGCAGAGTATTAACAACCATGCATTATTGTGTTGAACTATATTTGTTTTTTTTTTGTATCTATACGCAAAAGTATAAGTAGGGGAAGTGGGGCAAGACCCTTTTTGTACTATGTTGTATGAAAAAAAATGGAAATGTCAACACTTACAATAAAAAACACGTGGCTTTTGGTATGAATCGTCATCTTTTGGGTGAAATGTTTAAGTTGTGTTCTTACCAGTAAAATATTTAAAATTATTAACTTTTTCTTTTTTGTTATTAGAAAACCGCACATGGGCGGTCTTGCCCCTATGTTTTAGTATGTGTTTACTTTACATCCAACAGGTCAAGGTGAGGAAAAACCGCAATATTGACAAGTTTGCCATATTAAGCAGAGCTGAAAGCTTCGGTGGCTGACAAAAAAAAGCAAGTCAGCGTAAAAGCCGGAAAAAAGGTAATTGACAGGCTCCAGGAATTTTTCTGAAAGTGAAGATGAGTACACTAGTGTTCCAAATTGAGTTGCATCTTCTGCTTGGAGCTTTTTACAAATCGAAAAATCGGTAGACTAATAATGTACCATGTGCCCTGGGTGGACTCTCGAAGCTTCTGCTGGAGTTGGATCAGATGAAGAAGTCACATATATCTGTGACTTTTGCAAATAGGTTGCAATTTTAAAGGAAAAAACGGTGTTGCCCCCAATAATCTTTGATAAGTCGGTCTTGCCGGGGGAAAGACCGTTTTTTTGACAATGTTTCCTAAAAGTTTAATATCATTTTTTGAGTAATTTATTTATTTATTATAAGAAGTTAAGTTCCTAGAAGAAATGTAAGCCTTACTGATTAAATTTTTTTTTTTATTAAAAGACGTTAGTTTTCAAGGCATATTCAAAAACTAAAGGTGCGGTCTTGCCCCCACTTCCCCTACGTAGATCGAAAGCTAGGAAAAACAAAAATGCATTGTTAATCAAATATTAAAGAAATATAATATTGGTATCCTATTGGGTTGAGACTTAGTTTCTGTCCCTGATAAACCATAAATTATTTAAATTTTTGTAATGATTAAAAATTTCAAAATCCTTATAGGTAGAGATTCGAGTTTTTATCTTAAAACAGAAAAAATTTTCGGGAAATAAACTACAATGTACATATAGGTACATACATACATATACGGGCTGCCATTTAATATAAAGTTTATTATCTAGAATTATAGCCAATTACCTCACAACACAGTAGCTACAGTTAGTTAAAAAGAAATTTACGTGACGGCACACATTCTTTTATATATACGTAAATCTAAAAGGTTCAGAACGTGCTTGTAATTACAAATTTTATATAGCTGTCGGCGCAGCGTGCGTCGCGTCGGTTGTTGATTTTAATTCGTCATAAAAATAATTCTTCAACAACTTTTTACAAGTTTTATTGTACATTTATGTAGGTACATAAATATTGTTAGTTAAAGTCGTAAAAAAAAATGTTAACACCCTTTCCCTTTGGGGTAAGAAGACAAAGAAAATATAGCAACTAATTATATGTAAATATGTATAATCATGATTCATTGCAAAAAGAAAAAAAAAAAACTTAAAACACAATTTTAAGCAACATCATAAATCTACGAATGAAACTATAAAGCATAAAATTAGGTTTTAAACGTCTAAAACCAGTTTTTTTTTATGGATTAATACTCTTGAGAATTAATCGTAGATACATAACCTCTGAAACAATTCTGAGATCATTTAAAATAGGTAATATAGTTAATCATTCTCTTCCATCATCCAGCAGCGTATAAACAAATACATATATTGCTAGGTAAACATTTCCAATGTTCGTGTAGACCACATTTTCAAGATCAACACAATTCTTTAATAGGCTAAACAAGAATAACCGCTTGCCGGCCAGTCACCGGCAACCGGCAGATATATAGCCGAATAAATTACAACCTCGCGATCACGTCTATAGTGTGACCATCCAGCGCAAATGATTTACAATATTTCACATATTTGTTATGGGCTAAAAAAAAATTTGTTTACATTATTTATAGATGTAAAATATTTTTTGTTGATGGTTTTTTAAAAATTTTGTTGACTTAAAAAAATTCGATGAAAAATTTCATTGAAATCGGGTGGGGGAGGGACGGGTGAAGAAATTCGAACATTGCCAAAATAAGCGCTAACCGTACTGTGTATCTGTGTGTCTACTGTTATTCAAGGTATTTCGATTTCAAATTTGGTAAACATAGTGCATTTTTATGTCATCACCTACAAAGGAAACTCGAATATTTGTTAAATCTCATCAAGAACAGGATTTTTGCGAGAAATTTTCATATCAGAAATAGTGTTTTTTTGAGAAAATTTTCTTATTCTGCAGCTATGTATGTAGGTATATAAAACTATTTATTTTTAAATACCTGATGTTTTTCCTCAGGGCTTTCATGATAAATTGATTTAATTGGTTTATTGCTTTATGGTTTATTCATCAATTAATAATCAACAGAATGATATAAACTTTCTTATCTTGAAATACAGATAGGTACATATTTGTAAAATCCAAACAAATGTTTTAGAGTTATAATAAGTTAAAATAAAATCAAATAGAATACACTGCTCATAGATAAGATATACTTACATATCCATATCTTAGAGCTTATTTTAGCAATTTATGATTTTTTTTTTGTGTTTTGTGTAAAAACTTATCGAAATTAGTTAACGTTAACATTTGCCACAATGTGTCATTGACATTATTTTTTCTTTCCAGAACGCATTAATATTTATCTATCTATAGGCAGGTATATTATATAAGTACTAAAAATCTAAAGAGCGCACAGATTAATTCCAATTCCAATGAAGTAGTGTATATCAAATATCAATCCACATCGAACTACAACGCTAGATGGAGATGAAATTGACATGCAAAATAAACATTTAATTTTATAAAAGTATGTAATTGAGTTAAGAATTTTTAAATTTTTAATTGTTTTTTATGCCGAAGAGATCGTTCGGCCGAAAAATGGTCCTCAATTATTTGGCCTAATAAGTATATTTTTCGCTATAAATTAATTTTCTTCCTAAAACTATAGTTATGAAATAGATCTCCAAAGTAAGATTCTTTTCATCATAAAAAACGAATTGGATTTATGTAGCAAAGCCATGTACAATAGTCCAGTGGAAAAAGAGATCTATACTAAGGTTAATTCCGAGAAAAACATTTTTTACTAAGAAAACTCTAAATTTAAAGTAAATTAAGAAACGAAATTAATTTAGGCCGATTTTATTCTTTCAAAGTTGAATATAACTTGAGGATTTTTATTCTCAACAACTACTGGTGAATTTGGTTTTATTCACAAAAAGTTGACGTTTTTAGCTTTTGATTTTTAACTCTAGAGTTGATCAACTTTAGATTTTCTCAACTCCCGCAAATAATAGAAGTTGACTGAGCAAACTCGAGAGTTTATACATAAAAATGTCGTTTTGTCATTTAATTTTAGTTTCAAAAGCATATTTCGCTTCAGATTCCAAACAAAACACAGGTTATGTTCCGAAGCAATTCTTTTTGGTAAATTGGTCATCAATTTCTTTGGGCAGTAAATGCATTCCCGACTTTATTTATTGCGATTTGTGGTATGATCAGTTTTTTTTTTTATCATAAATGATGTCGATATCGCAATTCAGAATTTCACACAAAATAACACACAAATACCTATTGAAAAACTTCAAATTAAATAACTCAATAAATCATAATTAAAATTTAAAATGACAGTTTCTTTTGGGTCACCATTGTTTGGCAAAATTCATTTGGCATTTCTTGTTTCGCCTTAGTCGTTAAATATCTTGTTTAATTCGCAATTCTTAATTGGCAATTTACATTTTGTTTTTTATTCATTACGTTTTCCAATCATTCTGCAATTAACATTCGGCGGTTTTATATGTATTTCGCTTTTTGTTAAAAATATTTTCAATCATTTCGCAAAATTCATTTGGCAAATTATTCCTTAGTTTTTCTTTGTTAAATTGTTTATTATTTGGCCAAGTGTTTTTTCGCAAAATATTGTTTCGCCGTTTCATTATTTTGCGAAATAACGCTTCGCCGTTTAATCATTTCGAGAAATATCGTCAAGCCGTTTTATTATTTCGCTAAAATATCATTTCGCCGTTTTGTTGTTTTGATCGTTTGACCAATCATTACCATCGTCTCTTTTCAAGATTAATTATGTTTTTTATTTGAGAAGTGTATATAATTTTTTTTTTATTTTCTTTTGAAATAAAAATGAAATTAAGTAAAATCTTTTGTTTAAAATTTTTGACATCCCTTTTGTCTTTTAAAGTATTTAGGTATAAGTACATAACAGAAAGAGGATTTTCACATTTTACTCCAAGGAAAAAACGGTTTTAAGCAATTGGGCAGTTATTTTCGTAGGTGCCTTATATTTTTTATATTCTCTATTCAGAGTTTGTTTGCTTTTTTTTTTTCGCGCGAAATTTTAAGGCATGTAATTTAATGGAAGCCAAAACATTGCCAAACAATTGAATGCCAAATAAAAAAAAGCTGAACAACAAATTGCCAAATAAAAAAAAGCGAAATAACAAAATGCTTAATGAAAAATAGCAAAATAATAAAATGCCAAATAAGAAAAAGCCAAATAACAAAATGCCAAATAAAAAATTGTCAAACCTAAAAATGCCAATCAAACAAAATATTAAGTGAAAATTGCGAAATGAAAATTGCGAAATGATGGTTTGTCATATCATATAAAAAACCAAACGTAATTTGCAAAACGAAAATTGCGAAATAACAAAATGCTAAATAAAAAAATGCGAAACGAGAAGCGGCGAAATGTACCACCGCGAAACGTTAAATTGCCAAACAATTCTGGAGAAACATACCATACCCGTTTCTTTTATTTTTGACAAATATTATTTATTTATTTAACAACATATTTCAGGGTTATTATAAAACTGGGGAGTTGAGAAAAAAACTATTGAATAAAGAGAAATTCAAACTTGCGTTTCAACCCTTGAGTTGTAATCAGCTCTAAAGTTGGCCAACTAGAGAGTTTCCCTCAAGTTGAGTAATAGTGAAAAAAATATTCATACATTTTCTTTATACTTCTATACATATGTATGTATTGTATATGTACGTTTGTACATACAATTAAACATGTAATTAAAGAGGGTCTTATAAGAAAGAAAGGATTGTATAGACTGTGAATTTATTTTGAAGTGGGAGATAAGTACTTTGAAATTCTAAAGTGGATTTTTATACTTTTCCATCTTCAAATTTTGCCGTCCTTCAAAGTTTATCGTCCAACACGTGATTGCATTAAATAGATTTCCAAATTTTTTTTTTTGCATCTGTGCAAGTACATTAGACTCAGTCCATTCGTGTATTTTATTTTGACATACAAAAGATCCTAACCTTTAACAAGAAACACTTGAAATGAAATAGAGTGGTCACACTCATAATTGATCAATCTTAGGTTCTCGTATCTCGTAGAGCTTTGCTTCTTTAGTAAATTATCGGCTCGGCGGAATCACCCAATTTGTAGAGTGTAGGAAAATCATATAGACTTGGCGGTATAAATGTGCAAATGTGGATAAAAAGAACACAATTTGAGGGCTATATATAACAAAAACCACAAAGTCTAAAGAAATCTCCGAATTCCCAACCTCAAGATCTTTAGATGATCCATCATGAATCAGTGACAAAATTTAAAATAACATATGAGTGTGGGCGTGGACAACAAAACAAGGAATGCTTATTGAAAAATAAAAATGTTTGGCTTTCATGGATTCTATATATACCTACTTACTATTAGATTTATTTATATTTTCACCACCCGCGTGGGAATAATGTGTGATTTTTTTTTTTATTATTACTCAGCATTTGGTTTTTTAGAAATTATTTACACTTGTTTAAAAATAATTAGACTTTATGAATGAAATTACTCAGAAGATTATTGTTAATAGATATTTATTAGGTGGTAATTTAATCTGAATTGCATGACATGATACTGCACTGATTTCCACAGATAATGAATGCATATTTCTATACTTGAACAAAAATGACAAATTACGTTGCTAATGGATATTATTGTTTATGTATATTCAGGTAAGAAGTTTTGAATACTAAGTGAAGTGGAAAATAAATAATTTTATTATTGGTAGGTAACTTTAAACAATAAAAAGGGAACTTGAATAAATATTAATGTTTCAAATCAATAAATCAAATCAAATTAAAGATAGAAGCTGCTTCAAAAGTCATTGGGGGTGTTACGTTAATTTTTAGATTTTATGTATATGGTGTCAGGTATCTGTGAGTATTGTAATGGACCAGCAATTTTGAATTACGTGACTTAATACAGAAATTTTATTTTGAGTATTGTAAAATATTTTAAATTTATATTTCTACATCAATACGAGTATATTATAAGAACTGAAATAGAAATAAGTAATATAGTATGAGTAGATCTTTTTCTATGGAAATAATTGTTAACGAATTCCAAATTATTTAGAAATATTGTGTTTTTTTTTTTTTTGCAAGAAAAAAAAATCTTTACTACATATAATCTCAAGAAAGAATTCAACGATGTCCCAGAATAAATTTTAAATTGTTTTAGATCACGCAAAATTTCAAGTAAGTAAATTTTATTTTCAAAAATCATCCACTCAATTCATTGCTTTATTTACATACCTGCGACATAATAGGCGTTTTTCTTTTTTAGTTCAGACTTCAGAGTTTGTTCAGAGTAGATTCTGAGCGAATCGAGTAAATTCTTAGCGGAGGATGTTCAGAGCACTCCGATTTAATTATGAAACACACCTGACCACTCAATTGTCATATCTATCAAATTACATGGAAACTGTATGAAATTGGGCGCGCCAAGGGCTTACGCAGGATTTCAAATTGAATTTAATTTTTTTTAAATAAGATATCAGTCGGTACAAATTACCTTTAATAATTTGTGAAAAAAAAAACTAAAGGATATGTTTAGATATTTTCTTAAGAAATCTTACTTGGCCTTAGCTTAGCGCCTTAAGTCTATTTTATAATTTTTATATATTTTTTTTCATGTTCTCTCTATTTTATGGCTCTATCTGCTATCCAGCTTTGAAAGTAAATAAGGGCTTTTCTTAAGCGACGATAACAAAAAAAATATAATTTTTAAAATTGTAAGACAATATTTTACAAAATTCTGTTTTTTTTTTTTCATTTTTCAAAACTTTTTTTTTTATAATTTGCAGAATTTTGTTAAAAATATTGAAAATAAGCAGAATTTTTAAAGCAACATTTTAAAAAGCAGAATTTTGACAACCCTCGTAAGGTAGATATAATATCCAGTGTTTATAAAAAACTCCGTTTTATTATTCTGACTGAAAAGGTAAATTTTTATAGCTTGTGCATGCATATTAGGGTGTCCGTTATTTTCTAAACTCATTATTTGTTTTGATCAGACACCCCCTCTATAAAAAGTGTATGCCCCCTACAATAAATGTATGGACCAACAACAAAAACTTGGCCGAGCTTATTAATTCGTGCCTCTAAAGTCATAATCTTCCCATACACATTTTTACGGAAAACAACAAAAAGATTTTATTCTTTGTTAATTTTGAAAAAAGTATTGAAACGTTTAGTTTGTAATGACGAACGACATGTTTAAAGAAAAATTTTAACATCAAAGATAGTTTTTAAAATTAATATTGCGCATTACTCAACAAAAAAATGTAGGAAATGCCCCCCCCCCCCTGCGTACGCCCTTGGGCCGCGCTCAGTTTTTTACTCCGTCTGCTGGGTTATTTTATTCTGAGCTCATGGAGCACGCTCTTAACCAGTGTTGCCAGATAAAAAAAAATCCCCCCCCCCCGAAAAATTTAAAAACCCCCCAGATTACCACATTTTAACAAAAAAAACCCCTATGTTTTTTTTCAACTTTTTCTTTCAATTTCTTATTCACTGGTCATACATGTACATATTATGTACCTACAAGTACTTTGGTATTCAAATAGCATTTAAAAAAATTGTTTATATTTAAAATTTTATTGAGCAGTAATTATTATTGGATATTCTTTGATAGTATATTCAATTTCAGAGGAAAATGCAGGTTTTGGAATAATTTAACTTTAAAATTAATCCCCCCAGATTTCCCCCCAAACATTTCGTCCCCCCAGATTTCCCCCCAACGATAAAAAAAAACCCATAAATCTAGGGGGAAAACCCCCAAACTGGCAACCCTGCTCTGAACGAAGAAAGAAACACAAACTCCAATCTCTGAGCGCTCTGAACTCAAAAAGAAACACAACATTTTTGTTTGACAATTCGGGCTCAGCTCTGAGCTGCTCTGAACTAAACTAAAAAAGAAAAACGCCTAATGAATACATTTTGAGTTAAATGTGTATATGCATACATATAACTTTTATGTATTCGTTTCGTATCCAAAAAAGTTGAGACTTTGGTGACATTAAGAAAACAGTGGGGTCCCGCTTAAATGTTTATCTATATCATCTGTCTGCTCGTATGAAAGTTTCCACAGTTTGTATTTAATTTCGATTTTCTCGTAATGTTTCAATCGAATAGTACGAATCAATGTTTAAATTGCTTTTCCTTTCGATCTTCATGAAAATGTCGTAACGTAGGTATATGATAGGTAGTTAAATTTTTTAGTGGGAGAACTATACGCATTTGAAAAAAGAACCTTTATTAAAAGAAAAAGTTATGAACACCACTGTGCATCTGGTCTGGATCTGGACTATGGATTGATCATTCCATCATTGACAGATTGTGTGTGATGAATTGTATTTCTATTTTTGCTTAACTTTTAATTTTATTAATGTTTTGTTAAGTGAACCTATCTTTTCACAAAACGCAGGCACTTTTCGACAATAAGAATGATTTTCACTCCCGGCTGTCTGTAAATCAATTAATAATTTGTGGCTGTAAATTAAATTACATTCAAAGCGAATTACAGTTAAATAACTGCTGAATGCAAATAAACCGAAGGAAGTCCAAAAGTACTCTATATAGTTAATTGTCTTCTTTGTTGGCTGAACCTCGAAAAATATTCAAATTGAATGCCCATTTATCTGTCAAGTGTTTTTGAATCCAGACCACTTAACAATAATGTTCCCACCAGTACTGACACATTGATCCGAAACTTGGCGGGTAAAAAAGTGGGTAGTAAAAGGCACTCTGACTCCAACATCCTCTATAGCAGAAAGTTCAAATTTGGTCGGCACTCAACTTATTACTACCCAAACCGGTTCACATCGTAGCATTATAAACAAGTATTTTCGTACCTTTCAATTTCACTAAAATCAACTATAGGTATACCTACAGCTATAGTATTGTGTTCAACCAGCAACTCGCAGATTTAAAATACAATGTCATACACGGATTGTATATGGAAACCGAATTTTAAAGACAGACATTTTCGTCCTTCATTTTACATACATACATACTACAAGATAAAGCGTCCCAAACTATGTTTTCGCTGGACCAGGGTTCCCAAAGTCTTTGGGTGCGTAACTGGATGAGCAGATAAATAATGAGAAATGTTTAAAACTCATTCAATTTACAGCGATGTTAGCCCATTTTTATTATTAGAACTTTTATTTAAAAAAATTGTAAACAAAAACCAACCAGTACGTGTAGGTATAACATCTTCGTTTTTGTTTAAAAAAATGACAATGTGCTATACGTTTTACTTTTGATTTATTTATTTTTATTTTTTTTTTTTAATTTTTATTTTCCTTTTTGGTGATTGAACAAGATGCTTTAAGCAGATTGTTTATTCAAACTGATAATCAAAAAAAAAAAAATTTGTCGGGCAAGAACGAGTAGGTATAGGTACCTAAGTAATATTGTTTTGTTTTCATTTCATCAGAATTAAAAATTTACGTTTAATTTAATTATTCTTAGTCTGTGTAGGCAATGACGAAAATACAAAATAATTTATTCTTTATTCTACCACCGAACAAGTTCACATCAAATGACTTTCATGATTGATTAATCTGTTAGTTTTTATAATTTTTGAAAAATATATATCTACAATTATATTAAATTCATAATTATTTATTATTTAATCCCATAAATAAGTACTACTTTGTTGTTTTTTGGAAATACCATTTTTAAGTAGGTATAGGTACATATTTTTTGACAATCCAATTCCACAAACCTTGTCTTAGTTTCAATTAAGAAATCGGTGACTTTTACTGGTATATGTACCTCTTTCCTATAGGTTTACCTCCCGTATGTATAATTCACAGTGTTGCCCCTCTAACAGGTTGAAAATGTAGTGTGGCGGATTTTAAATGAAGTAAAAATGTAGTTTGCTCTAAAACCCGCAAAAACACAAAATACCTACCAAACTGTCGATTTTTTCGGACCGACAATATTATTTGTATAATGTGTTTCACTTTCGTAAAAAAGTCTGAATTCGCATTTTATAGTTCCGTATATCATCCATATTTAGCAAAAATATCTGGCTTACATTTACAAATTTCCTGCTTTAATTCCAAAATCAAATTGAACACAAAACAATAATTAGAGCATTATAAATTTTTTAACGTCATTATCTTCGTAAATTTAGATTCTAATTTTAATAAATAAAAAATTGTATATAAGAAAGAAAATTTCTTATATAAATAAAAATGCCTATAAGAAATGTCATGTATGGGCTTTTTTCTTTATCGCCGATCTTCAATCTGTCACTTCTTTGGAAATTCAATAAGGTTGGGTTCAAAAATTTTGTGAAAGTTACACGGCGCATCATTTAGAAGTTTACATTTCTTATAAAAGTTTAATTTTCTATGTAGTGAATGAGATTTTGTATCAGAATTGGTTTCTTATATCAGTGTTTTTCTTAATAAAATTTTTTCTTATATAAGGTTTCACGTATCTTTATGGGAATGTGCATGGTGATTTAGAATGTCTGTCTTATAAGCGTGTTTCTCTTATATGAGACTTTCTTATATCCGTCATTTACTATACCTCAAAAAAAAAGTCTATCCTATTATCCATTTTCAGAAACGAAAAATAAATTGATGACTTGACTTGACTTATTCGTTTTTAACTCTTTCCATTTTTAAAAGCAATCATTTTTATTAAACGCAATTTCAAAGCCATAATTCTACAAAACTAACAGTTTTTTGTCGTGCTTAAGTTAAGCACCGAGAATTTTCCTTACTGTGCTCAGCTAATCCCAAAGGGAATTAGTTGTCGACCTTGTTTTTTTCAACCAATTCTCTTTGGCTATTAATAAATAAAAAAAAAATATTTTTCCAAATTGAAAGTAAAAATGATCAAAACCGTCTTTCTAAATTAGAATTTAATTTTTTGAAATTGCAGTGTTTTTGGAATATTATACGATTGTACGTGGTCACTTTTTTTTTTTGGAAAAAAAATGTAGCAAAAACGCTACAATTTTACCAGGGGCAACCCTGCATCATTTCATTTTTTAGTTTTTACGCTCTCAAGGCCTAAAGTGATGATGCATTACATAGGCGCCCGCAGATATAAAAGTCAAGAGTAGTACTTGGCCCACACTGGCTCTGAGAAATTACAATTGTCTGTTTTCTTTTTCTCTTCTTCTGTCGGATACCACGTTATTTAAATTGGAGATTGGAGTTATCGAAAATTTAAAATAAATTCAGAAAAATTTTAAACTTCGAAAGTGGAAATACATACATATGTAGATAGTTCCATATTGAATATTAAAAACGGATATTACAATTTCTGTTACCTATATAGTTATATCCATAATAATAATTGATGTGGATAATATTTACATTTTTTGGAGTTTTTCAATTGTATTGAATAAAATAAATTTAGAATTTTTTTTGTTTCGAACTGAAAAATTATTATCAACGTAATTCGGACGAAATTTAATTTAATAGTTTATTATTATGAATTACTCAATAGAAAAAATATGCAAATTTCAATGTCCATTTTTTTTAATCATATCCGAAATTGCAAAAGTGGAGAACTCCAAAAGCGATTTTTAATATACAGAACTGGACGCACAGGCATATTGGATACAGACGGATTTAGCTTTTGTATATAACACTTTAATGGCATTTTATAGACTAAATACTTCTTGTATTTCATCTATAGAACAACTAGCTGCCAGTAAAGATTTTTTTTTTATTTATTTATTTATTTTTTTTTTGAAAAATTCTTTACTTTTGATGCAAATATAGGTATTTTTTTTTGTATTTGACTGCCCAATTTTTCGTCACAGGATATAGAAATGATAAAAAAGACATACTTAAGCAAGAAGACAAAATAAGTCTTCTTGCTGAGAAATTATTTTCATGTTTCTCGTCCTCCTCTAACCAAACAATAAAAAAGAAAAGTTGTTGAGATTTCAAAAACGTGAATTTGCTAATTTGTATATATTTTGGGAATCAATTAAAATTTATAGCCGAGGTAAAAAATTAATGAACATTTTTGTTTTGGTTTAGAAATTATTCATTTGAAGGCTATATGTATGTACATATATCGAGATATTTTATTTTTATTGTTTTTACACTCAGTAATATTTTTTTGTAACAAGCACAAAAGTTGTAGATTGCAAGGTATGTAAATGTAGATATATGTTTTGAATAAGTTATAAATCAGTTTTAGAAATTTCAAGAGAAAACAATACAGATTTAAAAACTTTATCACAAGTAAGTAGGTACTATGCAACAAAAAATAAAATTGTTTTAACCTTGAAAAAGAATTCTTAATTGTATAGTTCCTTCACTCCATAATGCATATAAATATATAGTACAGTCTGTTTATTTTTTTCCGAAATAATAAATTATTTTCGCACTATATACCTACTTCAAAACCTTACGCCAAATATTATCCAGCAGCTAATCAAATTAAATCACGGACACTGTCAAGATCACTTTTGAGGTATTTTTTTCAAACCATAGTGTTAATTAAATGTATTTAACACGTTAAAAACAATTAATCCTCAATTTATATAGGTACATAGAAACATGCATTCATATCTATTTAAAAAAAAAAAAAACACAGACAATATACTTAGAGCTTACCTATTATAATTATTTTTATAATCGTCATAAAATTTAATTTAATTTAATTTAACGAGAAAATACTGATCATACCTGGGAAGGAGAAAAATAAATTTTTCCAATCCTAAATAATTGCTAGCACTTTTTATCAATTTGGTACCGCTTCACAACAGTTAATTCACAAGAAAACAAAATTCAAACACAAATAACAAACAAAAAATACTTTTTAAATATTAAGAATGCAAAGCACAATTTTTTAGCGTGCGATCACGGCAACTTAACAATAAGCAATGAAATGAACCTTACAAAAGCAAAAGCAGCCAAAGCCATTCGGACTCGGAGATCGGAGTACAGATACCTATAAAATTTTTGTTTTGGATTAATTCGGAACGACTGAAATGAAATTACCCAAAGTTCCAGAGAAGACTGACTGATGAAGTGATGAATGTCTATAGCTATAGTTATAGAGCGTGTTTTACGTTTGACACGACACCTGAAAACCGATGATGACTTACAAACCGAACTTGTACTTGAAACGATATCAGCCCCACAGATTTCTGATAGCACATCAAACTTGAGCCAATTTAAATTGTTTTTGTTGTAAGCTTTATTATGTTTTTTTATAAATAACTCAATCGTTAACTGAAACTTGGAAGCATAGTCAAGCACTTAGAATTTGGTTGAGTACATTCTAATAAAGTAATAATCATCAAATAATAATAATTTAGTTAGAGACGCGGTTAAATCACGAGTAGAAAAAAATTTTTGCAGATTTTTTTTGGTGATGCTGATGAAGATGACGTTATTGTAAATTTATTTTGTCCACACTTTATGTATATAAGAAAGAGCATGCGAGAATCAATGAAACGCATATTAAAATGCCGAAATATTCCACTCCCTGTATAAATTAACAGCGTAGATAAAGGGAGTATGAAACTTAAAAAAGGAAATCAAAAAAAGGAGTGGCTTGAACGTGTACATATATAAGCTATAAGTTTGATTTTTGCTCATAATAAAAAAAAAATAATACAGAAATATTTTGAATGTCGATCCTATCAGTCCTATTTAAGGGTTCAGCGATATGAAATGAAAGATGAAGAGGAGGGGTGTTTTGTGTTAAGTTCCATACTTCAAACGTACACTGGATGAATTAAACCAGTTGTTCAATTAACTCATGGGAAAAAAATTATAAAATTTTCGGATCGGCTTTTTAAGGAAAAAGCAGACGACGCGACGCGACGTGTATATTGCATAAGATGCGACAAAAAGGTGTAGGGGTCATCTGGCGGATTAGGTTTGGCTGTTTTTCATTTCGCAATGATCGTTTCGCAGTTTCTTGTTTTACAATTTAGTCAATTTGCATTTAATTTGTTTGCCAAGTTTTTATATCGCTATGTTATTGTTTCGCAAAATCATCTATTTGCTAATTTCACGTAGCAAATTTTTATCTCGCATTTTATTATTTTGCAAAAAAATAATTCCGCTAATTATTATATCGCATTCCAGTACCTCGCATTTCATTATTTGGCATTATATTACTTTGCTAATTATTTTATATTAGTAGCCGTGGCGTGATGGTTAGTGCGATGGACTGTCATGCCGGAGGTCTAAGGTTCGATCCCCAGCCTCGCCACCTATTTATTTAAAAGAAAAAAACAGCTACTGCCTCTTGCGAGGAATTGACAAATCTCCTGTCACAAAAAAAAGCCGCTCGTTAGCCATTCGGATTCGGCAATAAACTGTAGGTCCCCTCCATTCCTGCAGACACGCACACAGGGATGGTTGAGAGTTGTAAGTCACTAGGCCCTAGTTCTTCATGAGCTGTTATGCCATCAAATTTATTTTTATTTTTTTTAATTATTTTATCGCATTTCATTATTTCGCTAACTATTATATCGCATTTTTTTATTTTGCGTAGTATTACTTAGTTTATAAATTGTTTTGTTAATGAATTTCGCGCGAAATTCATTAACATGTACCTAAAATATCTAAAGACAAAACTATTTAAAAGCTAAATAATACTATTCAAAATAATAAAATACGTAACGGCCAGATACGGAAACGGCCAAATAACTATATGGCGGGATAACTAAACGGGAGATAACAAGACGGAAATTAACAATTAGCACAATGAGATCTTGCAAAACAACAAATTGCCATCTAATAAATATGCGATATAAAAAAACCGGGAAAGAACTATTGCGAAATGATCGTTTTGCGGGTTGATCCAAAGACAAAACAAAAATTCGCGAAACAATACTATTGCGAGTCGATCAAAATTTATTTTGATAATTGCGAGGTAAGATTTGCGAAACAATTTTCGTTCAAACGGCCGGCACGGCACTCGACAAAAAGCTGGGGTATGGGATGGGTTGGGTCAAAACAAGTTAAAACCGTTTGCAAGAGGAGGTCAGATATCTTTAGTTTTTTACTTTCTTAAAAATCAAGTTATTTTTAGTGAATAGATTTTGAAAAATGAACTTTCTAACATAGCTGCTTGAATCGTTTAGTCCCACCAACAGTTTATTTTAAGAAGCATATGTATATGTACAATACATGTACAATATTTTTTGATCATAAGAAAAAATAATTTGATATTCCAATTTTAAATATAATGCAGATGTAAACTTACATTTTAAATCAAAACTAAAACAAAAATCATTAAAATGTAAGCAATTTTTATGTAATAACAATTTGTTTTTGTATTGAAAGGTGTTTTCAAAAAATATTCCACTTACGCCACAGTGAACTTTTGAACTTTGAACTAACATTTTTCAAAAACTATTAATTTCTTACTGGATAGGTATTTTTTGATTTTTTTTATACAATAAGCTTTTTCTTATCTGTTTATGTTAAATTAGTAAAACTTTCACATTTATCAAAAATTAAAATTTTGAATGATAGCTTTTTGTGATATACAAATTTCTTATAAGAAATTACTATAAATGATATTTTTTGTTAAAAATGTATGAAATGTTTTTTAACAAAAAGAATAATTTGTTGAAACTTATTTTCTGTAGAATTTCATTTATAGTCCTTTTGCACTAACTTACAGGGTATACTACAGTACCGTGGCAAAAATAGAAATAGAAAATGCAATTCATCTCATTTATATTCCATCTCATATAATTTGATATGCTTGTTACAAATGTATACATTTTCAGGATTTCTTCTAAAACCATCACAATTTCTATCCCATTTGAGGGGTTGGTTGAGTTTATAGTAAATCTGATTTTTACGGAGGCAAGGGTGAAAACAAAACATGAAAATCAATTTGAACATATGTACTTTGGTAGTAGTTTATAGTTCTAATCCCTTTTTTTTACATGTGTGCTAATACATTGTAAGTTAATGTGAAGGTACCCTAGCTTGGTTTTGTAAGTATAAAATAAATAATGGATTTCTGGTTTTTTTAAAATATTTTTTTAAAGCATCAACATAATGTATACATATGTACATTGTACATACATAAAATATGCCCATGACCTTGGTTTGAAATATTTGTCTTGTTTATTTTCATACATTTCCTTCGCATAAGTTCCGAGATTTATTTTTGTTTTGATTTACTTTTTTGTTGTGCGGTTAATTTTTCATAGTATTGGTAGGTTCTTTGTTGTTTTGTTTATTCTTTTGTTAGTTTAATTGTAAAATAACACTGCTTCTCTTTTTTTTTTTATAGGAGTTGTTGTTGCTGGATGTCTCAAACGTTTCTTTTAATTTTTTTTAATGGTTCATTTAAGTTCTTACATTTTTTCTTCTTATTTATGAAATGAAATCAGAAGGATGCTAAAGCCAGTTTGTATGTATGTAAGCCAAACAAAAAATTCTTTATAAATTAATTCACTTTGTTATGTTTAGATTCCTGTTGAAATAAACTTAAGAAACGAATTAATTTTAGAATCAGATGCATAAAAATAAATTTCTTTATAAACATTGTAATTAAATTCATGAAGGTAATAAACTTAATTTAATTAAAAGTAAGGTAGGTATTTATGGGTTAACAACGGTAATACGGTTCGTAAAAAAATAAAAAAGAGTGCGCTAATAGATCGCACAAACATGCTGATTCCCTAAAAAAGATTTTTTGAACATTCAATATATCAGAGATACTTATACATGACACGCAAAAACTGTTTTTTTTTTTTATTTAGATTCATGTACCTACGTGAACAAAATTTAATTTTTGTTTAATGTTGAAGAAGTTTAATAAATTCAAATATGTAGGTAGTGTTAGCGTAAATTCTTACCTACATATTTATTCGGACAGAATTCTTTTTTATTAGTTTAAAGTATTTTTGACGTTGTTTTGGGAATTATTAAATCTAGTCTATTTTATTTTTTAATATAAAACAATTATTTAAAACTCCGCACCAGAACTAAAAGTGCAAGTTCGTGCGACCGAATAGTGTGTTTTAATTTGACTTTTTTTATTCATTGAAAATCATTCAACACTTCGTGCACGAGAGTGAATAAAACCAAGTTTCCTTAAATAGTTTGATAAGCGACTTGTCTTAAACATTTATTTTATAAAAATAAGTCTAAACATTTTATGTTCTGAAGCAAAAAAAAAAAAATCCACAGCCAAATAACATACATTATTTGAAGTGAAGTTACTCTGTTTTATTGACGCATTCATTGACAATAAAATTAAAAAGCAAAAACCTCGAAATGTATACTCTTAGGTACGAAAAATCAAAAATATATTTACCACAGTAAGAATGACAGTATGACAGCTATCATGATTATTTTTTTTCCGACTAAGTATAGATACTAACAGATCTAAATAATGAATATCCGTTAATGCAGGTAATCTAATCGTTTTCCACTAATTATATGCAAGTGAATCACAAATGAATTAATTAACTATAAAATACCTCAGAATAATAAAAAAAAGTGTCATTGATGTCATTATAAAAATTTCCATTAAGTAAGTTGCGGGCGGAAATCACAATATTTCTGTTATTAAATTAAAACATTCTTCCGATCACAAGAGAAATAAGAAAAAAGCAGGTATATGTACATAGTTTAAATTTCATTTAAATCATTCGAATATATCATTGCTGCGGTTGAATCACTGCATAGTTTTAGGAAATACATATACACAATACAGTACAGGCCAAAAAATTAACAAAATTTTGGATTTAGCATTTAGGAACAAGCAATGTGTAAATTTTTAGTAATATGATTGAAAGATATCATTTTTCAATTAGAATTTCATAATGGTGACCATAACTAAAGACAAATTATTTTCGTAATACGCTAGTTCTAAATATTGAAACTTTAATAACTGTCGCCGAAGCTTAAAACATGCTTACTTGATAAAAGTATTTTCTATAAAAATCTGCTTATCTTTTATCTGTCATATTTTGAAAAAGCGATATGGTCAAAGTTCAGCAGAAAACTGCATACATACATATGTACATATAAGGTATAGCAAGTTTGTTTGTTTGTTTTTTTTTCCTCTATTTTTTTTTATTTATCCAGTGAATTTTGACTCTAAAGGGCCCCCCAGGGGGAAAGTTGTTGGGTAGTTTTGATTTCATTCCAGTGTTGCCAGATGAAGAAAATATTTCCCTCCAGAAAAATTTAAAAACCCCCCAGATTACTACATTTTAAGAGAAAAAACCCCCAAGTTTTTTTTTTCAACTTTTTCGTTTTTATTTTGTATTTACAGCGCATACCATGCATACCTTCAAAAGGTACTTTAAGGTAAAATTATTTTATTATGTATGTTCCTTTACTTTGAAACTCTGTGATTTGCTGTGCATTTTACTGCCATTTTATTTTTTTTATATGAACTTTGACAGAACGTTGGACTGAAATTCACACAAATGCACAGAAAATCACAGAGTTTCAAAGTAAAAGAACAGGGCTATTGTTTTTATTTAGAGTTTATTTTTTAAATAATTGTTTTTGTTTCGATTTTGGCTTTTTATAAAATTGTATGTAGATTATGACCAACGACATCGAATAAAAATTACAAATAAAAACCATAGTTTTAAGCTGAAATTTGAAATAGAAAATGTGTCGAATTACGACTATTATTAAACGGGTAAGAAAATATATAAGCAAAATAATGCTTTCCATTGCTTTATTAATGTTTTGTGATGTACATAGTTTTGGAATACTACACGAGAAACATCAAGCGTTGATTTGTAAAAAAAAATACCCGTACTGTACAGTTACAGTAAACAAATAGTGGTGTAATTATTGGATATTGATAGTAGATTCACTTTGAGAGGAAAATTCAGGTATTGGATTAATTTAACTTCAAAATGAATCCCCCCAGATTTCCCCCAAACATCTCATCCCCCCAAATTTCCCCCCAACGATGAAAAAAAAAACCCTAAATCTAGGGGGAAAACCCCCAAACTGGCAACCCTGTTCATTCGGACTTCATGTTTTTTTTGGGATGCTGATGAATCTGAATCTAATAATCCATAAAAGGTAAGTTTTTTTCCTCCGACAAACCGTTGAGCGCTATAGTTTTAAATCTACTGTTTCGCTCTAATTTTTAATTTTGAAGCAGAAAAAGTATGGATTTTTATTTTTTAACTATTGCTTAAGCTCGAACGGGTTTTCTTACAAAAAGTTCATATTGAATCATAAGCAGAAAACGAGATTTCCTACCCTTTCTTACATGTTCCGTCATCAAATTTCGGTAGCAATCCTCAGATTTAGGCACCCTAAAAAATATAAAGATAGAAATAAATCAAAAGTAGTCCACATTTTTTCTGGTAAAAAGACAATTTGACTGGACTATATTTTTTTTTATGGGTAATGATAATGACTATGTATAGTATATTTTTTTCTTTTCGATATTAGCCGTGTTATTTTGCAAGCTTGATGGGAATTGGATGAGAAAAACTATGTCGGGGCTCAACAGTTTACTTGTGAAATGCAACAACAACTTACTCCATTCGGGCTTAGTTATAAGCCGAGATAATCTTCGGTGCTTAACTTAAACAGGGACAAAAACAGTGTTACCAGCATGAATTCCATAACATAGTTTATCTCCGGGCTCAGCTGATCCCGACATCGTTTTTTTTTCATCCAATTCTCTTTGGGCTTGCAAAAATCCTGTCTATTATCGACCACCATAACTGCCTTAAGCTTCGTATTCTTTATGCGCGGCAAACCAACGAACATTGTTATGCGCATCAGCCGCGCAATATGAATTACGGGTTTCTACGCGCGGCAGCTCGAACATTTGTGCGCTCGAACATGCCGCGCATCGATCCATTCGTGGTGGATTTTTAAAGCGCGGCAATGGTCGAACATGGTTTTGCTCGCGCGCAGTTGAGACGGTAGTTTGTTTTGTGATTTGGGCCCTAGCTACTAGCTGTCAATTGGATCGACTGCCGCGAGCGGCTGCCGCGGTTTATCAACTTTTTCTCAAAAAATGATATGCCTGGCAAATATCATGATTTGCCGCGGACGAACATGGTGCGCGCGGATGCCGCGCATAATGAATACGAAGCTTTAGACAAATTAGTAAAACATAGTTGACGCTAGTGAAATTAAGTTAATTTCTGTAAGTATTTTTATCCCCTTTCTATTCAAACATAAAACTTAATATTTTGTTTAAATAATTGTTCAAATCTAAACTAAAATATTTTTGTACTATAAAATCCATTTTTATTAAACCAAAACAAATCTATTGAACGAAATTTTAAATAATAAAAAGAAAACATTAAAAATCAAAACAATAAATATTTTTGTTTAAGTCCGCACAAAAAAAAACCTTTTCAGGAAAAATTAGCAACTGACGGAATGCATTCATCTCAAAGACGGTAGAAACATTTGTTTATATATAAATACATATATATAAAAACAATAAGACTACTCATATATTATAAAAAACTTTATTCAAATCTTAATGTTAAAAATACTAGGTTAACTAGTTTAAAACAGATTACTTGATAATTCAAGTTTCTTAATTTCTGATTTCACCTTATCTATGGATTTGCATATAGTTTTGAGTCTGATAAAATCATTCTATTCTCTTAAAGCGGTCTTAGTTTCAGGAAAGGCATAAATGTGTGAAACTGAAGGTGATATAATTTTATTTGAAACACAAACTATACTCTACAACTATGTTCTAAAACGCAAAAAAAAAATCACCGATGCAAATCAGGTGTAGTTAACATAGCTTGCAACTGAAATGCGAAGAAAATTCGCTGTCTGAAAATATTATTATTCAAAACACACAAAAAGGCGTGCTGATTATAATAAATATACAACCACAAAAAAGTATTTTAAATGATAGAAAATTATTTGCGGCACAATGCGGATTTTCTTATACTAAAATGCAGTTTTATGAACAAAAAACATTAAAGATAAGAAAAAAAAAAAAAAAAACATCTACAATTTTGATGTGTTAACAACGTAGACATGGAATTTTAATGATTTTTGTTTGGCATATAATGTATCCTGCAAAGGGAGATTTATATATACGCAGTGACTCGTCAGATTAAAAACAAAAAATGCAATATAAAAATGTTAGTGAAATGTTTGATTGATTTGCTGTGGAAATTCCAATGAGGTGGAGTTTGATCAGATCATTAGGGAAGGTGCTTTAGGTGTAGCATCATTATTACTTTATTTGGTCTTTCCATCAAGCTTATTATTTTTTTTTTTCGATATACACATTAATCATCTCTGTCTGATTAATGTTTCCTAATACGTTGATTGAATTCTTAAAAGGCCATGTTTACTTGGTTAAGAATTTTTTTCCTTTTTAGCATAAGTTAAGGATATCGGGGTTATTAATCCCCTATGCTTATGAGGAAGGGACAACTAACTGCAAAATTTACAAAAGATTCTCTTTTAAAAAATATTTATAGAATTTACTTCATTTCAAAAGTTTAAAGCTAGCCAATAGGTTGAGTGAAATAGATTAATAGTATGTAATAGATTATAAAAATTAAATTAAAAAAATCAAAAACCCATTAAACCATTTTTTGAAGAATTTTTTATGAAAAATGTATGTTTTTTTTTATTTACTAATTTTCGAGATTTTTTTTTGTTCAAATAATGAACAAGAGTAGTTAAGGATCATGAATGAAAGAATACGAGACAATGCCAATTTTTTTTTTTGTTGTCTTCTTTTGCTGACGTCATTTGAGAAGAATAAATTTGACAGCCGAGGATCTTTCGTGTGCAAATAAAATAATTTGGTAAATAGTCCAGTCGTATTAGACATTTGACTTCGGAAAAATCGCCGGAAAGCTGGATTTTGGAATACAGCCTCCTGATGGTGTTTTTAAGAAACTGTTAGAAGTCCCCATCGGTAGGAGCACCGCTAACAATTTTACGGGGGGTTAAAGGCCCCCCCAAAATGGGTACAGAAAAAAATGTTGATGACAAATTTGTAGCTTAGAAAATTTCCTACAAAAAAGATTGACACTTTTTTTCATAAAAGCATAACGGTTTTCGAAATAATTCAATCGGTAGAGTTAAGGCTTTCAGTTTTCTATACAAATGGAGAATGCACTTTCCGCCGATTTTTCCGTAATCAAAAATGTACTTAATGACCTCGCGATACGGAAGTAGACTTGGTTATTTGCAATTTTCTCAGAAATTAGAAGACAGTAAGACATCTAGTTGTTAGTGTTTGATTAGCATCGAATATTAAAAACCAAAATAGTACTTAATAACGTAAAATTTTGAACAAAAAATAGTTTTAACACAACAGACTTCCAGCTTTAAAAAAAAGTATAATGTGACATTGTATAAGTATTGCCGTTGTCTTTTAACGATCTCTTTTCTATTTCCAGTCGATTGTTTGGAATATTGCCTCTCCCACCTAAACAGGGGGGAATAGACCCCTCCCTCCATACAATTTTTTTTTGTTTCGACTCAACCTATGCGATTTAGGGTTTTCTTTCACCACATACAAATTATCCTGTATATTTATGTGCATTCTCCATTTGTATAGAAAACTGAAAGCCTTAACTCTACCGATTGAATTATTTCGAAAACCGTTACTTTTATGAAAAAAGTGTCAATCTTTTTTGTAGGAAATTTTCTAAGCTACAAATTTGTCATCAACATTTTTTTCTGTACAAGGTACCGTTAGGAGATATTGCTGAAAAACTTTTAACCCCCGTAAAATTGTTAGCGGCGCTCCTATCGATTGGGACTTTTTACAGTTTCTTAAGAACACCATCAGGAGGCTGTATTCCATAATTCAGCTTTCCGGCGATTTTTCCGTAATTTGGCTGTTTTTATGTCTAATATGAATAAACTATGAAAAAGAATTTACATTGTACGTTTTTCAAAAATAAAATGAAAATTTGTTTACAATTGAATTGAAAATATGAATATTGTCGGTTTTTGGAATTGGATGAATCTACAATTTTTGAGTCCTAATTCTAAAATACATCCTGGCGCAGAAAAAAAGTTTCTTATATGCTCATCGCAGTGAACATCTTTGGCTAATTCAAGGAGATTTTTTTGGTATCCAGAACAAATGACGACGTCTTCGAAGTTGAAGGATTTGAAAATTTGGCCCAAGAAGACCGTCAAATCATTCAACATTTTGGACCACCTTCACTAAGGTGGTCCACACATACACATAAATAGAATGCCAAATCAACATTTTCTGCAGCCGGAATTTAGTTTTTGAGTTTGTGGCATATGTATATGTAGCCATATTCTCTGCCTTATCGCACTCCAAAGTGGCCAACTCTTCATCGTCTTTGTTCTGGTCAGTATTTTCCTCTTCTGGTACCCAAGCAATGCTTTTAAATATAGTAGGTACCTAGTGAGGCATTTGAGATTAATTTGTAGCAATATCAAGCAAAAACAATGTTTGCAAACCTGTCAATGGGGCTTCCAAATCTGGGGTATCGTCAAAGCTTAATAAATAATAAATAAATAAATAATAATAAATATAAATAACACCCTCGTTATGTCCTAAAATGTGGGTGATTGTTTTTTTTTTAATTCCTTTTCATTGATTAAGAAGCCTTGGTCGAGATGAGGAATATCAGCAAAAACAAAAGTTTTCGCCTCTTTACAAAGAAACCTAGTTGAAATTAACGAAGTAAGTATATTTTGTTCTCATTTTCTTCCCAAATGACGTCATAACGAGCTGTCAAAAATTACAAGTACAAATCGAAAAAAATAGAAATGGCGTAATCTTGTATTCTTTCATTCATGGTTTAGGGTAGTATTAAATCTGAAAATAACTTTGTTTTTGGAGTGCTGGCCGTAGGTTCCGTAAGTCTGTTCGCCTGTTTGGCTGTGGGTTCAGGCTTAATTAAGTTAGAGCTCTAGCGAATGATCCAATTAGCTTTTAATTTTCTTATACAGAACACTTTCATCGTAATTATATAGCTATAGAGGAAAAATTACACTTTTTTGTTTTAGCTCGTCTAGATACTTAAGCGATACAACTTCGAACATTCTAAAGTAATTTAATTAATTCTGAATTTCATGATTTTGGAAAAAAAATCGCTAATGGTATCATTATGGATACATGGCTTTGGCTATTATTATATTATTTGAGAAAACTGCTTTATTCACGTATATATTTTTAATGGCTGGATTAATTTTATTTCAATTTCCATTTAAAAACTATGTATAAAGTTAACATTTTAAAATAAAGAAACTTAAATCAATTTTTTAGTGTTTTTGATTCGTGAGATGTGTAGATACATTTATTTATGTCATTATATTTTAGTAGTAGCCGTGGCTTGATGGTTAGTGCGATGGACTGTCATGCCGATGCCGGAGGTCTAGGTTCAATGCCCAGCCTACCCACCTAATAATTAAAAAAAAAACGGCGTCTGCCTTTTGCGAGGAATTGACGAAACTTCCAAGAGTATATCTTGTCATAGAAATGTGCCGCTCATTCCCGCAGACACGCACACATCAGGAATGGTTGAGAGTTGTAAGTCACTAGGCCCTAGTTCTTCAGGAGCTGTTGTGCCATCTTTGTGTCGTGTCGATTTTTGTCAGGTTCTAATAATATTTGTATGTGCGTTCACCATTCTTTAAATAATTTAACACAGTGCCAGTGTGAGCGTTATAAAATTTAATATGGACTTAAATTGTATAAGGTTTTGAATTTCTTAATATTTTAGTGAGAGAGAATGTTTTTGCCAAACAAAACATAAATTATAGATCTTTTGCTCCCAATTTTCATTAAAAGGCCCAATAATTTGAACTGAAGTCATAAATCAAAATCAAAACAAGGTAAAAGCCAGTCTTTCGCTGGTCGTTCAGAGTTCAGACGTTAAAAAAAAAACAATACTTTTTTTTGAAAATGTTTGCGAAACAATAATTGTTGATCGCTTAAATACCAAAACAAAAAAATAACAGTTAGTACTCGTACCAATCGAATAAAAGCAGTTGGAGTCAATTTAAAGTGCGCAACCAAAAAAAAAAAAAAAAAACATGAAAGTAAGTAAACTAAAGTGTACCTGCCAAAATAAAAATACCCTCTAGCCAAATCAAATTGGATATACGTACAAGCTACAACACGGTAGTTATAATTTCACCACCTTCTTGTTCATGTATGGCTATTATTTGCAGTAGGTGTTTAAATATCAGCCTCCTTTTTTAAGCCAAGCAAATCTAATGAATAAACTCCCATCATTCAAGTTATCCAATTTGTCCAAATTTTGAAAAGCTTGTTGACCTTGAACAAAAGAGTCAAGATTATGAAGCTTTTTTTTTTACCAAAATATACAATCAGGTGCGGACTAGAAAACAGAAAGTTCATACTTTGCCAAAATGTGTATAAATTGTAAGAAAGAAATATTTTTCTTTTATCTTTACATATTTCCTTTTTTGGAGATCATATCAAAAATAAACTATACAATATTAATATTCTTACTCGTATTAAGGTTGATAGCATTTTTAAAAACAAAAAACATTAATAAATTTTACAGAATTTATTTTTGAATTAGGTGCCTATTTAGAATATATTTATTTCAGCTTTACTTTAAAGCAATGCAAAAACGGGTGTGCTTCTGACAAACAAGAAGAAGGAAATTCAAAGAAACCCAAGTTTATTTTTCTAATTAACCTTAACGTATAATCCGGCCCTGTAAAATAATTTATCTTAGTAGGCAAAGTTAGTGGTTTTGCTTTCTTTATTAACTTGTTATAATTTGAATGATTGATACATCATATTTCATATTTTTTGTACCTAAAAATATATTATTTATGTTATTTATACTAACCTGATTGAAATAAGTACCTTTGTACGTGTTTATTAAAAAGTTAAGGGTTATGTGTGGGATTTTCTTTAAAAAAATCTCTAAAATAAAAATAATAGGTACTTTTGTTAGCCTTGACATCCTTTGGTTGTTGAACCGAAAAAAAAATACAAAAAAAAAAAACACCATGAGGTAAAAAGCTATAATATTGTTTTCTACTAGAAAGACAGAAAAGAACTGCAAAATAATTAATTATCTAACACACCTATTATTATCTACTGTTTGTCACCATTTAAGGAATGGTTTTTGGTTTGCATGTTATCCGGAGCGAAGTAGTTTTAAGATAAGATCGGCTTATCTTTGTCATAAGTCATGGTAAAAGCTTTGGTCATTGTTGCGAAGAAGAGCTGATTTCCGAAGATTAATTGTTTATATGCTTAGTTGCGTGCAAGGACTTTGCGTGGATGAGTAAATTTTTTATTCCTACACCGCAGTTAACGATATGTACGTAAATATACCATAAACATGTTTTAATAGCATTTGAATTAAATTAAAGCCTCATAAAAAATATATTTGGATAAATTTAGTATCTACTCATTTTTGTTTAAAAAAGTTTAAGGGTTAGGCAAATTTCGAAAGAAAAGTATTTTGTGAGGATACGCATTTTCCATTCAAGCCAATAATTTAAAACGCCTAATCCAATCCCTAACTTAATGTAACACGAATAGGTGTTACATCCCGAGCTAAAGTTTCCAGTTAATAAAAACAAAATGTTCGCAGAATAGTATAGACTGATGTAGATGTTTATTACGAATCCTTTAAAAAAAAATTTATAATAAGAATTTTTAGTTGTTTATAGTCTGTACACTAAAATTATTGTCAATTGCTTATCGGTCATAATTAAGTTCAGGTTTAGTTACGTTTTGACTTTAATTAACTGATATCTATAAAAATAATGGAAATCCTCAGAAAAAAAGGAAAGGAAAAAGTTGGACCATATTTTTCTACTTTTTTCTTAAAACCCTTATATATTTCTTTCTAAAATCCTCCTTACTTAGCTTAATTTATTAGACCAAATCGGGTTTTATATACTTATGTTTATCTTGTTGATGATTATCCAGAAAATCCATACGGTTTTAATATCATTAAACCTATGAACTATTAATTTTTGTAGTCCGAATATAATTCGTGCACACTTTCACATACTTACATCAAAAAAAAAAAACTAATGTGATAAAAATCTATTGACTATTCCTTCACTTAACCCACCTCTTCGGTAACTTAGCTACCTCCACTGCTAGTAAGCGTCAGTTAAATAAAATAAACTTGCTCCACGAAGAAGATAACCCGCCGCTAAGTGACGTTTATTAATGGGGATGTTAAAGTAAAGCTGAATTATAACCTTCTTAAATCTAATAAATTTAAGCTACTTGTGGTGTCTGTATAAGCATTTCCTTGTGTTGTCTTTGGGAAAAAGTACTTACTAGGTGAAGATCATTCGTAGGACAAAGGAAATATCACACGATAGTCTTAAATAATGTACTAATAGACACCGAAGGCGGCCATATGAAACACGGTTCAAAAGTATTGGGATGTAATAGCGAAAAGGGCGATTGGGATTATGATAATTGTTTTTTTGTATTCTAGAAAATAAGTGAGTAATGACTATTTTCTTTTATTTGGTTTTTTTGATGGTGTGTGACTTAAATAAGGAAAGTATAAAATATAACAAAAAAAAAACTGGGTGCGCTGTTGGAGGTGGATAATGAAAAATAGGTGCAATATTTGTTAGGTGACGTTTAGTTTTTTTTTTTTTTTAAATTAATTTGTGTCCCATTAATTGTATGTAAATACAATCTTCCACCTCCATTACACGATAACTTCCGACAAAAAGATTAATTGTTAAATTTTGAAATATGAGTTATGTTAACACTTTCTATTGAAATCGTTTTTTTATCAACATGAGTAAATGCCGCTAATGTGTATTAGTAATTGTCGCACCCAAGTTTATGTTTGTTTGTTTGTTTGGATGTTTGAAGGAGTCTATTCTATTTAAATTTAAGGAGACAATACATGTATTTTCTTATTAGTTTTCCTTTATCTTCTGTACAAAAAACTATAGAATTAATCATCATTAATTAATCATAAAAAAACCGCTTATATAAAAAGACAGCCGTTGTTTTTTGTGTATGTAAGAAAAACTCGGCAAGCTATTTATAAAAATGGCTCATTTCATCAAAATTTTAAAATAGTACAACACTTTTGCTATATATTCATTCGATAAAAAAATATTATCAAAATTTAAAATGCTTTCGAGCATTTAAAATCATGACTAAAAAATTGGAAAATATAAAACTTTAATCATATTGCAATTATTATAAACAACAAATGCCCGTAGAGAGAGGGAGTGGGAACCCCTCCCATCACCAAAAGTTTGTTTAACTTTATTAGCTTAATACAAGCAAAACAAAAACTCAAAAAACTATTTTAAAACTACTTATGTCTAAGGCAGGTATAGGGGAGGAAGGGTTAGTGAAGGCGTGCGGGTCTATTAAGTAAGGATTTAAGACTTTCTTTGCTTAAATGAAAGTCGAAGGAACTTCGCAGGCTATTAGTTGAGCGAAGCATACGGGATAAAGGTTCGTTGGCACCATAGCTAGTGCGATGATAGTTTATTTTAAAAAGGGGGATCGATTGAAGATTATTAGTGTTGATTTGAAGACATAAATTATATATTATTATATTATACCCGTATAACCTACCCATCACTCGGCGATGTTGAGTTTCGGGACACCCTGTATAAATCAGTGTTATATTGAAAATGCAAAAAAATGTATGGCTGTTTTAAAATAAGGAATATGATAGTTGGGGCATATCATAAAATAAAACTTCAAAAGCTTTCGATGTTGAACTTGGTGTTGACATTTTTGTGTCATGAAAGCAAATTGCTTAAAAATATTTTAAAATGGTGCCCTATTAAAAATTATAATCTACAAAATGTTAAGTAAGATGCAAAATTTATTACATAAACTTTTAACTCCTTAAAATTACATTAAACATCATTCAATAACTCCTAATTGCTGAAGTGTCGTCTGGATTATCTATAAATCTATCTATAAATCTATCATTTTTGATTCCATTTATTGAAAAAAATCTAGTGATCGGATTTCCTTTCCTTTATTCTCTTTATTTTTTTTTAAAGTTTTTTCAATTTAATCGCGTTTTTCAAAGAAAGAAAATTAACTTTGTTGGTAACAAAAACTTCTGTATGCCTACTTTTGTATACGTTTTGACATCAAAATTCTTGTCGATAAATAATTATAAATTAAAACCAATTGCGTATTTTTGTCTTATTTTATTGCATGTTTAATGAAAAACTATATCCATTGGTATAATGATAGAAGTTTAAAGTGAATTTTTAAGCTTAATGGTTATATCATAGATATCTTAAAGCATTTTATATGATCACCTAACTAATAAGTAGTCAATTAAATAAACGTAAAAAATATCATTTCCTGTCATGGACTTTATTTTCTAATTATTGATGGGATATGTAAGCAAGATTTTTCAAGTTTAATTTTTTTTTCATTTGTCTTAAAAGTTTTTAGTTAGTAATGAATAATACCACAAATTATCTACCCCATCTGTGAGATTTTTAATTCGTCATATAATTATAAAATATTTTTATAATTTGCAGCGCATGTAAGAAATTAAAAAAAGAATGAAACTTAGTTTAGGTATTATGTCAAGTTTTAGATTTCAAATTCATTGTTAACCAGAGGTACATTATGTGCTTGCATTTATGTATTTTATTTCCGAAAGCTTAGATAAAAGTCATAGCACTTAAAAACATTATACTTAATAAATAAAACGCACGACTGGATCGCACAAACTTGCTCTTGTATAGTAAAAGTTTCTTGGAATTTTAAAGATTGAGGGTTTGTATCACAATTTCTGATTAAAGTTTCCCATAAACTATTCGACATAAATTTATGTGTCGATTAGCTAGTTGTCAGTTATTCCAGTTTTCCAAAAAATTTGACTGATTGAAAATATTCAATCAAATAATTATTAATTTAATTCTTAAATGTGAATTTTGAAGTGTCTTAGATAAAGTTTTTAGACCGTGAAGTGGACCGAGGCCCGTGGTATCGTTGCAAATTGATGGAATTCAGTTTGAACAGTTAGAAATTGTGCGTGAATAAGTAAATTTGAGCGGTTTAAAATAATTTTTTAAATTTTAAAAGTGCATTTTTGTGGTGTTAGGGGTGGTATTTTTATCGTGAAGTAAGTGATTTTGTCATAACGCAAAATACACGATTTCTTCTCCTTCATACAAATATCCGTCATAAATAAGTCCAAACTATAAAATTTATGTACTTGTTGTATGAGTCACATTGACAGCTGGGAATTTTTTATTTGCCAGTTTAATTTGTTAATCAGCACTTCAACTGGCCTGTAAAATATTCAGATCTTTAAGTGCCACTTAGACCTATTCAGATATTGTGAAACGTAAATGTGGTTGTAAAATGCCGGATAAGTTTCAAATAGCTTAACTGAAACTTTAATCAGACATTGTGAAACAAACCCTGAGTGTATTATAAGTAAATAATTTTTTTTATGGGAGCCTTAAGTTTAAAATAGTTATTATAGATGTAACTTAGAGCTTAAATTGAAAAATTATTAAAAATCAACATAATTCGAAATAAATTTATTAAAAAAATCTTCTTAAATTGTTTTGAGAGCTAAAAAAAGTACATCATCTGAAATTTTTGAAAGTTTTGGTATACAATACTATTTAAATTTTCCAGAAAATTCTCCGTAAACAAAATTATCAAAATCCGTCCATTACTTTTCGAGAAAAACTAAAACAAAAAAATGGTTCTATAGGAGGTACCATTTAAACAACTTTTTGGAAATTTAATTTTCACAAAAAGGTAGCATATGCTTAATAAAATTTATTGATTTTTTTTAGAAAAATCTGTCGAGCCATTTCTGAGAAAAATAATATTTTCCAAAAATGCTAAAACAAAAATTATATGGCAGGTACCGTTATTTTTGGTCCTTAAAAGAAAATGAAAAAAACGTGTCAGGGGAATGTTCCAAAAACACTTTTTACCAAGTTTAATTAAAATCGGCCCATGATTTAAGGCTGTAGGCGAGTCCACAGACAGACAGACGGACGGAATTGACCCACTTTTTTCGTCTTCCCTATCATCGTAATGTCAAGTTTAATCAAAATCTGAATACTTTGGACATAAATATATAGGGGTACAAGAAGACCTCTTAGGTGGGACCTTCTGTATGCAAGACGCATTACAAAAATGCATTTCAAAAATAGCATGCTCAATTTTATTATACCCATTGCTTTGCACGAAGGAAAATCGAATTTAAAGAGAGGATGAAACTTGCCTTAGAAAAATTAAGCTGATCAAAGGAAATATTAAAAAAGTAATCATTTTACAAAAAATATTGGTGAATAATTTTATTTGGGTAAATAAAAAGTAGATACTATGGCCTTGAAAAATGAGATTTTGTAATAATTTTTTTTTGTTTGACCTAAAGCATGATGTGTGCAAGTGGAATTGCACTTAAATCCCCAACTAATTCATTTATTCATTCATTCATGATGAAATGTGCAAACATTGTTTTGTAAGTTTTCCCATTTTTCTTATGTTTGAATTTACTACTTATTTATCGACCCTATAATTCCAAAAATGTGTAACTTCTCCGCCTTCTGACACTTCCAGTTTTCTGATATTTGAGATTTCCTCTTATACATAGATACATATGTACTTCCCTATCTTAAGTTCAAATTTTGAAGTTAATATACATATTTCGATCACAAACTAAAACATGTAAATTTTCTAAGAAATAGGCAACTTTTACTAAAACTTGGTAAAAGCTATTATACGAAGAAAATAAAATTTCGTCTTCCACAATGTCTAAGAATATTTTTGACTAGATCTCAATTCTCCAGGGTAAATTCATACTGGTTTGAATATACAGACCAGGTATATGTAACTTAATGCACCTACAAAGGTTCTTAGATACAACAAGGTGCAATAGATGCTAAGAAATCATTAAAACAAACGAAATTTGAAACCTTTTGTCCAAAAAATTACACTTAACTTATAAAAATAATCCTCCTTTAGTTAGTAGCAAGCCTGTCAAAGGTTTTTATTTTAATCTAACTTTTCTTATTGAATTCTTAAATTGCATACCGTAATACCGCGTTGCGTAGTATAGACCCATAAGTTGTTAAAAAGTTGGAATATAAATAATATTAAACGTTTAAAACACGCTAAGAAGCCAGTAATGCATCAAACCAAACACCATTCAAACATAACGCAACCTCTGTTACAGTAGCAGTCTCAAATAAGCAAACAAACTCAACTGCTACTACAAGATTCATTCATTTATTATGACGTAGCTGAGTGGTTGCTTTTTTCAATGGCCTCTCACTTTCTATCTTTTAGTCAAAGTCTAAGACAAAACAAAAAACATAATGAGGAATTCACTGTTTGGTTGCATGCAATCCAACCGTAGCTGAACCTCCAACCGCCACATTTTTTACAAACTACAAAAATAAGACCAGCAACTCGTACTGTGTGGGTATGGTGACCATCAGTTCATAGTTTGTATTTTCTATTTTGTAATAGTTTTAAACTCAAATTAATTTAAGTACTAACAACGCCAGCTTTAAAAAAAATAAAGGTTCATCTGTTTGCTACTATGATTCAGAAAAGATTTGCTGCAAGTTAAGTAAAATATTCTACTACATTCTCAAAAAAAGGTTAACAAAGTGAAGCACCTCCAAGGGTGGCATTTAGGGCCAGTTGTACAAATTTACGCTGAACCGCAGATCAACTAAACTCGAGTTAAATCGTGAACCAGGTTCAACTTCGAGTGCGTTGTACAGTCGTGGTTCAGGTGAGAGTTAACTGAACTCGAGTTAAAGTCTATATACTAGAAAAATTGAGTATATAATATAGCTTACGTCAATGTCAAATGTCAGTCGATTGCTCGATTTGTGAATTTATCGCACAAACATCATGAGTTATTTCACAAGGTTTGCTCAAATCATTCTTTTAAATGCCGAATTTTAATGATAATCCTCAATCGAAAAAGAAAATAATACTAAAAATAAGATTGTGACGACACAAAAATTCCAAGATGGCGGCTCGGGTGTATAAAATAAGCATACCTTGTATCTGTTTATCGTGACTGTCAAAAAAATTCAGTTTGAAGTGAGATAGCATGTATAGGTACAAGAAACATTCTACATCAAAAATTATAATAGCCAATCACATCCTTGAACCCTAGCTGACTCTCAAGTTAACCCGCCAAAATCGGCGAGTTAAATTTTTCGTGGTTCAGCGGTGAGTTAAGTCTTAAACCTCGATTGTACAACACTTCATAGCAGTTGAACTGAGTTCAAATCTTGAACCACTGCTGAACCACGACTGTACAACTGGCCCTTAGTCATGAATACTATGAAGAGCTGAGTATGATTAAGCTATAGTCTATAATTCCCAGCAACAAATGTCAAATAGAAGCGTAGACGTGCAATCGATGTCAGACAAAATTCATCACTGATCCGTCTAGTGCATTAGGCACCTCAAAAACATTTATTTGCTTTTTATGACAAGTTTTCTTGAAGTTGCAAGATATCGTATGCGGAATGCTAAATAAATAAAGTTTGAAAATCAATATGAAAACCAAGTATATAAATGGCATATAAAGCAAATTGTATTTTTATTTCTCTGAAGTCCTTAAAAATCTATGTGGAAATTAAATTTATATTTATTGTAGAATTTATATAAATACCAAAAGACTCCAAGAAGACCTTGAATTTATTTCTAAATGTTTTTAAAGGCTTTTTAACACTTCTTCTGCACTGAAATTTACCTTCACAAAAATATGGTAACACCATTAACTATGCCTAACTCATATGGCTGGCATTAGAGCCTTATGTCTGCTAGTCTGCCAGTCTGTGCCTTCTCTGGCACATCAGCCGTACAAGTTCAACACTCAACACAACTCTACATCTGAATTTTAAGTCAGCGCACTATATCAGTTTTGTAGCTTAACGTTTTCATTTATTTCCATTCGAACTTTGAAAGCGACAGCGCCAACAGCCCGAGAAAGTACCCCAGCAAGCACTTCCACGCGAATTTGCGGTCTCAATCACTGAATAAAAAAAGTTTATACTTTTGGCTAAAATTGCTGCCAATTCGGTATCAATTATTGTATTTGTTTTTAGTTTGAATTTAACTGTTGAAGTGCCAATATCCCACGTTGAACTTGAGAATAAGAAAACTTTCTTCTTTTTTTTTTTTTTAATTGCTATTAACATACATTTCTGTCTTGGAGCCCACGGCCGGTGTTTGAGGAAAAGTAGTTTTTAGTGCACTTAATAGTTTAGAGTTTATATCTGTGTGCGGTTGGTTTTAATCAGCTAAGATTTTAACTTTACGCGTTCAGCGCGAACTTAAAAGTGTTTTACCTACTTCTGGAATTTAAATTCCATATACGCGTTTGGACATAAAATATTCTGACACTCGGGCTAGTGTGAACGTCATTTGCTCTACTTTGACCAAGGCACATAAATTTGCAGCTCGCTAACGATGGTCGAGAAAACAGGTTAGTGAACTTTTCCACAGTGCATTTTGTTTTGTACCATGCTTTCAAGTTTATAAAATAAATTATTCTTAATCACGTTATGCGGTGATCTTAACATTCTTCGGGGCCTGAGATAAATCTTGATTTAATTCTGAAGAATTCTGAAAAAGGGTTAACTTTTTTTGAAAAAAAAAAAAATTGAATACACTGAAAATATTTGTTGGATTAATATTAATTTTGTGATGATCCTTATTATTCTTTGTATTTGAATACTTTTAGGTAGCTTTTTACATTCATATATGTATAACCAAACCATTAATATTTTTAAATTAAAAATAATTTTTTTTATATTCGGTATCTTAAAAGATTTGTTCCATGTTTATTTTAACTATTAAATTGATAAAAATCTAAATATTTTATTTTAAAGAGCTCTAAAAAAATCCATACATTAACTATTAACATTTAAGGAAATATTAAACTAGTTTAAAGAAATCATTTGTTATGTGTTTTGAATTTGTAATTATCTTAAGATTATTGAGCATTGAAATTAAGTTCGTGCAACTTAGTTATGCATTTTATGAATAAATTCTGAAATATTTTAATTTGACAAAACGGAATTATTTGCATTCAAAATCATGTTTGACAACCTAACTTAATTTATTTAATACAAAACTGGTTACTTTAAGTTCACCTACTCTTATGCATTTTTGTCATTTTTTTTAATTCTTGTGGGAACCTAAAAAAAATTAATTCTCTTTGGAAAAAATAAGGGAAAAAAAACTCGGAGAATACGGAAATAGGGTATTTTATGCATCAGATTTTAAGGAACAACAAAATATATTATATTATTTTATAATCTACAATATTTGCTTACGCCCATATTATTGACTTTCTTCAAAGCTTAGTTTTACTGAAAAACTAGTTCAATAGATGTTTCGAGTTTTGAGCTTTTAAAAAACAATTATTGATTTGATTTAGATGTCAAAATATGTATGAATATTTTGATTAAGAAGTCAAAGTAATAAAAATTTGAGAAAAACTCAAAACCCATATAGAACTAGTTTTTCCGTAAAACTAGTTAATAATGTGGCCGTTAGAAGAAAGTATAGTTTTTGAAACTTCCAATTTTCTTATCAATAGTTTAAATTTAAAAACAACTATTTTCTTAGATTTCGGTTAGATTGATTGATACAAGTATTGTAAGGTTAATAAGTACTTAATTATGTAAAATTGTGAACAAAAATCTGTATTGAATTTGTTATTTCACTTTTTCTTTCAAAATTTGGAATATGAAAATATTTTTTCAAAAATTTAATTAACATAAACTAAAATAATATATTTCTCACTATAATCAGTTTCAGCTTTTCCCTTTTAAAGTAGTTTTTTTTACTAAATAGCCCTCAATGTCTTAGCTTTTCATCGCATCTGATACGAACACCTTGTACTCATTAAATTTTGTCCATCACTTTGCTGATTGACATTGTTAAATAAAGCTAAAGTATGTTCATCAGTATTACTTTCCATGAAGGTTTTTATTAGTTTTTTTTAGATAGAACGCTTTATGATCGGTGTGTACCTACATTAGCTTTATTAGTTCATGTGAGGTGTCATAAAATTTTACAACTTTCTAACTTCTGTTAAAGTTGAGTAAAAAATTAAAAAACAAGAAAATGCAATCAATGATAAGAAGATATATGTGATAATAATATGGTATTGTCATTTGGAATATTCAATTACTTTTGATGGTGAATAAAGTTCATTATAGTTTTTTGGTAGTTATTGTGGGGGAATCAATTTTAATTACCTAATTTTTATTTAATGACTTGTTGGATATGAATTAGATTAATGGCTAAACGTTCAAACAAAATTTTTCTCTGATCTCATGATGTTTGTTGATGAAATTACTGTTTTTTATTGAAATTTTATAGCTTTATTTATTTGAATGTACATTAATTAGTAAGTACAGAAGTAATTGAGTATAAATATTTTAAAATTTGTATGTGTTTTGTAGGTATGGTTTTAAGACCCAGTTAAAGAGAAAAAAATATAAAATAAATAAATAAATAAGTTGAGTACAGAAATACGGAATTAATTTCGTTTTCTTTATTATAGTAATTTTATATGCATATATGTATCCACTCGATTGAAATCTAGAGTTAATTTTTTTTTGTTAATGTAAAGCTTTTCAATAAATTACTTCCATATATCGCGTTAGAACAAATTATATGAAAACCCAAATTGTATGTTAAATTTATATTAATTTGAATTTTGTATTATAAAAGACCATAATAGCCAATTTTGGTCAATTGAATTTTTTTTAAGGTGAATTTAAATGGGTCGCCATTCAAAAATACAGTTTCAAAATCTATGCACAATATGCAACTTAAAAGCTAAAGAGTCAAATCTACAAAGATATAAGAATTATTTATTTCTGAAAGCGTTCATTGACAATGGAAGAAACAGAGAACATTTTTAACGGAGATAATGGGGATGCTCGACATAATATATTGAAAACGCAATTTCATACCGATACCATATCATAACGGAATTTAGAAAGATAAAAAAAAATAGGTATCCTGTTTTTAAAGTAACTTTAGTTTTATTTTTAATATTTTAAATTATTCAAACTTTTACAAGAATAAACATTTTAACGAGTCAATTAGGCAGAATAATGTAAACAATTGTTAAATTCTACAAATAAAATAATATCTAATCTAAAACAATCGGGTAACAAATAATCTAAATAATATTATATTTGAACGTCAATTTTGTTGGTCCTACACTGTCCAACTTGTACTTCCATATAGGCTCTTACCTAGACCTTAACTTTAATTAAAATTGTAAACGACACGAGTTATTTGTATATAGTAAGGGAAGCAAACAAAAATACAATTAATTGTCATCAAAAGATAATGTCAACAATACTTATTTTGCTTGTTGTCCCTTAAAAAATACTGGGTATTCCGTTTTCAATAGATTTTTCTAGAGAACAATTGCACCGATATTGAAGAAATAAGTAAAGTACCTACTTATAGTGGTTTAAGCACACTCTGGGAACCCCTTTTTCCATACATTTTCATAAGATAAATAACATCTAAGGCCTAGTACGCAGATGGGGAATTATTTTTTCTTTACATACAAAATTTTTCAGGCAGTACGCAGTTCACACGCCAAATTGTGACGTTTGTACCCGCTGTAGGATAAAACGTCAAAAAAAGTCTGCACTAAATTTTGCTAAGAAAAATAATGTTTGAAGCATTATTTTGTAGGTAAAATTTTGACAGGTCTATAATTTTGCACGATACACACGTCACACGATCAACTTTTGTATGTTGATAATTTTAAAAAAGAAGAAAAACATGTTTAGAAGAATATAAAATATGTTTATATTACGAAATTTCAATTTTAAAATTGATATGTTGTTTGACATAAATTTGACACTTCTTTTTATTTCTCCACTTTCAAAATTTTGAGCGCCTTTTCCAACGTTTTTGCAGAGATTAGATAAAATAGAGATAACATTTTTCCTTTCCCTGCTTCATTCTCAACTTTTTAAAAGACCTTTATATATCATACAAATATCATGCGGTTACTATATCTTCATGTGGGCAAGCTATCTGAAATTAAATGAATACACATTTTTGAGTTGAAAGCTCAAAAATAGTTAAGCGCAAAATTTTAGACGATTTAGTATGATGTTAATGCATATTTAGTATGATGCTATGTTAAAAACAGGCTTTTCCAAATTTTAAATGAGTTAGCATCGTATTATCTTTTTAACATTTTACTAAAGTTAAAATTGCCAAATGCCTATTTTATCTTTTTAGTATCATACGAAATCCAAGTGTCACTTTGGCAGCTACAATTGCAAAAATGGACTGAACTGTCACTGTTTTAGGCGTGTTCAGCTAGAAAAATACGTTTAGTATGATACTAATTAGAAAATGTTTAAAACTAACAATATTTTAGTAAAGAGTTTTAAAGTTAGAAAATTGTTAAGTAGTATCATGCCAATATCTTACCATCAGGCTGTTTAAAATTTTGCGCCATTATGATTATTTTGTATCTTATCTATTGGTTTTAAAATAGACTTTAACGGCCTTTAGTCCACAAAAATGGCATTTCGTCCCGGCGATATCACTTATGGCCTTGGAGGGTTCACTTCAATAAAGGCTGATTTCCAATGGCGCGTTCGCGTTAGACACGCTTACGTATACGTTTACAAGCTTTACGAACGCGTCGACATGACAGACGATTTGAAGAGAATCTGAAAATCAAAATAAAACTACATAACTGCAATCTCGAATTCCTTTAAGCAAACAATTCCATTTTTTTTTTTAACAAAATCGATTTTTTTTCTTTCAATGGGAGGAATTTGTCCAAAAAAACTGATTTTTTCTTCTAAACAAATCGATTTTTTTGTTGAAAGGAATTCGAACATTAGTTTAATTGTCAAAACGCACGCTAAAGTTAATTTTTTTTCAACTTTAACGTTGAGGTAGCTTATGTTACGTTGGTTTGTGTACATGCTAATTGGTGCCAAATCATTACTGCCCAACGCGTCATTGGTAAACACTTTGCATAAATTGCTATATGTTAACTTTCGCGTTGACAGTAAAATCTGTCAAAGCGACGCTCGACGCGCCATTGGAAAGCAGCATAGAAAAAATTCAAAACGCATGGTAATAAAAGTCCGAAATGAATTATGAAAACAAAACAATTTTTACCAATGGTGCTGAGAAATTTTAGTATTTACCGGTAAATTCTAGAATTTCATAATTTCGGCTTTTTACGGTAATATATACATATCTTTATGATAATCACATTAAGTAAATCATCACAAAAGATATATCTACCGTAAAAGGAAAAACTTGTCATCGTGCACGTGGTTATCAAGATAATGATTGTTATTATTTGAATTTTACAAATTAAGTTTTTGTCAATATAAAAAATACAGACTGAGTAGAAATTTTAGCCAAAACAAAATAACCGGTTTAGAGAAGATTCACAATTCAATCAGAATACCGGTAAGTAAACATTTCCATTAAATTGGTAATGTTTACTAAAATTCATTTGGCACAATAAGTTGGAGTAAATTAATAAATATTCACTTATGTACAATATACCTACAACATACATACACACATAGGTATACATAGTAAAACTTCATCTTTAATATAATACAAAAATTAGTTCAACATTTTATTGAGATCAATGGCTCTAAAATACCTCTCTCCTTTCAATGGCAAACATATGGTTAAATTTTGTTTCCAAATAATTTTGCATATTTTAAATATTAAATAAATTATTATCAATTTTGTTTTGAACATTTTTATTTGTAAAGCAAATTTATAAATCAAAAGTAATTTTCACAAAGAAAAACACAGATTTTTTTTTTGGTGTATCGTTATAAGGACCATTTGTAAAACCTAAATATAGGTTTTAATATTGAAATGATAAAAATTAATTTGGTTACGTCTTCGGTATTTCTCGTGGCTCTTACCATTATTTTGTTTGAGTTAAAGCAGTTATATTAAGACTGTCCTCTTTACGAAGCCATTGTGTGGGACCGACTTTTGTTAGTTTGTTACTTCATGTTCAAGCATTTAAAAAGTGTTTTAATTAGCGTGTAACATGTAAAATAATAATTTAAACAATACCATCAAAATCTTGCCGCCGAGTTTTATAACTGCTAAAATATACTTAAATATAATTCATTCTGAAAATTGCGAAGAAATAACATTTTCTAAATAGTATTGTTATTGTTTTTACCACACTTAATAATTATTATCTGAAAAATACCATTCTGATAATTGTGGAATTTTAAGCAAAACAAAGCCTTCATTTCAGGCTGCAGCTGGTTTCACTTACAGAAAATTATTTTACGATGCTGATAAATATTCAAAAAAAACCCGAATTTTTTTTTGTCTTGTCATCAAAATTGTTGAAATTCTTTGAGAAAACGTTGTTCTTAATAAATGTGTTGCAGTATTGATTCAAATTGAGTTTAATAACAAAACAAAATTCTTATTTTCAGATAAATATAAGAACAGTGCATAAAAAAATGCAAATATTATTTCTTTATATTCGGTAGATACATTTATCGTTTAAATTAAAACAAACACCGTCGCATAGATACATTAAAGAAGAAAAAAATTAATATAGATTAAGTAAATATAAACAATTATATCATCGAGAATAACTCGTGAAAAAATTTACCATCTTACACATACATTTGTATATGTAATTCCACAAGTTCAACTAGAAGATAAATACAAAAACAAAAACTGATAAGAGCGTTCGTTCGCTACTCAAAAAGGTTTAGAAATGTATGGTTTGTGGTTATTTAAACGTTAAAGTAAATTAAACTACAGAATTACATAAATTTTAAATAGTAACTGTGCATTGTAGGAGAAACATGGGCAGGTAGTGATGGAATCTTTAATTTTCTTTTTGAATATTATATATCAATAAAAGCCGCCTGACTGAACGCAGTGTAACGTATTCATTATCCAACCACATATTGCGATGATAATTTTTTTATATACACGCACATACAGTACACATAGCTAAGGAAATATAATTGCGAACCTTTTAGAATCTGCGACTCGCTATCATGGCTGCTCAAGAAAGTTTGAGAATCTCAGGGACCCACTATCACAATTTACAATAACAGTCCGTTTTGAAACCTGCCCAGATCCTGAACGAAAATAAAAACAGTTTTTTTTTTTTTAAGTCCCGTATTTTAAAGCACCCAAGTCTCCCCTAGGTTATTTTAAAATGATTAAACTCAAATATTCATATACTCGGCTTATGACGTTGGCACTTGGCAGTTATTGAAGCTTTAAATATTTTACCAATATTTTTTAATGTGCTTTACATTTATTTAAATATTTATTTATTGCTTCTGGTTAATTTAAACGTAGGTATTTATTTTTTTTACGCAGTAGAACTTTTGTGAGATTACAAATTTGGGGATACAAAATGAATTATTCTGTATTATTTTAGTTTACTTGTATAATGTTGATCTAGCTGGGGGTGTTGATGTAGCAAAGGTATGAGATATGAACAAGATTTTCAAATACGTGTATTCATTGTTGAAAAGGTAATACGAGAAGAAGCACTGCACGACAACGTATATAATAAATCCGCATAGTAAGTTTTTTTGTTTTTATATTGTCACGCATAGCTTTAAGAAAAACAAAAAAGGAAATGTTCAAGACTAGGACTTCGCATGATTTGCATAAGTGTATAATAAAAATATAACCATTATAATACTTGATATATTGCACATCACGTTTAATAAATAATTTTACAAATAAAAGTGAGTTGGTCCTAATTTCCTTCGATATATATTTAGGAAAAAGAGGCAAAAGTGATAAACTTCCTACTGTGTCCTTCTGGCCTTGAATAATTTTGGTCTAAAAAAATATATGATTTTTGTTAAATTAAAAAAAAAAAATAATATTAAAATAATTAGTCAAACAAGAAGTGATTTAACTATATACATACCTCTATAACTAAAATGTGACTGAATTTGTATTCTACATACATACCTACATCTTATTTTCGCTTGGCTTCTTAGTTAACAATAGAACATTAATAAAGGTACGTGTAAAATTAAATTCGCCATTTATTTTGATTCTCGTTTTAATGAGATGATGATGACCATAATTATGTTTGAATGATGTTGATGTCTATAAGCCGGTCACACATTATAAATTTAATTCAAATTTTATTGTTTAAAAAAAAAAATAAAAAAAAATAGAAGTTGTGCTTTTCCAAGTGCTTTTTAATAGTTTTATGATGAAAAAAAAAAAATAAGATTTAATTCTTAAGAAGCTCAAAACTAAGTGAAAAATTGATTTCTGCTAAAAAAACGTGTTATAATGTTGGGATTTTAAATACTTTACGCCGAAAAGATTGTTGCCTACGAGAATCTTTTTTGTTGTTTATTTTTTTACTTTCATTAAGTCTATAAACTTATCTTTAAAACACACCAAATTAATCACCAGTTAGTTTTTTAGGGCTACATTATAAATTATGGCAAAACATATTTTTGTCCGCCTTAGGGACTATAGAGTTTTGCGGATATAAAGAATTGACAAATGAATTGAACTTAAAACGTTAATCAAGACACATCACTTTTTACGACAAAAAAAAAAAATTGTCCACCAGTTTGGACTTAATTTTCATCTTACTTTGAAAACCTTGAATAGAAATTGCATTCGCAGTAGCTATTTTCCGATTTGGAGTGCTTTATTATTGTCAACGGGCTAGCACTCTTTTGATACTGATGGAGTCTTTTTGAGGTACATGGAAAGATCGAAATAGTGATCTGCAGCTTTTTAAAATTGAAGTGAATAAAGAAATATGTTCAAATATTATAACAGTTCAAATTAGGGGTGCTTTTTGTGAGGTTAGGTCCCTCCGCCGCACCGTTGTGCAATGTGCATAAGGGCACCTGGAGTCTGGAGCCGAAGTACCTAAATGCACACTGCACACCCACTTTAAATGGCGATAAACTTATAAAAAGGCTATTAATTGACATTTATCTTGTTTCGCCCCTTTAATACTACGTAAAAAAAAATTTTTCATTTTTACGAACACCTCCCTCAGACAGAATGCTCAAATATTAGCCGATGGAAACCATTTTCCTATCATTATATTCTCAAAAAAATTGGTTAATTAATTCATTTCTTGAGACAATTTTTTTATAACCAAATGTACACGTTTCAAATTGAATAATTTTTACGTTTACTTAGGCGGACATTCCCTATTCCTCAGACGGGAAAAGATTTGTATTTTTCAAATCAACGTATTCCTGTTGCATCTATGAACATACTGATATGAAATATAAGGTTAGGGAACTTTCCATAACCTATACTTGTTGAAAATCAGTATTGTTTTGGATTTTTTTCAAAATACATTTTCAAACCTCCTTTCCATGATAAATTAAATTTTTTATTTTTCTGCTATAAATATGCAAGAACTTAATTTTATTATTATTCTAGCTGACCCAACAGACGTTGTCTCCTGCCTTAGGTATGAATATTCAATTCGAACTGGAATAAATAATACAAAAAAAAAGAGTCTGGGTTTGACCAACACTGATAACTTCCCATCGGTTCTCTTAATTGATTTTTTTTACAAACTCTACCGATTATCAATTATAACTTTGTGTATTAAATAAAATTAACCTGAAGTTAATATGTTTGTTTCTTCTCAAGATATTCGATATTTGTTAACAATTTTTAATGGTTTTTTTAATAAAAAAAAATCTGTGGGTTGATTTTTTTTTTTAAGTATTACCAATTTGTCACCACGTCATTATGCATAGAACGAAACCGAGCCGAAGTCGATACTAATATTTGTTCTAGAGATACTCGAAAAACAAGCTATTTTACAGCTTTTTTTTTAAATTACTGTAATAAAAAAACCGCCAATTGAATTTTTATGACAAACCTTTCTGCACTTTATGGCCTTATTGTCTGTAAAATAAAATTTATTTGAAGTCAATATCTCTATGCATTCTCGAGATATACTCAGCGAAAAAAACTTCCGAACGCACGAACTTAAGGACTTCAGAGTCCTTGAAACGTCGAGAAATGTCAAAATTTTCAATACAAATCGGACCGATTGCAATAACTTCCAATGGGAAGTTAAAAATTATTAAAAAATACATAATGCTTTTTGATACATAAAATTGTTAGTTTTCTTTTCTGGCGCATAAATAAATGATGTTGATGGTTTTCTGACACAGAAACAGTTGAAATATAATTATCCATGTCAAAACTTAAAAAAAGAAGGTGAATGATTTTTCACGATTCTCTGACTTCTTCGGTCAAATTTCCCAAAATTCGGCCACTTAGAGTGTTTACCTGGTAAAAATAAGAATCCAACAAAAAGATTCCCATTTAAATAGAATAAGGTTCAGCGCCTAAAAACAGAAATTCAATTCAGAAAGTATGTAATTTCGCGATTTTCCGGCTTTTCCTTAGATTAACAGAAAAAAAAAAAAATACTGAAATTAACATTTTTATCATTTAAAATGATATAATCTTAGAGAATGCGTTCAGGTATAAAGAATTAACAAAAATAAAACAAAAACAAAAAAAAAAAAAATTAAGGAAAAACTTGGGATTTGGGAAGCACACCAGATGTGTGTGGGATTTACCATCAGATGAAGAAGGAAATATTTTGATATGACCCATAAAAAAATCAAGCTGAACGTTTTACACACTGGACACCGATAAATTTATATAAATTAATTTGTTTTTCGGACTTAATAATCTAATATTCAATTCAATTCAATTCATTGACCTTACAGACCCTATAAAATAAATAATACAAAACAAACATTAGCAGAGTCACTGTGGCGTATACGTACTTTTTTTATCAGCAAATATAAGTTAGTTTTTAAAATCTGTTCATTACAAATTTACAGTTCATTTAGTAATTGGTATGAGATATATTTTCAATAGCAAACCCCTCTTAAGTCAAAAAAAGTGTGTGAAGACAGAGTTTCTTGTTAAAAAAAAAATCAAAATCGATTGCAAATTTCATCCCACTAAAATTTCTTTTTTTTTTCAAGAGTTATGCTTAAAACTACGTAAAAAGACTAATTCTTATTTATTAATAAATGGTGTTCAAGATTTCTGACTTTTTTGGTCAAATTGTTCACTTTTTGGGTCCTTAATATGTTCATATGGTTCAATACGAATCCATAAAAGAATTTCGATGTTAATGTTAGTTTGATAAATCAAATAAATACATATGTAATAAATATTCAATATTTTTATTTGCCAAGAAAAACCAAAACGATTTTTGTATACAAAAATTTAGTAACACAGAGTGTTCAAAAACCCTAAAACTAATTTTAATGTTAAAGTTCGCAATATTCTTAATTTTTCTTTTGGTAAAAAACTTCTAACAAAGTATTAGAAAACTTTAAAAAAAAAAGATGAATGCAATTGGTAAAGCTGTTCTCATGTTATGTCACGCCATAAGGGAAAAATGGATTAATTTTTTATATTTTAGTACATATGCCTTCAAGCCCACATCCGAACTCCGAAAAACTCCAGCATAACCATCAACAAACACTTAATTTTCGAATACAAAGGTACAACAAAATTAAACAAAATATTTTCTAATTAACCAACATTATGAAAGTTATATACATAACAATAAAGAAAACTAATTTTTGACTGATAACAATGAGGTCGTTAAATATAATAAATTTACACAGATGAAATAATTAAAGGCTAAAGAAGTGGAAAAAAGTTTTTCTCAACAGAAACTCAAATATGTGGCTTATATCGTCTTCTGATAAAATTATATGAACAGCCATGAAAAACTATTTAACGTATACTTGAACTGGATTAGATAATTATCTCTAATTTAAGAATTTAGATTCTTTGCATCAAACTCTGAAACACTGTTTCTTCATTGAAAAAGACTAAGCAGTTTCAAACACCACACGTTATTCACGATTTGCCTCTAAGTTAAACAAAGTCACACCGTATCTTTCTGAAAAAATTGACATCTCAAGAGTTTTTATCACCACACTCCTCCACCACCACCAGCCATCACGCAATAAAAGTGGTAAAGAAAAATATCAAAATAATCTGCAAGCTCATTGGATTTTGGATTTGCAACAAATTGAATGATAGTCTTATATGTACGTATGTTAGGTGTTCCTAACTTGTAAGTTACGATACTTTACCATTTAGGAATACACATATTCCTACGATGTGTCAACTTTATTCTGCATTACTAGATTGTTAATTGCACGGTAAAGTCCTTACCATGGTAGTAGTTTAGCAGTATCTTTAGTACAGATACTGGTTCAACAGTATCACAACCTGCATTCAATATACAACATGTATTTATCTATATTTTTGGCCGATAAGTGTGTCTAGATAAGAGGTTAATTACTCAGGTACTTGAGGTCTTTTGGAATAGACTCAAATGACAGCTTAAGATTTATGTTTGAGCATTTTTTTTTTTTTTTTTATAAGCTTAGCGAAAAAGTTCAAGCGATAGGTTAGAAATTGCATTAATTCGCGTGATTAGACACACCCTTATTAATATGGGAACGTATATATTTCAAGTACCTAAGCTTATAAGTTTGAGCTTACTTATTTAGTGGGTAATATTTCATGCTTTGTCTTATCGATTATGCGATTAGATGGAGATGCAATATTTTGATATGCTATTAAGCTTTACACTAAAGGACGTACGATCAAAGAAAATCATGTTCAAATAAAAGTCAAATATTTTGAAAACCATATATCGGCTTTATATAATTTATTATTTTTAAGCTCTGGGCTATAAGGTGTCTTAACTTATGCCTGCTACATTATATCAATAATACATAGATATGACTTTGTTGTGCAAAATTCTTTTTGACTTTTATGTTTAAATTGTTGCAAAGTAAAACAAAATATTTTTTAATAGCCACATGGGATTTTACTTTTTAAATAAATAGAAGAGAATTAACAAAAACAAAAGAAAATTATTTTTGTTATTGTTTTAGTGGACTGTATTGAATTAAATTCAAATGGAAGATTTTTTGCACCTTTAGTCCAAAAGTAAATATCATAAGTTTCCTGTTCTATTTTTGGTATGCAACGAATTTATTAATATCGATTGTTTGATTCGCTTAACTGGCTGAACAGAATAGACGCTCGGTCGAACGCACGAATCAGCCGCTGCCACAAGAGCGACGCTTCCGAAAAAAAAATTGAATACAATGGACCGCGCGAACAGCAGATGGAAATTATTGTTTTTAATTGATTTTGTAGTTATTTCTTAAACTTTTATTTTAAAGTTTTATTTTGAATGTGTATTTTTGCATTTTTTAAATAAAATAGATAATATAGAAAGTTCCGAGATACCATTAACTGTAGCAATGGTTACTCTTTCTCCTTATCTGTCGAACGTCGCGCGGTAAAAGTTAACCAATGTCTAGCGTCGCGGCTCGCGGCCGCGGCTCCATTGTATTAACTCAAACGAGTTTATATGCATTTTAACTTTGACAGAGCGATTTTTCAAGTGCCGCGCGAACGACCGCGCGTCTATTCTGTTCAGCCAGTAAGCTAGTCGCATATCGAGACGCGACCGGTGCTTGTAAACAATATAAATCAATTGAACAGCTCATATTGATGAAGCGACGCGACATTACCTGACGCTCGTTTTGCAATTATGCGTGACACAGTGATTGAAACATAGTTTTACTTGCGAGACTTTGCACGTGCCAGTGTTTTATTTATTTCCTGTCAAAAAAATATTTAAAAAACTGTCAGTTAAATTGAAAATAACTAAAGGCCACTTGCACAAAAGTTTTCTGACAGCAGTAACCTCTAGTTATAAATAATTCAGAGCTATCTGACTGATTTGATTCAAATCACGTTGTAGCAAAATATTTTTTCTCTATTTAAGATTAAAAAGTTATCTTCTCCTCGTTCTCTGGATAAATATCTAAACTCTGAATAGCTCTCACGTCAAATTTTAGAATTTCTTACGAGAAAGCAAGTCAAAGCGTTAGAGTTTTTTTGTTATTCAATGTGTTTTGTGTTTGTTGTGTTGGTAATTCTGAAAAAATATTCTTATCTGCTTGTTATTTATTTCCGTTCGTGCAATTTAAAAACGAGAAGTTTTTATTTAGTTATCCTCAGTTTTATATATTTATCCGTTCGTTTTGTGCAAGTGGCCCTAAATCGTAAGGTTGCAAGTTTATTTATTATAGTTGACAGAAGAAGTATTTATAAAATTAAGAAGAAATCGTTACGAATTTTGTTCACATATTATTTGTATGTGAAAAAAAAAATGTTGTCAATTATATTTTGGCACGAGACACGCGCTTCAATATGCGGATAACGACATGACACGTATACATTAATCGTTTCACGTGACACGCGTCAGGTCACGTTACACGTGTCTCAATATGCCCTTAGCCGAGAGATGTTTCGGAAAAATGAACAATGTGTATTAGACTAAGAGCCCAAGCCCACAACAATTTTTGGGTGTGAAGTATAGCAAAAATTCAATGATGAAATCAGATAGGTTTTTACTTTCTATTAGCAAATATGCAAGTCTCTCAAGCTGTGGTTTGGGCGTTGCTGCAATAAAAATGCATTTCTTTCTAAAAGTCCAGATAAAAGGTATACTATATAGTGAAGTAATTTACAGTATTAGTCTTTTCGGGTAGGTATGGGTTTTAAACTCCAAATATGTTTTTCAATACAAAAGCATAGGTCGATTTATACATACATATATACATACGTATACATTTGTATATATGTACCTACAAAATACAGTGTACATATGTATATGTAAGTTGAATTATGAATTGTCTTCTTTTAATTCTTGTATTAATTTTTCATTTTATTCATTGATTTACTGCAACCAGTATATAATACCTATACCTAAGTAAAACATAAAGAAAAATCAAAATTCCTTAACAAATTGGAGCCAAACTCAATAAGAACCCAAAGCATTAAATTTATTGTCCACACATAACTCAAATGTCACACAGACAGATTGTAACATGAAACATTTATCTTTAATTTATATCAAAGGGATTGATTTCCTGAGTAATCCTTAGAAATTCATTACGAAAGAGGGAACACCTTAGTCCAGCGTCAAACCATAAAATTAATTAAAATAAACGACATAAAAAATCATCAGGAATGCGAATGCTGTATGCAAACACACCTTTTTATAGAATTAAAATAATATTGTGTTTTTATCATGTTTCCATGTCGAAGTCGGCTGAAAATTTATACCATCTTTGAAGGTGACCACACTAAACTCTATCTCTACCAAGGGTAAAATTATTTTATATCCATCAACAAAATGAGAACCACTCCCGTGCGGAAGTTTATAGTATCTTTTTTTGTGGATAAATAAGGCTACAGACATCTTTTGATATACAAACATATCTTACATTTTTTTATATTCTATTAATAACACCGATATAATATCGTTTAATGATGAATCGTCCGGTTTTATTTGATTTAATATGTTATCAAAAAATATAAATCACTTATAAAGTTGGCACTTTGTGTTTGATAAATCTTTAGTTTTGATCAATCAGTGAGAAGGTAGGGCTGGAACTATGTAGGTACAATTGACTCATTTTACATTGGGTAGTTTTTTTTTGTTTATCGAGATATCAGTTTGTAAAAATACGATTTAGTAAATCAAAACTAAAAATTTTCCACGACATATTAGAACAAAAATTTCGTCCATAATAACATTTAGGTGGTATATCTATCAGCTTCTGTGATTTGTATAAAAAAAAATCGTTAAAATAAAATTGATAATTTTTTTTTTAATTTAATTTCGCGTACTTGGATTTTAAGATATGTCTTAAAAATTAATACCATAAGTTAAATATGAAATACATTGATCATTATAGAATTTAAATTTAAATTTATTGGGAATAAGTATTAAAGTTTTGTAAAAATAGGTTTCGCGATATCATTTGATGTCCGTCGGTGAGTGAGTGCGTCCGTCAGTGCGTCTGTGCGCCTTTTTTTTTTTTTATTAAACTTCGAACCTCTTGTGACCAAATTAATACTGCGCAATTAAATTCTTTATTGTTACTGTCGTTATTGTTTTTGCGAAAAAAAGAAACATTGTTTAGTTTATTTTACCTACTAGACCTTTTATTTTTATTAAGGCTGTATCTCTGTGAAAAATGGTTGTTTTGAGATGAAACAAAAAGCATTCTGAAGCTTTATATTTTCTGTATAGCAAATGATTTTTATAAGGCACTGCTATTTCGCAATTATAAGAAGAAACATGACCCAAAAATTTTAATTTTAATTTTTTTTTGATCATTGTCATTCTCTTTGAAAAATTTTTTATGTACGTGAAAACGGTTCAATGGATTAATTTGAAATTTTACAGAAATATTGGTGATCTATATAGTTCTTAAAAATGTCTTATCAAATTAAGTCCTGCAGTCAATATTTTGCAAAGCAAGTCGTTTTTTTACCTTTTCTGAATGTAACGGTGAGGAGCCAAAAAAAAAATAATCGTTATAAATGTTTGAAAAAATCTTGAAGAAAATTAGTTACAGTTTTCAAAAAATTTTCCGTGTCGACATTCCTTGCGAAAATATTGGTAGTCAAAGTCAAAAGTCTGTTTTTTCATTCAAAGCTAGATATTCTTCTGAAAAAACTTGTAGAATGACGAAAAAAGAATGATGAAAAAAAGCTGAATAAATAAGTTATCAAAACAAAACAATTAATTGGCTCAAAAAAAATTTTCAAAGAAAATGACGATGTTCAAAAAAAAAAAATAAAATTTTTGGGTCGTACTGCTTCTTACGACTGCAACGGTACCTTAAAAAAATAATTTGCTATACAAAAAATATAAGGCTTCAGAATGCTTTTTGTTTCATCTCAATACAACCAATTTTCACAGAGATACAGCTCTTCAAAAAACACTAAAAAAAAGTGATTTTTTTTTTGTTCCCTTAATTGTTTTGACAAGTGTATTTGCTTTTAGAAATAAAAACTGCCCTCCAGACCGTCAAATTTTATCTGGATTACAAAAATAGCTTATCTCTTTCTATTTTAATTGATACTGTTATAAAGTATTCTGAGATTTTCTTTTTTACATTTAATAATGCTAGCTAGCATGTTCAATAGAGATACTCCAACATAACATGCGTGCTTGAAAAGAATAGCGATAAGAAATTGAAATTTTAATTTGTGATAAAATTTGATCATTACAAATCGTTATCAAAATTAAATAACTTGTATTGAGTCCGTTGAAGAAAATTATAGTGTCGAGCGTATTTTAATTATTTTTTGATTATTTTGTAAGTGATGGCGTCTATAGTCGATAAAAGCACTGGTTGCAATTGTATTTAAAAACTGATAGCAGAAGATTGTTAGACACAGATAAAATACTTAATTGATAAGTATACTTGCCAGTGACATTTCCTATGCCAAAGGTAAAACCGAAAAAATGTTTATAACTTTAATAAAGTTTTTAAGGGATCTAGGAATATATATTAAATATTAACTCTCTAAAACTCCCTTTTAAGAGATCATTTATCTTGATTTTTTTAATGTTCTGCATTATACAAAAAAATCAAAAATTAACACTTTTAACCAAACTATTTATTCCAATTTAAATAATTATACGCAGAAGTTGTATTCTATGTTTTGCCAACATACGAAACACTCTGTGTGACGTTTGTGTTTGTTTGAACGTCAACGAGGAAGGTAGCTTGAGGCCAATTCATCGTCGTGACATTGCGTAGGTCTTGTATTCTTCACATTTAATGCAGAAAGACTATATGCATAGATTAGCCAAAACAAAAACAGCAAATTTGCATAAAACACCCGAGACTCTTTGCGGTGTTTTGTCTATGAGCAGTAGTCTAAGATACACTGAAATATTCAGCTACCTATTGGGGAAGCATTATGCCATAAAACACACATGCAAATTCAACTACCTTCCGGACAATAAATCTCACAGAGGCACCTCGTGGAAGATACACTGTTCCAACAGCGATTACATATATGCTTGAAGTCTTTAAGTATCATGCGAGAGAATAATCATTTATATTGCTTAGTATCATTACGGACGATCACACTTTCTTCTTCAATTAAGGTCAACAGAGGAAATTCTAGAACTGCATTGAAAATTAAGTACCTGTTTGTAAATGGTTTGCATTTAATTTTATAGTTGCCATTGGATTTTGACGGACCAAGGAGGGGAAATGTTGCGGGTTTTTTATATCTTACCCAGTTTGAATTTAAAAGCAATAAATCGCGACTAAAGATTTGGCATGACATTGATAAATTAAAGCTTCAAAAACTAGCTTAAAGTGCATGAGATTCGTCATTATTGAAATTATTGATTCAAGGTTAGGTACGAACGAATGAGATCAATAGAAAAAATATCGATTATTGGTTAAAATGTCGGTTTATATCGATTTCTTTTTTGCAGTGTAAAACAGCCACATTTTTTGAGCATTTGACAAAAATGTGGCTGCCTAAAATATGAAAATGTCAAAATTTTTCGCCCCGAAAAACTGGAAAAAAAATATTCAATTTCAATAAAACTATCCGAAAATTATAATAATCCATATTCAAAATTTAAATATTTTATAAAAACTTAGAAAGAGTTCATAATAATATTGAATTTGTAAAACAAAACTCTTGCCATAAAAAAAAAAACAACGACAAGATAAAATTATCATTCTTCAACTTTGAGGAAAGATCAGTTATATTTCTTTCAGATGTCATTATAGAGTTTCGGAAAGAAACATATCATTCGCACGCTTAGACTCGTGTATATGTTATTGAAAAATTCCCGCCTGGAAAAAGAATCTAGTTTTCAATAAGGCCCTGGCAAGTTTTTCATAGTTACTAACAAGGGTCTAGCAAGGGTTACTATAGGCATTCACTAGGCCCTCGCCATTTATGAACCTTTCTGCCTCGTCAGTTAAATTCTGCCTAAGCCCTGGTTTCCCATGGTTTTCCATTCAACCATTTCAGATATGGGGGTCAAAGCTAGAAGCTGTCAGTCGCTCTATATTTTATTTATCTAGATAGACATCTCATTCCTCGATGCCCACCACCCTGGTTGTACACTCTAAATGACAGTTGTCGTGGCCAGTCTATGTCTATGGAAGAATGTTGCTTCGAAGACTTTAGTGTGCTTACCACGTCTCAGCCTGCCGATAAACTGATGGTCATCATCATGGTTGGTCCTGTCTTAAACATAGCTCTGATAGTCCCTATATTCATGCCGTTTGTTTGCATTTACGTCCGTTTTAAAGCATGTAGCGCTTGGTAATGTCATCGTTTGTGCTTCTATGGCGGTGCGCTATCTGATGCTTATATTGCGAGATTGGGATTCAAAAACACGTTTTTTCTTGTTAAAGATGATAGAAGTTCACTAATTTCACTAATTAACCGCGAATCCATTGTATTTTATTTTAATTTTTATTTTAATTTTAATTTTTATGACCACTAAAAAATTCTTGCGCATGCAAAATTGAATAAACTGACGATTAATTTATTGTCATTTACTTTGGTGTGCATGCAAGTATATGTGAAAGACTATAGGTAAGTTCGGTGAGGATCTTCGGAACAGTTTAGAACAGAAAAGAACAAGTTCAATGAGAAATTTTCTGTTCTTAACTGTTCTGGCTTGCTGTTCAGTGAGTCTATTTGCACTTGCTTTTTAGGTAGAAGAACTGAGAACAGATTTCTGAGAAATGTCAAAATCAGTTGTGGTTATGTCTTATTCTGTTTTGTCTGCAGTTGCGATTTTACTATTTGACACACCGATTCCCAATCCTAATTTGAAATTTACACAGTTAATTAAACACAAAGATTTTTATTACGATATAACAGGATCCTGCTTTTATTAATTTTTGTAAGATGATTTCACCAGCACTTTATTAAATAAATGTTCTCAGAGAGGCACTAATAGGGGTCTGTCATGTTTTCCTCGTCCATGTTTTCCTTTCCGAAAACTTGCTAGGGCCTCGCCTAAACTTGCCAAAAACTTGCCATTTTTCCATGCGGGTTCTGAGCCATTTTTAATTAGTTTTAAATTCAAGGAAACAAAATTCTTCGAAAATTTATAGCCTGATTTATGGCATAGAAATGTATTGCCCTGGTGTAATTTAAAAAAAAAATTAGATGAAATATCAATCAATTTGCATTATGTACATAATGTACTGTACATACATATTATTTATGGATATTGTAGAAAAAAATTATTTCTTATGCCAAAAATCGTTGTCCTTAAAAGTAAAAAGAACCTTTGATTTAATAAGAACACGTGTCCATATTTCGAATATGGCAAAAAAAAAATCCTTAGCTCCCTTGAACCTATACCTCTTCCAACTTCGTATTTACGAAAGGACTTTTTTTTTATTGGCCTCCATTACAAGTTAAATAACATTTTCTACCTTGCAGTAGATACATGGACACATGACTGCGAGAATATGCAAATAAGGTTTTTCGTTGGTCAAGTATAAGTTGGCTATATGGATTATTAAATTTTCTCAAGACCTTTCATAGTATATGAATATCCTTCGGTTGTCGTCACGATATACAGAATGTTAAGTAAAAACAGTATGAACCCAAAATTGCACTGCAAACGAAATTAAAATATAGAAGTCTAACAACTTGCTTATTCAATGCAAACTGCAATTTTTTTCTTAATAACTTTATTTGCATTGTGTGTTTTGTGTGGAAATGTTTGTAGACAAATTTAATATCCATAGCATATTTTCTGTCTATTTTGTTTTTAAAAACCACGATAGAAAATAGATTTATGTGACTTGATGGGTCTTAGGTTTAAATACCTATGCTATTTTAGGAATCATTAATATAAACAAAATTTCGAACAAGAAGATAACTCAGAGTAGGTTGGCAAAAGGAAGAAAAACATATTGGGTTTCTAATAATGAATTCATAAGTCGGAGCTTTGACATGCGATATATACCTACTTACCTAGTTTTATCTGATGTAAAAGTCGATACTTATAATTGATTAAGTGATTTTTATTGCAATGTAGAACTATAAATCTTGAATAAAAGCATTTTGGTGGTTCCTCAGAAACTAATAAAATTTGTATTTGCAAATGAAATGAAAATCTGGTGAGAATAAGGGAAAAGTGGAACATTCCTATTTTAACTAAAATGGTTATATTTCTCTGATTTCTTGAACAAAAATTGTCAGAAAAGTTTAAGTAAAATTCTTTCTTGTGTTTAAGTATGTATGTATGTAATTTCTTTTAAATTCTAAAAAAATGGTAGTAAACTAATTTGAAGAATTGAAAAAAATTTAATTTTTTTTGATAATTTTGACGTGCAAATAATTATACATAAGTACATATATATTTATAGATAAATACGTATCTATTAAGACTGAAATCAGTGACACCAGTAACAAGAAATTTAGAAAAAGTTATTTAAGCTTATTTCGTTTGGTTCTAGTTTGTTATTTAACAATACTCTGTGTAATTTTTTGTTTAAACAAAATAATTATTTGAAAATTTTTAATAGATATTTAAAGTGGGTGATGTTATACTCGCTTGAACAAAAAAAAAATTATCCAATTTATTGAATTAGTACCTAATGCGGGATTTTTCCAAATAGAACAACCTGTCTGTAAAAATTAATTATCACCACTTTTGCAACCAAAATGATGACATCGGTCATTCTATTTAATGAGAATAACTGTAGATTTTAAAATTTGAAAGTTTATCATTATATGTTTAAACAATAGTTAAAAATTAAAAAATACAAACTCTGGCCTTGAGACGTTCTCTTCTAAAGCTAATTTAATTAAACAAAAAAACAAAAATAAAAGAAATCACACTATAAATCTTCTTCAAATGTCACTTTTATTTCTTCTGATAGCATAGCGTGAAGTTTTGTTATCTAAATTAATTAGAATTAAAGATATTAAAACCAAATAAATCTAATTCAATAAGATGATTGACCAGTATAAATTGCATTAATATTGTGTTCAATTATAAATTCAAATGGGAAAGCAAATGATGTGATATGCAAATTTGATCATATTTTGGCACACTTCACAAATTAGCTCCAGTCTGGCCTAGAATTAGACCAGTTGGACAAGAATTTTTATTGATAGCATCTCAATATCGCATTTAGAAATATGTACTCTTACCGTACACGATAAATTAATTTTTCGAAACGATTTCTTTATATGGTAGATTTTTGTGACAAAAGCCGTAACATATTAAAGAACTTGAACAAACTAAATAAATCCTTATAGCGGTCACTCAAATATACACGTACGTATGTATAAAACTATTAAAATGATTAACATTCGACTGTGGGCTTTTATTTTTGATTGCAAAATGTTTCAGCGCGAAACATCAAATTTCGTGATTACAGCAGTAGAAAGAACAAGGATTTTAGGAAAATAAATTTAAAGCTTTATAATGTATGTGAAACAATAAGGATGTTTCAGTGGAAAAATTATTTAATAGATTGTAAAGATATATCATTTCTTAAGACGAAATTTAAATTGATTATAATTTGCAAAATTTTATAACAGGAAGATTGCTTTTGCGAAGTTCATAAGTTCAGTAGAGACACGTTTCTGCGTTTCGTGTACCATTCGTCGCCTTAATGAGTAGACTGATTTGCTTCAAATTTGGTATAGAGCATTTTGAACTGATTCCTTATAGCCTTACTGATTCCTTAGCCGTACACATCATTTTTTTAGTAGGTAATTTTGAATTTTTTTCAAATGCTCATGTAGTTCCATACCTTCTAACTACTAAACTTAAACTTTAATGCTCTGCCTTATTATACAGGGTGATCGGTTTAAGATGCACCAAACTGCTGGAGCGAGTAAGTTGGGTTAAGACAAGAAAAAAATCGTATGGAGGGGGGGCGGTCTATTTCCCCCCGTTTAGGCAGGAGGGGAAATTTTCTAAAAAATTGACTTAAAACATACAAAAAAAATATTTAAAAACAACGGTACAATTTAAAATGTCGTGCTATACTTTTTTGGAAAGCCAGAAATCTCTTTTTTGATTTTCATTTTAAATTAAGTTGTGTTAGTGAATAGTTTTTGAAAAATTAATTTACAAACTCGAAATTTTGAAAAAAAAAAAATGAAAAAAAAAGTTTCAAATTAATTTTTTTCAAAATATTATGTTATTAAATATAATTTTTGTTTTCAAAATTCAATGTTCTTTTTTATTTTCAATAAAAAAACATGAAACCGGATGCCAAAATGTCTTTTAGTTTTAGAGAAAATTGAAGTCTTGAACCACATTAGCAGACTCCCACAATGCATTCGCGCATGAGTACATGAGTACATTTTCATAACCAGACCTGGCATGAGGTTTTACCAAGCCGAATTCTTTCAAACTTTAGAACACTTTTTAAATCAATTTCATTTTCGAATTCAATTCGAAACGAAAATCAGAACAGGGGTGTATATCTTCTTTTAATATTTTATGAAGAGAGAATTAATTTGGCTGAAACTAGTTGTTTATGGTAGGTACATTATATTTTAGTAACGGATCACCCAGAAACCCAGGTGATTTAATATTATGTACATATGTAACTTATATCGCCTTGTGTCGAAATTCGACACTTTCAATTTCGCAAACAATTTGTTTGAAAATATTGAAGGAAATACACATTTTTTAATTTTTTTTTATTTTTTAAATATGCATAGTGTTCGACAGTACAAAAACAAAAATTTCCTTCAGTGTGTAAATGCGTGTCTCAAGTATATTCTGCACATATCCGCAATTATGGCTTTACAACCATTTAAAATTTATCGAAATTTATCAAATACTTTTTGAGAAAATGGTACCACAAAATGTATGGCCATTCACATTTAGATCGGCGATTAATTTCATTTATCCGGAAAAGGAGGACTTTTAAAATGTAAAATTTGATTATGTGAGATTTCATGTACGATATTGTAATTTGTACATTATTAGTGGACGATTGTACAGAATTGTTTCGAGAACATCAAATAATGAAAAAGTTTCGCACAATAGAAATTGTTATTGATCATGTAAGGATGCCTTTAAACTCTTATAAATCTTATTTTACAAAGTTAATAGTCAATATAGAATCAATAAATATTATATCATTCACTTTCTTGATAGATTATCGAAAAAAAAACTAAATTATGATAATCATAGTAATATTGAATCAAAGAACAAACCAGTTTTTTTTTTGTATTTATAATTATCCACCTGTAGACAACCACACTGGATTTCATTCATTAATGCAAATCGCGGCTTTAAAGATACACTTAAGAAAGATTGATGAAATAGAAAGTGATACCTTGAACTTTTTGTTATTCCCACAGAATAGTATGTTTGTTTTGCGAAAGAAAATTAAAAAAAAAAAAAAAACATAAACAACAATGCTTTAGTGATATATAAATAAACCTAGATATAGTTTTGTTTTAAGAATTGGTTATTTGTTTTAGTTGTGGTAAAGAATAGAATAATAATTTAGTGGGTCACATGGTAGAACAAAATGTGCGGGTTATTCCACAGGGTTGCGTGTCAGCAAAAAAAAAAAAAAACAAACAAACAATAAAATTAGAATATAATTTCAGTTTGATGAGATTTTTTTCAGCGAATCTTTTTTGTGAATGCCAAAATTACTTAAACAAAATTCATCATTTGATTAATAGATATTGTCTTAGACATATGTATACAATTGTCATTTAGGTACCTTAAAATCTGAAAAAAAAAACCCCCATTGCGATGCGATACAATTTTTAATTGCAAATTAATTAAATGATTAATGTTGATTAGATGCTTTATAATAAGTCGTCGAATTTTATATATTCATTGATAACTTTTTCACATTCAACTTTTAATACATGTCCAAGTAAAAGAAAGATAACTAAGTTCATTAAATTATTAAACATCATTATAATTTCATTACGTCAAGTAAATGCAACTTTCAAGTAGGTAAATCATACAAGAGAAAAACTATCTCATTAAGGGTACACCTATTTTTTTTTTCATGTACATAAATGTATGTATGTACAACATATGTATAAGTATATGGTTAGTCATTATCATCATTGTACATGAATAATGGTTTACAAGATCTTACAGTTTGAGCAAGTAAGCCTAAGTTGGAAGCTTTTCACTTTCATTTGTTTAACAAAATGGAAAAGAAAAATGAGCCACTTTCAGTTTCAGCGAAAGTATAATCGCAAAAATTTTAATAAATTATCATTTTCTATACTTAATCTTATTTCAATTTTATTTTTGTTTTAATTCATAATCGAATTATGATGAAAGTTAAAATGAAAATAGGTAGGTACTTGCCTTCAACTATCCTAATTGATTACACACACATTTAAATCAATCAATTCTTAGTTTCAACGGACCATTAATGCACATACATAATATGAATGTACATCAGTGGCATGGCGTAGATGATTTCAAATGGTATATGTTGAAGAAAAATTAAAAGACGGAGAAAATGCATGTTATTTTTGCGATTTAAAATGAATTTTTCAAACACTCTGCCCACAGTACACATATTTATATGTACCCTTACCACTACCTGCCCTGCACAATTAACTTCACATTTCATACAGCATCGCAGCGAGATACGTAAACAGCGAGATACGTAAACAAAATTCTCTCTTGTCCAACTCCACATACCCCACAAGAAAAACAAACAGAATTTATAAAATTTCTCGCTGGATTGGATAGAAAAAATTGGTTCTCTTTGCTCTTTTTCATTTATTCGCATACAAAATTCCCTACATAAGATGCAGAAAACCGAGTTATTTTTTTGCATATGAAAGCTTATGGAAAAAAATAATACGGTTCTTTTCTTCGACAAATAATTTAGGGATTTTTATGTGAATGGTTGAAAATTAGAATTTCAAAAGGTAACTTGGTAGGAATCGTGTTATATGGACGCTACGCCACTGAGTACATACACTTACATATATTTATTAGGAAAGGAAAGATGATCTTAAGTTAATTTGAAAGATCTATTCGCTTCGTTTAATTTGAATTCTTTCGTTATTTTGCAATAAAAAAAGGTTTAATTAATAAAAAATTAATTTAATAAAAAATACATACATAGAATAAAAAATAGAAAGACCAATAAAAAGCATCTTGAATTCTATTTATCGGTTGATCAAGATTAAATTATTGGTATTAAAAATTATTTAAGCAAGCTAATCAAAAAAGACTCACAAAATATGTGTTTATATGTATGTGCATACTGTTACTTGTATCTGAGATAAATAACCAGATCTCAGAAGCTAAGAACAAAATACATATATTTCCAACAACATAATTGCTTAACAAAATAGGTATAAGACCCAGGAAAACGTTAGATTCCATCTCAAGCTAAGCATATCGAACAATCAAAATGAAAAGTAGGTACCTACATAATAATAATAGTTAATAATAATAATAGTTTAAAAAAAATTGACAGTTGAATAGATAATCTTAATACCGTAATAGATGCAAAGAAATTTGAATTTGTATTATTCGTGTAGTGTACAGAACTTGAGGGCCAAATAGCTTCCAACAAAATAGTAACTGTATTGACAATCGAGTTTTATTTAATAGAAATATTTTTCAATTTAAGTGAAAAAAATATAGAAAATATTTTAAGATTATGTTCGAAGAAATGTTTAACATTTCTTTAAAAAAAAATCAATTAAAGCCTTTTATTACATGTTTTTATTGCAGAGATATTCTTGGGTCATTATCGACATTTTGCTATAGGCTTATTATTTTTAGTCAGGTTATCTAATAATTACTTCGGGTTGGGGTCAAAAACCTGCATGGGCAAAATTCTTTTTTAAAATTCCGCTTTTACAAAATTCTGAAAATAATAAAAAAAAATTGTTATCCCTCCTTCGTGACCTTTTTAGACTAAAATCTAACAATCCTAATTTTGTAAAACCGAATCGAAAAGAACAGAACTTTGAAAAGCAGAATTATGACCCACTATCCCAATTACTTTAATAGCTCAAAAAAGAATACACATTTTTATAATATTTTTTTATTAATAAATTTCAAAAGATATTAAATTTTAACATAAAATGGATTAAAAATAATAAAATGCACTACACTGATTTACTAGTATACTTGGTGTTAAAGTTCGGGTTGCCTACAAGTAATATTGTTCGATATTAGTTTTTGGGAATTACAATATTTAGGTACAATACCAAGTCAAAATCAAATTTAATTAATATGAAATAATCGTGTGTAAATAAAGAAATGATTTATCACCCATCGATTTTTCTAGCTTCCTTTAGTTCATATTACACAAGTTTAAAATTTCTCAAGCCAAATGTTTTTACATTTCAAGCATTCAGACACGTTCTAGCAATAAATTCCATGATCAATTCTTAGAATATTTTTTGTAAAATATTATTGAAAAATTATTCAAAGTCAACAATTTTATTTCTTTACAAATCCATTAAGGCACGAACCGTTACGAACTAATTGACTTTAAAGTATAATAACAATAATTAGATTGTTTGGGTTCTGTTTATATTTTTTTTATCTCTCAAATACCTAATAAGATAGCATTTAACAAAAGGAATGAGAATGACTATTTATAATTATTCATTTATGAATGTTGAAGTGTGCTATAGATTTTTTATTACATTTTTTTGTACTTATTTAATTACGACGTGATTTTACACTCTTCTCATAGTGTTATTTTTACTTGCGATTTATACATAGGTAGGATTCGTAAAAAAAAAAATCTATAAGATAATAGGGAAAATGAAAAAATTGGGTCTCGCAATTCCGTCCGTCTATCTGTCTGTCTGTCTGGGTACCCGCCTACAGCCTAAACGTATGGATAGATTTTATTTAAACTTGGTATATAGTGTTTTTTGGACATTCCCCCGACATTTTTTTTTAATTTTTTAAGACCGAAATAACGGTACCTGCCATATACTTTTTTTTCGCTTTTTTGGAAAATCTTATTTTTCTCAAAAATGGCTCGACAGATTTTTCTAAAAAAAAAAAAAAATGAATAAATTTTATAACGTATGGGATACCTTTTAGCGAAAATAAAATATCCAATCAATTGTTTTCAATTGTACCTCCCATAGAACCTTTTTTTTTTATTTTCGTTATTCTCGAAAATGAATAAGTTAATTTTGATATTTTTTTTTATGGAGAATATTCTAAAAAAAATAAAATAGTTTGTTTACCAAAAATTTCAAAAAAATATTTTTTGGATTAAAAAAAAATTTTTTTTTTTAAAATCAGATATTTCGAAAACGACTTAATTGATTTTAACAAATCTTGGTACCGAGCGGTTTTTTTAAACATTATTTAGAATATTTTGTACAAAAATTTTTCTTATAGTCAAAATTAACGGTACCTACCTTCCATATAAATGTTAAAAACCGTCACAGAAAATCTAAATTTTCTCGAAAACAACTCCTACGATTTTAATTAAAATTTTTCTGAATATGTACATACTTATATTAGTACGGTTTATGATTTATCAAAAACAGAATTTAAAATTAACCATTACCTACTCACAGTACCTCTCATAGGACCATTTTTTTATTTTGGACTATCTTCTTATCTGTATAACCGATTTAAATCAAATTTGTTTACACAAAAGCTTCTAAAAAGTTAAAATCATACTGCATATCAAAATTTGCAAAAAAAAAAATTAATTTTGGATTTAAAAAAAATTTGAATTGTTTTTTTTTTATTCCATATTTAAAAAACGAGTAGATGATTCTTTTCCAAATTTAATTTTTAATTCAACAATAACAAATACTAAAATATGGTGCAGTAATTTTTTTTCTTAAAAATGTTTACAAAATTTCATATGTAAAAATTAATTAAAAAAAATTAATAAGTTTAAAAAAAACGCTACAATTTTAAATTGTTTTTCTCAAAAACTAAGATTAGTTAAAGAAATCAGATGGTGTACTTTTTTAGCTCTCCCCGCCTGGAAAATGAATCTAGTTTTGAATAAGGCCCTGGCAAGTTTTTCATAGTTACTAACAAGGGTCTATCAAGGGTTACTATAGGCTTTTGCTAGGCTCTCACCAGTTATGCACCTTCTTGCCTCGTCAGTTAAGTTCTGCCTACACCCTGACTAGTAAAAACTAGATTTGTTCCAAATATTTCAGTCAGTGTCTGGTACCTACAGTTGCTTGCAGTCTGTATTGTTGACGGGAGACAATTCCTTGACGACGCACGGACAACAAGATGATACAGTTTGTACCTCCACGAAAATTCTCCATGGTTTTTATTTTAAGAGGCACTTCCAGTTGTTTTGCTTGTTATGTTGATTGCTTGGAAGACTTTAGCTTGCCGATAACCTGATGGTACGTTACTTCACTTTAAACGCGTGTAGCGCCTGGTAGTGTTATCGTTTGTGATTTTGCAGGGGTGCACTTTCTGTTGCTTAATGGGAGATTAGGAGGTTTCCAAAACATGTTTTTTCTTGATAAAAATAGTAATATAGTAAAATAGATTTTACTATTTGACACACCGATTCCATTTCAATATGTATTTTGAACAGTTAATTAACAACAACATAAAATTTTTTATAACGATATAATAAGACCCGACTTTTATTAATTGTCATATCACTGCACTGTACTAACGTGGTTAGTTACAATCAAGAGCTTCACCATTTTTTTATTAAATATATATTCTCAGCAAGGCACTAAATAGGGGACTGTCATGTTTTCCTCGTCTAGGTTTTCCTTACCGAAATTTTGCTAGGGCCTTGCGTAAACTTGGCAAAAACTTGCCATTTTTCCAGGCGGGTCAAAACAATTTAAGAAGATTTTTAAATAAATTTATTTCGAATTATGTTGATTTGTAATATAATTTTTCAATTTAAGCTCGAAGTTACTAATACTAGTTTAAACTTAGAGCTACCATTAAAAAATTATTAACTTATAATATAACCCACTCAATCTTTAAAATTCGAAGAAACTTTTACTAAGTTTGTGCGATCCAGTCGTGCGTTTTATTTTCAACATGATAATTTCTGGATGAGAGTGTTAACTGTGCATATAGTGGTAAAGGTCCCATTACACTTGAAAAGTCGAAAAACTTCTTTGATTATTAAGCCTATAGTACGCAGATCGGGAAAAGACAAATTTTATCTCTACAATTCTAATCTCTACAAAAACGTTGGAAAAATCGCGCAAAATTAATGCTTTTCTTCTTTTATTCTTTTTGTAAAATTATTGATAAATAAAAGTTGATGAGTGTTTATCGTGCAAAATTATTGAACTGTCAAAATTTTTCCCGCAAAATAATGCTTCAAACATTATTTTTCCTGGCAAAATTTAGTGGAGATTTCACCCTACAGCGGGTACAAACGTCACAATTTTGCGCGTGAACTACGTACTGTCTGGAAAAAAACTGAAGACAAAATTTGTCTTGGGAAAAATTTTGTTTGAAAAGAATATTTTTTCCCGATCTACGTACTAGGCTTTAATGGCTTATCATTTTAAATATATGTCGGTACTGTATATAAAATTTTATTTATAATTCTATAAATTATTTTAATGATAACCCTGTATCGGCTAAGTTTGCTTTTGTTTGTTTGTTTTTCTATTGCTGTTTATAAAAACTCGTTTTAGTTTTTTGTATCAGAATAGAGACAACCTCTTACTAAATTATATTTCTTTCTTTTTTAACAGATACTGCAAATCCATTGGCAGAAACAAACCGTAAGATAAATAAATACAAAGTTTTCAATTTAAAAACACACAAAAAACCTGAAAGCACCTTTTCAAAAGGTTTTTACAGCCTTAGAGGTTCTCAAACTTTTAACTCTCTTTCTATATGTATATGCTGCATGAAACTAATATACCAAAACTAAATCAAATATAATAACTTCTTTAATATGCTAGAGCAAGTTCGTGTTATCCAGCCGCCATTTTTCTTCTAAACTTTACTATAATATTTAAGCCTTAACTATATTGGCCAAAAAATGAAAAAGTACAAAAGTGAAAATTTTCAAACTCATTTTTGAATAGTGTTTCTCACTGGAAAACTTGAAAAAATGATGCAGAAAGCTTAAATTTTGGTTTAAAAATAATATGTGTATATTTTTTTTACAAAAAAACTGGCGGAAAAAAAATATGTTTACTTTTTTAATTTTACAAAAAGTGGCCAATGTAGTTAAGGCTTTAATTTGAAACCATTCCAACAATACTCGATGTACTTTTCCTATTCAGAAAACCTATAAGGCCAGAATCCGAACTATTTTAATAGTTAATAAATACAATGCATTAACAGTAAATTTACAATAGTGCTATACGATCAAACCGTAATATTTAATCTGTTGACTAAATTAATTTATATAAACGGTGACTTATGAGCATTATAATTTTTATAGCGTTGTTTTGCATCTTACTCCCGCATCAACCTTACATAAATCACATGCAAACAAACCATCAGGTTCATCTATGCAAAATCAACAAAAACAATAAACATCATTAACTCACTTTGGCGAGCACGTTACTATACTGATAGTAAGTAACTGTGCTGCCAGTTTGACAGCTTTACTCACGATTGAATATAATTATGTTCGTAATTTTGTAAAGCTCCACGGAAACTGATATATCACATTAACCGGCTTTATTGTCAAACATCCTCATTCATCGGTCATTGTCGAGGGCATTTTAGCTCTTTAACGTCATATTGACAGTGTTTAATTCAAGTGCAGAAATGCTCTCTTAACAGCCATCTCCCTGCCAATACAATATACCTGTTTAAAGCCGTACATAAAACGTGTTAGTAGCAGCTATAAAAGTTAATATGACATTTTATGAAAAAAGCAGGCGTCAACAAATCGAGGCTACATAATATATGGTATAGCAATGAAAATTAAAAGTTGTTCGATTTTATTCTTTTAAATCGAACTGAATTTATAAAAAACTAAAACTAAAACGATACTGATGCCATCATTTTAAGTTTTCATAAACAAGAGAACCCATCACCATGTGGTGAGATTTCTGATATTAGATTGTGATTTTGCTTAAGGTATTGTATGGTTAATGGTACTCTGACATTTTTGCAAAATTGACTCAATGTCACCGGTAGCATGAGTAATTAGTGAACGGTGATGGAACTCATTTTTTTCTGGCATTTCACGATTAATTATTGCACCTAGGGCGGGCTTAGATTAAGGCAGTTTATTTATTATTTGATGAGAAGAATTGTTCTTTTTTTCATGTTGAAGTATTTATTATATGTTTACATTTATGTTTGAATTAAAATATGTGAATCTATTTTTTTCTAATAATAATGTAATGAATCATTCAGACACACTTTCATTAATTTATATAAAAATGTAAATAAAAAGTTTGTGTTTTGAGAATTTATAAACAAATTTTAAAAGAAAACAAAATTTATGTACCTATACGATTTAAATTTTACCGTAGTTTTGAAACTCTGGGCATTATTAATTTATAATTTACTCAAGAAGTAGTTTTTTATAAGCGAAATATCTGCGGATCGGCATAACAATCATCTCTATTCATTAAATCCAGAGTTTACCAAATTCGGTGTTTTAACTCGGGCTTAACTTTAATTTCGCACTGATAAACTGGCCTTAAGAAACTTTAATTTTTAGAAACCTCTTTTTACATTTTCATATAGAAGGCTCACGAAAAAGTGGTAACAGCGTGATTTTAAATTTAAAACGAAAGGCAAAAGTTAATATGTTGAGACACTCTTACCAATGCAAATGCTTTGTCATTCAGCCCAATTCTAAATGAAAATTCCCGGGGAAGTGTTTCCCCGGGAATAAATTATTTTTCTTCTACAATTTGATTTATGTTTCAAATACTGAAAAGAAGCTGTTTTTATCATTCAGAACTCTCATTCCCACTATCGAGGGAAGAAAAATTCAACCGAGGGATTCGGAATCGGAGTATTTTACTCCCGAATGAATGAATAAATTAGTTGGGGATTTAAGTGCACTGCGACCTACAGATCTATTTTGCCCCCTTCTAGAGCTGGATGAGATTGCTCATGCTATAGCTCCTCCTCCAAATGTATTCCTTTGAAGAAATTTAGTATATGGAGTGTTTTCAGAGATGGTAATTCTCTCTCTTCTATTTGGTGCCTGCCCAGGTGTTTGTGTCTTTGATGCACAAGTGCATCACATTTGCCTAGTAAGTGGTGTGGTGTTTCCTCACTAGTGTTGCAGAATCTGCATGTAGGACTGCTCACTACGCCAAGGATATTGAGGTGTTTCCTCAGTTTGCAGTGTCCAGTGAGGAGCCCCGTTATTATTTTTAGGTTGTTCCTACTTAGATTGATACAGGATTTGTAACGTTCTTGGTTATAGTTTCCAAGTAGTAATTTAGCCTGTCTTAATGCTGGAAGTTCGTTCCTCCCGAAAGAATTCGTCTTCCGGAGAGTTTTTTCCCGGGGAATATTTAGAATTGGTTTGATTATGTTTGTTCATTTAAGTTTTAAATAAGTCTTCTAGACTTAGTACAAAAAAAAAAAAAAAACTAAAACTTAATTAACCACCTTACGTGTAGAATTGTCATTATTTATGTTGTCAGTTTTTGCGAAATACTCAATCAGCTCAATTCTAAATGAACATTTCTGGGGAAATGTTTTTTTAAATTTTATTTATGATTTAATTTATATTAATATAAAATACTGCAAAAAAGCTGTTTCGAATATTCAAAACTCTAATTCCCGCTTTCGAAAGGAAAATATTTTATCGTAATATTCTACTCTTGAGAGAACACGTCTCCCGAGGAGTTTTTTCCCGGGGAATATTTGAACTGCGCTCAATATTATGATTGAGTTTGAGAATGTATTCTTAATAACGAAGTTTTAAATGAATAAAGCCGGATCCACACATGACTCCTGTGGTGTGTTGTGAACTGAGTACACTAATCAAGCGTGCCGTCTTACAAACAGACATTTTTTATTTTTTACTATTCTGTTTTTAAGAGCATTGTTTTCTCTTGCCCGCACAATAAAAAAATTTCTTCGCCATAACGTGGTATGACGAAATCGCTAAAAAATAGATTTCGACACAACACATCACACGAAACAAATATAGATCTACGCGTATAAAATACATTGGACCGATAGAGACACCGTGACTCCACAACACAGCACACGAGACATGTGTAGATCCGGCTTAAGTATTTCTGAATTTATATTTTTATTTGAAACTTTCAAGCAGGAGGTTAGCAATACCATCCAGAAGCCCACTTTTAGTTAAACCAATAATAATAATAGTAGGAAAACCGTCGTATTCCCCAAAAGCTACATATTTGTTAATACATAACTCGTGCCTTTAATATTCATTTTTATATTTTTTCGCTATAAATTTACCTAAATAATATACATATGTACTTATATGTATGTGATGAAATTATACTTAGAGCTTATGGTTTCTATAAGAGTGGCCATATTTTTTTTTTATTTACGGAACCATAAGTTTAATTAAATTGTAAGCAGCAACAACTTCAAAAAAAAAAAAAGTTATTGTCTAAAAAAAGACGAGTTCTTATTTCCGTAGTGCAAAATTTTAGACAAAAAACTGATTACTTTGATCATAACTAACTGGAATAAAATTTAATCAAAATCGTTGGAGTAGTTTTCAAAAAAATCGTTGTATTGCGGTGGCAGCTACCTATTCTAGATAAGCTAAAATGAAAATTCGAAATTCCCCGCTAGAGAGAGAATAACATAAAAATGCTCTGTACAAATTTTGAAGCAAATCCGTTCATCTATTTAGGCTTTAACTCGAATTACACAGTTAAAGCACGAAAACATGGACGCACAGGTTAATGTACGGACGGTATAACAAATTTCTATTTTTCTGACTTCTCCATTATTCTATTGTTAATTTTGATGGCTATCTCGGTTTCCTTTCTTACACGAAGCCAATCCCTTTACAGAGAGCAAGTAGTATAGAATTAATGATAGTGGCCCAAATTTTGAAACAATTTAGTATGATGTTAAATCATTTTTAGTATGATGCTTGGTTTAAAATAGGATTTTTTAAACTTTAAACGAGTTAGAATCGTATTATATTTTTAACATTTTACTAAAGTTAAAATTTCCAAATGGCTGTTTTATCTTTATCATACTAACTCCAAATGTCACTTTGACAATTAAAAATGTGAAAATGGTGTGATCTGTCACTTTTTTTTGGCGTGTTCAGCTGGATTTTATTGAGAAAATTGTTGTTTAGTATGATATTAGTTAGAAAATGTTTAAAACTAAGAACATGATGTAAATACCTTGACATCAGGCTGTCTAAAATGTTGCGTCAGTGTTTTTTGATGAGCCGTATTTCTGATGTGAAAAACTATAGTATTGAAATTAAACATAGACATCAAAGAAAGCTAAAAATTTTATTGTTTTAAGCAAATAGCCCAAAAATATGTCTTATGCAATTTTCCTAGATTTTTTTTTTCAGTGAACTTTGTTTATTGAACTTATTAAATTATACTTTTTTTTTTTTAATTTTAAAAGTGGTCAGTCGAGGTGTTTTTCTAAGCCGATTGATTAAAGCCTTACAAACCGCAAATTTGGGAACAAATTTTATATAGTTTCTAAACAAAGGAAAAACAAGGAAAAAAATTCTTGAGTTATTTTAAATGAACGCAATAAGTTTAAATACAAAAAACAAGAACTAATGAAGAACTAGTACTAGAGCCTAGTGACTTACAAGTTTCAACCATTCCTGTGTTCTTGTCTGCAGAAAAGGAGGGGACCTACAGTTCATTTCCATATCTGAACAGCTGTTAGTGTATGCCTCTCTACGACAACAGATAATCTTGGATGATCTTTAAAATTCTCTGTGTTTCACCACGAAACGACCATAATTTACACAATATCTCCAAAAAACACTAAAAATAAAATAAAATGTGTTCCCTTAATTTGTTAATTCATTTATTTATTGCAGGTTTAAATGAAATAAAAACAACTTGAGTAAGCTACCACCAAGTTTTATAGGCTGGAGTTATAGCTATTTCACGTTCGCCAAGCCGATCATCAGACTCCTTTTAGTGGTGCTTATTCAATTTTATTTGAAAAACTGTTTGTCTTACTGAGAGCATTGAACCACAGACCAAGGGTCTCCGGGCTAAGTGCACTACCCACACATTTATTTGTTGTTGAGTAGTATATAACTCAACCATATTAAAGTTCATGAAAACGAAAAATATCAAAAAATGTGATAAACACCATTGATAACCTATTAATTGTGGAACGTGATTTTTTAAAACTATATAATTAAATTTTTTTGTCTGACTCATTAAAATGGCAATAATTTTTTAATACTAAATGATTTTTTTGGTGTTAAATACCTGTTTCCATTTCATTAGATAAATCAGATACTTAAGTAGAAGAAAAAATTGAAAACCATGTTCGAAAAAGACAAATTTGATAAGCTATAAAACAAAAAGTAAATAATACTATGAAAATATTGTAGCCTTCTTTAACACAAAAAAAGTTGTTTATTCTCTATTTTCTAATTTTGATTTGGTTGCCATTAACAAGCAAATGATAAATTTGACCATCAACAATGCATGCAATCAATATTGACCAAAACATTAAAAACCAATACAGATCCTTGCTAATTAACTTTGTAAATTTATTGAAAATTTATTTGTTGCTTTGTCTGACATTGAATACTTATATTGCTATCAGCTGGATTAGACTATAAGAAAGTGAAACATCAAAATCTGTTTTCATTTATTTATTAACTACTATGTGCTAAATCAATAAACATTTTGATTTTTCCACATAATGTTACCATGAATTTTTTTCTAATTTAATTAAATTGTGATTAGAATGAACATTTTAAAAATGAATAAATATTTATAGTTAAAATTAGCTATGAGATTTATTAATTAAATAAAATGCTATACGTATAGTACCTTCTATGGAATTGTACTGAACAGTTAAGTTAGGTATATACAAATTTTGTTTGTTTATACTAAAATTTATTTAATTAGTGTGTACAATATACATATACTTATATACGAATCGTTTAATGATTGACCATGACTTTTTGTTATTTGTTGTTTAAGATGATTGTATCGCATTTGAATGTGATTATCACTTTTTCTGTTGCTTCGATCCACAATATTTCTCATTAATCTTTGTTTTACACTTTTTCTGACCTCTTCATAGGTTTTGCTTTGGATAAATGTCTGTCACAACAATTTAATTTCTATATTTTCAGTCTACAATGTCGAAAGAAACCAATAACTTACATATCTATCATCACAGAAAATAGTATCGGTGACAGAATACCGCCTTGTATAATCTTGTTACTATACTTTATGGTTATTTGTAAAAACTTCCAATTATTTTTAATAGAATTTCCTGAAGTTCAACTTGAACAACTACTTTTATATGAAAATGCTAATCGGTTGTAGTCAAATCCCCATAAGAATGTTGGAAAAAAAAACAAGCATGACGCATGTTTACCATTCCATTTAATCAGTGATCTCCTTGACACAAGACTTATATTGGCAATAAAATTTAATCATGATCTGAGGATTTCTTTGCATGTAAGTGACTTATTTTTATAAGAGTCATAAGGTGGTAGGTTTTGTTTTTCAATTGTAGTAAGAGTAAAATAAAATAGGCAGGCAAAGCAGTAAGTACTTCTGGAATTTTGAATTTTTTTACTTTTTTCCATTGAATAAAAAATTTATTTAATATAATTCTTCAATGAATCAGGCCGAAAAATAATGAAAAGTTTAAACTGGATTATTGAATAAAAATAAAAATATAAGAAACAAGTTACTATGTAAAACAAATTATTCATGGGGCATAATCATCAAATTCCACAATGAGTTTTTTACTGTAAAAAAAAACTGTAAAAAGAAAAAAAACAAGCAAAATTTATTCCTGATAACAAAGTTAAACAATAATTATTACACATTAGTAATCAGATTTAAGTTAAAGAATTTCGATTCGTTTATGCCTCCGTTGAATTTAAGTGTATCGGACGCCTACATACCCATTTGTTTTAACATAATATATTCAATATTAATAGTACCTGCCGATTTGGTGAAGAATACGGAAATGAAAATACTTGTTTAGAATGGGACCTTATAAAATTAGGAGTGGCAAAATTTTAAAAAACAAAAATAAAATTACAACATAATTTAACCTTAATTGACCTAACCTGGGATTGATCACGTAGGTAACATTAAGTAGATCAGTGGCATTTTAACTGCCAACTTAACTCTTCTGAGCCAATAGCCAAAATTTAACAAATTTTTATTATTTTTTATCCGAAAGTTATCTAATTCAATAAATAGATGTTTGTTTTCTTGGCGAATTGCCAAACCAACCTTATATTAATTCGATTTTGCAATTTTATTGATTGCTAGAATTTTTACAAAAACTTATTTTTGTATAGGTTTTTTATTTTTTTGAGTTTTTGATTATTTGGCAGAATCTATAAAATTGAATCGGTTTTTGTGTTCGTACGCGCATAACTCGGCTAAACATAATCCGATTTGGTTGGGAATTTTTTTGTTAGATTTGTATTGAATCAGATTAACACACAACGGAGCCAATATTTGACCGAAAATTAGAAATATCAACCAAAAAAGAAAGAAAATTGTCGAAAATTAGAATATTCGACCGAAAAAGTAGGAAAATCGTGAAAACTCCTTGAAATTTCAAAACATCTGCAATTGAATTGTGTTTGTACGCGCACAACTCGGCTGAACATCGTTTGATTGGTATGGAGATTTTTGTGTTGGATCTGTACTGAACCAGATTAATACACAATGGAGCTAAAAATTGAAAAATTCGAAAAAAAAAGTCAGAAAATCGTGAAAACATTCTGAAATGTCAAACTTTCTGGATTAGTGTTTTTGTTCGTACGCGCATAACTCGACTAAACATCATCCAAATTGGATGAAAATTTTTTTGTTGGATTTGTAAATAACTAGATAAGCACGCTACCAACATAAAATTTGGAAAATTAGGTCTAAAATGTCAGAAAGTCGAGATAACAACACTTTCTGAATTGTGTTTTTACAATTCAGAACCCTATTCCGAGAGTCTATTCAAAAAATAATAGTCCTTTAGTTATACTGTTGTTATTTTGTCAATCTTATCGTTACTATATTTCTACTTGATTGTTTCAAATTTGTACCGACTGTTTTATTTCGAAAAGGCTCTCGAAATTAGGACAATAGTGCGCAAATTATTGTTTTTTTTTTCTGTTTCAATTTTAACGCGACAAACTGTAAAGCTGTAAAGCACAGATTTTTAAATCTAACTATATGCTGATAAAAATAGTACGTATACGCCACAGTATTTTGTATTATTTATTTTAAAGGCTCTGTTTGGTTATACGTAGGTACTAAAACAGGCAAATATTTATAAAGATGATTTTCTTAAAACTTACCATGTTCGATTCCAAATCAACTCATTTTTTTCATATAAATAAACATTGCGAGAAGATAGTTTGAACCAAACAAATTAAGTGAAAAGCTTTGGCATGGAAACGGTAATTGAAAGTGTTGAACACTTGACTTGAACTTGACCGTAAACTGTTTTTTTCAACTCAGGAAATTTGTCTTTTTATATAGATATATAGATTTTTATTTCGTTATAAGTTTTACAATGGTTTGTTACCGCACATTTTACATTTAAGAGATTCGATACAATATATCTTTCAGCTAAAATATTATTTATAAGGGTTCCTTTAAGTTTATTTTTTTAAATTAAACATTGTATTTGGAGGAAACAAGATAAAACCTCCATTCGAAAGAAAAAAAAATATATAAGATATGAATTATCTAAAATACCTTAAAACTAATGACTAGAAGAGAAGAAAAAAAAAATAAGTGATAGAAATTAAATAATGATGAAAATTCATACATTTACACACAGAGAAATGTTCAAAGTTAATTAAATTATGATTGTATTTTTAAATATTATTAAATTTCAAAAAAAATATATAGCTTCAATGGACTTTAATTTTATAAAGATGATACACAACTCTCGATTTCATAATTACTAGCACTTAAACAATTCCATGTAAATAATTATACAATAATGATGACAATATTATCTTTTTAACATGGGTTCTTGATGGTTTTTACATAAAAAGCCCTTAATGCACTCATTTAGGTTCAGGAATCAGAAGTGGGATTATTGTAGGAAGTTTCTCACTTTCACAAAAAAAAAACCATCATACATGTAATGCACTTGACACTCAAAAGCCCCTATAAATTTCAAGAGCAGAAAAATCATCGCGTTGGTGATTAATTCTATTATTATTATCAGTGCCACTTTTTGTTTTGCTTGTGGGAACATGATAAGCTCATAACAAATGTGGCCCTGGCCATCAATAGGATGATGCGTCATTTTTGTCGGTATCGGCACGTGGTGCCCAACGGCGGCACATTGTCGAACTAGGCTTTTGAGTATCTTGAACACATTCTATAAATATTTTGTACTAAAAAGTGTTGCAAATACTTAAAAGCACCTTTATTTTCACTTGTGTTTCTTTAAATTGTTTACCTCTTGAAAATGGACCCTAATTGATGCGATTAATTAGCAAGAAAAAATTTAAAATAACAATATCGATAGCATTTTCCGGAATAAGATACATTTATGATAAGTATCAGTTACTTTTGTTAGTATTTCTTGAGACGTGTTGGGTGCGGTTAGTCGCGTATTGTTTATTATTCTTTTAAGAGGAATTTTCGATTAAAAATTTTAATATTCAAGTGAACCCGATAGAAAATTAAAAACTAAAAATATGGTACATTTAGAATGGAACCAAGTAGTTGAAGGTAGAAAATGTATTATGAACTGTATTCATACATATTTTTTATTTTTTTTCTTGTTTGTTAAATTTTAATGAGTAGCCCTAAAAATGGAAAAATATTAATAAACGTAAATTTAGATTTCACGAATGCTTCCATTCTTAAAATATGTTTTAAATTAATTATTTGATTTTGTTGCTATGCGGCATATAAATCTATCGTATACAATAACCTATTTTTTTACAAGACACATTTTTTATTTATCTTTTCTGCAACGAAAAATTAAACGTTGAAGCATCGTAGGAAGCTGTGATGTTTTTTAATATTATTGATTTGTTTTGAATTGAAGGAATGCAATATAGCGGATTTTTGTCAACCCTACACTATATATTGTGTTAATTGATATCGTTGGTATCAGCTTGCTTCTATACTTACTAAGGATCCGAGAATTTAAATCTTTTAATATTTCGAAATCATAGTTCTGTCTTTTAATTAAAAAAAAAAAAAAAAAAAACGCAACGAACAAGAGTGTAATCGAAGTTAGAAACACTGGTACAAGAAAATGTTATAATTCTGGCTCTTCCGCCAATGCAGGATAAAAATCTGTCCAGAATCAAAATATTGAAAATAAGATGCATAGCTCAACTTAAAATAAAATATTACGGCTTTCGGATATTTTCGACAAATCTAGTACAAATATGAGTTCTATACTGAGTATGCCATGCAAACTGTAGTTCAATCTGTGAAGAACTTTTAGAGTCAATCGGAATTGATAATTAAAAGATTAAACTACTGAGTAAAATAAAAGACGCTTCTCTTTTGACATAACGTCTGTATTTTTCCATTCGAATATAATCGCATAAGACGACTCCTTTACTAAAAAAAAAATAATTAAATTGTTCTGTGATTTGTATATGAACTAATAATTTAAAACTTTTTTTTCAAGTATTGTATTAAAACTTTTCTACATTTTCTAGGTTATTTGGATCATTTCTGTTCTTAACTTTTTTTTTTTAAATATATTCATATAATACTCTTCTTTTTAATTACGGAAACATTAAGTAATCACGTCTTCATTATGAATAAGATATTAAATTAACAAAAAGTAATCAAAATAATTATGATTTTGTGAAATTATTAAAAAAAATCCAAAGATAGACATTAGTGGTCTTATTAATTAGATGTTTGGCTGTTTAAACTATGTCTAAGTATTTCGAAACAGTCGGAAATATGCTTTATTTATTAAAAAAAATATTGCATTTCTCAAGGTTTAGACAATAGATTAAGTTGTCTAAAGCAATATAAAACGAAGAGTCACTTTAGCAACAATTAGAAAGGTTTTTTAAAAACTTGGACGGCTGTCTAAAGTTAGACAATGTTTATTAATACGACCATAGATAGATAAGTTTTTATATTTAGGTAAAATACAATTATATTTCATTTCTTCATTAAACTGTTTTTTGTTTTTTTTTTTTGTATTTTATTCACTATTTGAAAGTGTACATAATGTAGACGTTATAAAAATAAAATTATTTTTTTTTTCAGGAATGTCCCAAATAATCGGAATCTCTGATATAACAGACAATAAAAATATCTGGCGAATACTCACGGCTGAATTTATTGGAACTTTCTTTTTGATATTCATTGGCGTTGGCAGTACTGTAGGTGGTTGGAATGATGGCTTTTCGCCATCAATTGTACAAATTGCATTCACTTTTGGCTTGACAGTGGCCGCATTAGCACAGGTGAGTGAACTTACAACAAATGAAGTACATGAATGACGGAATGTGATTGTTCATTTTTAATTATTTTTCTCTGTAATTAAAATATTAATGCAGCTTATGTTTAATACATCATTCAATTTTATGCACAAATATTTCCATTAATGACATTCAATTAATCAATATTAAAAACAAAATTAATAAAAGAGTGATGAGCTGAGTATTAAATTCTGTTATCCAGTATAAAATTAAAGTATGACAGAGTGTCATGGCTGAAAGGTTTTTGTATTAATAATATTGTATTTGTATCAATTTTTTCTTATTAAGTTGATCTTCACAATGAATTATATGTACTACAAATCTAAAATTCTGCTAAAACTTTATATATGTAGGTTAGATACTTTACTTCTATTCACCACTTATGTACAAACATTCATAATTGCAGATATAGCTTCTCCTACTGTAAGAACTTTAAGTACCTATATCGAGTAAGAATATCAGTTGTAATAGATTTTATTACAACAATAGCTACGAACAATAAACATTTCATGATCATGATTATAACTATAAGCACATTAAACGAGTGTTTAAATGCATATAACTAACTTCTTCACAGCCATTTAAAAAGTGTGAGCGTAAATTGATAATATTTGACGTTTACTAATCACCACTAATCATAAATGATAGTCAATGATAATGATAGCCACGGATAAACTTTTCACTCTTATAAGAGCCAATATTTCCTCACTTCTGACACCTTTAGTCTGATTCGTCGAATCTTCAATTATTAAACTAACGAGCGATAATAGGTGATTTAGGAGCTTTACTATAGTCTTAGATTGATATTTTTTCGAAGACAGATTAGTATCGTATAGGCAATTGGTGTTATATTCTAAGCCAAAGTCTGATATAGAATATGTATATAGTATGGCTTTGACGTTCACTCTTTGACTGACAAGTTAGAACAAATTAATAGGTAGCTATTACGCAGAATAATTAAAGTTCGTTTAATTTGCTTAGATACTAGTATTTAAAGTGCAAATAATCATTGCACATAGCAATTGACTTTTTTATGTAGAACATGAATAAATTCATCTTCCTTTCGTAAATTAGTTTTTTTAAATTTAAAAAAAAAAAACTCCCTTCTAAAGTTTTATATAAAAAAATTTTATGGCACAACGGCTAATGAAGAACCATGGGCCTAATGACTTATAACTCTAAACCATTGCGTATCTGCAGGAATGGAGGGGACCTACAGTTTATTCTTACTTCTTACCACTTCTTCTTTATACTCTTGGAGAATTTGTCACTTCCTCGCAAGAGGCAGTAGCCTTGAAAAAAAAAACTTTCTTATTTTGAGGTGGAAGTGGCTGGGAATCAAACCCGGACCTCTGGCATGGCAGTTAAATGCACGAACCATTACACTACGGGAACTTCTAATATAAAAAAAAAATGCGTATGACGCTTATGCTATAGAAGCTAGTTGTCTTTTCTTTTACATAACTGAGGCCATGAGAACCATAACCTAACTGATTTTTGCATTTATTTTTAAAATGGCGAAAAATAATATTACAAAAGAAGCAACTTTTTCTTTAAGAAATATTAGTTTGTTCTTTTTTAAAAATAAATTCAAAAATAAAGTAGGCCATTCTGCTTATACAACCTTCCTGGAGAACTAAATCCAATGAACTTTACTTCGTTTTCTTCATCAATGGTCATTTTTATTGAAGTTATTTTTATTTATGGTGATGCTAGACCTAAGAACTGACCTGCAAATTAAATATCATCTTTATAATTTTTTTATAACTCGCAAATGTACTTTGTTTCAACCTATACACACGGTCTTTGTACTCGAGCATTTGAACTTCATTTAACTCTCTTTCCCAAGTTAACGAGTTAGTTTAAAGACAAAAATTCCAATAATTATACCAGATTAAGAGAATATTTGATAACAAACGTTCGAATGGACCGGTTGTATAGTGTATGTTCTACGTACAATAATTAAGCCAATGAGACAAATCCCTAAAGCAATTTAACTGTGTATTCATCGCTTTATTTTAACTGTATAATTTGCGTATTCATGCTCTTTCTTTAAAAGGTTATCCATAACTCAATAATTGTTTGATTTTTCACTCTATAATCAGCCTTATCATAGTACCCGATCGGAATGAATTTTTTTCCGATTTCTACGAAATGTACGAATTTTGTATCATTGTAGCCGTTCCGATAGACCAATGGGACAGACCTACGAAACAAAATTTTATGTGCGTTGAAAATGTCAAATTCGTTCGTTGTATGCCGATGAAATGTCAAAATGAAAGCAACGCATCACGAATTCATGCGATGTGTGAAGATATTTGCTTTCCGATTTCCCCGACAGAAAATTAGAAGTGGAAAATTTCTCGCAACCATACGATACGATTTGAAAAAATCCGATCGTAAATTTCTCCGAACGGATACGATAATAGGGTCAAATATAGACCGCACCAAAGAGCATATTGATTTGGCACTAAAAAGTAAACGGATTCTGAAAAGTTAAACCAAGCCTCAAAATTCGGAAAACACAAAAACATATTGTGCAACCGATTTCCTATTCTTGGTTATTTAACTATAAAAACTCCACAGCTGTTAATAATGTTTTAATCACTTTTTATTGTTTAAATATTATCCATTTTGCGACATCAAAATAATCAAGAAGCTGTCTATTCACATTCCCCATTACTTAATATTGAAACCTATGAGGTAAATTAGCGATACGGACAATGTGTTCTATACAAGCCCGATCAGTATAAACAGATGCGTATTCTCATAGAAAGTCCTAGTCGAGGACCATATTGCCCCAAATTATCTTTATTCAATATCATGTTTATGATGATTCTGTTCTGTTATGTATGAGCTGGATTGAATAGTATCGGGTCTACAGTCTACTCGGAATTTTTTCTGTAAAATCTAAGACAATTTATTAAGGTCTGTATGTCTGTTGTTGTTGTAAACCCGTTGTCTGGTTAATATACGAAGAAGAGAATTAACAAAAACAAAATGTAATGTTTCTAAAATGTGTGCTTTGGTCTAGCTAGACTGTTATGTTTCTGAGTTTAACATAAATTGCTTCTCAAGCGTCAAGACAAGCTAATTAGAGTAGTTTAATGCCAACGGACAAGTTAAAATGATGATGGCTATGTCAGGCCGTCAGAAGCATAGTGGCCTAACTGACTTTTTACCGAAATCCGGTTTTTCACAAAAATTGGATCCTTATGTATTTATCTTTATGCCTGCATCAACATTTTTGGATTAAACGGTTTAACAATATAAATTATGCGCATTTTTAACTTAGGCCAAACACAAAAAATTCAAAATGTTTAGTGCCAGATTGGCCTATCTTTCTCAGGCCCTTTTTGCGCAAACATTTGTCGTTTTTCTCAAAATATTAGATTAGGACGAGTTTTCTATAAGCTAACAGATGAATTAGATTAGACCGATAGCTACCTCGAAAATCCTTCAAAAATTTGCAGATCATAACTGAATAATGCAAAACAGCTATAAATACTATAGGTACTTCAACAGGGCTCAAAATATAGACCAAGCGGCTCAGAACCCGAAGCTTTGAGATAAGCTCCCCCTAAATTAGATTTATTAAAATGACTATAGCATTTTCACGAGCCCACATAAATATTCTGTTGTTCATAGGGTTTCTTTATTTGTTGTCATACGAGTGCAAGTCCTGGAAGGTCTCATAGCTTCAGTTTTGCCACTGTCCCTCTTACCCCTATAAAAAATATATTTTAATTATTTCAGCGTAAAATATTGATCTAAAATATTTCAAACGAAACACTGTTTTATATCCTGATGCAAGACTTATTAAATCAGGGAAAAAAAGGTTTAACAGAGGTCCTTGCATTCAAAACTCCAATATAACACAATTTTATACCGCTCTGAGGGACAATTCAGGAATTTTAACTGAAATAGAAGCTATTTGATGTTCTGATACATCAGCATGTGAATAATTTACTTTAATTTCTTCATTTAAAAATAAAAACTTCACAATTTAAATAAAAATCGGCTTTTTAAATTAACGCTTTTGGCCTATATTTCTGCTTCATTGAATTAAATTGTTTTTTCCTCAGTGCCAAAGTGGCCTAACTGACTTAAAAATAAGTTTAAACGGTGCTTTGAGGGAAAATATGAATTGCAAAGAATTCTGTACTTATTTCTAGACATATCACAAAAAGAAAATCATTCATATCTTACTTCAATTAACAGTTATTACTGTTTCAAAAAGAGCTGTTTTTTGTTTTCGCTCTACTGAAAAAAGAGAAAAAGTCAGTTAGGCCACTCTGCTTCTCACGGCCTCATGTAGCAAATCACTTCTATCCTGCATTAAGAATTTAAATACGGCATGAATTATGATATACATATACTTATCTATTGGTTTAAAATAATGATTTACATGTATATGTATATCTGAAATAGTATTTTTGTTATCTACTCACTAAGGCCCATCGCCCACTAGGCAACTTTTTGTTGCACAACTAGAAGTTATTCGGAGTTGCTTGCCATCGCTCACTAGGCAATTTTCGAGCAACTTTTGGGTTCAGTATTTTTAATTGAAATGTTAAATTGACATTGTATTTTGGATTAGTGACGATACAAAATTCGTTCAGTGTGAAAATAAACCTGTTTTTCGGGTGAAAAGCCTCTCATTTGTGCAAATATTTTAGAAAATTCCCAAAAGTTACTAGGTAAGCAACAAAAAGTTGCCGGAATAAAAAGTTCCGCGAGCAACTCCGAGCAACAAAAAGTTACCTAGTGGGCGATGGGCTTTAGCCACATCAGTTTAAGTACACAATTTCCGTAAATACCTTACTGATAATTGGTCTTGTCTACCGGAAATTGTGTTTCCGAAAACTAAATTAAAGAAGATTGATACGATATTCTTACTTTTCCAATAGAAGATTAAAATATTTTTAAGTTTTTTTTTCATAAAATCATTGATCTCAATATGTTATTGGGAATAAATCATTTTCAAAATAATCAAAGATTATCTATAACTTGAATAAAGTCGTATCCTATCTAATGCGCACTCAAAACATCTGGATTACAGGCATCACGAACAGCACATTACTCACTAAAACCATCGATTAAATCCGCCAACCCCAAAGGCTTAGTAAACAACTTCAAAAAGAGTCAAGCTTCACACTCAATCCAAGTATAATATATTATTGCGAATGTGTTTTATAGTTCGGTTAATATTGGTTGGCTTTGGACGTCAACGTTCAACGAACTTTCGAGAAATAAAAAAAAAAAAAACTCAAATAAAACAAAATAAACACGAATTAAAACAACTCTCCGAACAGTTTATAAACATTTAAACTATTCCAACGCTCATTCACACCATAAGGCAGGTCGATATTCATAGAAAATCCCCCTGGAGCTGTGCAACTGTGCCCCCCATCAGCCCAATCCGAAAGTGATTTTTATTAATGAATCGAAAAACTGGACGGACACTCTAAGTGCACGACTTTGAGCAAGTATACGGATTTCATACAGCAAGCTGCAAGGCAACCAAACAACATTCGATCGACAGAAATCACACAAAATGTGGTCTTGTACCTTGGGTGGACCTGGACCTGAAGCTGAGTATGAAGCTGGACCGCCATCGCCAATCAGTGTGCGAAACACCTGCTAAATCTTGTACGCACTTCCATCGGCATTCATCAATGTTTAAATGCGTGTGCATTCGTCATCTCGCACGTTGGAATGGTAAATGGCAAACACAAATACACACAGCGAAACTAAATCAGATTTTACTATGAGATTGCCAATCATCTATGACTGCAGTGCAGTGCCGCGCGCAACCTAAATTTTCCCGTGCACAACCTTGATTTTCGTTTTTAACGCAAATTATGGATTTCTTGTTGTTTCAGCAATTTGTTTTTATTATACAAGACATGGCCTTTGGTTATATGGAGTGTGAGTTTTTTAGATTTGTTTTTATTTTAGACCGAAGATGCTTTGATACTCGATTTGGAGACATTCATGCAGCCTTGAACATTTGCAAATTCCCACGAGCCCTTGCCTTATAGGTTTCGCCCCCCCAACAAACTTGAAGTTGAAAAGAGCTTTTGTGTAGGTGCATCTCCATATTTTACAATATTTTTCACTCGAACAAAAAATACAAAAGTAGACACAGTGATTGTGTATATGGCAGATATAGTAAAGAAGACCTCCCCTTAGGGCAATATGTTAACTTGTTGCGCTCAATCTACGCAAGATGGTATCTTAAGATCATCAACAATAACCATACATCACCTTAAAAGTTTAAAAACGTTAAATTAGCATTTTAGTAAATTAAACAATATTTGCATAAAACTACGTCATTTTTGCACGTGATGAAGAGTGAATGGATTTTGATAGCTATGATGCTACTTACTACATTTGTGTTTATAGCTTCAAATCATTTAATGCCGGCCTGTGACATTAATACACCTGGTCAATTTAATTAATTGGTTTGCTTTGATAAACATTCTTTGGTTTTTTTTTTTTGAAACCAAGGACAAATTAATCACAAGATTTTTGTGATTTGTGATTTTTTTCAAAATTTTAACCTGGAAAATAGATATGGTATGGCCTATTTTTTTATAAGGAAATGTTTTGTATTTTCGTATATAAAAATTTAAATGAAGAAATAAAGAAATTTTAAAAAACAAAACAAAACAATTGGATTTTATTTTGTTAGATTTTTTAAAAAATTTTATTATTTATATAAAATTAATATCACAACTATTTTTGTATTAAGCTATGCGCAAACCTAAGCGATGGCGGTGGCGATCGCGCGATCAAGGTGCGATCAAAAACCAGCTCACATCAACACGATATTGCGATACATTTTGTGACGGGCAAGTTGTCAAAAGGACATACAAAAAGTGAGAAAAAATCAGTAGCAGATAAATCTGGCTCAATAAATCGACCCGGACAGCAATTTTATCCGTTAATTGAATGCTTTTTTATGTTTTGTATTCTTTGTGAAAAAAATTGTACAAAATTTGGATTTTTTTAATTTGATTAATCTGCTGTATAATGTTCTAAATTATTGTCCATTTGAATTTTATTAATATTTTCACAAAAAAAAATTCAAATATCGTGGCATACTGCGATCAAATGGTGCGTGCTGCGTTCAGTAAAAGTCGCTTTGTTGAACGCAGCAGTGGAACCTAATCGCAATCCACATATCGCGTAGATGTGAGCCTTCCTATTGATTTACATGTGCGGCATCCACATTGTTATCGCGATCGCCACCGCCATCGCTTAGGTTTGCGCAATGCTTTATACGACGCGCTTCGGAGTGTATTATATCTCCATCATCAGGCGAAATACTTGAAGTGTCGATAGTTTTGACATTTAAAAATTTAACTCATATGATAGGGATCGCACAGATTTGCTCTTGTGCTTAAAAACAATAATTTCGCTACCACATTGAAGTACATATGTATATTAATGGTTCAAAAATATAATGATAATGTTTAACGAAGAAAATGTTTAAGGGCCACTTGCACAAACGTTTTTTTGAAAGCAGTAAACTCTGGTTTATAAATAATTGAGACATCTCTGATTTGATTCAAACCACGTTTTAGCAAAATATTTTTTCTCTATTTAAGTTTAAAAAGTTATCTTCTCCTTGTCCTCTGGATAAATATCTAAACTCTGATTAGCTCTCACGTCAAATTTTAGAATTTCTTACGAGAAAGCGTTAGAGTTTGTTTGTTATTGAATGTGTTTTGTGTTTGTTGTGTTGGTGATTCTGAAAAAATATTCGTATCCGCTTGTTATTTATTTTCCGTTCGTGCAATTAAAAAACGAGAAAGTTTTATTTTTATTTTTAGTTACCCTGTAGTAGCCGTGGCGTGATGGTTAGTGCGATGGACTGCCATGCCGGAGGTCTAAGGTTCGATCCCCAGCCTCGCCACCTATTTATTTAAAAAGAAAAAACGGCTACTGCCTCTTGCGAGGAATTGACAAATCCTCCAAGAGTATCTCCTGTCACAGAAAAGTGCCGCTCGTTAGCCGTTCGGATTCGGCAATAAACTGTAGGTCCCCTCCATTCCTGCAGACACGCACACAGGAATAGTTGAGAGTTGTAAGTCACTAGGCCCTAGTTCTTCATGAGCTGTTGTGCCATCAAATTTATTTTTTATTTTTAGTTACCCTGAGATTTATGTATTTATCCGTTCGTTTTGTGCAAGTTGCCCTAAGAAGTCAAAAGTACTAAACAAAATTATATTTCCTATAATTTATTTGTTGTTTAAAAAAAAAATATTTGTTAAATCTTGATATGCAATAAGAACTATTTCAAAGTAATGAATTGCAAAATAATAAAAAATAGGTTGATCCATTATACATGAAATAAAAATAATACAATTTTCTTAAAAGACTTCAAAACTTTATTCTCGTTTTGCGATTTAATTTTAAGAAAATTGAAATGCAGTTTAAAATACATACAAAAAATATTTGAGGTTTTAGCTAGTCCTTAGCTATATTTATGTGAAATAAGTTAAAATTCAAATTAAATTAAAAATCTATATATTCGTTTTTGAGAAACTTCACCAGCTTATATTTCAGAGATCTCGGAGGAATCCGTATTCTCAGAAATATAAACACAATTCCTCACAAGAATTCCTCAGTTTTGGTGTCAAAAAACTGAGGAAGCTTTTTTCTGGATTCGTTGCTCAATTATTTTCTATCGCAGTAAATCAAATCAGAAAAAGAGAATAGGAAGTGTTTTTGAGGAATATTGTTTATATCGAATGCTCCTGCTTGTTCAAAGTGACGAAGGCGCTCTAAAATATAAACTGACCAAATTTAAAATTCTGAAATCGTTGATTAAGCCTAGTATGCTGCTGATGCGAAACGAAAAATCCCATACAAAAATGACACCATTAATTGTGTGCGGAAAAGTGACAAACAGACCAACGGCATTTTTCGGCATTTTCTTGAACTTCTCTATCATCTTTATGTTAGTTTCAATTGAAACTAATTAAAAACAGGAACTAAAGACACCAATAAAAGTGGTAGATATTAAAAACTTGTTTAACTAAAAATAAGAAAGGGATTTGCAAATCGCTAATAATTCTTTGTTGATGCAAAATTCAAGTTTTATTTAATGTGTAAAACTTCTCAACGAAACTAAATAGTTCGCAATTTATTAACTTTTCCACGCTACTCTAGGGTTTTATTCTTATTCAACATTAAACTGTTATCTTTTGCATAGTAAAATCTACAACAACTTCCAGAAAAAATACTCAAAATACCATTTGGTATATCAATACCAATCAATTAAATGCCACCCAAAGGATTATGCTGAATGCACACATCATCATATGTACATGCATCTGCCTTAATCTTAAGAAAAGCTTATCAAAAGATAACCCGCAGGCATCAATAGCTTAAGAACATTTTTTTCCATTATATATCGATGCAGCTTGTACATATTTTTAATTCCATAATAATGAAGAAGCTATCAAATTGAAATAGACGTTCTCCTCTGCGGTTAAAGCAGAAGACACCTCGAACTTTGGTTTTGTTCTTTAAGACAAACAAAATAAACACTGAATGCCTCCTTGTTTTCTGAATAAAATGTAAATTTATTATTGTACAGATTATGTCAAAATGAATTAATACTTTTAAATGTCAACACTTGAGCAGACCCAGGTACGTTTTGTTTGGTTAAGATCTTAGGTGGTAGGTAAGTACATGATGGCCTGATATGGTTTGCTGGAGCTAAGCTATAGCAATGAGCTTAACTGGCTGAACAGAATGGTGACGCAGACGGAAACGGAGACGGAGCCGGAATAGCTGTCAAAATATTGAATACACGCAAATTCAATGTTGCGAACACAACGGAACGTAGACGCATACGGAGACGCAGACGCAGACGGAAGAGTTCACCAACTTTTAACTTTTGACGTACGGCACTTTTGACGTTTCAATTTGTATGAAGAAAAAAAACAACTTTTTGGGTCGGAAAAAAATATGGTGGTTATTTGTATCGCGAAAAAAATTATTTATTAAAAGGAAAATTATTGGAAACAAAAAATGTGAATTCTGAGCTTGTACACAAGAATATTCTTTTTTTTTTCTTCAAAATACTTTCAAAGCTGTACAGCTCCATTGTGGACATGTAAAAAAAATAACGTACGACACTTTTTGACAGCTCTTCCAGTTCCGTCTGCGTCTTCAGTTCCGTCATTCTATTCTGTTCAGTCAGTAAGGCTCATCGCTGCTCATTTATGCTCAACTATGCACTTTGGCAGATCCATCAAAAGTTGTGTTCTTTTGTGCCATGATGGTTGGTTGCTGGTTGATGCCTGCTGCGTGTGGAGGTGGTACTTTTAGATAATCTCATTTCAATTTATTAATTATTTATTATTCCTTTTGGCAAGGAGAACATTATACTTAAGCCAAAAGCAATTTATATTTTCAAACGAAGAATTGAATAGAAACGCGCTCTTGGATTAAACTGCTAATGGTGTTGCGAAATTGATCGACGCTAAGGTCGATTTGAGTATGGTGATATGATTGTTTAAACTGCATGATGATGAATGTTCAATAGTAGGGGTAGTCGTCGAAGATATTCTGTTTTTATGAAATCAAAAAGTGTGGGAATGGTTTACTTAATAGGATTTATATTGGAATATGATGCAAATGTGTGTAACGTACCACTTTCCAATAATAAGTTAACATTTTCATAAAGACCTCTACATGACGAGAGGTTTTTGGGAGTATGTATTTAATTTGTATCTATGAACAGCATGCGTTTAGTTTGTTGCCAGCAAACATATAGTTAAACAAAGACCGGCATTAAGGTTTCAAGGTTTTTTTGACTTTTCCATTTCTTTTTAACCATATTGAAATACTTCAACAAAAAAACCGTTAAACCAGTATATTGGAAGCCTACATATAGTATAATACGTTAGTATATCATTGATGTTTTTTAAACAAATTTGGGTATACATACATTTTTTATTAAAATAATTGTAAGGTTAAAGACAATATCTGCTAAACCAGCCTTCTAAATAAAAATTTTCAAAATCAAAATTTTAAAAAAAGATAAGAAAATTGTGATGAAACTCATTTTTTTTCAAAATTTTCCATTCTTTGGGCTTATCAATTCTTAGTGAAACACCAAGGTCCAGTTTTTCAGTGGTGAGTTAAACAAGAGTTAAACTCACCAAATGTTTTGAGTTAATTCGGGTTAAACTTTAATCTCCCACTGATAAACTGGGATAAAAAACCAGATCCTTGTCTTCTAGTTTTTGAGAAAATTCCAAATAACAAAATCTTTACTACTTGCTTCATGGAAATAGAATCCTTGGCGAAACAAAATAACGGATTGAAGTCGAATTTAAGGATAAACTTACTTAATTATTGTTTTCAACTTTTTAAGCTTTAAAGACTTTAAAAACTTTACTGTCAGCCATTGCCAGATGACCATCTGACAGTGAAATTGTCAAGTATCTGGAAAATGTCTCAACACACAAGTTTATATCGTCAGACACAAGGACTCATTTGATATTCAAAGATGCCGTCGTTTAAGACACCACTGACAATATTTCTGACAATTTAAAAACACAAAAACAAAGTATAGTTAGACTACTTTTTTATTTGTGTCGTATTTTTTTTTGTTCGTGATAAAATAGGAAATAAAAATAAAAATGGGAAAAGTGTTTTTATTGAAAACCAGCACATTTTTTCACAGTCGCCGACGCTCCCGCCATTGGCAACTAAAATAAAAACAAACAAATATTAAAATCGCCAATCCATCATCCTCTACTACTACTACAACAAAAAAAATTAATTGGTCTGACAATAAAACAAATAAGAAGAGAGTTTAACCATTTCAACTTAAACACACTTAAGTATCAATTTAAATTCTTCATAGGTTAAGTAAAGTTAAGAGTGGAATCTTGAAATAGTAAAATATTTAATTTTTGCATCTGTGATTGGTTTGTAATTGTTTCCTTTGTACATTTTTAATCAAATAACAGTGGAAAATTTGATTTCAATTAATTTAGAGTTGCTCAATTAAAATGATTAAAAATATCAGAATTAATTAAATTTGTTTCTCAGAAACCTGTGCTAAAGTGAAATCGTTTGAGAAATATTAACATTGTTATGACAATATTTTCATCACGTTTTAAACTAAGAGAGCTTTATAAAACTTCGCTACTTTAAAGAGTATACTATACATAAGTTAAGTAAGTTCGTATTATTTTAAAATGACAAATGTATTGTGGTACAGTGAAGGCATATGGCACAATCTTATGAAAGGAAAACAAAAAAAAAAATATTATAAGCCTATTAAAGTTATAATGTTATTTTTTATAAGAAGATGGTTTTATTTTAAATAGCAGGTATAGGTAAATACTAACCAATCCCTTATCAGTTTTAAAACCAGAACTTAAAAAAAAAAAACTTTAATTCTTATTTCATGGGCTCTTCATTCTTATATAAAATTATACATTTTTTCTATGATTTTTTTTAAAGTTATGTTTTTTACAATAATGATGTTAAAAAAAATCACACATTTTTTTATAAAAAGAAAAATTTATCCACAACATTATCTCTGAAAGTAAAAATGCAAAGGATATTTTCTCATGCCCTTTTTCTTTTGTAATAGATACCTACAATTATTTCACTGCCATTAAAATAAGATGATAATTATTTTCTTCTCGCCATTTAGTCATACTCTTTGTATTTAGACATTTCGTGCAATGCATTTAATTTAAGCCCCCCGATCAAAGTATCAAAATAATAATCCAAACTGCGTTCAAAATGAAAGAGTAGGTATACACAGGAATCACTTAATTGCAATTTAATTGTGGGAAAAGGTGAAGTTTCACTTCAGTGACTAAACTATTTTCACAGATAATTATTGTTTTGTTAATTTAGACTACAAACACGTTTTGATCTTCATCCGTAGACAATAAAACATCATTATTGTATTTTTTAATCCACTATTTCTTTTATTTTGAATTTCAACGTCTATTATTGTCATTGCCTTTATTGTGTTTTTAGAATAAAATACAAACGGAAAATTAACACTTAATAAATAAGTACAACTATATAAATAAACCAGAATAGGTTTGATGATTTCTTTTAGCAATAATTATCTAAATCCATGTACTCGTATCCATTTAATTAAATACATATGCATTTATTTGAGAGTTAACATGAAAACATTTCAATACAACAGACTCCATTTCTTGTAAAATAACAAGCACGAATTTGCTCTTGTGGTTCAAGTTGGAGCGATTTTCGATTCGATTTTATTCAAAATTCTGCTTTTTAAAATACTGACAATAACTTTTTTAAAGAATGAAATTCTGCTCGTGCTGCTTTTCCAAAGAAACATTTATTGCCAATATTTATGCAAACTAAAAATTTTGATGCTTACAATAGAAAATTTCAGTTTTTAACAAAAAAAAAAAAAAAAATAAATAATATAAATCTGAGCAAAGCAGAGGATATTTTTAGCTATTTTCTTATGGGGTTTTCCTTTGGTAGATTCAGATTTCTGCGTAAAATTCGATTTTTCTCGTGGCGAATGGAGTACGATTTCAGATTTAGTTTTTTTTTTTGTCATGGTATTAGTGTATATTCCTGTCTGTAGACCTTATGTTGTCAAACTGGTAGCTGTCAGTTGTATTAGTGTACACTGGTGTAAGTAAAAAGAGGGGTAGATCTGCCGCAAAATCCAGATCTGTTAAATTGATTTTTCTTTCGAGAAAAATCAATTTTTGTTGCCCATTGGAAGACGAAAATTGTCAAATTTGGTGTTTTGACAGATCTGGATCTGGATTTTTTTTTACCATATGAAAACCCCATATTTATAAATCTTATCTGGCTTTGGTTTACTGTCTTATTTATAATTTTCAATATTTTTGTTCTGATTTTATGTTCTCTCCACTTAATTCTATTTGTTTCAGCTTTGACCGTAATAAGGTCTTTTCTTATTGAGCTTTTAAAAGACTTATCCATGACTCGACCAAGAAACCAACACTTTTAAGCGAACGTTATAAAAAGAAATACAAAATAATTATTTTTAAAATTGTAAAACACAACTCAAAGTTCAAAGAACACTATTTTACAAAAGTCTGCAAATAATAAAAAAAGTTTCAAAAAAAGGGCGGGCTTTTTTAAATTTTCGAAACTTTCTTTTATTATTTTCAGAATTTTGAAAAGCAGAATATTGAAAAGCAGAATTTTGAAAAAGCAGAATCTTGACCCAGGCAGAATTTTGACACCAACCCGATTCAAGTAGATTAGAATATCTAAGATTTTTATATTATACAAAATCTTTAAATTGGATTTCATTGAATATATATTCCCTTAAAACAAAAACAAAAATAATTCTTATATTTGTGTTTTTCTTCTTCTTAATACAAAAGATAAAGCTAAAAAATCGTCTGTTAGGTTGCTTAACCAACCCCTAAAATGTTTTCATCTTAAAATAAATAACATCGTACGAATTTTCAAAAACTATAAATTTATGAAACAAAAAAAGAACCAATCTTAATTTTTATATGTAGAAATATAATACCTACCTACATTTACATGTTCTTTAAAATTTTGGAAATCAAAGCCAATTTCAAGAATTTAATAATATACACGTGAGGGAATATTTCAATAATTCACTAGCCCGTTTCAAGATATTTTATTTTTTTTTAACACAAAAAATCTAGAGAGAAATAATATAATTCTGTGAAGTTAACTACATATTTAGGTACGCTCAAATCCCTTTTTTATAAATTGAACATTTTGTTCTTGGACCCGTATATAAAAAAAACATAAGTAAGAATGGTATTTGAAAATATTTATTTTAAATTATTATTGCATATATACATATGAATGTAAATATTTAAACTTTTACTCAAGGTAGTTTCATAAAAAAAAGTTATTAAATGGCGGAAAAATATATTAAAAATAAATCTTTTTATTTTAGGCTTTTGGTCATGTCAGCGGATGTCATATTAACCCAGCTGTAACCCTTGGCTTTGTGGTCGTTGGTGAAATGAGCATCCTTAAAGGTGCTTTCTACATAATAATGCAATGTATTGGAGCAATTGCAGGAGCTGCCCTAATTAAGGTTATACTCTTTTGATTTTAAGTATAAAATTAATGTGTGCTAACTGTTTGCATCTTCAGGTCGTCATTCCAACTGAATTGGCTGGCAATACTCTGGGAGTTACTTCGTTCAATGCTAACCTAACTAGTGGACAGGCAATTATTGTCGAAGCTATTATCACATTCATCTTAGTTTTTGTTGTTAAGGGCGTTTGTGATACCCGCCGCAGTGATATCAAGGGTTCTATTCCTTTAGCTGTTGGTCTTTCTATCACATCTGGACATCTTGCTGCAGTATGTCTAAAGCGAATGCCATAATTTTGTTTTCACTAATTTGTTATTTCTTAGATCAAATTGACTGGTGCTAGTATGAATCCAGCTCGTTCTTTTGGACCTGCTGTTGTCATGAGCAACTGGGATGAACAATGGGTACGTAACTAAATTTTTTTGTAAAGTTTCAATTTTGAGAAAATTTGTATAAAGTTATGATTTTTCAATAATGTTTCTTAATTTTCTGTTCTTTCTTGCTTTTAGGTCTACTGGGTTGGTCCAATTCTTGGCGGAATTCTAGCTGGAGTTATTTACAAGTTGATCTTTAAGGCACGTAAAGGTGACGATGAAGCGAACTCCTATGACTTTTAAAATATCTTAAAAGCAAAAATAAGCTAAAATTTAATGTACATACAAAAAAATTGCTTATATATGGGAGTTAATACGCATACACCACCACCATTGAATCTAAGAAAAGAAAAGAGAAGATTTTGCTTTTTTCTCATTTTTGTGAAAATCACAGAAGATGATACCAAATATTTGTTAAAGCTGCAGCAATTGCCAGATATCTATTTCGAACTTAATTTTAATTTAAAAACTCGAAAAAAAAATTATTATTATAATATACTTTTTTTTATTTTGTTAACAAAATTTTGTGTAGAAAATAAGCTTCGGTGTATTTTTGTTAATTAATTGTATCTAATAAATTATTGTTTTTTAAGTTAATTAAAATAATTAAATATCCCCATTGATTTTGAGAACAAATTAATGAGAAAGGATAATCTATGTATGAATTACAATCATTATTGTATTATTAGTATAAGATGACAAAATATATTAAAAGTTTGATTTATTGTGAAAAATTATTTGAATATTGTTTTATTTTAACAACAAAATGGTTCCAGCCTTCCAAGTTTTCGTTTTTTCCTTGAAAATATTATAATGTTTGCAAACAAGGTTTATTTTGATTTGGATTCGTTAAAATCAAATATAATGTCCGTTACCGTTATTAGTGATTAATATAAATAACATAATCTATGTACCCCAGCCTCCTAGAAATATGCAATTTTTTATCGTTGTTAATTTTTAAAGCTCCAATCCTAAATGTACATACATAATTTTTTAGTACACCGATGATTTGAAAAAAAAAAAAGATTGTTTTAGATTGGTGCGTGAAAACTAAAATGTTTTTTTTTTTTTTCAAGAATAGAAGATTATCTTCTTATAATTGCACTTAAAAGTGTTAAAAAGCATGTATTTGTCAGTCTATATTAAACTTCTTTCTATCTGATTTTTTAGTTCGGATTTATAAATTACTATTTTATTTATAAAATAAATGTAATCTTTTTTCGTTCGTGTTTCTAATTTCATTTTGAACCCCTTTCTTACTATGCGCCATTTTTTGGCTTTTACTCAATTTTTGAAATTCCCAATTAAAGCAACAGACCAACCAGGCAAAATTACTTACCTTAATTTTTGTTTGATCCTGAATGGAGGAATCGTTTTTATGGGAGCACGTCTACCAGAAAAGTGACAAGTTTTGACTTATTTCTAAGAAACTTGAACGTTATTATTAAATTAAACTATTCGTATGTTTCAAATATCAATACAAAATTTAAGGTAGTAATTAGATTTGCAACTGCTCAATAAGAGTCATAATTCGGAAACTTGATTAAAAATGCTGGTAGGCTCCTTTGGGTTCTGTTTTGCCTTTCAAAAAAGTAGGTAGTTATAGTTCCAAAACAGAAAAAAGAGGCTGGGGTTGACCCACACTGATACCTTCCCATAGGTTCCCTTTGCAAATCGACACCCGATGTTATTTTTAATAAGCAAATTACCAATTTAAAAAAACATCAGTTATGCAATCAAGGAAAGGCTGTTTGTGTGTTTGCTCTAAATATATGCGACACGAAAAATTCCAACAATTCTTTTGTAGTTTTTTTTTTTTTTGACCTAGAAAAAAAACTGTCGGTTGAATTTTTTAAAAACCTTATTATGGCATTGTGTGTATAGACTAAAATTATTCTTGAGTTGATATCATTGGTTGTTCTCGAGATATTCGAGCCAAAAAATATTTTAAACAATTTTTAGCATTTTTTTTGCAGTTTTGTTGGCCTAGAAAAAAAACCGTTAATTGAATTTTTTTTAACAAACTCTACCAATTATCAACTATAACTTTGTGTGTTAAATAAAACCAACCCGAAGTTAATATCTTTGTGTGTTCTCAAGATATTCGATATTTTTTAACAATTTTTAATGTTTTTTTTTTTTTTTATTTAAGAAAAAACTATGGGTTGACTTTTTTTTTAGGTGTTACCAATTTTTCAATACATCATTATGCATAGATTGAAACCAGGCCGAAGTCGATAGCATTTATTGTTCTAGATATATTCGAGAAACAAGCTATTTTACAACTTTTTTAAAAATTACTGTAATAAAAAAAAACCACTAGTTGAATTTTTCTGAAAATCCTATCTGCCCGTTATGGCCTTATTATCTGTAAAATAAAATTCATTTGAAGTCGATGTCTTTATGCGTTCTCGAGATATCGTGGACGAAAAAAAGCTTCCAAACGCACGAACGTACGTACACAGACATCTCCCTAAAAACAATGTAATCCGGCTCCAGAGACTCCGAAACGTCAAGAAATGTCAAAACTTTCAATTTCACAAATCGGACCGATTACAATAACTTCCAATGGGAAGTTAATAAACACAAGAAGATATACAAAGCCTCTTAATTTACACAATTATTCCATTCACCAGTTATACGAGTAGTTTATAGAACGTATAACAAAACAGAATCATTTTTGAGCCATTTTATTATTAAAAAATCATTTTATAAAATCAAAAAACCTTAAATGTGAAATAATATTTAAGTAGCATACTGCTTACAAGACATAATATTTGCATTTTTAAAAACATTATATAATTGAGCTAATTAACAACTGCAGAAGAATGGGTTAATCTGTGTGCATTGTTCTAGTCCATAAAAGCCAATTCGGCAGCAGAAGACGCACTCCTTTGGAACGATTATGACTGAAAAAAATAAAAGAATAAACCAAATTAAAAATATTTTAACATGCCAATGACAATTCCATACAAAATATGCTTTGATAAAGTTAACGTTTACGGTATATGTATTAATACATAGATAAAGAGGGAAAATAGAAGTCTAGTTTCCAAATTTAGTATGGATATTCAAATACATAGTAAGTACATGGGAGCATGGGACTTGTAAATAATCCATTATTAACTTTGTATCTTTTGAAAGATACCCATTTTTCCGCGGTTCCTTTTTGGCCTTTGGCAAAGGATCAACAAATAATTTTTTTTGTCTAATAAACAGAAATTTTTCCTCTCCTTTGGTCGACAAGCAACCCATCAGCAAAACATAGCCTTTACCGCCTTTATGTCCGCTTAAAATAATTGCTTTTCATCTCTCTATTTTTCTTGCACAATACCATTGCTCTGCTATCGGAACGAAAAAGATTGAATTTACTTTCCTCTGCAAAAGTTACATTAGCCCATTTCACTAGATTCTTTTGTTCCTATTCTTTATAGCAAAATGTTAATAAAACGACATCACGTACTCATAACACTTATAAAATAAAATTATTTTCATCAATACTATGTATCTTATTCCTGTAAAGGAAAGTTCACAAGGGCGTATGAGTACTATTATCTTGGTGCAAAATATTAAAAAAATATTATTATTCTTATATAAAATACATAGTTGATAACATAGAAGGGCTATTTTTACTTTGATATTTCTAACGTTATTAATTAAAAGGTATTGAATATCCATGACTAGCTTCAAATTTAAAAATAGTTATTTGTTTACTGCCAATTTTACACAAAGATCGTGACCACACCATCGCTTTTTATTTAATTAATATAGAGATAATAAGATAATTATTGGGCGGATATTCATTTTAGTTAAAAAAATATAAAAAATCAACTTTTTGTGAACATGAAGAAGAGAATTAACAAAAACAAAAGAAAATTATTTTTGTTATTGTTTTAGTGGACTGTATTGAATTAAATTCAAATGGAAGAATTTTTGCGACCTTTAGTCCAACGCGTTTCGCCCAGGCACGACAGTTGGGCGAAACGCATTGGACTAAAGGTCGTAAAAAATCTTCCATTTGTGAAAATAATATCTTCCATTATGTAATCTAACCAATGAATCAGCGAATTTGTGTCTTCAAATGCTGGCCTCTTCAATAGGATTATTTGTACAATTATTGATGAATTGGTGGAAATTTGGAAACTTTTGCTATGCAAACTTAACTCAATAACTTACTTTTTTTTAGTATAAAGTACATAATGGATTCTATACATTTGGTAAGTCGTTAAGGCTCTTTCAAACCAACGCCGCGACACATTCGTCGCGACAACGAAACATTCGGTAAACAAAATTAATTTACATGGCGATTAATGAGAGTCCCTACACTGGACTGGCGTCATGAACATTCGCATCGCGCCAGTGTGGGGACTCTCATTAACCACTGTTGTGCCATAAATTTGTATTTATTTTTATAATAGGGTGAGTATGTGAAAACACTATAGGTACTCGTAATATTATATGAAGTTGCAATCGAAATGCAATGATAAAATGGTGTGAAATTATGTGCACATTACAGGGACAACTTCATTTTTGTTTTCATTGACGACCGCTAAGTTCATATAATATTATGGAAATAATGGAAATAAGAAAATTTTCAAGAATATTCACCCAAAAATTACATCAGCCTTGATACATATCTAAGTTATGTATATGTTTTGTTTGTCATTTTCAATTTGAATTTTCTTCTACAGTCTATAAGCGCCTTTGTTTAGAATTATTTAACCATTAAAAATCTTAGTCTTTGAACTTGAATAGTAAATTAAAACCACATATTGCCTAATTTAACCATGAAATAAAGAATTTAAATTTTTACTTTTATTAAATACATGTCCATTTTAAATGCAGAGTACTTTTCATTTGCAAATATTTTCCCTTGTTAAGCCTATAGTTTATACATCAATGCGAAGTGAAATCTAAATCGAAATGAAACATCAATAAATCTCCTGTCGAAAGGTTTGCAAAGAAAATAAATTTTTTTTATATTTGGTTTAGATAAGTCCGTTTAATTACATATATTTACTTCGAAACAAATTTCTTGTTTCTTCCTCCTTGTCGCTTAAATAATTGCATTTAATTCTATCGTATTTTTCACCCTGGGAAAAAAGATATTTTTTTGCATGAAAATTTTATTTCGGCTTTAGCTCGAATAAGGTTTTAAAAATTCTGTCAGTCGACCGTTTTAAGGGTAAGCATATCAGAAATCTTTTAGTTTCTAGCATTATAACCGTTACGCTTTTATTTTCAAACAAAAATTATTTCCAGAGAAACTAAGATGCTTAATTACTTAGGCCCTTACCAATAATCAAATTTAGTTATGACTTAAATATTGCAGTGAAATTAACCATAGCGTTATGGATCTTAAATAATTAACTATGCATTATATTCTCAATTTTTTGGAATCAATTCGATATATGGTTCATTATTTATAGTACACGTAAATATTTAGATAATACCATGCACGGTTTATTATTTAGAGCCCATTTCATTATGGTCCATTTTATTGAAATTTTTAAGTGGTAACTGAATTTGATTATTGGTAGGACCCTTAATGTTGGCATACTTATCTAATTGGGGTTGTGTTTGAAAAATGTTATATTCACAAAAATGGGATTTGCATTACAACATACATTTACGGCCATATTATTCACTCAATACATCCAGATTAAAACTTAAATCTGGATGTAAATCATACAAACTCAATGTAAATTCATCTGTATTTAAGTTTAAATCTGGATGTATATGGAGTGAATAATATAGCGGTTAGTAAAAGATTGCACAATGCACATTAACCCCATAATATTGCAAATTTTGAATGAACAACTTAAATGCTACTTAGGCTAGAGTTCTCTTATTTAATGAAGCTATTCCACTGAGACCAACTCGATTTTCAGAATCATTTAATTGATGCTTATTTTATGGAAATACTTTTGCTTAACTCCGTAAAAAATTTTATATTTTTTTTTCTCATGGCACATGCACGAATTGATACTCATATTTTTATATTTCCGTCATTCTAATTAATGGCTCGACCAATTTTATTCAAGTTTTGTAAATTTTATTGTACATGACAACATTTAGCCAGTTCACATTTCTAAGATCTCACTGAGATCTCACTGAGCAAGCTCCGTCAGCTCCACTTCCAATGAGCAGAAGGAGAAACCTGAACAAAATTTCTCCGCTAGAAGTCAAAATCAATTTCCATCTCTTTTTTTTATTAATTAATAATCAACTGCGACACAAAATAATTGAGCAAGCGAATCCGAAAAATATCAGTCTCAGTTTTTTTACATTTCTGAGATTGCTGAGATCTCTGAGATCTCAGTGAGCTTGAGAAACCTGAACTGGCTAATTTTCTCAATATGAAGTCTTCAATTTTGTTTGCAAAAATCAAATATTTCTCGAAATACAACCGTGCTCTGATTACCCAAAATTAAATTTATTGAACGATATCGTATCGATAATACGGATAGAAATAGGTACTGCCAAAATGATATCGTTCGATCGTTTTACCTTATTACCGCTCTAAAAAATTTATTTTATTGATTTTTAAAGAAATGGTTTTAGTGTTTTACTAAATTCTTTGTTTAGGAAGGATAAAACACGTGAAATTTTTTTTGTTCTACCTTTTTAAATGAGAATCAATTCCTAACGGTTTAAGCGAATTTGCACTATTTAAATTTAAAAATACTTGCCTCTGAAAATCCAATTATAATATGCGTTGCCATCTTGAAGAACTAACCGACAAAAGAATGGTGATTTACCGTTATCATCTTTATCTGTAGGCCTTCGCGTAGGAGATGTTGTTGGTCTGGTAGGAACTGGAGTTGACGCAGGCGTTGATGTTTGAACGGTGGTGTTATTATCCGTAGATGTTTGAACTGTGGACGTTGGCTCATCTGGAGTTGAGGTGGTCGATTTATTATATTCCGTAGAAGTCATGAGCACCTCTGTCGTTGTATCCTCATTATTTTCTGTTGTTGAAGTGATTACCTCTGTAGTTGACTCATTAGTATCAGTTGTCGTTTCTGGGAGTACTTCTGTTGTCTTCCCTGAGTCAGCATTCTCAGTAGTTGCTGTGATACCTGGAGTAGATTCCTCAACTGGATTCGTTTCAGTTTGCGTAGATTCAGTAGATTCACTCGACATAGACGTACTATATTCAACATCCTTGAGCGTTGTTGATGATATTTCGTTTGTTTCTGTGGTGGTTGAAGTTGTTAGAGGACTACTTGTTGCAGGTCTCGGAATAGGCATTGGTTCTATATCCTGTGCCATTGAGTTACCAATAGCAACAAGGACTACCAAAAATAATATCACTTTCATCTAGAAATAATCAAAAATATGTCTTAATCACTAGATCCCATTTAACAGGCATGTGAGTTACCATTATTAATTTTATATTTCGCACAGCTTAAAAAAACGATCAATCTCACACCAGAGTCTATTGTAAACTGAACTATACGTCCACCTCGATTGTAAAATTTAAAAAATTATTATAGTTTATAGAATTCACAACACAGTCATCCATCGGTGAGTATTTAATCTTCCATATGTCTCACTTGATTAAATGATTCAATCAGCTTTTTGATGATAAACGTTTGGCGTCTACAAAGGAACAATTCTGATCGGTTCCATAATTCAAAACCAGCTGCATATAGTCATTTCGCACCGATCCAGATCTTTGTCGTAGTATTTCTTTAAATATAGAAATTCATTAGCCCATTACAATTTACTATTGAATAACATGTGGTAAAGGTAATCAATACAATTCCATGTTGTTCCATGGAATTTGAAATTTGATACTTTTGCAGGCATTGTTTGAATTTAAACGAAATGCTAGTGATAGCGTGAATGGGTTCTTGGTGAAAAGAAAAAAAAAATTACAAAAGATATTAAAACTACAGTTCGTGACTTTAAATAGTATTGGAAAGGAAAAAAAAAATCATCATATATATGTAATTGCTGTTTTGGTGAGATAACTTAGCCGTAGGTTTTTCCCGTAACTCTTGGCCTCTTAAGCAAAATTAATTTTGCTCTGGCCTGATGCTGCATCAATCAAAAGTGATAAAAATATTGCACTGAAATTATTTATTTATCCTATCCTATTTTAATATTATAAATGCGAAAGTTTGTTTGTCTGTCTGTTTTTTCCTCTTAAGAGGCCTCCACCCATATTTTCGATAAAAGTGGAAAATTGGCAAAACGGTTGCATACGGATCTTAGCCCTGGAACCACGTATTGCCAAAATTTAAACTGCATATGAAAGACTGATATCTTGGCTTCCAAATGTTCGAGCTATTTTGTTTTGAATTTTGGTTTTTGTTTGTTTTATTCAAAAATTCCGATGACAGGTTTCGAGAAATTACGAAAAACTGCCAAATGCTTTCAGACCGATCTGAAAACAGGAGAGGGGTAGTCGTATAATATATATATATTTTTAAAGGTAATAAATAGGGCTTCCATTTGTTCGTGACTGATTTTTGAACTTAGGCACCATTTTTGAATTATAAGCTTTTGAAAACAAGTAAATTTTCTAATTTTTAATAGTGTTTTTGAATAACTAAATATAATACGAATAGTACAAAACTTTTTTAAAATGATGTACATATTCTAATAATATAATTCAATAAAAAAAACAAACGTAAAAACCTTCTTTTTATTAAAAAATAATACGTTTTATAAAAGTCTTTTTTTTAATAAAAAGTCGTTATTTTCAAATATTTCGAAATTTTAGTTCTTCAAATCGCCATAAGATGGTTTTTATTCGAAGATCTATTTATGTACGTGTAATTGTCAAGAGAGAGGAGAACCAAGGAATATTATTTATGAGTTGCAAGGTTGCAACACAGATGCAAAAAAAAGCCAGACGAATGTGAGTATGTGTGAGTGATTGCTTAGAAGGGGGTGAGCGACGTGAATATTTTTGTTGTGCTTTGTTTTTTTTTTTTTTTGTTGCTGTCGTTATTTGGTCCTATAAGGTATAAGGATAAGTATATGTGTAATGGCAGTGGCACGCTTTACACACAAATGTTGCTGAGGGTGGTGTGAGTGATGTGATAATGGACAGAGCTCAGAAATAACAACACGTAAGTAAAATGTAAAGGATAATGAGAATAGATTTTGTGTGTACATATTTGAGAGCTTTACACAATGCGATCGAAGGGTGGTGTGGTAGGAGGGCTCAGTATGTAAGTAAGTATCTAATGATTGTAAGAAGAATATGAAATGTGAAAACTGATTATTGTGAAGAGTGAATTTATAATGATCATTGAATTTTTCATTTAAAAAAAATAATTTGTGATTCTTAGATTAGTAGGTAGATACAGTACAGTGAACATTGAGAAACATATAAAATATAAACCTTTAGTGGAGTGAACCAAAAAAAAAATATTTGAACGTAACTAAATTTCATATAAAAAACCGAAATAAAATAATATAACTCAAAAAGATCAATTTATGGTACCTACCTACTTCTCTAGAAAATTTTCCATTTTTATTAAAATTGTTTTTTTTTTTTGGCAGTATGTATTTATTTTTTTATTGTAACTATGTTTGTATACAGGATGATTCACATAAGGTGTGAGAAAAAGCTAGAGCGTGAAGGTTTAGTTGAGACGAAAAAAATCGTATGGGAGTGGAGTCTCTTTCCCCCTGTTTAGGCGAGCAATTTTCTAAAAAAATCGAAAAATTAATTTTCAAAATAAAAATTTTGAAAAAATAATGAAAACAATTGTGTTCAAACTAATTTTTTTTTTTTTTCAAATTTTACGTTGTTAACTAATATTTTTGTTTTTAATATTCTATGCTCCTATCGATTTCTAGTCAAACACCAAAAACTGGATCTTTAAATGTCTCTGGGTCTTTAAATGTTTTTGACAAAATTGAAAATAACGAAATCCACTTTACTATGTAATTAATTATGCTGGAAATATGAGCTTTGGAAGAACAAAATAATGGATGGATAAGTCGAATTTAAGGGAAACTTTACCTTTGTTATTTTCAATTTTCTCAAAAATTGGAATATGTTTTGCAATCTGGTTTTTAGTGCTTGACTGAAAATTGATGAGAGTATTGAATATAAAAAACAGAATTATTCCTTAATAACGTAAAATGTTGAACAAAATCAGTTTGAACACAACCCTTTTTTTTTCAGAAATTTAACTTTGAAAATTAATTTTTGAAAAACTGTTCACTAAAACAACTTAATTTAAAAACTAAATAAAAGAAGAGATTTCTGGCTTTACAAAAGAGTATAGCATGTCGTTATAACGGTGAAAGTTTGTTTTTTATTAATTTTATCTGTTTTAAGTCATTTTTTTTAGAAAAATTTCCCTCCCGTTATTTTTAATTTTCTTAAAAGCTAAAATACAATTGAGCATTTTGTTTTCAGTATTTTACTAGGAACTAATAAGAGTATAGAATATTAAAAAAAAAACTATTACTTAGTAACGTAAAACTTTGAAAAAAAAATATTTTGAATATTTTTTTCATTATTTGTTCAAAGTTATGAGTTTGAAAATTAATTTTTCAAAAACAGTTCTCTCAAATAATTTGAATTAATAGCCCAGGAAACAAAAACATTGCTCCATACAAACTTCTAAATGTTGGTAATAGGTTTCATACTTACATATATTATACCTTATACAATTAAACAACTTTTCAGAAATATCCCCAACTGTGGATGTTGAGGAAAAAATAAATAACGGGATTTTAGTGCGAATATTTTTTGATTTTTCGGGAAATCTTTATTTTATTAAAATGCCTATATCTTAAAATCTAATTTGTGTAGAAAATATTTGTATACACCAAATGATTAACAATTGTTTATTCTTAAATAATATAATATAAAAAAATATATATTTATGGCAGAAGCTTCTTAAAAATTCAGAAAATGTCAAATATTTGAAGACAAATCGTAATGGAGGTTGGTTAAGTTAGGTTTTATCGTAAACTATTTAAATAAAAAATAATTAAAACTATGCATTCTTTTAAGTAACAAATTCTACAGAAAACCTCAATTTTAGAATTACGCAGAAAAAAGAAGATTTCGAATATAGGTACCCTTTTTTGATAAAAATCTTAATTATGTGAATTGAGGCTAACGTTGTGACCTGCTTCCTATTGTCCATGCTTTTACTTGATGCAATATCATCTCAGCTCTTTAAAGAAACGTAATGTGGTTACAACATAGTGATTGCTAACCTGCAAGTTTAAGCCTGGCTGGGAAATTCTTTGGAACCAACAAATTAGGGATATTATTAAATAATATTTTATTAACTTATTCATTGATTAAAGTTATGTAAGAACTTATATACAAGCTCTAAGCAAATAAAATACTGACAAAATTATATGTTTTAACTCAAACATACATACGCAAAATAAAATGGTAAACACAAAAAAATGTATTCTTGTTTTATTAAGTGCCTTTAACCATTCAACATTAATAGCAAAAATTGTAAACACTTGTTAAATATTTCCCTTTTTCAACTTTTAATTAAAATTTGTCAAACTTATCACTTCTATATACGAGCAAATGCTATATAATCTTAAATTGTATTTTATTTTGCAGCATTTGAGATAATTTGGAAGTTTGTGAAATGTACCAATATTATTTTTTTGTTGGGCATTCAAATTTTTTTTCATGATCCCTTAAGAATTAAATCAAAATTAGATTATGAATAAATTGGCTAAATTAAAACCTGTTAAATAATCCATTTAAGCCATAAACACTTTAAAAAAATTGTAAAAATGTTTACTTTTTTGACTTTTGGTAGAAATTTAACAATTTTAACGGTCTACATAAAAAAACAGTAAGCAGCCTTAGAACTAGTTTATTTTTGCATCATTTTAGATGTTTTTGAAGTTTTAAACATTAACCATTATTTTTTTTGTTTTTTTTTTTTTTACAAAAACCATTTTTTTAATGGTTGTTTTCTTGAATAAATTCAAAAAATTTTTTGAAATTTCATTTTTTTTTTTAGTAAAAACTGCAAAAATTCAGTTTTTATTTTCGATTCTTCAACGCATACTAATAATTTTAACAATTTCAGTGCATAATATACAAACAAACTTGTATGCACTATTATGCCTTACAAAATTTTGTATCAGTTGAGATTTTTTGTAAGTTTTTCACATATACCATTATATTTTTTAAATTTTTTGAACTTATTTTTTTTTTAAATTCCTTTATGGGTTAAATAAAAATTGTTCCAAAACTGTCAGCAAGAATAACTACAAAAATGTCTCAAACGATGCAGAATTAAATACGGAAAAAGTTTGTGTTTTTTTTTTCTAAAATTTACTTCATTATTCCACTGTAATAGTAAATAGTGTAAAAAATTTTTTAGTTTACACTTTTGCAAACTTTTAAATACAAATAGACCAAGTTAACGGTATTATATAAAAAAAATGTCTACCAACTTGTAATAAATTTAACACTACGCCGTTTAAGATATTTTTCAATTTTCTGAAATGCACCGTTAGATTTTTTTTCCATATACATTAATTTTTTTTTACGGCTTTGCTTTAAATATAATATATTTTTTTTTACAGAAAGGTAAGGGGAAGAAGCTTGAAAAATATACCAAATGACGCAGAATTTGATATTGATAGTGGCTGTATTTATTGTTTTTACTAAAAATAGTTATCTATTGTATTTTTATGAAAAAAAAACGCAAACAAATGTTTAAAAAATAAAATTTTAAACTTTCAATACAAATCTTTCCAACTTAAGGGTACTATAGACAAAAAAAAGTTCAAAATCTTGTATAAAATTAAATTTCCAATTATTTGAGATGCTTTGGAACTTTTTTAAATGTACCGTAATATTTTTTTTATTTTTTTTTGTTTAACCTATTTTTATTTTTTCAAACACTGATTGCAGGAATTCCTCAACAGTTAGAAGCGGGGATAATTCCTTAAATACTCCTTTAAACTAGTTCTACAACCCTACCAAATTTCAAACCCATTACCAAAATTTAGAAGTTTTGCACGAAATTCCTGGGCTATAAAAATAAAACAAAAGAATTTATTTCTGGCTTGAAAAAAAGTAGGTAGGTATAATATGATAGGTATTGTGAGTGTTTTAGTTGTTTTTTAATGACTTTTTTCTATTTCAATATACCTATTTTGTTTTTAGAAAATTGCCCCTCCTGCCCAAACGGGAGGAAATAGACCCAACTCCCGACCTAACGATTTTTTTCTTGTCTCAACTCAACCAACATGCTCTAGCTTTTTGACACACCTAAGGTGAGTCCCCCGCACTAACCTAAATACGTTTACGATACCTATTAGGTATCGTTTTTTAAGTAGGTAGGTACCTATCTATCTACCTACCTACTTACCCTCCTAACTTTTTTATAATGAGGATATATATGTATTTATTTATTTCCTAAAGAATAAGTGCTCTCTTTATGTAGTTAGGTAGTAAATACATACATATTAGGTATAATAATTCATAAGTAGAGGAACCATAAATATACTTTTAAATCAGATATAATTATTTGTAGCTACAGATACATATTTATGTTCCCTACTTTACTCGTAAAATTGATTCTAGGTAGCAATTATACAAAAAAAATCTTGAAACCACACTACAAAATAAACACCCTGAAACTATAATGATCACCTTCCAAAAAACATATCAATATCCTAAAATCTGAAAGCGTTCAATTTCAATGTCGCAAAAAATACCCCATCCACATAAAATGATGATCTACAAATACTATCAAAAGGTATTTGTAAGTTTGTTATAGATAATGCCAAAGAAAAAATACAACACAAAAAGCCTCACAGCAGCGCACCACAATGTATAAGGAAAAAATTATATTCCTTTCCTACATACCTACAAATGCATTCATAAACACTGCCTAATAAGAAGACAAAAAATACGACAGAAAAAACTCCACAGACAGCGCGCAGCCATACCCAAGAAAAAAAATGATGTTCCCTTTTCAACACACAAATACATTTAAAACAAAAAAAACTCCCTCTCCCAAAAAAGAGAAAGAGTTTGTTCGAAGGTGTTGAGGTTCGAGTATGAGCTTTATTATTTTTCATCTTTTTCGAAGTTACCGATCTTAGAATCTGAGTTCGAACTTTTGGGTGGAGGCCTCTTAATCTCTGAAAATACTTAATTGATTGTAATGAGAATTGGTAGAGCGAGAGCTCTGAACATGAGGATGGACATAGGCTACTTTTGTTTTCAAAATTTTCAAGAGTTTACCAGAAAAGAGTTAAAATATATAAAAAAGGGATAAATTGTTTGAAATGTCAGATATTCGAATATAAAAATATCAAAAAACAATTACAAAAGTATTTTATAATCATAAAGTTATTTAAACATGCGATGCAAGGCGAGCACGGGCCTGCTAGTAATTTAATATAAAATCTAGTTAAATGAGTGAAAATTAAAAATAACAGTAGATAATTTGGCTTACAATTTAAACTAAGGATTCCAAAAATATAATATTGCTTGGCTTAAAAAAAAATGTAAAACTTTTCGTTGTTTTAACTATTCCAATTTGGTGACCTTTCTCCAATGTCTGGCTATCTTTTAGCCCTAGACTACAAGCGCAAGTTTGTGTTATTCAGAAGGGGAAATGGGTTCGTAATAATTTGCTTTTTAAATATCACCCGTTCTGATTTCTTTAATAAAGAACAGAATGTAGGTATACATACATATGTACATTATGTATATATGTATGATAATATTGTTAGAGAAAAAAAAAATTAAAAATACTGCCTTTTGTTTGATTTTTTTTTTTGGCAAAATTTAAAAATACGATATTATTTCTACTAGCCGGAAAATAAAATGAGATAAAACTATAACATAATTGGGCAAATCATTTTCGAGGTATACTTGAGTATTCAAAAAATAAGGCTATGTGTTCAAAAATCTCAAAAGGTTACTTCCGTTATGTATTTTTTTGCAAAAACTTTAGATGCATGTATTGCATTTGAAAATTAATCACAGCCATCAAATCTTTGTTCCAAAATCAAGTCCATCCTCCCGTTCTAGACTTTAGGCTTTCGCTCCTTGTCTACCGTTTTCTTGGAAAACCAGTAATCCCGCTTACCAAAAGCATGCGGTGGTAAAAATCCGGAATGAAAACAAAACATTTCAGACTTTTAGCAAGGTTAGGTTAGGTTGGAAGGGGTGGTGATTCGGCAAAAACCACGCCATCTCACTCGGATCTCATTGGATCCATTGCGCTCCCCAGGATTTAGGTTGTATAGGTAAGGTAGGTAGGGTGTGTTTGTAGGCGGGAAGTGGTAAGAAGTGGAGTGGGTGGAAGTTTAGGTTTAAGGAGCCTCCCTGAACCATCCTGAATTTCGGATGAATTTCAGGATGTTTTTGAGAGGCAAGTTTGAGATGTCGCCCAATTCGTCGAAGAAGTATTCTCCGAGGGCAGCTTTCCTGATTTTGTTAGGCTGGGGCATTCACAGAGGAAGTGATAAGAGCCCTCTTCTGCCTCTTCGTCCTGACAACCTCTACAGAAATCAGATGTGCTAATGTCCATTCAGTTCATGTGGGTTCCCAATGATTTGTGCCCTGTTAGTATTTCAATAAGGAGGTTTAGTTGAGGCCTGCTTATCTTGAGTAGGTATTCTGTTTTTTTTCCTAAAATATTTGGCCACAGATTCCTTGAAACCCGACAAGTGTCCAGTGTTGACCACCTATCATTTGCGGCTGTAAGAAATTTCTGGTGGATATTATTCTGGCTTGGACCCGTTTTTGGCCAGTTCATCCGCCATTTCGTTCCCGTATATATACCACAGTGTCCTTGGATCCAACAAACGGTAACTGTAGTATATATACCACAGTGTCCTTGGATCCAACAAACGGTAACTGTATTTGTTGCATTGAGAGACCTCAGATCATTACGGGAGCGTTCTACCAGCTTTGATTTTGTGGCGATTGAGGTAATGGCTTTAATTGCCGCCTGGCTATCTATGAAGATGTCGATATTTCTATTAACTACTTCATATGTGGCAAGATGTTTTGCGGCTTCACAAACGGCTAGTACTTCCGCTTGGAAGACACTGCAAAAGTTTGGCAGCTTTACTGATATGTTTATGTGTGGATTATCTGAATAGATGCCTGACCCTACCTCTTCATTTGTTTTAGATCCGTACTGACACATGATTTGCATTTATAATGACCCTGTTTTCTTTCCAGAACTCCCTTGTTGGAATATCTGTTAGAGCCACTGGGTTAAAATCTATGTGCGGTGAAATGTAGTTCGTATGCATGTCTATGTCAGTGAAGTTCGTTATAGTTCTATGACCGTAATGGCCCCTTTTCCAATTATTGCACTGCTTAAGTCTTAAAGCACTTTTGACTTTTAGCAATGTTGCTGATAAATTCAAAGCTTCACGGGGAGAATTTCCACATTTCGAGGATCTAGAGCACACACCAATAGAACGCAGTGAAAATTTTCAACTTTTTCTCACACAATCAATTTGTTACTTTTTAAAAATTTAAGATTTAAGATTGTTTACACTCAGTCACGTTAATAGATAAATTTATCTTAATTTTCCATTTAATCTTTCTTATCACATTGTCGAGCCAAAAGTTTCCTTAAACAGAAAATAAACAAGTGCATTTTTTGTGGAGTTAATTTTTTGATTTCAAAAGAAATTATCTTATGCATTGTTTTTTTCCCTTAAAATTCCTCCCAAAGTTTCAATATGAATACATAGTATATTTCCAAATGACTGTCATTTTCCAATTCAATCTTTTATTGCGAAAATTGTATCCTTTTCCAAACGAATGCTTTTAAATGCGTACAAACAATGATGGAAAGAAATGTGTTCCAATTTTAAATAGATACTAAAAATAATTCTCTTGAGATCTTTTAGATCACTCAAAGAGAATCTTCATATGGGTTTTCATTTTCTTTTCGATGCTATATTTAGCGTTTCGAAGGAATTTCCGAATCAGTTTTTCACTAGAATCTCATAAGAGTAGTACATAAAAATCTGAAAAATTTTATTCGACGAGAAAGAAATTTAATTTTTCACAAAAAAAAAAAAAAACCTAAAAGTGTTAAAATGGTCTTAACTGAAATAACAGGATTCTTTCCGGAATATTACTTGAATTTGCGAAATATTTGCAAAGAAACTGACATTGAAAATATTTCTCAATGTACAAACGACAAGGATCGCATGGAATATATTGATAGACTGGAATTTGTTCGCAGTAATGACCTTAAAATTGAGCGTACTTTTAAGGGGAAAAATAGTTCAACTGCTGCTGCTTTAAAAGAAAAGGGCAATGAAGCATTTAAGGCTATGAAATGGCTGGAGGCTATGGTGTTGTACTCGAAAAGCTACATTGCTTTACCGGATGACAAAAGTAGGTATATATTTATGAGGTTAATTCTTCTGAAAATTTCCAAATTGAGGTTATGACTGATTTCATGAAGCTTCTGAAAAAGCCATCATTTTGGCCAACCGATCTGCAACACTTTATCATATGTCAAAATATGACGAAACTCTTTTGGACATTCAAAGAGCTATGGAATATGGATATCCCAAAGAATTGGTTTACAAATTGTACGAAAGGCAAGCTAGATGTCATTTGGCGAAGAAGAATTTCAGTAGTGCCTTGCTATCGTTTCAGTAAGTTTTGTGTTATTAAATTAATAACCTATAGCACAGGAACTATAGAACTAGTGAAAACAAGATTCGATAAGCTTTTTTTTTTTAATTTGATAATAAAGTGCGGAAAGAAACGGTGTAAATAACATAGCTTTACTTTTTTATTTGTTTATTAAATATTTAATTCAGTACTAAACTAAATAACTAAGGGCCATTTGCTGAAGTTGAACATAAGAGCTTATGTGACAGTTTACGCTGAGGAAAAAGTAGAACATAAGCGTTTAAGTTGAACATAAATATTTAAGTTTCGTTTCAGCAAATGGGCCTAAACAAAATAAAACGGACTGATGTCTAACTTTGCATTTTATCGATCGACAAAGTTTTAAATGTAAGCGTATTATGCCCCAGCTCTTTCCTACCGATGTATATTTTGTTCTTTTATTTCTTAAATAATCGATTTATTTAATTTCCTATCTGAGAGACTGTTTTTTTTGATTGTATATAAAAATGAATCTCTTTTTGTGTTCGTACGCGCATAACTCGGCTAAACATCATCCAAATTGGTTGGGAAATTTTTTGTTGGATTTGTATTAAACCAGATTAATACACAACCGCGCCGAAAATTTGAAAATTTGACCGAAAATTAGAAAATTCGAACGGCAAAACCAGAAAATCGTAAAAACGTCTTGAAATTTCAAACTTTCTGAATTTATTTTTTTTCCTACGCGCATAACTCGGCTAAACATCGTCAATTGGATGGAGATTTTTTTTCTTGGATTCTTGAAAATTAGAAAAGTTAAATTAATCCACATATTTTCTGTAATACTGAAATAATGTGCTGGTATACAATATTAAAATTAATTAAAAAAAATATATTGGTACATTAAAGTTTTGAAATAATGTGAATATAGTGACATATAGACACAAATGACAGAATGCTAAAACATTTAGTTCCAATTGTACAAACTAAGTTCAATTTATTGATCAGTGCTTCAGCAATTTTAACTCCACCGATTTCGCTGTATTAAATTGATGTTCAACGTTGGCTCAAAGTTCAAGTATGTGATAATAACCAATCACCATGCTTAAACGATCATTGAACCTCACAGTTGAAATAGTGAACTAAGTTCTTACCAACTAAAGCCTTTACATATACGCTGTTCCCGTTCTTTATAATCTTCTAAAGGTGTTTAAATAATGTTAATTAATAAAAGTAAAAAATAAAAGCCAACAAAAGAAATTAAAGCTATATTTTATGGCACTGTTTTTATTATTGTGAACAAATTATTTTTCTTTTCATTTTCATTCTTGAGATTTAACTCATTTTGTATATCAAAAACAGAAATACGTTAATTTTTCTGATTCATTATCAACTATATTGATAACCAACTGTATCCTATTTTTATTATGTAAATAATAATATTGCTGTCTCCACCTTTACTTTTACGATTATAATAGGTACTGCATTACGCACAAATCATTGTTGTTGCAGAGGGCGGATGGGAGGCGCAGTGGCAGCATTTGCCCTTGCTTAAGCAAATGTTCCACTTCCGCACTGACTGCATTTTTAATAAGGCTCTTCACATAATGATTCATGAATGCAGTCTTTTTGTAGATATATTATGTGAGTCAAGATCAATAACATTGATGAAGGAATTCCATAAATTTTATAAAAACGTTGAAGTTGGTCACTGAATATGAGCACTTATTTTTTAATTGAAAATAGGCTTTTCGTTTAAAGGTAAGATAAGGCATTTGTGAAAAAATTTAGAAGACTCTGCGACTGCACATATCTACCTTTTATTTTCTTTATTTTCGTGTTTATTTCGCGCTCAATATAATTGCTCAGAAAACTCAAAAGTTGAAATTTTTGTCAATTTTCCTTTGTGAACCTGGTTTAATTTAATTAAATTTATTTAATTTTATTTCATTCATACGAAAAGTATACTTCTTCCCAGGTGTGAAAATATAATTAAATTGAAGAAGAAATTTGTTTCGAAACAAAAATCCGTTAAAAACATCCGATACTGCAGCCCTATAGAATCTATAACGGGCATATTATTCACTCAATATACATCTAGATTTAAACTTAAATCTGGATGTAAATCATACCAGTTGAATGAAAATTCATCTGGATTTAAGTTTAAATCTGGATGTATCGATAGGTATTAAATCCTACTTCTGGCACAATTCATCTTAAAATTCAGACTCTAAAAACTTATTTAAACTTTTTTTTGCAATTGAAGGGTCCAGGGGAAAAACGGCACAAGTCCATTCGAAATGATTCCGAGAAAAATGGAAATATAAGTTAACTTAATTATGTATATACCTACGCTGAATTAATAGGGAAATGAAAAATTAAAAAAAAAACAGTCCTGTAATACAGAAGGTTTTAAGATCTTTAAAATAATTTTAATTTTATTTCATGAATATTAACATTTAATACAATTATTTTAGTGAATATAGTATGTGACTTATGGCATTTTCCATTGTGATCATTATAATATCAGGATTATAGTACTTTAGTAAGAAAAAAAAAGAGGCTGGGTCTGATCCACACTGATAACTTCCCATTGGTTCCCTTTGAAACCCGACACCCGATGTTAATTTTTATAAAAAAAATTACTAATTAAAAATCCTCGAAAAACTTATCAGTTTCGCATTCAAGGGAATACCAAAGTTGGACTGTTTGCTCTAAATAAATGCGACACGAAAAATTTCAAAAATTTAGAGCAGTTTCTTTTGCAGGTTTGTTGGCTTAAAAAAAACTGTCAAAGGAATTTTTTTTACAAAAACCTTATCAATAGTTTATAGTATTGTGTGTAGACTAAAATTATCCTGGGGTTGATATCATTGAGTTTTTCTCGAGACATTCGAGCCGAAAAATATTTTTCTACAATTTTTTGCAGTTTAGAAATCGATATCTCTATGCGTTCTCGAGATATCGTCGGCGAAAAAAAACTTCCGAACGTACGAACGTACATGGTTTACAGACATCTTTCTGAAAACAATGTAATCCGACTCCAGAGACCTCGAAACGCCGAGAAATGTCAAAAATTTTCAATTCGACAATTTGTTTTGCATAATGCAACAAAAGCCTAGGGTGTATAAGCTTAGTCGAGACAAGAAAACATCCCACAGAAGGGGTCTTTTTCCCCCTGTTTAGGCGGTATATAGACAATGTACTCAAAAAATGGCTTGAAATAGAAAAAATTCAATGAAAAAAAACAAAGACAAAACTAACAATGCCATGCTGTACCATATTTTAAAGCCAAAAATCCATTCTTGTATTTTTTTTTTAATTCAAATAATTTTAGTGAACATTTTTTGAAAAATTAATTTTAAAACTAAAAATTAAAAAAATCAAAAAGTTTGTTTAGACTATTTTTTTTTTTTTTTTTTAATTTTACGTTATTAAATGCTATCTTTGTTTCTAGTTTTCAATGCTCTTATTAATTTTAATTTTAAATAAGCTATTCTTTTTTTTTGAGAAAATTGAAATAAAGTCTATGGACTTCTGCCATTTTTCCATATAATATTTTGGACTTGAGTCGTTCTTCGGCAGCACGGCATATTTTTGAATGGTTTTCATTGTAGAAAAACCATTTTCATCATAAAGTACTCGCAAAAAGCTACAAAATGTCATCATTAGTTTAATTTTGGAAAAAATATGGACTTGTGCCGTTTTTAAAATTTCACAATTCTACTATGTAAATTTAACTTCTTAAAATTTAATATACATCAAAGCCATTACAAATACATAGTCATATTCTTAACCTAACGAGTAATTTCATGCGCCTCGGTTAGTGGATTTTTTATTAGTAATTTTGTATTCAAAACACACGTTTATCATTGATGTACAATTTTATTTTCTATTGATTGATTGCCATTGCGTATTTCTATTTTGAATGCTTTTGACTGACCAAAGACTTTGAAAAATTTTATTTTGTTTATGTACGTAGAAAAACTGTTTCCACATTAGACGATGCAAAACTACCCCAAGATAAGAAGGCTAAAATGAAATTTGATGCTGTTGCGATGATAACAATGCTCCAGAAGGATCCAAAAGCAACAAAAAATGCTGATAAGTGCAAGAAAGAAATATCCAGTCCTAGTATTCCAGATGAAAAGGCATTCACAAGCTCGGCTATAAGAATCGACCAGAACAAAGATGAGGGGAGGTTCGCTAGAGCTGGTCGCGATATTAAAGTCGGTGAAGAGATTCTAGTGGAACACCCTTTTGCGGCGGTGCTGATTGAGAAATTTTCGAAAACTCATTGCGAAAATTGTTTTATAAGGTATCGAAATAATTCAAAATGGAACATAATGAAATGGTCAGTTTGTTAAGTTGGAAATTGTTTTAGAACTGTAATACCCTTGGCATGCCCTAATTGCTGTGACGTCGTATACTGCTCTGAAAAATGCTTAAAACAAGCTGGTGAATCCTATCATAAGTATGAATGTGGACTGTTGGAAACTATTTGGCGTTCCGGTGCGTCTGTAAATTGTCATCTTGCTCTAAGAATCATCGCTAGTCAACCATTGCAGAGTTTCAAAAAAATCAAGGATGATATTGATGGTTTACTGTCGATCGAAGAAATAAAGAAGTAAGTTAAAACTAAGTGCATGAAGTTAGGTAATTAATTTGTTACAATTTTACATCGATAGATTTTAACTTATGGCATTTCCTATTTCGCAACAACAATTCGATACGCTTTTGGTTTTGATTTTGAAATCAAATTCAGAGCAATATTTTCTTCTTTTTTAACTTTAACTTAAGTCTTAACTTAACTTAACTGGATAGAAAATGAAGATGGTTTAAAGAAGGGTCAACATTTTAAAACAAAATGTTTGCCCTGCTTTTTGGCAATATTTAAACAAGAAACTGATTGTTCTCATTAATGTCAAGCGAAAAATTTATATTTTATTTTAAAAAAAATATTTAAAATCATCTGCAACATTATGTTCCGGACTATTACACTTCTGTCTATAAAATATTTTTAATTTCAAAACTTTCACAGATTACCAAAACATGACTACAGGTGTGTGTCACATTTGGTTCGTCATGAAAATGGACGAACAGCATCAAACTTTTTCCAACATGCTCTTATGGCCCGTTTTCTTACCAAATGTCTTCAAACATCTGGTTACTTTGGAAAGTCAGGCAGTCCTGAGGATATCCTTCTAATAAGCTCTCTGATTTTGCGGAATTTGCAATTCATTCAATTCAACACTCACGAAATTTCCGAACTTCATACGTCGAAAACTAATCAGACTGAAAAGACAGTGTTTATTGGCGGAGGTATTTACCCAACTTTGGCTTTATTCAACCACTCATGTGACCCTGGTATTGTAAGGTAAATAAAAAGCTTATTCTCCTATATAGAATGAATAACACGTCAAATTTGATTTAAAGATTCTTCCGAGGAACAACAATCCATGTTAACACCGTCAAGTCAATCGAATCTGGACTTCAAATATCTGAAAACTACGGGCCAATGTACACACAAGAGAACCGTGAGGACCGCCAGGCAAAACTAAAGGATTTGTATTGGTTTGATTGTACTTGTGATGCTTGCTTAGAGAATTGGCCTCGATTTGAAGAAATGAAGGTCGATGTTATTCGGTTCAGGTGCGATGCGGCAATATCGTGTAGAGCCATAATTGAAGTTCCGGTGAATTGTAACGATTTCATGGTGAAATGTGTGCATTGTGGACAGAGTACCAATATTTTCAAGGGATTAAAAGTTATGCAGGTAAAGATCAAAATTGGTATTAACCTATCTTTATATTGAAACGATTTATAAAACTATGATTTACTCTCAGGATACGGAACTTATGACTAGGACTGCTAAACGTTTGTATGATGTTGGTGAATACTCGAACGCTTTGAAGAAATATATTGATTTGCTGAAGATAATGAACGAAGTGTTGGCACCACCATTCCCAGATTATTGTCACTGTCAGCAAAGTCTGAGGGACTGCTTTTTACACTTTGGAAATTCATATGATTTGGAATAGAGTACTTACATATTTATTTCGTAATAAAGTTGAAACAATTCCTTTATATACATATCATTACTTACGATTCATATAATATTTCTCTTTTAAGAAAGTTACATTAAGCCAAATTTAACCGTATTTCCTAAAATTTTTAAAATGCTCCGTTATTTATTACAGTAAAACCCGCTTAAGAGAAAAACCCGCTTATCTGAAACACTTTTTTCAACCCCGAGTATATTTTTCGACCAATTACCATTAAAACACTCCGCTTAAGCGAAACTCGCTCAAGTGAAAAACCGGATATCTGAAACATATTTTCAGTTCAATTTCATTTTCACCATGAAAATGACATTTGAATTTCTGACTCTCTCACAAACTTTTACATTTACATTTTATAAACAAATTGCTTTGTACTCTTAAACAATTACCCAAAACTACAATTCAGATATAGCTTAAGAGGTATACGTATTTTGACATTTTATTTAAAAGAAAATTAAATTTTCATAATTCAAAGATAAATATAACTGTTTCTAGCATTATTTTTAGATCCGCTTAAGTGAATTTCTTTTCACTTATCCGGACTCCGCTTAAGTGAATTTTTTTTTACTTAAGCGGGGTTCGTTTAAGTGAAAAACCCGCTTAAGTGAAAGAAAGACTGTAACATTTGACTGTTTGACGGGTTTGACTGTTTACGAAATTGTGAGTCGCCTTTCTTATTGCATATGTATGTATAAATATCCTCTTAAGGGCTTAAGTGACATTATTGTATAAATTTAAACATATAGGAGTTGAAGGACCCTTGATTGTAGGTACTTTATACCGTTTTTGAAAATCAATTGGAAACATTTCAGTTTGATATAAATAAAATTGTCACTCACCCCCTTCTTCATAGAATTATTATAAATTTTATTTTAGATCGAGAATAGATAAATGCCAATTTATAACAGTTATAACAGTTTTTTTTTTTCCATTTAAAGTGGGTTTGTATTACTGACCTCCATTTTAAAATGAAAAGCAAATTTACGAGGCTTTATTATAAAATTAACATAAGCAAACTGTTACAATTTGGCCTTGTGTCGTTTTCAAGGATAATAGTACGGGAGCTAGCAACGACGTCAAAAAAAAAGAACTCAAAAAGTCCCGATTTTTTAATATTTTGTTCCCCCCACTACAACGGTTCGAATGAAGGGAATTTGGCTGGTGGGAGGTGTTGCGTTTTCCTGGGAGCGCACCTTTTCTAACGTTAAAAAATTGATTTTCAAAGTCATTTTAACAGTCTTCATTTTTTTTTGTTGAGTTCTAAAAACTGTTCATAATATGAATATACATGCCTGGCAGGTGTTAAAAAACAATGGCAGCACTTACAGTTATGTAATATAGTAGTGAGAGGGACAAAATATTAAAAAAACCAGGACTGTTAAAATTCTTTCTCAAAAACGTTGCTAGCTCTCGTACTATAAGATTTCCATTTCCAGCTTGAGCAAATTTATAACAGTTTTATTTATAAATGTAGGTATTGTTTATGTGGCCTCGGAGGGTCACTGAGGACCCTCCGCCGGTGTCCATACTAGGGGCACCCATTGTTTTTTTTTAGGTCGTTCGAAGCGCCCAGTTTTAATGACGAAAAACTTTTATAACTATTTTAAATTGACATTAATTTCTCTACTCTCGTCGATACTTCGCGATATTCACACTAAAGAATGTTTTTAATTCCATCAAAAAAAAATTCTCAAAAAATAAAACAATGAGTGGATGTTTTTTTGATCCAAAAAAAATATTTCTTTTAATATTGATAAAATAAATAAATTTGTTGGCACAAAAGCTTTTGAAGAACTATGGTCTAGTGTTTGCAGCAATGGAGGGGACCTACATTATTGCGGAATCCGAACGGCTAATGTGAGCGGCACTTTTCTATGACAAGAGATACTCTTGGAGGTTTTGTCAATTCCTCGCAAGAGGCAGTAGCCGTTGTATTTAAAAATTGTTAGCGTAGCGAGGCTGGGGATCGAACCTAGACCTTTGGCATGGAGGTCTATCACACTAACCATCACGAAACGGCTACTACATTTGTTTGATGTTGATATGCAATATTATTAAAAGGGACCTTAATACATAAATATTTTTATAAAAATCAGTTAAGGTGTTTAAGAAAAAGTAAAAAATCAAAAAAACATGGCAGGTACCGTTCTCTTTAATGCATACATCTTAAGTAAAAAAACGATTGAAATATCGAATTTAAAATTTTTTCAAAGATCTCAAAACAATGGTTATAATTCCCGAAGTCTTTTTTGTACATCTTACACATATGTATTTAAATCACGTGCTCATTTGTTTATATGGGACCAGGGTTATACATTTTTTAAAAGGTTTTTGACACTCTTAAATCCGACTTCAGAATTGCTCCATCAAGTCAGGCTTATGACCTAAAACTACATATCGAGTTTATGTTACATAAGCGGGCCTCCATATTAGCGGGTGTAACACTGGTACTAAACTCATTATGAAAATCATTCAATGCAAACGCATCAGATGTACAACAACACAACAACTCCATTTCTGTAAATTAAAAACAAATAATTAAAAGCCGGTTTTGATGATACAATGCAATTTATTTTAATGATTACGGCTTCTAAATTGTTAATTAACATAAAATTAATACCAATTAATGTTTGTTTCAAAAATTTAAGAACTTTTTAATTTTAAAAGTTTAAAAATACAAATCACAGAATCGTCGAAGGAAATCCTCAAGAATAATTCAATCTCATTTCGAATATCAATTCTTTTTTTTTCCATGCTTCTCCTGTTTCTTCTCACGCGCAGCTAAGAATTCCCGGCGTGTGTCACTAGAGCGCACGTCCAGGATGAAATTCATTTTATTTAAGATCCGCTGGGCCTGCGCATGATCAGTTTCGAAGTCGTAGTGCTTGAAGCGAACTGGTGGAGCACTGGACGACGACGACGAAGTTGACGAGCCTGTAGTTGCGTTGAAGTGCTGAGGGCTGTTGGGAGAGCCACTAATTGCCGCCAGGGCCGTGTGTTTCGATGAAGCGGACAAGTGACTCTCGGCTAACTGAGGTTTTATCCAAATCCTCACAATCGACTTGTTTTGTCGTCGTTCTACAATCTCGCAGAAGGCGATGCAGTCGATAGGATAGGTCATCGCCTTCTGCTTCGTCCAGAACTTGGAGGAGTTTTTCTGCTGGTCAATTTCAATGCGCTCCCCAGAGATGCCCAGCTGCACCTCCGATTTGAAAAAGCGCTTGTCGATAATGTTGAGTTTGTATGTGCGATACATGGGGGCATCGATCATATCGTTGTGGTCCATCATTCGTTCCTCATAGCAGGCCAGATTACCGCCGCTTCCATGAACATCATGTACGGCCGCTTCGCCCGCTTTCTCGTCTTCCGAGGTCATGGACAAAGAACGGTAGTCGATGCGAGTTACGTGCGCCAGAGGACGACGTTCGGCGAGTGTCAGGTGACTGAAGCCAAACTTGGAACATGGTTCTCGAACGTCTAGGGGAGGAAAGTCTTCCATATCGTCGTTGTCTTCCGTCATGTAAAGCCCGTAGTGGCGGATTGACTTGAGCGGTATTTCTGGATATTGAATGACGCACCGGTAACAGATGAATCCGATTACTTCTTGGATTTTAGCATTGGCTAGAACACAGATCTTCATAGGGTAGTTGCGCTCCTTTTCGGGGAGCATATTGATGAAGACGTTAATGCGCTTGGTTTGCATACCTGTCTGTGCAGCCCCGTCGAATCTCGAGAACTCTACAAACTTATTGGTGGTTTGCTTTGGACTATTAATCAACTCCAATGAGAGGCGGCTGTTTCTTTTCTCTGTGACATTCACAACGGGTTTTCGGATGAATAGGTCGGCTCTCTCGCCCCCCACACTAGATTGATCTTCGAAGTTAACGCATTTCGTTCGGGCGGCCTTTCGCCTGGCAATATCCATTTTTTCCAGCTTCTGAGCTGTGTTTGATCGAAAACGATGTGCTCCAATTTCGGGATACATTTGTATGTCAAACGATTGGGAGGCTAGGTCCATGTCTTCGTCGTCGCTCTGATCCAGGCCCGGATAGCAAACAAAATCGACTTCGCTTAGAGCGCTCTCTGGAGGTCGGGGATTATTCTTTGATCCGACTTTTTTCATCGTAGAACGCTGCTGTTGCTGGGGGGTTTGGAACTTTTTCAAGTACTGCTTTGGTAGGTCATCGCTGAGCATCACTGTTTCACACATACCTGTGTCATCGGTTGAGATAAATGAGTTACGGATATGGGAAAGGAGCCAATGCGGATTGTTGTAAGTTGCCATTACAAATAATAAACAATCAATTTTTTATTAGGAAATTTTAAAAATATAAAACAAATAAAATTTTATAAATTTAGACTTTTTCTATTTTCTGAAGTGACATAAGAAGCGGTTGTCATTTTTGTTGTTTGTAAATAGGGGAAATTTAAAAGAGGGAAATTTTTGGTTTGGAAACAGGGATGTTATGCAAGGGGTATTATAGCCAAGGTTAGATTGTGCCTTTTGACGCTGTTTAGATTGTGACTGTTCACTACACCATGGTAACCACTGATCTCACCAACAAAACCATCGTCAGTGCGTAGTGAATATTGATGGTCTTATTAAAGGTGCGTTCGCGTACAAGTCCGAAACTACCCAAAACTACCATTTTCTACCAGATTTAGTCCAAACCTGTTCGCGTATGCACATTTCGGGTAGTTTTGGGTAGAATAGAGCGCTCGCGAGAGAGTAAATTATTTCCCCTTCTTGCCAGATTTTACCAGAGAAATTTCTTCCGGCAGAAAATGGTAAGTTCGGTGTCCTATCAAAAAGCTAGTGGGAAGAAAAAACACAACAAAAATACAAAATGGCTGCTGTTTGTTTACTTTTAGTTTTAGTTTGTTTTTTGTTAGAAGTGAATATTTTTCTTTGTTTTCATCTTAAATTTTTTGATAAACCACTGAACAAAATTGAAAGGAAGTGTTTTAAGTTCAATTTAATTTGCTTACTTCAATTTTAATTAATACTGCGTTTTCATTAGAGCTGAAATGAGGTAATTTGGCAAATTACAAAAAAAGTGTTCACATTTCAAATTTTCTAATTTTGTTTGAAGGCCCAGATTGTCAATCGCTTGTTTTTGTTGTTTTTTACATTGAATTCTGTCATTTCGAATGGGTTCCACTTTGAATGGAATCCATCTGGGTGTGTTCATAAAGGTTTTACGTAATTTCCTACCGAATTTCGTGCAAATTTGGTTGAAATTACCTCATTTGGAAATGTGAATTTGTATGGGAAATGAGATGATTTTGAATTGAATTTGGAATTTTTGAACGAAATCACCTCATTTGCTCTAATGAAAACGCAGTATAAGACTTTCAGTAAATGTATTCCAATGTTGTGGTTTTGTTTATTTTTCTTTTGTTTACTTTTTGGTGACGTTTAAAATCTGGCAGAAATTTTTGGTTCAAATCGTTCGTGTACTTTTGGACTGTTTCCATTCTCTTTGAAAGAATTTCATCCCCACTCCTCAAAATTTGATAATTTGCCAGTTTTAGTCCGGAAAGTACACGAACGAACCTTAATTAGATTTTTGGCTGTTTAAACTATGTCTAAGTATTTCGAAACAGTCAGAAATATGCTTATTTAATAAAAAAATATTGCATTTGTCAAGGTTTAGTTAGTAGATTACGTTGTCTAAAGCAAGATAAAATAAAAAATCACTTTAGCAACAATTAGAAAGGTTTTTTAAAAACTTGGACAGCTGTCTAAAGTTAGACAACGTTTATTAATAAGACCATCACAATCTAGCAGGGTCTTTCAACTACGCGACTTTTAGAAGAAAAGAAGAAAATTACTTTTTTATAACGACATTTCAATGCATGGCCAGTAGATTTTACGTTTCATATGTGTGATAAAGTAGAAGTAGTTCTGAAAGGAATTTAGGCTTAACTACATTGGGCAAAAAAGTGAAAAATTACAAAAGTGAAAATTTTCAAACTCATTTCGGGATAGTGTTTCTCACTGGAAAATTTATAAAAGTGATGCAGAAATCTTAAATTTTGGTTTAAAAAAAATTGTGTTTATTCTTTTTCAAAAAATAACTGCGCTACCGGAAAAATAATATTTTACTTTTGTAATTTTGCAAAAAGTGGCGAATGTAGTTAAGGCTTTTTGTGTGTTTCTATTGGTTTAGCAACTAAATTAAACGACATGACGCAATTTGACCAGTTCGAGAAAATAAGCTTGTTGATTGGATTGCGATTTGGCTGTTGGGCTCATCATCTGAGGTGCGTTCTTTTATGTTACTGTGGTTAACTATGGTTAATGTGTCAAAAATAAAAGTTGATGTGCCATAGTTAAGAAAGTTACTCTTGGTAACTTTTTCATTTAGGAACGACCAGAGTTAACAATAGTTAATCTGTCAAACGAAAGGGGTTGAAAAAAAAAAACGAATTGTATTTGGAATGAATAACAAAGAAAAAAATATGATTGCATTAAATTTATTTGCAAAAATAATTATTAGGAATTCAAAATAGCATGTGTACTATTTCCGAATTAAATTTCTTTGTACTTAAGTTTTGTATAAATCGAACAGAAATAAGTGCAATTTTTTTCATTGCTTATGGGACAGAATTTTCGATGAAAAATTGACGAAATAAAAAAAGAAGATGCCGACAGAAAGAAAATGCATCAGAAAATAAAAGAAAACTATTCCAAAAATCAAATTCGACAAAAAAACATCGATTAAATTGATAAAAACATATTTTAAATATTGAAAACAATTCCAAATCAAAAGGGCAAAAAGTAAACAAAACATCCGCCATTGCATTTCAGCTGTGTTTGACAGATCAACTATTTCAATTCATATCGAGGAGATGAGTTGGAAAAAGTTACAAAAAATTACTTTTTGACACTTTAACTTTGGAATTTAGGAACGATTTTATGACGTCATAAAGTTACTCGAAGTAACTTTTCTGAATTAAAGGAACGACCGAAGTTAACTATAGTTAACTATAGTTAACCACAGTAACATAAAAGAACGCACCACTGTATGACCTGTTGAGTCGGCGTGTAAATCGCTCGAAGCAAATAAAAAACAGTGTTAATTTTGCCATCCCTGCATTCTACTGTCTTCTTTTGTTTTTCCATAAAATTTTTCATATCACACCGGTCAGGCGATAAAAAAAAAATTCTGAAAGAATCCCATCAAACTTAAAAAATTATCTACCCTTCCCTCTGTTTGGGAATTGCTCTTACTTTATTTGTTAGTTAAAACAATGGATTTCGATTCGTGCCATCAATTGTACGGTAAGTATTTCAGAGCACTGTTCAAGCTAAATAACAACTATAACCCCAAACAGAAGACTTCCCTTCATTTATGACTCCCGAATACAGTATTGATGAGTTGGATGAAATACTGCGTAGTACAGATGCAAACTTATCATCTGGAATTGGTTATACCTTTCCACCGCAGCTAGCGGCTGGTCAAACTTTTCCATCCCCTCCTCCTTCATCCACATCGAAATGTGAAAATCTTAAAAGTGAATGCGACTCGCCCTCGGATTTCAACCCAGACGACTTCATAAACTTTTTTTCGGACGAAGATGTAGATGGTAAATCGATCAAATATGAAAATCGCAACACTCCATCGCCAACAAACAGTGCAAGTTCGGGAACTTCAGTGCAATCTATGGTTATCGACACTCCTCCAGTTTCACCACCTAACAGCCTTTTCCAATTGCCGACTACCATTGCTCCAATCAACACTTGTGCGACGCCAATTAACGTACTGCAGGGAACACTCATTCCCGTCAAAACAGTGCCGCTGACTCCGGTGCAAGTCCAGAACTTCCGCACACCGATCAAAATCAGCCCAAAACCCCCATCATTGGCAACTTCAAATCAAGCGTCGAAGCCGAAGACAATTGTTTTGTCCAGCAACGATTTCAAGGCATTGATGCAAAAGATTCAAAATGGTAATAAAAGTGGTGTTTCCATGCCAAAGATCATAATGAAGACAGCAAAAACGACGACCTCAGTTCAGAAAAAACCATCGGTTTTACCGAAAGTAATATCAAACTGTACCAGCGGCAGTTTAACCCAATCTGAACAGACATCAAATAAGCAACCATGCCTCGGGCTCAAAGGAATTATTGATGAAAGAAATTTGAAGAAACAGCAGAGAATGATCAAAAACAGAGAATCCGCTTCATTGTCCCGAAAGAAAAAGAAGGACTATGTCGTTTCCCTGGAATCGCGCATCAACGAATTAGAAAAAGAAAACACAACTCTCAAAGGTGTAAGTAAACAAACTTTTCCGGTTAGCTTTCTTATCAATAAATTTACCTTCCAATTAAATTGCATAATATTTTCGATGTGCAATCAAAACTAAACAGCCGGTGCGCCGGAAGTTGTGGATTTGGAAAAAAGATAAGATAGTAAATACAAGCGGCTTGCAGGTGTATCGGTGTAGTTCAGTTGAATGGCGTGATTAGATTAAAGATGAATAACAACACTATACATTTAATTTCCCTACTATTCTGTTCTCAAATTTACAAAGTCAAAAGTTCAGTTAGCATTCCCTTAAGTAATCTAATCACTCTTAAATCAGATATGATAAATATAATTTCGTTGATATTAATCATTATTTTAATCAATTAGGAATTGATTTATATTCAATTCCTACAGCAAATTAGAAGAAATTGAACCCGTAGTTTAAAAAAATTCGCAACTCTTATAAGAAGGTTGTAAATTTGTATCATGTTTTTGCGGGAGTTTCAAAAAATTAGTAGATAACGGAAACATCCGTCCAAATAAATTTACATCACTAATTTTGAGTGACACAAGTTACTACCGTCAATAGACAGAGGGTCAAAGGGGGTAATTGTAAAAGATTTTTCAATTTATTTTTTTTCTTAACTTGTAGTGATTATAACAGCTAAACTATGCTGTGTTGAAAATTTTTGTTGATGTAATTTACGTTTGAATTGTATCATCTATTGATAAGTAATAATTTTAAACGTGTTTTCTTTACTAATTTTCATAAAATTTGATATTTACATTTAAGCCCATCTTTTTTAGGAAAAAGAGACAAATGGGGTAAATGAAAACAAAGAACTCGGTATCTAAGGCAGGTAGAATAAAAACTTTTGGTACAAAAGTGAACAAAATAAAAACTAAGTCATGTGACGAAGAAAAGAAATAAAAATAATGATGTTCACATTTACCCTAAAAAATTTAATACAGAGCTAAATTTATAGGCGAAAATTTTTATTTCAGTGTTTTATTTGAAATAAATGATCAATAAGTTTAACTCTTTAAAAAAATGTTAAGTTCAAGTATTACATTTGAAAAACTGATACTTTTGCACTAAACTCTAAAACGTTGCAATTCCTTTTGATAACAGTTGTTGTTTTTAGTTCTGGCAACAATCTACAAATTTATCGCTTAGATCTTGGACTTGGATCACTGCCAAAATTGATTTCATTTGCGTTCAACAAAAGCGTTCAACAAAAGAACAAAAGCTGCCTTATCGGGACTTAGGGCCATGGTTCAATATTTAATCCGTGGTTCCGGAAATTTAACTCGCCGGTTTCGGTGTTATTGTTTAAAACTCGTTTTGAAGAGAGAACAACTGCTAAAAGATCTCGTCACGCTGACGTCTAGTTTTCTCGTCGCATTGTGAAACAGCCTTGACATGAAAATCCGATACAAGTAGTCTCCTGGCCACTCATTATGGAAAGGTATAACCAAAAGCTTGCTATCCTTGTCTGTAGGTACCTACTAAATCAGGTCCTCCTTATCGCAAGGGTAACCAGCACGAGATTTTGAAATAAGGCACTTTCCTATGGTGTCTTTTACGTTTAACGACAGTGCAGGGGTCGAATTCCCGCATCAGTAAGTGAGCCATACGTAACTGAAATATTTGACATTGGCATTACTGCTCCGTTTAAAATACATTGTAAACAGTAAAGCCAATTTAAATAATTCAGTGACCTAAAGAGCAATGAAAAACTTAAAAATGCAAAAAAAAAAAACGAATGACACGTCATTTAACAAAACACAAATAACTCTGATAGATAACGCCTTCCACGCGTCAGCATATTGGAAACATAATGTGTTTTCAAATAATGCCATGGCATATTTCAAATTATAAACGGTTTTTAGAAATTAAAGTGTGTTTAATCCTGTTCACAATTAACCCCTTGATCTTTATTCATTTACCCTTCATTGACCCTATCCTATTTAGAAACAAAATTCACTATTGATAAGGTCTATAGACATATGATGAGTGCCCAAAACCAAGTGCCCAAAGCTGTTTTGAATCTACATAACATTTATTAATATGATCCAGTTTTACTTACCCGTAGGGCCTAATAAAAGCCGATCAGATTGTTGACAAATTTTTTTTTTCGTGCGGTTCTGTAGTGCGTACTATTAACAATTATTTTGCTTAACTTACAAAAGTATATATGTACTTAAAAATTTTCTTTTTTAAGGAAAACACAACATTACGATCTCAACTAATTGCCTTCGCTCAAACTTGTCAGTGCAGCCATCTCAAAATCAGTGAATTTATCACAAACAAGTTCAACAGCAATACTGTTGGAAACACCTGCCATACAAGTTCCAATTTTAAAAATCGCCTCCTGGCATCTAATATGAAGAAAAATACAGCCGTTCTTCTTGCAATGGTGTTTATGGTTTCCATAAATTTTGGAGGTTTTCATACATACTTCTCACAAGAAGACATTTTGCAATCTCCGCATGTGGACTTCAATACTGCTTCGATGTATACTGGACGAAGGGGCCTTTTGTGGGTTGATGATACTGCCAACTCGAACATATCAAAACCGATTGGGCGTATAAAGATACCAGAAAGTGCGACAAATTCCACTGAAAGTGAAGATAAATGTCCGGTCAGTATTAACCAAACTGAAAACTTGAGACTAGCCGGTGAACTTAGGAAATGGATAGGCGTAAATGATTATTTAAATTTAAGTTCGGTCCAGGAGAAGCCTATTAAGTTTAAGCTTACTCCGGAATTCTTGGAACTGAGGAGCATGGCCCAACCAATTGTCAAGAGTGTGAAGCCTAACATTAAGCGCAATCGAAAGAATTTGTTCAATCGACAATTACTACGGAACAAAAAGATCCAAGAGCATTCGAAAAACTCGCTGAAAGTTTTCGTACCACAGGTAGATGATGAGTATTTGAGGCTCTTTGAAGAAATTAAAAGACGTGACGACACCTTCTATGTACTGTCTTTCAATTCTGATCATATTCTCCTCCCAGCCGCTGCCTACAACAAAAGCACTCGACCTAAAATGTCCCTAATGTTGCCTGCTGGCGATCCCTCTATCAATGGTGACATTACTTTGATGCAGATAGATTGTGAAGTTCTCAATACCACAGAAGTTCAACTTAAACCAAACATGATTCCAACCAACTTGCGACCAAAATTTAATTTGCATACTCCAAATTCACGAGAAGTATTAAACAAAACTGGCGGTGGACCTGAGAAACGAGGGGCACGTAATGCCTACGACCGCAATAATGGAAGCGAACCAAAGCCAACTCCGTTCTACCGCCCTTATTTCATGGCCCCAGACAAACAGGTCAATGATGAGAAAAATGATAGTGAAAACGTTAAAAAGCGCCAGGCAAAAAATGTTGAAACAATTGCCGCCGTAAAAAGTACTAGATTTATAAGTTTTCAGCAAGACATGGAGGATTTTCTGCCGTAGCGAAAAAATCAAATTTAGATCTTAAGGAAGTAGCAATATTTTTTACCTACAAATATTTTATTTGTTAATTTAAGTAGAACGAACAAAGAGACTTTATGTCTGAGACATAAGCTCAATTTAGACTTTGAAGAGCGTTAAGAACAAAATCCTTGATGAAGATTAAACCTAGCGGGCCTTTCGGTTATTACAATCAGTAAAAGGCATCAGAAAAAATGTTCTTTTGGATAATTTAAAAAAAAAATTACGAACCGATTATAAAACAACTTTTTTTTTACAAACAAAATTTTATTAGGAGGAATTTACATTCATTAATAGAAATTCCGTAGGGAGATGATGAATTTCCGTCAGTAAAATATTTATTAATTTAAAAAAACTGTAGTTTGAGAAAAAAAATATTTCATGTGATTAAAAATCAATTTGTATCATTTTACATTTAAAATCGTGTGATAAAAATTAAATTATCCAAGAGAAATGTTTTACTGATGCTTTTTATTGATCGGTATAACCGGCCTCCTACACATGATTAATGTCGAATTCTTTTCAACAAAAAATTGATTTGTTTAGAAGAAAAAATCAATTTTCTACACAATTTCCTTCTATTGAAAGAAAAAAAATCGATTCTATTTAGAAAAAAAAAATGTTTTTTTTTGTTGAAAGAAATCCGACATAAGATTATAAATATTCTACATATTGTTAGTATACCTACATAATAACCAATTTTTATTTTTTTGTAGCGAGTGGTGGCTATGTTATGATCTAACTAAGATACAATTTTCAGTATTTTTTTTACTGCTTTCACCATCACAAGTGCTGAATGGCTATTTTTTAATTTTGTGTGCAGTTATGTATTGAAATAAAAAAATAAATAAACATTAAATTCGAAGTAATTTTCTTCCAAAAGCTTTAAGATGGTCGTATAGTGTGAGGAAATTTTTTAAAACTTATTCGTAGAATGTTTTGCATGCAACATAACCAAAATATAAAATCTAATGGAATCTTTGCATGAAAAGTTGAATAACGAACGGCGTCATGTTTCAGCGTCATGTTTCAGGCTATTTTGCTTACTTAAATAAAAAAAATAAACGATTTTTTAATGCTAGCACTGTGTGTGTGATGGCTTTAGACTTTAGCTAAAGAAAAATACCAAAACCACGAGAATGTATTGCATGTCAGAAGCATTGAAAATGAGACTATGGAGCTATAGAACTGCCATTTCAATATACATATCTTCGTCGATCGATAATAATAAAATCAAAGAAAGTCGCAAAATACTTACAAATTTGACATATTAACAGCAATAAGTAAACTTCAAGTTTGTACCTATTTGTAACGAAGTTTACCAGCATCTCCTATCGTTAGGGGTTTCCTAATGGGTAAGTATCCGAAAATTAAACATTGTGAATGGATTGTTCGAAGTTGCGAAGAAACTGTAGAAAAGAAACTACTTCTGGAATCGATTGAGGTATGAAATATTTTCAATGCCATGATGCAAATTAAATGTTTTTCTGATGAGAAGAAGCAGAGAATAACCGGTTAGAACTATTCAGGATCTATAATTAAATTAAAAAAATTGGAGTGCTCCACAGAATATTGATATAAGTTTAAAACATGCCAAGATGAACAGCAATAGTGAGTATTTTATGTTTCGCAATTTTAAAAAAGTATTGAAAACACAGTTTTTTTTTTTTTTTAAATCACTGCTCTTCTTGATTTCATTTACATATGTATTTTATGCTTAATTATTTTTTCCTAAGAAACTCATAGAGACAATCGAACAAGTACTGGAATCAAGTAAAAAGATTGCAATATTCCTTGAAGGACTAAGCTGAAAAACTCAATCTGCAATATTTTATTTCCTCACAGAAGTCAGCAACCCTCAATTTTACAAATATTAACAATCAATTCAAACATTATAGTCATGGCAGTGCTGGTGTAAGGCAACCGGTCAAACATACTACAAATCAACATAACTCAGAAGATCGCAAACGAGATGCTCTTTATTAAGTACATACAAACAAAATGATTAATTGTGGCAATAACGATTGAGTTAAAATATGTGTTGTAGTTGTACTGTGCTGTGCCTACCTACCCACATACCACATTTCATCGTTGAGACCTCCATGAGTACAAAAGGAATATTAAAACACTGAAATGTTAAATATGAATTTCGCAAGAATCAAAGGTAAGAATTTATAACGTTCTTAATGTACATACTTAGATGTCAGTTCAAATGAAGTGATTGATAGATTTATTTTATCCAAATTATACTGACATCCATTATTTTTATATCAAAACAAAAAAAAACTTTCAAAAATAAATCTAATGAAAGCCAACATTGAATGAAAGACAATTAAAAACTTAAAATCTTTTTCAAAATGAACTCGAGATATTCGATTCTATTAAAACTTGTTGTTGGTATCTCATCCTTGCTTAGTAGATCAAACCATCTAGCTCATTTACATAATTTTCTTTATTGCTCTTAAAAACGGAATCATTTATGTATATTTCTAATTTGTGTTTGTTGACAAAATGTGTTTGTAAAGAACTCCTTTTTCCCAACATTTGTTTGTCTAATTAATTGCGCTCCTGATTATAATAGTTTTGCGCGGAAATCAAACTGCGTCATAGAATATCTCAATAAGCGTAGTTAATCAATCAACTATTTGCACACTTCAAGACTTTTACAATTGAATCTGTGTAAAATCAAGGTGCGGAACAGCTTAAATCTAGGTGGGATCCACAATAAACAGCGACATCAGAGACATGTTATAAAAGCAAATGCGAATTAGCATGCTAATTTGGAATGTGAATGAATAGAAGAGTACCTACATACGTATGGATATACTAATGTACATAGTATAGCATATGGAATGGAATTTCGATTTAATGAGACTCTTTTAAGAAATTATTTCACATCTGCGTTTGTTCGAACAACGTATGTGTAGTAAATAATAGCAATTGTTCAAGCATTTTTGTATAGCAAATGATTTTGAATGACCTTGATGAATAGTAAACAGATTTAATCTAATCATGTATGCAGATTAAGATGCTAATAAAAGAAATATTGAATTGATGCGCAAAATATGTATGTTAGCAATTAAAAAAATAAATTGCACGGGATGGGTTAGGTTGAAAAGAGTTTTTGAAGTAGCTATGTATTGTATCTAAGGAAATATATGATTTCTCTATTTTAAAAATTTTATATCTAAAATTTACAAAAACATTTAGTCAGGTGCATATAAATAAGAAATTTTGTCTTTGGACTTGTTCATTAATTTTTACTTGCGGTGTATGTACCTACATAATGTAAGTTTTGTCTTCGAAAAAAAAATATACATACCTATATAGCTCGGAAGATGAGAAAGTCGGTTCCGTAATTCTTTCTGTACTTTATATGAACCTCGACCTACAGTCTTAATTACTGAAGCGATATTGTTGAAATTTTGAACTTAAAGTTTTTTACTAATTCCCTAGAAGATACATCATATTTGTTTTGTTAGCTTAAAAAATAACGGTACCTGCCATACAAATGACTTATGCTAGCAGGTAAATAAAAAAATAGCAGTCGATTGGTATATGTTCAGTGAGGCTGTTTGGAACAGAAAAGTACAAGTTTTTGCTGTTCAGTGAGAAATTTTGTGTTCTAAAGTGTTCTAATTTTTTTCTGAGTCTATTTGGAATAGTTAACAAGAGGATTTACTGCACTTGATTTTTAGGTAGAACAATTTAGAACAAATTTTTGAGGCAGTTGAGAGTTTTGTTTTTTTGTTTCAACACTGGAAAAATAAATTGGGTATCTGTAAGGAAGTAATATTTAAAGAAAAGAAAAAAGAAAAGAAAAGAAAAGTCGGTAGTTGTTAATTTGTGCTGATATTTCTCATGAAAATGTTCTCTGTTCTGTTCTAACAATTCCTTCATAGAAGAACCTTTCTAAGACCTCTCATTTGTTCAAATATCGCTCTGAGGCTTTCTTATGGGGTTTTCCTTTGGTAAATTCAGATTTCTGCCTGAAATTTAAAAATTGATTTGTTTGCCATTGGAAAACTCCATTAATTCCCTTTAAAATACATGGAAATATTTAAAAATATTTTTCGCAATTCTTCCTTGATGTATATTCAAAAAAATTTATCAAATAAAACAAAACATTGCATGATAAAAAAATATTCTTTACCTATTAATAGATTTGGAATGTTAATCTAATTTAGAAATATGTATGTACATACATATGTATGTAAAGCTTTGGAAGTAATAAACCGCGATAAGAAAATTCTAGTTTTTATCTTTATAATATTTAGGTTAAACAGCGGAAACCACAGTAACATGTGCAAGAGTGGATTTAAAAATTCCGATTTTTTTAGTCCGGTGCGGCGCGGCGCGGTGGCGTGCGTTTATTAGTTATACTGAGTGAACAAAATTTGAATTTATTAACTTCTCAATTTCTCATTCAGCGCGCTAAGTGCTAAGTATGACTAAAATAAGTTGATTTGGTTATAGTAACAGGATGCGTAATTGAACTCTATTAAGCCTTATTTTAGCAAGCACTTAGCGGTTTGCATAAAATACGCCAAACGATTTACTTGTTATTATTTGTATTTTATTATTTGTACTAGAATGTCAGTTTATTAGACTTGACCATTCTTTATTCCGTCAATTTCATTGAATTTTGAACAACAACAACAACTTAAAGGTGCTACCACCAATTGCTTACGAATTAATTTTGGGTATTTTAATTCGTTTTATTTTTGTTTGGCTAGAGATATAGCTATTTCAAGGGGTGCCAGGCCCTATCATCAGTCTAAGGTTCGGAGAAAAATGGAGGCGGAACAAGACAGCATACTTAAAGGGGCTTATAAAAATGCTGATGCTCCAAATGCAATTGATAAACAAACAGCACATCTAGACCTGTGACGTCAGTGGTCAACGGTGGCAGAGTACGTAGTGTACACAGCTTCGAAGACTGAGCAAATCTGATGCGCGGGTTCAAATACCGCATGATGTGTAGAAAGTTTTTCCATTGTATATAAAATCTATAGTACTATCACGTTGATGAACGATTAGGGCGCCACCTAGTGAGGTGACCGACATTTTCTCTTTTTTTCCATTTAAAATTTTTGCAGGGTTTGTATCTTGAATAGAAGAACGAGAATACTGTATACTAAATTTGTGAGAGTTCGAGGGAGAAAAAAAAAGAACGATTTTGTATAGAATATAATAACAAGAAGGAAAGTGTAAAATAAGTTTTGTATAGAATATAATAACATGAAGAAAATGAGAATAATAGAAGAAGCAGAACATTGTGAACGAATTTATTGAGGGTTCAAGGGGGAAAGATTTTTTTTGCATTATTTGTTAGCTGCTTGTTAGTTTTGTATTCTCTCATACATATGTTGTTGTTTTATATTTTTTTTTATAGACAAATCGATTCAAAGGGGATTTTTATTTATTAAATTTTTCCTGTTTGTATCAGTATTCATAACGACATCAATACATAATTCTGTTTAGTTTTGAAATTTGTTTACAAGGCATGGGAAAAATGTATGTATGTATGCATGTATGTATATTTTTATTCAGAGGCATTTGCTGTTTCTTTTTATTTTTGTTTATAAGGACGATTATTTTTTTAAGCTATGCTGAAGATTATATTTCGCATATTGAAATACAGAACAAAAACAAAACTATATTGGGATGAGGATATTATGTTGATAATATGTTCAGAGTTTTGAATTATTTTTTTGACATTGTCGACTGTGCTAGTATTCCCAGTCGACAAACATAAAAATTCATTAAAATCGCAGCAGTCGACAAAAATAAGATTTTCCTTTTTTTAGGTATTTACCATACCTTTATTTTAAGTTACTTTTTACAAATAAAAATAATTTATGTTTGAATTTTAACTAATTACTCCAATTACGTGGCGAATATAAAAAAAAGCTGTTTGCATGTTTAATAAAAATTGACCAGGTAGTTTTCGAAACAAGTAGTTTTCAAAAGAAAAATTGATTTAAAAAAAATCCTTGTCGCATCTTTAATTTTTTTTAAAGTTAGATCAGAATCAGCTTAACCATTTTAGAAAAAAGCGAAAATAATTATACTTTTTATCAAATTGTGATCTACGTCCTACCTAATACCTATAAAGTCAATTTTATTTATTTGAAAATTTCTTGAGGAAAATAAGATTTTCCTTAAGGAATAAAATGTTTTTTTTTTCCATTGTTTTTGTTCCTAAACAAAACAGGAAAAATAATTTGTAGAAAGGTGGTTACATACCTACATAAATACAATAACGATTAAAAAAAAAAGTTTTATCTAAATTAAATTCTAAAGAAACAAAAAAATAACAATCCATGTACCTAGCTATGTATGTATATAGGTAGCTACACCTGCAGCAGGATGACAACACACAGTTGATGAGCATACCTTGTATCGGTTTAATGTGACATTGTGACAATGGGTATATGTAGAAACATTGCAACATTGCTACACAATTTCCGAATTGAAATATTAAATAGCGGAAACGTTGCTTTGATACTTTAATATACGCCAAAATTAAAAAAACACAAAAATAAATAACCAAATATAGGTACCTAGCTATAAAAGCAAGCAAAAAATCTATTCGTAAAATCATACAAATCAAACCGAAACCAACACAACCAAACAAGCTCACATCTGCATACAAACAAGTTTTTCTATTTTCTTGCTCACAATTCTTGTCGTTGCCATGACGAAAAATGATTTTACAAACATCTCGTTTACTCTCATTATTTTTGTCAGTATCAATAATAAACAACTCACTCGCTCTAATAGCTGTGTCTTCAACCTTTGCACTGAAAATTTGTGGCTACTACAGCGCCTCCTAACGAGAAGCCCCAACGTAAAAAAAAACGACTCCATGATAGTACTATAGATTTTATATACAATGGTTTTTCAAATAAAATTGGATTAAAGCTCAGCACCACTATAAAAGGAGACTGATGATAGGGCCTGGCACCCCTTGAAATAGCTATATCTCTAGCCAAACAAAAATAAAACGAATTAAAATACCCAAAATTAATTCGTAAGCAATTGGTGGTAGCACCTTTAAGTTGTTGTTGTTGTTCAAAATTCAATGAAATTTACTTGTTAATACAGCTTATCCTTCTTTCTTCCTTTTAAGTCAGCACGATTAAGAACGGTTTTTGAAAATCTGTCACTAAATTTACTTTACTATCATCAGATCAGGGAATATTGCGCCATTTTTTTTCCAGTTTCTGGACCTATCGATGCTAGATGATCTTTGGCAATTTGAATACTGTTTTTCTGGTGTCTTCTAGTAAGAAGTGGTACTTCCCTTTCGACTTCTTCCGAAGAGATGGTGTTCTTCGAACTGTTCTAGAAGAGACGTGCAAGTTCAGATCCAATTTAATATCTGCGGGTGATTTAAAGTGGTCGTTATCTGAAAGTCGTTTGATTTTGGCTACATCTCTGAGTGATGTTTTTCGAGGTCGCCCTGTTTTTCTATGAGGTTTTTGGGGCTGTACCGTATTAAAAACAAATGGTTTTGATCTCCCAATAATAATTCTGGACACCTCCCGCTGAGATTTTCCTTTCAATGTGAATTTAAGGATCAATTCCCTCATGGTTGTTGAACAATGCACTCTGCCATCCATGGTTCGTTTATTTTATTATTTTATTCAAATATTTTTGTAGTTATTCGTTTTTGCTGTGCTATTAAAAAAAAATAGTTGAAATCAAATTCTCTGCAACCTTAAACACACAAAAGTCACCTGGTCTTATAGTTTTGTCCACACGTTATGGGAGTTAATTCCACTTTATTTAATTTTTTTTTTTTCATATTATCTGTTAACGCATAATATTCATTGCTTGCAAGACAGTACCGTTACCAACGCTAACAAATATCAAAATGAGAGTGTTATCAGTTTGTTTATTTTCAAAATAACGAGGAACTTGTTAAATGTCTCCTACTGGTCTTATTGTTTTTAGATACTTTTCGGTAGTTTATGAAGGTTTTTTGCTAACTTGGTTTGCCTTTTATCTTTTTAACCGAAATACTTATTATTATAAGTATTGTTGTACCTACCTATGTGGATGTTTATAGCTTTTATCCATGTTACTCAAAAACTTAGCTACATTAATAAATAAACTAGACCATTGCAAAACTACTGAAACTAGAGCGTGTTTAACGAGCTCCAGGATTCTTAGTTTCTAAATGAAATAAAAAGAACCTTTAATATATCTATTTTTGTACCCCATCACATAAGTTACTTTTAGTATGAACATTGAACAATCCACTCTTGTACGTATGTATCTATATACATGCAACTAAACAAACATGCAATATTGTCGTAACCAATATTAGCTCAGTGTGTTTTCAAAATGACACCTTCACGCCTTACCCGGTTGAATGGCATCCTTTTTAAATTTCAACATAAAAAATGCCAGCGAACCCCAAGTTCCAATAACAAAATAACAAAAAAAAAAACAAATATCTACTAAAATTTAATAAACATTCCTGATCATGAGTTACCAAAGAAAACAAAAATCAAATCCAAGTCAAACAAAAATAAAACAGAAAACCAAAGCGGCTCAATTTTTTATAAAGAAAGATTTATTTTTAGATTAAAATTAAGAAGTTGTATGCTCGTTCGCTCCGAAACTGAATATGTATTCACTTGCGTCAAATATTGCAGTAAAAAGATGCAAGTTTGAAGGGACTTTTTTTGTTAGCTTATTTGTGCTCGCTCCGTGACACACCTCCTTGGCGTTGCGTTGGCGACATCAAGTGCGTGTGGTGCTGATGCTATTTTAATTCACGCTCGAGTTGATAACTTCTTACCTCCCGCGCTAATGTCGTAAAATCAGAAATCTTCCATCGATCCCAAAAACGATCCCCAAAAATGTTCATCCTTTGTCGCAGTTTTAAATTACATCACGACCGTTTCAGATGGTGAATCATAATTCGCTGAATAAACATAGTTAACGGTATCTTCTGTAGTTTATGGGCATTTCCGTTTTACGTAAACGGCATCCATGTAATTATCAGTTATTTGTTTCCAAAAATTATATGTCCTCGGCGATAAGGAGGAACATTATTCCGCGTAAATTTAATAATTCAGTGTTGAACTGTCATTGTCTCTTTCATAATAATAATTGAGTTCATCATCATGTGCTATTAGCTTTTGGGCGAGTTCAAGTTTAACAACGACAAAGTGTCACATTTTGTGTAAATAAATTAACAAAAGGTAAATAAATTACTGCTTTGGCAATTTAAACGATAAACGACTCGTTAAGTTCGTAGGTATTTATTTAGAGTTAAAACGAAAGGTCAAGAAACTTATTTCGCAAATAATTTTAAGGTCTTTTTGAATTTTATTATAAAACATGATTTTAAAAGGTAGTTAACATGGGTTAGTCTATTATTTAACGATTTATTGTTGCGAAGATTATTTACGCTTGAGGTGAAGATTGCACATCTTTAGGTGCGACATCACAATTATTATACTATTACATTGTAAAATTGTCAAGCTTTATTATCTAATTGTGTTTTAAGGAGTGTCGGTAATACGAAAGAAAATTATTGCAATTATTAATTAGAAACACTTCAGTGTTTGTTATTGAATTTATATAGAACCTAACTAATGTCATCAATCTGGTCGCACCCTAATTACACATTTAATTGATTCGATTAGTGATTGATTGATGGTCAAGGGGACGCCTTGACATTAAACGCTATAGCTTTTGCGCTAGAGAGGTGCTTAAAGACCTTGTTGATCATCTGAGCAAAAGGAGTAAGAGAAGGCCCAATTCTCACATGTAGTGTCCCCAGATTGAGGGAAAAAGCACCACTTTTGCCGATTTTATGAAGCAAAAAGGGAAAAAAAGGAAAAAAAAAACCAAAAAGGGGAAAAACAATAAATGTTCTGTTTTATCTAGTGAATAGACTTTAAGGTTTTTATAAATGCAAATCATGTTTAGAAATACGTCCATGCAACACCCCATTTAAAACTTATGTGTTAGCACCTGAATGCACTCATTCTTTTTACTACATAAAGTCTAATTGAAAACATGAAATTTCTTACAGTTTTTTCACAAATTTTCAAATTTTGCTGTGAAAACCCATAGAAAAAATTCAATTGTGGAAAACTTGTTGAAAATTTCATGTTAAGTAACATTTATTATAGTAGTAGCCCGTGGCGTAATGGTTATTGCGTTGGACTGTCATGCCAGAGGTCTGGGGTTCAATACCAGCCACTTCCACCTTAAGTTTTTTTCGGAGCTACTACCTCTTGCGAGGAAGTGACAAATCCTCCAAGAGTATCTTTTGTCATAGAAAAGTGCCGCTCACCTTAGCCGTTCGGGTCGGCAATAAACTGTAAGTCCCCTCCATTTCTGCAGACACGCACACAGGAATGGTTAAGAGTTCTTCATGAGCCGTTGTGCCACCAAATTTATTTATTTATTTATATAGCAGGTATTATGTATTTATTTATTATTATTATATTTATATATTTATGATTTATGGTTAAATGGAAAACGACAAAGATTTTTAGAAAAACGTTTCAAGAATTTAATTTCCTGATGAAACAGAAATGTTTCAAAACAGAAAAAGCTTATTGCTCTAATTTTTGTCTTATTCATAGCGGAAGAAATTAAAGAACAGAATGATTAAAGACAGAATGATTAAATTCATAAAATATTTTTAGTTTTTTTTTTTTTGATGCTCAATCAGTTATGTAATGTAACTGACACACTATTATATAAGTTAGGTACACCTTTGTACACAAATGTTACTAGATAAACTAAAAAAAAAAAAATATTTTAAATTTTTTCTTCACAAATTAATGTGTAATTTACTTACGAGAAAAAATGGTATTTTTTATAGAAAATTATGGAAAAAAAAAACATTCTGGTGTCAAAAATGGGGAAAATGTTTTGGTGATCTGGGAACCCTGCTCACATGATATTTATATGATCCTGACGAGAGAGAGAGAGCAAATTTAAGGTCGGATTCGGTTTTAGGGCCAACAAAAAATCTTGGAAAAATTATTGTCCGCTTTCTCGAACAAAAATCTGGTATTTTTTGATGCCCTGTTGATTATTTTCATACACACATAAAGTACATACATTATGTACAATTTACATATCTGGTGTAAGTATCTAGTAGTTTTGAGACACGAATAAGGCTAAAAAAGCTCGGAAATTTATGTATATTTTTTTGAAGACTAATTTCATTTGTGTAGGTATAGGTTCGAGGTTTATTCCATTCGAGATTGTATTCAATTTAACAATTTTTTTTTTCGATGTTTACATAAATATGTGATTCTAAGATACGGTTTATTATATCGAATTCAATTAACATCTTTTATTGCTTAATTTTTTCGATTTGTTTGTTATGTTTTATGATTTTGTTAAGAAATTGATTGATAAAATATTCTCTTAAAATAATTTTTACTTCCACGTGCGCTACATCACGGGGTCATTTCTACGTTGTCTAAATATGCGCCTGATTCCTAACCATGAGACAATATTGCTTTATCAGTCTAACTAATAATCGCACAGTGGGGCAAACTAATTGGAAATCCAGATTAATATCAACTATCAGAAAATGTTGTTCTTTAATCAGACAAGTTTTTTGTAATTCATAATTTCGAGACGTCAGCTTAGGTTTAGAGTATAGACTTATGCCATTCATAAAAATCGTTTAGGTCCAGTTGTACAATTGTTGCTGAAATATATGTATGTGGTGCAACAGAGCTTCAACGATGGTTCAAGCATATAATTGGCTATTATTACATACTTGAACCATCGTTGAACCTTATTGTTAGTTAAATCTGTTGAAATCGGTGAGTTAAAATTGCTTAATAACATTTGTAACACTGACCCTTAACAATTAGCATTATACAGGGTGTCTGCCGGGAAGGTATACTACTTTGTTTGTTTATAATTTTTGATTAAATGAAAGAGAATGGATCTTATATTGATAAATATTTGTTTTATTTAATGTCGGCAATTATGTATGGAATACAATATCAGGTAAATGTCCGCCTCTGTTAGTCTCACAAATGCGAGCCCTTTTCAGCACATTTTTCATTACATTTTCACACATTTCGGGCGGTATTTTATTAATTTCATCACGAATATTTTGTTTGAGTTGCTCAAGCATTTCTGGTTTGTTTGCATAAACCTTGCTTTTCAGATATCCCCACAAAAAGAAGTCCGGAGCAGTCAAATCAGGCGACCGTGGAGGCCAATCAACATCATCATTTCTTGAAATAACTTGTTGTGGAAAGAGGTCTCGCAGTAATTCCATTGTAATCCTGGCTGTATGCGATGTGGCACCGTCTTGTTGATACCACATATATCAATCAAGCCCAAAGCATGCAGTTGTGGCGTTAAAAAAAAAAAAAATTGTGGCCAAAGTTATTCTTTGAAGACCAAGCTCCTGAGCACGGCGCGTCGAATTGAGGTTGTTGGATTGTTTTGAACACTTCCTTGAGCAGCAGTAATGTTTTCAGCCGATCTTGCAGTACGTTGTGGTCCATGCTTGATCCTATCACTTACAGACCCTCTTTCTTCGTAATCATTCACTACACAATAAATAGTGCGTTTTGTTGGCACGTTGTTTCTCCCAAAAATTTCACGTAACTTTCTCATCGTCACAGTAATCGATAATTGATCTTGATAAAATGTTTTAACGATTGAAACACGTTGGTTTAAAGTGATGAATGTGTTTGTAAACGGGCTTTAGGTCAATGAAAACGTTGCTTTATCGAATATTTTTTTATAATAAATTTGCCACGTGTCTACTTCACGACTGCCAAATATGAACTGTCAAGACTAATTTTTACCAAAATGGCGGCAAAACAAAGCAGTATACAAAATATACTAATTACTATACCTTCCCGGCGGACACCCTATATATGTAAAATAGTGTTTAATGGGATTTAAATTTTAATCGCCAATTTTACCGAAATCAAACAAAATGTAAATAAGAAAACTGTATTTAAAAATAACTTTTAAGACTGTAACGTGAAAATCAATATACAACGAATATTCAAAGGACTTTATTGAATATAGACCGAGATCCCACAGCAAATTTTGGGTGTAAATGATAGCAAAAAATCACCGGTGTTTAGAGATAGACCTTTCCTTTCTATATGCAAATATGCAAGTCTTGCATGCCGTGGTTGGGGCCTTTGTAGATAATGCTGCATTGAAAATGCGTTTTTTTTTTCGAAAAGCCAGATAAAAGGTATAGCTTTAAAAAAATTATATTTAATAAAACTGCTGAGTACCCTAGATATGAATATTTGGATCCAAGACCTCTTAGATGGAGCCCTCTGTATGCAAGACGACTGAAAAAAAAATGCAAAATAACCTATTTTACAAATAATTGTGATAGCAAAATAATTCGTGTTCCCAATGATAGAGTGGTCCCTACTCATCACCAAAATGAGGGCCCAAGACTTTTTTCATTGGTTCATCTGTCTGCAAGTTAGTTTTTGAATTACCTGAGTTTTAAAATGTAAGTACATAAACTAAACACCTTCATTGATCATGGTTATTCTTTATTCCTTTTCCTTTGATATGGTGATTAGAATTAAAAGAAAAAACGGCTACTGGCTCTTGCGAGGAATTGACAAATCCTCCAAGAGTATCTCCTGTCACAGAAAAGTGCCGCTCGTTAGACGTTCGGATTCGGCAATAAAGGTCCCCTCTATTCCTGCAGACACGCACACAGGAATGGTTGAGAGTTGTAAGTCACTAGGCCCTAGTTCTTCATGAGCTGTTGTGCCATCAAATTTATTTATTTTTGTTTTATGTAATTAGAATGTTTTTGAAAGTGAACAACAAAAGCATTTAAAAACATTCGTATTCGCAAAATATTATTTAATTAATTTATTTCGATTTGACATTGCGCCATCCCACTGTTCGGCGTGATGAAAACCCATAAAGAAAATATCAAATAGAAAACAATCGTAAAATAAAAATTAATTACAATTATTTTATATCTACCTTTATGTGAACAAAGTAAAGAAAACAAGACCTTGAATAAAAGAAATTAATGCACCGTAACATCTGGAGTTTCCTTGTTCTTTTCTTAGACTTTTCGAAACCACTTGGAATAAGTTTATATCTATCTACAAATATTGTAGGTTTATGTACCTATTATTATCTACTCACACGATTTGTGTCGCATAGTTTAGAGACCTTCCCTTTAATGAATACATTTTTGTATCTTTTTCTACAAACGTTGAAACTAATTATGATTCTTTTGTAAAAAAAAAAACTTTTAATGGAAGGAATCCTTCAAGAACTACTTGTAGGTACTGTAGATCTGCGCTTATCCAAGTGGAAATTGCTTTGTTAGAAGAGAGAATCGAAGAAGTGTCCCAGTCGAAGTATCTATCTTTCTTTCATGCATGAGATATTTTTTCTCACATATATTTTGGGTTTGTCGGAAAAAACTTATATAAGATGGGTCTCTTTACAAAACCATGACCACATGTAAATTTACCAAATAGTTGGTTGGGATAGAAAATAAATTGTCTGTTCATTGAACACGTATATGTAATATTAAAATTAATAATTATAATTATAGGCGCAGCAGTTGTCATGTTGATGACCTTGGGTTTTTAGTTTGCGTACAACTATAAACTATAAACCATCAATCAAGGTCATTTTAATTAAATGCCTGAGAGAGTAGAAGCTTGAATTCAATTAATAGTACTCCACGGTTCAGATACAAGCCTTACATTTTATAAAATCTCCTTTTGATAGATTTGATAAGATAAAGTTTATATTTTTGATTTAAGATTATTTTTATCGGGGTTCTGAGACATTTTTAATATAAAATCTTTTTTAAGGACTTACCACGATTTTTTTTTTTAATAGCAGTTTCCCGACGTATCGACAGTGTTACACTTGTCGTCGAATTAGTTTCAAATCAGTACTTTCTCAAAGGAAATTAGGTAGGTATTTACCTACAAAATTGCTGACAGATTTCCCAGCGGGCAATAATTGATTCCCATTCCTGTTTGGCAGTAGGAAAGTGTCTATCTACAAGCAAAACATCAATTACGTAATTTTGGTTTTATCCCTTAACAAACCATAAAAAAGGTCGATAAACAAAAACCTCAATGTTTTACTTCTGAAAAATCCTATAACCTATGTACCTACGTGCAGTATCACAGCAACACCCTGCTTCCTATACAGGTATAGAATAATGGTCATCCCAGGATGGTGAGAAATAATATCAAATTTCGAAATAAAAATAGACTACCTATCCGAAATCTCATTCCAGAGTGTCTCTGTCTATTCATTTTTCGGCACTCCCTCTCATCCTTTTGTATATGCACCTACTCAATCAAGAAGTTAAAAAGAATAATACAAAAAGATTCGATTTTCTCGCTTTTGAGGAAATCCGGCTGCCTGATATTTGAATTCCAGGAAACCAGAATTTTCGTCGACATAAATTATATGTGAAAAATAATAATAAAAAAAAAACAATGATGTTGACCAAGGAAGGTAATAAATAACAGACATTCGAGGAAAAAACAGGAAATCAAAGGTATAATAATAAAATGTTTGTTTTTTATTATTTCACTACCTTAAAGGAGTTAAAAAAGCAGAACTCCAAATCCATGGCAAATGAGCGTTAAATGGCCAAACAAAGTCTCATAACAGAGTATATTATAGAATAAAACTGTGGCAACCACGATATCTGTGCAGTCTTGTGCTATGGGGGTCTATTTGAAATCTTATTCGAGAGCTGATCATTCGGCGCTATTATTCACTTGTATCTTTAAGTAATTTTTTGCAGTTGTATTGGTATTAGATGGCTCTTTTATAAGTATTATCTCTTCTTTCACTGTTTTTCTTTGCGCTTTATTGATAGAAGTGCCATTTATCAGTGATTGTTTGGAAATGTACGGCAAAGTCTAACTTTACAAACAAAAATCTATGGGTGTTGGTGTAATTTCTTCCAAAAAAAAAAATGTATATAATATAAAGTTAACATTTATTAGAAAGAGTGAGAAGACTTAAGGGCCGAACTATGCAACTCGATTCTACTTTTGATTCTTTTCGAAAGTTAAATCCGTTCTATTTTCAAATCTCCATCTAAGAGTGAATGAAATAAAAGACCTAGAAGGTGTGAATTTTGACACGTAATTAACATTTGATCAGCATATTAATGAAATTATTTCTAAAGCTAACTCACTGCTGGGTTTTATGAAAAGAAATTCAAAAGACTTTAAGGACCCGTATACAGTTAAAACTTTGTATTATTATTATTAAATTTTCTTTATTTTCGAAAACGTTATAAATTATGTTTGCTTGCGCTTCGAAATGTTTCTTTTCTGGATAAGAAAAGGCGTCAGCTGTTAGGCCTTGAGTCCTTGGAACGACGGCGAGAGGAGTTCAGCATAATTTTTATTCGCGACGTTCTTTGTTCATTGATAATGGATATGTTTTATCAAAAACTAATTTTCAATTGCATCAATTTTCAGATGCATCAGTATTTTTTATTTGATTTTGTTGTAATACCAATCTTATCAGAGATACGTTCAAAAAGGAATTAAAGTTGATTCCAGTAATGTCAATTATTTCATCCGATGTTTCCGAATTTAGAACGAGTCTTGCATAGTTTTTGACATTAAGTCAATAGAAGGGCCCCAAACCTTGTTCACCTTAATAGTACCGTCAAAATTCGCCGCGCGGCGATCTAACCTGGATTCATCAGTTAACTAGTGAGGGCCTTGTCAATACGCAATTTCTGTTAAAATCGGCATTAACATTAAGTCAATAGAAGGGCCCCAAACCTTGTTCACCTTAATAGTACCGTCAAAATTCCGAGAAAAACTTTTCATATACTTTTTTATTTTGTGTTTATCTCTCGAGGCAAAATGGTACATAACTGGTGAGGGCCTAGCTTATTTCGATAGCAACCGTTGGTAGACCCTTAGTATCTACATATGTAAAACTTTCTAGAGTCTTATTGAGAACTAGATTCTTTTTCCAAGTGGGCTGGGATGTCAAGAAAATTCAAAAGAATTCAAATAATTTAAAATAATTAACAAAGAATGCATACAATTTATTTCTGTAAAATGGATAGGGACAAAAATGAATGCTGATTGTACCTAATACAATTAGAAGTTTAAGTTTCGAAGTGGCGTTAATGGATGCAATCTTTAAATAATGGAATTCAATGACCGTATTTTTTTTTTACAACCCTGTCAGCAGCTAAAGACGAAATTCTCAAGGTAAATGTGGACATACCAAACTTTAGGACCATTTTCCAAAGCGCAAAACTTTCATATTGGTACCATTATCTACCACCATTAAAGTTAAAAGCTGAATTTTTCCAACAAAATAAGAAATTCTGATTAAAAAAAAATTTAAAAAAATAGTTCTAGGAGTTTTTATGTTTAAATCAAAATATAAAGGTTATTTTCGCGACAACTTTGATTTTCCCTAAAAGTTGAACTTAAATACTGTTTTTTTTTTACAAAAATTTAAAGCCTTTTCTAGCTCAGCTAAGTAAATCCGTATCTTAAAGATCTTAAAGATACGAAACCAAACCCAATGATAATTGAAATTGACGATAAAGAAAGAAAGAAACTCGTCACAGAAGTAAGAATGAAAAACAGCAACAACAAGACCCTTGTTTTACCGTATCGTATGAATATACATACATTCGACCGATAGAGGCAAGTGAGTACGAGTGTACTAATATGCTTCAGAAACCAGATACTCAGATACCAATACCAGACCCTGATTGAGCTCCAGCTCCACCAGCACCTACCCTGTTCCAGAGTTCCTTCGTCTGAGAGAGAGCATATAGAAGAGTCGTAAGCTCGCAAGTCTCAACGACTACGACTACTATACGACTTCAAGACAGCAAAGATTTGGTCATCATAACAAGTGAAATAACTAACTGAACTGCACAGCACACACCTGTGGAATAACTTGAACTTCCACCTGATGTCGAGTCGAGGAGCTGGATGGAGAACAAGATTGCTCGATCGCTCTCGGACAATGTTGTGCGCGCACACTCAGTCAGTTTTATTGTACGAGGCAAACATTTTGGTTGTGCTGCTTCGTGAGCGTCGGAATTTTTCGCTTTTCTTCCAATAAAATATCTCATTTTCTTCAAAACCCCACGACTGTATTTTGAAAAAAAAAAACCCAATGTGCGAGCAGATACTCTAATAATTGTATAAACGCTATTCTATTTTATTTTTGTTTTGATTGTGTGACTTTTGTTTGTTCTTATCAGAAAAAATTTAATTCCCTTTTTCTTTTTGTTTTCTTGAGTAAGAAAAATATACCTACTTAGATACATTTTGTATCTGTGTCTTAATCATTTATTTCTTGGCGCTTGATCAATTGAAAACGAGTTGTTGCAAATAAGTTAAACTTTCTGCTATATGAATAAGATCCATTCAAAATAAAAGAAAAAATAAAGAAAAAAAACCCAACCGAAGGAGAAGTGTGAAAACAAAATAATTACTATTCATAAAATTGTGAATTGCGTCATTTTTAATTTTAAGGTTCATTTAACAAGCTCAAAAGATATAAAATAACTGATTAATTTTTTTTTTTAACTTTCGATGGTCAAAGTGAAAATTTTGTCAAATCTATTTACAACAGAAAGTGCGTGCAATAGAACAACCAACAGAAAGTCTGACTTCTGTGCAATAAAAATTCCTCATTTTCCAAAACACACCTTCGAGCTTCCACAAAAATAATTCTAATTCTGAACTATGGCAAAATCTGGTGATTAGTATTCAAAACCCGTGAGCTATTGAAGCAAAAAGTCCAAGCGCGACATTATTATTGTTAAAAACATTGCTATACAATTTGCTGGTTTATATGGCAAAACCATATTATTGGCGGTGAGGATTCGAAGAACGAAAGAATTCCGTATAGTGGGTACCTACATCATAATAATTTTGTTGATTCGTCGTCGCCGCTTCTGTAGCCACTTCAATCTGGCCTTCATTGTGTAGTACCTACCTATGCTATACCTTAACTAAGTGAATAAAATTATAATTTAAAAATATAAATTCAACGTTTATCATTGGAATACTAATTAATTTTGGTTTAGAGAGAATTCCATGTTTTTTTTTTGTTTTCTTGTTTTGTATTGGTGTGTATCGGTGAACTGTGAGTGATATGGTATCGGTATAGTGCAAGAAAATATTTAAAACTTCATCGCCGTCGTTAAAGTTTACGATTTGTGCCTTTGTATATAGTTTGAGTTTTTTTCGTGGATAAATTTATATCTTCTTTTTCCATTGTAATAAAGTGAAACCACTCGCTGAACGGGTGTTCGATTTTTGTTTTATTAATTTTTTTTTGTCACTTCTTCTTCTTCTTAAAAAAAAAAAATATGATGGCGCTGTAAAATTAAAACGAAAAGGTAAATAATTCGATATTTTAAAATTTTTAATTGTGTGTATCTGCATACACCACATTTTTTTAAAGTTTTTTTTCTTAACGACTTTATTTCGGCCGGTGTTCATGGAAGAGAAAGAAAGTAGGGCGAAATGAATTTTATTTTGGTTGTTTTATGTTTATGCATTTGTCGAAAAGCATTTTTGTTATAGACAGAGTATAAGAGTTTTTAATTCTTTGACAACTATATATTTTAATTGAAGCGTCTAGAATGAGAAGGGGTCAAGTGACATTTTTTGAGTTTTGTTTTTTTTTTTTTTTATCGATAAAGTTGTTAAGCGACAACTTAAATTTTGGTCTAATTCTCGTGTATCTACTGTCATTTTATTTACAAAGTTAGCATATGATAGAAGGGGTTAAATACACGTTTGTTTTGATGTTTTTTTTTGGCAAGAAAGATTTAAGATCACTTAACATTTTTATAAGCTTTTTTTTGCATGAAGGTGGTAAGTGCAAACTTAACCTTTAACTTTACATCCCAAGAGCACCGTTAGTTCTATGAATAGGCCATATCTGAGATTCCTGATAACAAAAAGAAGCCTAAGACCAAATATTAAAAAAGCCTACTGTCACTTAACCCCTTTTTCAGAAAAAAAAATTAATCTAATTTTTTTTTAAACACACTTCTCATGAATTTAAATAAAATTTGTTGATCTTTGTTGATTTTTATAAGTTACTGTCAACTTCAGAAAACAGTTATAAACGTAACACTTTAAACGCTTATATCTCAAAACTTCATGTCAAAGGAAATCGACTTTGCAAAAAAAGAAATAAGCGGTTTTGGTGCCAATGAAATGTTATATTGAATGAAAAATTTAATGTCAAAATCATCGCTTTTATAAGGTCATGCCTTATAAAAGCGATGATTTTGACATTCTATTCTATTTTGACATTCTATTCTATTAAATCCTTGTGAAATTTGTAAACCATATTAATAAGGGTAAATTGTCATTATTGATATGGTAGTGTAATATCGCTTTAAAATCTGGTACACAATTCTAGTGGAAATGAAAAGTTCATACAAAATCATCGGCGTGGAAATTTTAACTTTACATTCCAAAGCTTCAATTTTAAATTTAAATCAATCAAAAGATTTGACTTTGAAACTTTCCGATGATAGACTATATTTCTAAGACAACACGATTTAAGGGTCAAATCTGACTAACTTTACACAGTCTCTTATTTCAAATTGTTATAACAGCATACAAATTAATTATTTCCCTAAATACAAATATAGTCCACAAAAAATCTGTGTTTCCTAAAATTCTTTGCATTTCATTGACCCCTAATATTGTCTTATTATAGTCTGAGTACTAAATTCTCAATACGGAATTTTTCTTACACACATAATGTACCTATCTACAAAAATAAACATGTCTATTTTAATTGCAGACGCGGAACGCATCTATATCTATCGCATTTTAAACTTAAGAGTGAGAGTGTTTCTGGTATTTTTAGACATTCTTTCGACTATTTTCAAAGTGAACAACTTTATGCTGACACTATTAATGTACATTTGTTGTTCAATTTAAATGTAATAAACTATGTAAGTCGGTAATTTAAACTTGAATATCTAGTTAGAAGAGGTAGTACCAAATGTAGACAAAACTTTTTAATAGTTTTAAACTAATAAAAAAAAAAAACTATCTACTACGAAGTGGAAAAACGTGCCCAATCTGAACAAAAAGAAAATCACTGTACCCACTTTTACTTTTAAAATTAGAAAATTCATTTTCTAAATGCACACTTTCGATGTCGTTCTATTTTATTTATGTATTTTAATTCAAATACAGGAAGTATTTGAGGGTATATTTTTTGTTGATATTTACTTTGACGACGTTGTACCTACCTATTTGAAGACATTCTGAGTCCAGTTCATTCGTATGGGATCTATGATTGCATTTAGAGAACATTAAATTTCATATCAGTCAGTGGTATCTTAATATGTACATATGTATCTGTAGGTAAACTAAAAAAGTAACGAAATTGAGAAGAACGATAGTGTAACGCAAGAAAAATCATGTCAAATCAACCAATATTCGTTCGTGCTCCTAAAGGTGGTGGTAGAAGTTAAAATAGTTAAAAGTGGTTTCTTGTAACAAATGCTTTATAACTTTTTTGATCTCTAACGAAAGATGTTTTTCCTGGAGTAAAGACTCAATTTCAATAATTCATTACAGTTAACTATTTAAAAAATAAAGTCTCTTAAAATATCAAGGGACATTTTGTTAAAACCCGCGTTATAATCTCTCTCAAAAGTTAAATATACTATGTTATTGACAGCTACTTTATGCACAAATTTTGATCGAAAGAACATACATATTTATCTACATGGTGATTCATCTAAGGTGTGACAAAAAGCTAGAGCATGTGTGTTGAGTTGAGACAGAAAAAAATCGTATGGGAAGGCGTCTATTTCCCCCCGTTCAGCAATTTTTTAAAAAATCGACTAAAAATAGAAAAAAAAATCATTGAAAATCAACGACACACCAACCCATCAGTGTCATGCTATATTTTTTTTTTTCAAAGACAAAAGTCCGTTCTTTTATTGTGTTTGTATAATATAAATTATTTGAAAGAATAGTTTTTGAAAAATTAATTTTGAAATTCAAAATTTTGTTCAAATTAATTTTGTTCAAAATTTTACGTTATTAAGGCCCATTTGCTGAAACGAAACTTAAATATTTATGTTCAACTTAGACGCTTATGTTTTACTTATTCCTCAGCGTAACCTGTCACATAAGCTCTTATGTTGAACTTAAAATATTTAAGTTTTGTTTCAGCAAATGTCCCTAAGTAGTATTTTTGTTTTTAATATTCAATACTCCTATCAATTTCTAGTCAAGCATTAAAAATTGGATGCCTAAATGTCTTTTAGTTTTTGAAAAAATTTAAATTTTTTTCTATTTTTTAGAAAATTGCCGCTCCCGTCTGAACAGAAAAACATCTCAAAATGACTATTTTTCATGACTATTTTTCTGGAAATTTTCAATGGAACGCACAAAATTGGCTTCCCTAGTAGCAATCTACTACAATTTTAAGTGATGTAAAGTGTGTAAAATTACCTATAGAAAATTGTCTTGTACAGACTATCACCTCCTTATTAATTGCTTTATTTTGTTTGTTTTTGTTATTGGTAAATGGTGAACTTAAAAATGGTAAAAAGATTGAAATGAAATTTGATCTACATGAAAAATCTCTTAACCTTGCCAGATGCCCTCTGGCGGATTTTAGATGCGTAACTACTCTGCTCATCTACTCTGCTCATGTTGAAAAAGCTTATAATAGTTAGAACATAACTTATTTATATGGTTAGCTTTCAAATCTTTTAAAGTTTAACTTAGTAATGAAAACATCAATCAACGCACATTGATGGTCATTAGTTTGTACTACTACAGAAGTTAAAAATGTTTGTCTCAGATTGTATTTTATTTTTGTTTTATTAAGGCCCATTTGCTCATACGAATCATAAATCTATATCATAACTAAGTTAAACATAGTTTTTATGTTGAACTTATTTTATTCTGCTTTGCTTTAAAAAATTTATGATCAACTTAGCTAATATTAAGTTTCATGCGAGAAATCTCTGAGAGTTTTAAATTGAATGTCAAATGAGCATAGAATTATATTATTTTTGAAGTGTGTTCGTAATAATTTTTGACAAATAAAATAATGTTGGAATGAATTTAACTATTATAAATTATAGATTAATTTTGGACTGACCATTTTTACTTCCGTTTATAAAATTTACTATGCAATAAATATGTAGTGATTGTGTTGTGCTGAGCTGTCCTGTGTTTGTATCAAGACCACATAATGGATTTTGTCATATCGGTTCGTGAGTCTGTATGTCTGTTCATCTTAAAATATAAACGTTACGTGTCAAAAAAGCTTAAAATGTTTATAAAAAAAATTACTGCTCATTTTGTTAAAAAATTCTCATCGGATAAGCTCTTATACGTCTACCTATTTTTTGTTCAAATGACTTGTTTTGCATGAGCAGGTCCAGGTACCTACTTTAAATTTGTCCAAATTGCTTTGGTCACCAAAATAATCATAAAATGTGTAGTTTCCTTTTATTTAAAAAAAATTGCTTAGTAGGTCTTTAATGGTTTACCACTTAACCATAATGAGTAAGTAGAGTTTGTGGTGCATTTTTGCACTTTAAATTCAAAAAAATATGGCTGAAATTGCCTATAAGATCAACTTAAATTGTTTATGATTGACCATATCCTCCCCCTAAAATAAGTGAAACATAACGCAATTTAAAATCTATTTTTGATTTTGTGCAAATCAATAAGTAGAACATAGTACTTTATGATGAACTTAAATACTTATGATGAGTTTGAGCAAATGGGCCTAAGTCAAACGGATTTGTTTTTATCAAGAAGCAGTGTTGCCAGACGAAAAAAAAATCTCCCCCCAGAAAAATTTTAAAACCCCCCAGATTACCACATTTCAATTAAAAAAACGCCTAAGTTTTTTTTTCAACTGTTTTGTTTTTATTTTTTATTCACAGCTAATACTCTGTCTACACGTAGGTAATTTTTACAAACAAAAATTGATTTTATTTAAAATTTATTGGATATTCTTTGATTATAGATTCAATTGGAGAGGAAAATTCAGGTAATGGAATAATTTAACTTTAAAATGAATCCCCCCAGATTTCCCCCCAAACATCTTGTCCCCCCAGATTTCCCCCTGACGATAAAAAAAAAAACTTAAATCTAGGGGGGAAACCCCCAAACTGGCAACCCTGTCAAGAAGTCTGATTTTATTTTCATTGAATCAATCATTTGAGCACCAACGTTCAATTTTTCAATAAAAAAAAATTCTTACAAAATATTTGCTTTGATTTTGACAAGGTATTATTCATCCATGTGAATATCTTATCAAGTACCTTGGCAGAAAATACCTCCATAATTTTTTTTTTTCTCACTGAACCATTCTAACCTAACGAATTCATATTATTTGCTTTTTCACAGACTTTGTTTTAAATTGCAGTCCTTGGAAATTGTTTCGCCAGAATCACTTCCGATGGACAAGGTGTGTGCCTGGAAGCAATGTCAGACATGCATATAATATCATACATATATCTACATTTATATTACAAAATTGAAGACCTTCAAAGGCCTACATTTTTATAAATTGTGCAATTATCGTCAAATAGCTTATTCTCCTTATAGTGTATATAGTCTTCTCCTTAAAGGCATCAATTTGAATCAAAAGGATATTCTATTTCAAAGATAGATACACATAGATACTTATGGCAAGGTCTCAAAGCCTGCAATTTTCATACAATCTATAAGTATTATGTACTCGTATAAGTTGACAGGACAAGTTAAGGTTTGTCCGGATGTGATGCTGCGCTGAATGGTTCCATTTGATCTGTTTGTACTATACTCCGTGCAGAGTTGTGCGTCGTCATCTTAGTCGTTCTACGTTTATCCACTTAACACTTTTTTATATTGGCATCAGAGTAGATCAGTGGCAGCAGCAACTTCTTGGGTAAATCGTTTAACCTTCCATCAAATCAACATCAGCCTACTGGACGGGAAACGACAGAAGCGTGTGCGTTCAACTGAAAAAAATAAAAAGACCGCCCGCCCCGCAGCATCATGTACCTACATACATAGTTTTTTACAAGGTCCGGACTTTGTTAAAAGAAATAGTTCTGCTAAAACTTTTGACGATCTGCTTGAAATTCTGTCTAAATCTGAATAGTTAACATTTTGATTGGTTTTCATTGTGAAATTTCCGCATAATAGTATTTCGTATTTGAGCCTGACCAGTGTACACCGAATTATAAATACGATTTCATTAAGTTTTACACTTGCGACACAGCCATTCATTTGTTTCATCGAACAAAATATACATAAAATAGTGATTGTATTTTGTATTTTGAATGTATTGAAAATTTGATTCGATAAAAGTTTAATTTCAATTATAATCTACCAGCTGATCCGACAGACGTTGTTCTGCCAAGCTATGAATTTAAACTGGAATAGATAAAATAAGTTCCGACTTCTAGATGATTATCCATCAGGTGAAGAAGGAAATAGCCAAATGTTATGACCCTTAAAATATCTAGCCAAATGTGGATATACGAAGAGAGAGAGGTGAAAAAATCCTCTTTATCAATCATTGCATGTTCTTAGTTTCTATGTATAACATTACAGACCCTTTAAAATAAACAATACAAAATAAGCATTAGTGGAGTCACTGTGGCGTATACGTACTTTTTTATCAGCATATATTAGTTACAGTTCATTTTATATAATTATTATATATATATGTATTTTGAATAAAAAACCCATCTTAAGCCAATGTAAGTCGTTATGTGAGTTCAGTCAGAATTTGTTGCTTAAAAAAATTGAAATCGATTTCGAATTTTATCCCACTAAAATATTACTTCCTTCGTCACTGACGAAGAGGTCAAATTCAGAAAGTATGCAATTTATTGTTATCACGACTTTCCGACTTTTTCGGTTTAATTTTCCAATTTTTATCTCCGTAGTGTGTTTATCTGGTTCAATAAAATTTCAAGACAAAAATCTCTATCCAATTTGGATGATGTTTAGTTGAGTTATGCGCGTACAAAAAAAACAAATTAAGACAGTTTGAAATTTCAAGATGTTTTTACTATTTTCTGATTTTTCCGTTCGAATTTTCTAATTTTCGGCCATATTTTTTAAATTTTCGGCTCCGTTGGGTGTTAATCTGATTCAATACAAATCCAACAAAAAATCAACCAAATCGGATGATGTTAAGCCGAGTAATGCGCGTATCAACACAATTTCATTTCAGAAATTATTGGATTATCCTACTTTTTTTTTGTTGGAATTTTCTAATTTTCGGCTCCGTTGTATTTTGATTTGGTTCAATACAAATTTAACCAAAATAATCCCTAACCAAATCGGTTGATGTTTTGCGCTGAGTTATGCGCGTAAGAACACAAATAGGGATTCATTTTTATATATACATATAGATAGAAGATTTTTTTTTTTGACTTTATTATACCTAGTATTAAAGCTTTACTCAAGAACTTTCCGAAACAGTAAATTTTCAAATCCAAAAAAGATGCAAGATCCAAACTTTAAGACTTACTGGCTGAACAGAATGGTGACGGAGACGGAACTGGAGCCGGAGCTGGAATAGCTGTCAAAATATTGAATACACGCAAATTCAATGTTGCGAACACAACGTAACGTAGTCGCATACGGAGCTGCAGCCGCAGACGGAAGAGTTCACCAACTTTTAACTTTTCACGTACGACACTTTTGACGTTTCAATTTGTATGAAGAAAAAGAACAACTTTTTGGGTCGGTAAAAAATTTTGTGGTTATTTGTATCGCGAAAAAAAATTGTTTATCAAAAGGAAAATTATTGGAAAAAAAAATGTGAATTCTGAGCTTGTACACAAGAATATTCTTTTGTTTTTCTTACAAATACATTCAAAGCTGTACAGCTGCATTGTGGGCAGGTAAAACAATAACGTACGGCACTTTTTGACAGCTCTTCCAGTTCCGTCTGCGGCTCCAGTTCCAGCATTCTATTCTGTTCAGGCAGTTATATGTGTACAAGGCCGCTAGGTAAGGTTGAATCCTAACCTGTGACTTGAATCAAGTAGGGTGATGCCCATCGGGTTTATCTAGTTTTTTCTTATTAATACAACCTTCTTTGGGTTCCGACTACATGTATCATCGATGATATCGATTTAAATTTGCAGTGCAACGCTTCAAAGTATCTTTCAATGCGTCCGCTGTCGTCGTGTCGGTTGTCAGTTGCGTTCTCTGGTGGTCACGTTTCATCTATGGTCTTCTACTCTTGTTATGGCAAACCCAGAGTTCCAGTCTCCAGTCCAAAAGACAGGAAGGAAGGGTGGCTGTTGTGTGTGTGTGTGTAATGTGGTGTCTGCTGCTGCGGCTCACATCCATACATTTCTGTTCTACCTGTTCATTGCGGTGTGGCCTTTTTCATTCATTAAAAAAAGTTAGCAAGGTGATGGCAAAGCCATCATACCAACCATCATGCTTTCTCTTCTCTGATGGAACTCCTAAAGTTAAGGTATAGCAAGGTGAGAGCAAATCAACCTGAAATTGGTGTGGTTTTATGGAAGTAGTTGGTTGCAAGTTACAACCATGCAGCTTAAAGATATAGCATAATTATTGCCAGCATAATGATGAAGTGGCGACAAAGAAAGAGGCATGCAACGACTGTAGTACAACTTGGTAAGGTCGTCGTGGTTGCTTTTATTACGACCAACACGATGCGCTTATTTACAATAATATTGTAAAAATGTAAGCTAAAGAAGCAATTTGTTCGCAGACAAGTGAATTATTATTATTATTATTACTGTGATAAGGATTATCTATTTTGTTATTGTTAGTTCTGTTTGTTTATTGTGTGAAATAGTCTTGACAATAACAATGGAATAGTTTTGCACAAAAAGGCGAAAACTTCGTTAAATAATGGGAATATTAATTAGGGTCAATTGAATTATCAAAAACAAATCGGCGAACAACCGACTACGCGACGACTAAAAGATAAGATTGTTTTAGGTACACTATACCTACATGTAATTAGTACCTGGTTTTCGTTTTCAAAAAATCAGCCATAACTTTTTTCTATTCAAGCAAAAAAGTGTGATGATTCCAAATAACAAGTACCTAGTCACGTGATTTATTATACCTAAATATGTGAAGAGTTAAAAAAAGAAAAACATGCATTTTAGTTTCAAGAATTATTAATAAGTAAGACCATTTTTCTCCAGTGGTCATCAGTGGCGAAATGCGTAGTGCATACGGCTTCGAAGACTGAGCAAATCTGATGCGCGGGTTCAAATCTCGCATGATTTAGAAAGTTTTTCATAATAAAATTGGGTTAAAGCTCAGCACTAATAAAATGAGACTGATGATAGGGCTTGACATTCCTTGAAATAGCTATATCTCTAGCCAAAACAAAAATAAAACGAATTAAAAATACCTAAAAAAATTAATTCGTATAAGCAATAGGTGGTAGCGCCTTTAAGTTGTTGTTCACAAATTCAATGAAATTGTCGAAATAAAGAATGGTCAAGTCTAATAAACTGACATTCTAGTATGAATAGTATACAATAATAGTAATAATAACTTTTAGGTACTAGCAATAATGATTTTAGTGCAGTTTAAAGCCTTCATATTAGATACTCCTTATCTAGAAGCACTCCTATTGGCAATGACGCAGTGTAATTCTTTGCAGAGCGGCTAAAGTTAAATCACATTTGAACTCGTTATGTAATCAAATTCTGAATGCACACACTTGACGATTGGTATTATTTTTTGTAACAATTTGTCAAACAATTAACTCTCTAACTGGTAAGACCATCTCAAGACTGTCTTCAGTTTTTAACTCCAGTGTCAAACCTAGTATTTCTTTTGTTTAAAACAACGGAAATTTGTTATTGTTTACTTTTCTGCACATTTTGATACATTTGTCATTTCATTTCACCACGTGTATGAGTGCTGTTATCAATTATATGCAAAAATTATTGAATTTTCATCGAAAATTAATTTTTTATTTGGTAATTTTCAATTGCTTAAAAAACTCACTTAAAATCAAAAAAATTTAACTCATTATAATTTTGCTATAAGTCGATTTATATTTTATTTATGTTTGGTAATAAAATTTAAGTGATAAAACAATGTTTTGTGTCTTTTGGAAACAAAAAAAATGCAAGACCGTTTCTAGACGATCTTGTCGGTTTACATGTAAAAAACTTTTCGTTTAGTTCTTGTGTTCTGTTTTTAGTGTTTAAAAACACAATTTTTAAGCTAATATGTAAATATTTTATGATACTTGGAATCCTAATGCGTTAGATGCATCTACGAAAACGTCAATGCCAAAAAAATTAATATGGAAGAATTGACTGATGAACAATTTACAGAAAATGATGCAAAGGCAATTGAAGAATGCTTCCAGAAAATGAAAGAAGCTGGTACAAAAGATGCTTTTGTAAGGGCTATGCACTCGAATGAAAGAAGCTCGTACAAAAGATGCTTTTGTAAGGGCTATGCACTAGAATATTAGGTGAAATTGACAATGCAGCAGCTTCTTCAGCTTTTCTGTACGATGCTGTTGAACTGGAACATCCATTTCAACTGGAATTGCAATACATTTCCGCTTTACACCCTTCAAAAGACCTCGATCACCATCTTCAGAAATAATTGTAGCAATATGTCCGAAGAAGAACAGCTTCTGCAGCTTCCACAATTTCGCCAGGAAATAGCTGCTGAACTTGTTTCCTTCAAGACAAAAACGAGATGTAGGCCGACTACCACCGGCTCACAGTGGCGATCCGCCAATATCACCAGTTCCGGGCATATCTAATGTTTGAAAACGAGCTGTCAGCAAGTTGGTGATGTTCGCTTTGATAGTGAAAAGATTTGCCAACATGGGTTGATAGAAACTTTTTTGTCGGTTCTATTTAGGTGCAATATTGCAAAAGTCAGGCACAAGTCGATTGTTCCAAATATGAGATTCATTTGTGTTGTACAGCCAACAAAACTTGTTTCTGGATTTATCACCATTCAAACCTTCAATATTTATTTTTTATGGTGATAAATCCAGAAACAATTTTTGTTGGCTGTACAACACGATTCCATAAAAAATAAAGTATTAAGCAATTGTTTGCCTTATTTTTGTAAATAAAACTATGAACTGAAGTATTTATTTCACCCTTGTTATGTAGTAGCCCGTAGCGTAATGGTTAGTGCGATGGACTGTCATGCCAGAGGTCTGGGTTCAATACCAGCCGCTTCCACCTTAAGTTTTTTTTTCCGGGCTACTGCCTTATGCGAGGAAGTGACAACACCTCCAAGAGTATCTTTTGTCACAGAAAAGTGCCGCTCACCAGCCGTTCGGATCCGGCAATAAACTGTAGGTCCCCTCCATTCCTGCAGACACGCACACAGGAATGGTTGAGAGTTGTAAGTCACTAGGCCCTGGTTCTTCATGAGCCGTTGTGCCATCAAATTTATTTATTTTTATTTTTTTACAAGCAAACCGGCAAGACCTCCTGAGACGGTCTCCAATATTTCTTAACTGGAGGTCGTTCTAGACAAATTTTTTTAACTAAAAATTCAAACTTAAGCTTCTGTTGCCTATACTTGGAAAAAAAATTGTTTTTTTATCTGACCATTATTTTGATTTTGCCCGTTGGAGGGTTAATTTATCTGAGCAATTTTTCTATAATAAGTTCTCCATCTTAATCTCTTTTAATTTGAAGCGATAATTAAAATTTGCATCTACTACTTTTGTATTGGTATGCAATCAGAAACGAACGTTCATTTATTTAATTATTTGTTAATCTTCTGTCAATATTTTTGCGATAATTATGACAATCATAAAATATTACCCAAACGCTATCAATTCAATTTGGGTTTATGTTCATAGTGACCGAAATATTTTTGTTTATAATCATCATTCTTGCTCGTACTATATTGATAATTTTATGATGAAAGAAAAATAACAAATGATAACGATTAAGTAATATCTTTTTATGTGATTCTCATTAAAACCATCGCTTACACGTCGTCGGTATTGATAATTTTCTTTGTTAAAAGAAATAACACGAACCGCATTGCATTCACATTATGGTCTCTGTAATTTAAAGAGTTAGTTACATCTTAAAGCTGTATGCATGTTTCCTGGCTAGATAAGAAAATAAATAACACTGACCAGTGACCAGCCATATCAAAAGTTTTTCTGAGTTTAATGACTGCATTTTTCCTCGTGTCAGGTATATAAATTTTGTAGTAAAATGCAGGTTTGAGTCTTTTTTATTGAGAGTAAACGAGTAGGTAATCCAATTTTTTTGTTTAATAAAATTAATCCATTTTATAGAACCAGTTTGAAATAATTCAAAGATGACAATCAAATATCATCAATGGAAATTGCACCATTGTTTCCTACCTCGTTGAAGGCGAACGACATTTCGTAGTAATTTCTGGAAGTATGTTGGTACCTTCTTTTTTTGTTTAGGCACAAGTAAATACCTACACACCAACCTTTGGTGGATTGTCCATAAAAAAAGTGAAGATAATAAAATGAAATACAAGACAGAAAACTGTCTTACTGTCCTGATCACATTGAGTTTGATTTTTTGACGTCACTCAGAGATAAGGAAGCAGTTAAACTACCCACAGGTAGAGAACAAATAATAAATTTTATCAGAGTGACTAGTTTCTTACGTATTTAGTAAATTCCGTTATTTCTACAAGTATCTACACCTTTAAAAAAAAAAATATTTTATTTTCAGTAGACGTACCTACTTAATTGATTGGCTGAAAATAATTGTTATGATTTTTTTGTATTTAAATAATAAATGTGTAAACAATTAGTCATTTGGAAAAACTTAAAGTTTACTCATATCGAGAATTTGCAAAAAAGGCACTTTCTTTCGAGCACAGTGTAGAAAATATATTAAAATAAAATTGATATCGAAAAACTCTAATAGCCTATTCTGCGAGCGCTATCAGACCAAGAATTCATTTTAGTTGATTCGGATATTTTTAGTTAATTTGTAAAATAAATCGATTTCAAATTGAATTACCAAACATCCAGATCCACCCGTTACGCATTGTTAAAGTATGCAGAAAGGTCTAATGTCTATACTCTATGCTCAGGGAGATGATCACAAATTGTACACCTTTTTTAGGTCAACAATAAACTTGAAATGTCGAACACACCTTAATTTTACAAGAAAATCTTCATACATACATTATGTATGTACATATAGGTACATAATTTTTGATTTCGGAAATGGTCTGCAAATAAAAAAAAATACCAGATTAAAAATCTTTGAAACGAATGAAGAAAGATGAGAATAAAAAAAGGTTGCTAAGATTAATAAACTTCATGATTCTGGTTCTGCCTGTTTTATTTGTCGACTCTGATTTTTTAAGTGTCTGCTTCATAAACATACATACCTGGGATAAATCCGAGTGAACAAAAAGGTAAGGTATTTTTTTTTTTTGGGATAGGCTGTAAAGTATGTAAAGAATGAAAAAAGATTTTGATTTGAAACAAGATATTCAATCGATTCTCAATCAAAGTCAAATGTCAATGATTAGGATTTTTAAAATAAAATATTTATTTTGCATAATAATGTGCATAAAAAGTTTAATAGTTAACGTAAAAAGGTATTCTTACCGACTTTAAAATCATGCGTTTAGTGACCAGGTCACCCTTGGCTTTAAATTATGAAAACAAAACATTTCAGACTTTTATCAATTTTGTTAAAATTTCTAATTTTCTAAAATGTCGACATATTAGAACGTCGTCACGTTATGAACGTAAATAAAATTTCTTTGAGTAAAATTCAACCTTCAAAATATTCAACCTATAAATGTACTCGGGCTTATGAATTAATTTAAAAATATATATTATACATAAATATTTGTGAAAAAAAAAAACCTTTTGCTTTCAAAATTGATGCTAATCCTGGGTGCTAATTAACTTAATATCTCAACTTTTCCACACTAAATCAAATGCCATCATATCAGAAAATTTCGGAATTAATTTCCGTTTAAGAAACATAATTCAGTTGAATAATTAACTATTTATTTTCGAACACATAAATAAAAATAAAAGTGTCTTAATTAGTTTGGTTTTTCAAAAGCTTAGATGTGATAATTGGTGCCCTTGGCTAAGGTCTTTGTGCTTGGTTTAAATTTGAACGAATCCGTAAACAAAAATCTTTTAGAATATTTTATAAAAATATTCATGAGAGAAGTTTTTTTCTTCTATTTTATTTGATGAACTAAGAAAAAGACTAAGGCCGATTTTATTCACTCAAAGTTAAACATAACTTTTGAGGATTTTTATCCCAACTTGTGAATTTGTTTTTATTCAAATAAAGTTGACGTTTTTAACTTTCGATTTTCAACTCTAGAGTTGATCAACTTCAGATTTACTCAACTCCATCAGGAAAAAGTAGAAATTGACCGAGCAAACTTGAGAGTTTACATAAAAATATTGTTTTTCATTAAATTTTTGTTTGCTTGTTCGCTTCAGATTCCGGACAAAAAAAAAAGTGTTTTTGGAAAATTGGCCATCAATTTTTTTGAGCAGTAAATGCCCAATTTTTTCCCACGCTTTATCCTTGTTGCATTTCGTTGTATCATCAGTTTTTTTTAATCATAAATTATGTCACAATTTAACACATAATAACACACAAATATGTAGTAGCCCGTGGCGTAATGGTTAGTGCGTTGGACTGTCATGCCAGAGGTCTGGGTTCAAAACCACCGCTTCCACCTTAAGTTTTTTCCGGGCTACTGCCTCTTGCGAGGAAATTACAAATCCTCCTAGAGTATCTCCTGTCACAGAAAAGTGCCGCTCAGATTGGGCAATAAACTGTAGGTCCCGTCCAATCCTGCAGACACGCACACAGGAATGGTTGAGAGTTGTAAGTCGCTAGGCCCTGGTTCTTCATGAGCCGTTTGTGCCACCAAATTTATTTATAACACACAAATATTGAAAACATTTAAATTAAATAGCGCAATAAATCAAAACTAAAATTGAAAATGACAGTTTTGTGTTATTAGGCAAGTTCAGGAAAATGAGATCTCAGAGCCCTCAGTGTAACGTTAACAGGATTCCTCAGCAAAATTTCTCAGTTTTGCTGTCAAACCTCTGAGGAAAAAAATTTGGATTCGCTTGCTCACTTTTTGAAATAGAGAAATCTCAGATATCTCACTTTCTTGAACACGCCAATTTTTCACAAATATCCCAGGGATACACTAAGTGAAACAAAAGAAATTCAAACTTGCGTTTCAACTCTGCAGTTAAAATCAACTCTTAAGTTGACCAGCTTGAGAGTTTCCTTCAAGTTGAGCAGTAGTGCAAAAACTGGCCCTAAAAGTTTTGTTGTTGTTATTTATTTGTCTGTATTCCCGCATAAGCATACCCTTTATGTAGAAATTATTTCCTCGGTTTTTTCCCCTACTAACATACTCCCTTTTGAATGATTTGGATGTGTGCTCTTAGCACCCCATATATGGGATATTTCAAAAAAAAAGTATGCAGTCTAAAAGGTTGGTAATTGGTCATAAAAGGTCAGGTAGTTTCAGAAATTGGTCAGGCTGAGAAAGTTTTTAATCCAGGGTTGAAGTTTTTTCAAGGTCATCCGCGATTTTTGGCACCTCGTTTTTGGGGATTAATTAACCTTTCAGATGGTATATATTTTTTTTTCGAATATCCCATAAATGAGGTGCTAAAAGTTCATATGACCTTGCAATGACCTTGAAAAAAAAAAACTTGGAAAATTAATTTAAAAAAAAAACTATGCCTTACCAATTACTTTAATTACCTGACCTTTTATGGTAAAGTGTATTATTTGGTAAGGACTGGTATCAAAAACATCCCAACCAAAATTAAATGAAAATTAAAAACTGAGGTTTTTAACAACTACATACCTATCATATACCTACATATACTATTTACATAAGTAAATACATCTCTGAATCTCATATATACATATGTACCTGCAGAGATTTTTAGATAGATGCTCTTTGACATTTTAAGATTTTCGGATTAGCCGCGTTAATAAATAATAGATATTAAGCGAGTTCAATACAGTACTCACCCCGAACGTTTCGCTACAAATTTCATTGAGCGTGGTCACCGGGAAACTGCCTGAGAACATGGGATCCCATAATAAACACCTCTCGGTCGATCCTGTTACCATTTCATACCAACAGGGATACAGTGAGCACGGTTTGCTCTCAACTTGCATTCCAACAACAACAACAACAGCAGCAAGAGACAGAACCTTCAACGCACCGCTACAACCTGCGTAGTCAAAATCGCTTATAACATCTCTCAGGCAGTTTCCCGGTGACCACGCTCAATGAAATTTGTAGCGAAACGTTCGGGGTGAGTACTGTATTGAACTCGCTTAATATCTATTATTTATTAACGCGGCTAATCCGAAAATCTTAAAATGTCATATGTAAACAACCGCGAAAACCTTAAAAGTTATAGATGCTCTTTATTTAACGCCTGTGAGAACTCCCGCATTAAGCAAGCTAGTCATTTGATTAAGATAAACATTATTGCAGTAATTAGACCTAGATTAAGCTACTCCTTATCTTGACAAAAAGATTGAACGTTTGCATTCATAAGTAAAGAATTAATTAAATAAGCTTCCTCAGCTGCTTTTTTTTTTTCATTTTCGTTTGTTTAAAAAATTCATGGGTTTATTATATTATATACCTTCTCGTGAGCATTTAACTAATATCCACATTATTTACTTGGCATATCCTGCACAACACCGAACTAAGACTTTATCAACTGAGTAAATAAAAAATTATTTTTGTACGATAATAATTGAAAGATACGTAACAGACGACCTTCTCAAGAGCGAGTTAACTTTTAATTTAATACGATTTTTAGCACATTTTATTTTATTTGCTTAAGCGATAAATCTACTTTAAGTGTGCCATATCTTTTGTTAACTTAAATTAGGTTGTGTGTGTAAAAGCAAATTACTTCTAGTAGTAGAAGATGTTTTAAATTTTGCGCGTTGACTTTTTTCATTATTATAGGTATGTGTATAGTCTCACATTACGTTTATTAATAATAAAAAGCATACGTTTTCTTAGAGATTCAATAAAAATTAAATCTTCAACAAAAATAACAGCATCATATTTTAATTTCTTAAAAAGCCTTTTTTTCCCACTGAAGTGCTAATGCCGAGACATTCGGCCCTATCGAGGTAACCTTCGGAGTGGAATTCTCTCCGATTTCCTACGAATTGGAGACATTTTGCTTCGAGATAGTTCTCCGACCAGCAAAATGTCTCCGATTTGTAAAAAATCGGAGAGAGTTCCGCTCCGACGGACGGTTACCTGGATAGGGCCGATTATCGATACCCTCCGCTATGATAATGTACTCTAACACAAGAAACTTGTGGTATATTTACACCATCGACACGGCTCGGCTGTGCCTACGTTCTGTAACTCTAAGTCCCCTTTCACACAGGGCAACTGAGTTGCCGGCAACAATTAGTTCATAGGCGAGAAGGGCAGGAAGAAAGAGGGCAAAATGAAATCTCCCCGGTCAACAAATTCAGGAGATTTTTTTGACGTTTCTCTTCACACTACGTTTGTGTGCGTTCCACCAAGGTAGTTTAAAAGGAAAATAAAGAAAATCTCCGGGTTTTTGTTGCTTGCGTGTGAAAGGTACAAGAGATTGTTAAGGAGATTTAAAGAAAACGTCAAAAAATCACCAGCAACTAGTATCTACGTGTGAAAGGGGACTAACAAAGCAAAAATCAGTCGAGAAACGGTGAAAAATGGAACAAAACTCATATATTTTGTTTCAGTTCTTATCGTTTCTCGACCAATTTTAACGATGTGAGAGTTACAGAACGTAGGCACAGGTCTCAATTAATTTGAACTAATATAATATCGGAGCGAAAACGTATAGATATTGATATCGTTTTCGGCAGCAGCGTTGCTGAATGACACGATCGTGCTTTTTTGACACGATAATTTCCTCGTGGCACGTGTTTTAATTTCCATTGTTTTACTCAAAATGAAGTAAATTTCAACAAAATTTAATGAAAATTGTTCCAAATTCCGTAAAAAGTGGGCAGAAATACATATTTTTTTTTACAATGCACGAATAGGGAACATGATTTCCTTTGAATTTTTCTTATGTATTAAACCTGGTAATATAATTGATTACAGTTTTTTCAACAAAACAGAAGAATTTGTGTTTTTTTCATATGGCACGAAAATTGGCACGTTATTTTCAGAAAATATGGTACGTTAATTTCATTTCGGGCGGCAACGCTGTTCGGCAGTATAGTGGAAATCAAGTAAATTTGTTCCCACTTGACAAAATATACTATATAGATTTTAATGAGGCTCTAGAAAGCTTTATACGTAGATCCTAATAAAATGCAAGCAGAAATTAGCTAGGCCCTTACCAGTTATATTCCATTTTGCATCGGAAAACAAAAACGAATACAAAAAAATCCGACAAGCTAACCATGGGGCTAACAAAACAGAAGTATGTACAAAGTTGAAAATGAAGGTGGGTGCCGCACACAAGTTTTTACTACCAAGTGCCTCACCTGGTATTTGACAAGTTTTCCTCGTCTAGATGTTCCCTATACTGAAAACTTTCCAGCGTCTTGACAAAATTTAGCAAAAGCCTTTTCCAGGCGGATTGGTATTCATTCATTGTTCCTTCTCAAGAATTTTGATTTAATTGAATCCAATTGTGTGTTTGGTTTTCATTTATTTATTGTACTAATCCACTTTTTTCTTTCGAACCTTATATAAAGTTAAAAAGAGAAGTATATTTATGTCTTCTATTTTCTAAATTTTGTCTGTAATGTGAGCAAAGAGTCTTAAGCCCCCGACGCAATTTTCCCCTTTAAAATACTTTTCTTCTATTCTCCATAAACCTCTAGGCAAATGATTGGGAAGATTTTTTTCATTCAAATTGGCATCCTTTGCAAAATAAGTTCCCTTAAAAAATAAATTGAATACACATGTAGAAAAAGTGTTCAAATTTAATTACCTTTGGAATGGGACACAAGCCTTTTGGTGGAATTTTAGGAAAATTTGTATGCCCTTTAAATGTCGGTTCTATAAATTTTTTGTAAGTTGTATTGTGAAAAATACACATGGGAACTTTTTCAAGTTGAAAAGGTTGCCTAATAAAATAGCTATTCCCAAGTGGACTATATGCTGATGTAATTTCACGCTAAAAAAAAAAAACTGAATTTAAATAAGATATTCAAAAAATATTTTTTTTATAAAGAAAATTACTGAGAATGAATTGTCCATATCCATGACGTAGGTAAAGTTTCCATTTATAAAATAATTCGAACCTCTTCTTATTACTTTCCATTGAGAGAAATTAACTAGATTTTCACTATCCCCGTCAATATTCTCCATTCGATCTAAAAGTATTTCATAGTCAAGAGCAGACTTAGAAAAAAAAAATATAAGTATTTGTGTACATAAATAAATTTAGCATTAAACTTACAATATCAATCCAGAAGAAAGCGAAAATATAAAACGCATAAACTAAATAATTTTGCGTCCTCATTTTTTAACTTCATTTATTTGACTAAGTATGCATTACCTCTATCACTAGGTTTTGTATGAAGTATTATATGTTAACAGTCGTTGGTCATTTTAAACTTTGTATGAATAATTTTTGATGTTTTTAACATCGTTGTATCTACGTGTACTGGCTACTTGTTGATCTTATCATTTTAATAGAACATTTATTACTTGTTAATGATAATAATTAAATTGTTAGAAACAAGACCTTATTAGTAAATGTGCGATTTGTTACATGGTTATTGTCAACGTTGAAGTTATAGCAATTATTTTTTTTTTCAATCCATAAATTATATTTAGTTTCGAAAAAAGTAAAGTATACTTATCGATAAGTTTGTCCGTCCCTTAAAATAAAATAAATTTGATGGCACAACAGCTCATGAAGAACTAAAGTAGGGCCTATAGTGACTCACAACTCTCAGCCATTCCTATGTGCTTGTCTGCGGGAATGGAGGGGACCTATACTTTATTGTCGAATCCGAACGGCTAATGTGAGTGGCACTTTCCTATGACAAGAGAAACTGTTAGATGTTTTATCAATTTCCTCGCAAGAGTATAAGTTATCAATAACTTATACAAATAACTTACTGGCCCTATGCGAACGTTCTAAGTTAAGCTAAAATAACTTAATGCCAATGCCTTTTGGCCTAAAAACTAAATTAAGAAATTAAGACTAAAATTTGTGATCGGTTTTTTTTTTACCGAGAAGAATTTACAAAAAAAAAAAAACCGGTTTCTTATCGATTTTATTTTTTTATATAAAACTTAATTACTAAATAAAACTAAACTAAAGCTAACTAATACTACTTAGAACTAAGTACCTACTTAAAGCTACTTAAAACTACTTAAGACTAGAACAGCCACAGCAAGCATTTCTACATTTTTCGGTTTTTTAGTTTTTAGACATACAAAATGTGCCAACTTTTATATATCTACATATATGATTTTCATCTTTAAGCCACCAAAACTGGTTCTCCTGCCTTACCCTATCTCTTCGGTGCTTAGGGCCGCCTTTTTCGAGGACGTCTCGGTTGTAAAGGAGTAGATTAGCGGAACTGTCAATCTATCCTGTATCAGCCCTCGACTGTAGAGGAATGTATCGGGCGGAAAAAAAGCCGCTTAAACGCACACTCTCGTAATATTCTTCGTTGGGGTAATAGGCCCCAAAAATTAGGCTGTTTGTCGACGACCGCTCTTGCAATGTGACTCCGAATCAGCTTTAACAAGAAATAATCTAAGTATTTTGTTTATATTGGCCCCGTTTTTTAGAACCTGGTTGGAATAATAATGTTTGTACTCTGACTCTGGTGTTCTTTGTAATTCAAGGCAGCGTCTAAGGCACTGCCTCTCAAACACCCTAATCTTTTCCATTTGAGATGGGACAATCGGCCCTATCGAGGTAACCGTGTCGGAGCGGAATTCTCTCCGATAGCCATGGTCAGAGCAGCATTTATATGTCTGTCGAAATATAAATACTGATCTAACCAGATGCCAAGGTACTTTACTACACTGGATGTCCACTTGGCCCTACGATCACCAGCTTGCGCCAGTTCTTTCTCGTATCCCTTGTCGCTCTATGCAACGGAGTCCTAAACAGAACACTTTCTGACTTCTGAAAGTTAATTTTCCAGTCATCGCAATATCGCTTAATTTTGTCGAAGTCACGCTACAAAAGAATTCTGATGACCTCGAATTTTGGGGCCATTCTGTACGCAATTAGATCGTCGGCATACGCAATTGCATGAGTTAGGCTGCGATTACGTCCAACGCTAGTAAGCAAGTGTGCTAGTAGGGTAGTAAATCTAATGTATAGATAATAAATAACGTGGTTATAGATCAAGATAGTTGCTTTTGCGCTAGTAAGAGAGTGCGCGCTAGTTCACACAAGTACGCTGGCAGATCAAAATTCGTTTGATTTTCAAGCTTTCTAGCGCGAAAAGTTCTCTTTTTAAATGCTAAATGTGCTCTCCAAACAAACAGCAGCAGCAAATAGTAAGAAATGTGAATAGAACTAGCGCAAAAAAATCATCGACGGTTTTCATACTAGCGTACTAGCGCAAACTAGCGTGAACTAGCGCTACCTAGCGCGCTCGCCTACTAACGTTGGACATAACCATAGCCTGTCAGATCGCATGCTGAATAGAATTGCCAAGTTGACCGCTCCCTGCTGTCACAAACTTTCTACCATTAAACAGTCCATCGCACTAACCACCACGCCACGGCTATTACTGTCCGTTCCTAAGTTTTGATTAATAAGGAAAAAACATTAATTTATTTTTATGGATCATTTATCCAACACCGTTGGCTAAAGATTACCGAATAGATATAGACTTTTTAACATCGTAAATATATTAAGTTTCAAATTTCAACACGATCATCTTTTTATTATTTACCTATTCTTAAAATTTACAATTTCAAGTTGATATTATAGGTGAACCTATTACTATGACTCAAAATCTTAGTTTCCGAGAAGAAAAGAAATTCAGAATTTATATTTAATGATTAATTTTATTTGAAAGACATAGGTAGTCGATTTTCTGAAGTTTCTCAATTCTTATTAAGCACAAAAAAAGTTTCCAAATCATTAGAGTCGAAATTGATGAATTATTTTTATGTGTACTTTGTCTTTTATCCTTTTCCTTTGTAAATCTGGCGCAACGGCGAAGACACGAACATGATTAAAAAAAAAAAATGAGGAAAGAAAAATGCCAATAAGAGGTATACATACCAACTTTAAAAGGAAGGTGACTCATTTACTGAAGATAGAAAACGAATTACTTGCTGAAATATATTATGGTCACATCAGAAAAAGAAACTCACTTTAACAACTAAGACTGGTCCTACAGCAACTCCGGATGACTATATGACTGGCACTGTTGCCACTGCACTGCCGATGCCATGGCGATATGGCGTGCCAATGTTTATTTTGTATGTCTTTTTTGGCTGCTTACAGTGTTTTGTTGCCCCGCTGGTTTTTAGCAGTTCTTTTTTGCAAGGCAATCAGCTGATGAAATGAAGGTGGAACACTGAAACGATCAAGAGCTATCAAAACATTGTACATGAGCAATTACTGGGAGTGTAACGTCAGAGACATGCTAAAACTTCTCCACTCCTCTATACCTACATACACATAACATGCCCACCTGTAGAATTTGACAAGTTTGTTTGGCAGAAACTATTTGTTGAAGAAGGAATTTGAGTTTTAGTTAGTTTATTTTTGTTGTTGCTTCACAACCAGTTCTATCTATTTTTAAAATTTTTTATTTCACTTTATAGATGGTCAAGGCGATAAAGATACTAAACATATAAATTCAAATTGTATAGATGATGGACATCAGGGAAGTGATATTATATACTACCCACCTTCTTTTTGGACTCCTATAGGTATTCAAGTTTGAATTTATTGATAAGGATCGATTGTAAAAGAGTTTCAAACGATAATTAAAACTACATAAATGACAAATGTATATCTTCTGATGATTCCCGTTTTTCAAACTTGTATCTTAATATTCTGGAATACAGTGTTATAACCAAATGAAGCATCTAAGAAGTACTAAGTATGCGTAATGTATGTACGTAGATATGTACTGTGTTAGTTCTATATGTAAAGTACATAAATATATCAAATGCGACTTTAATGTTAATAAATAAATCAGACTTGGTAGGTTTTGGATTCGTACAAAAAATCGATAACAATCAAACTTGACATTACGATGATAGAGAACACGGAATTCCGTCTGTCTGGTCTGTCTGTCCACGCCCTACAGCCTAAACCAAGGAATATGGGTCTTATATTTGTGGGTGATTCCCTAGTGGGAAAATAGAGATTTTTTTAGCTCAAAAATAACGTTTTGAAAAAAGTTATTTATCTCAAAAATGGCTCTAACGATTTTTTTTTTAATTTTTGTGTGTACTTACATATGGTGGCATGGTCTACATTTTGGTGAAAAAAATTTAACACAAGCCGCTATTAACGGTACCATGCCATAGAACCTTTTTTTTGTTTTTTTATTTTCGACTTTCTTGTTAACCGCTCAACCGATTTTGATCAAAATTCTGAAAGTCCTATCAAGTTTGAATAATACTGCATACATTAATTTTCAAAAAAAAAAAATATTTTTTGGATTTAAAAAAAAAAGTTCATTGTTTTTTTTTTTGAAAAATCATTTTTTTTTTTTGAAAACGGGTTGATGAATTTTTGTTTTAGTTGCATATTATTATATTCTTAAAAATGGCATACCTACCTTCCAATCTTTTTTCTAAAATATTTCAAAAAAGTTTATATACCTATAGGTGCGTATATTAAAATAACAAAAGTGTCTGAAGATGTGAAATAAAGTTTTATAATTGATGTGTTATAAATTCTTGAACCGTAAGTAATATAGTCATGTTAACATTTTGAAACAAGCTAAAACAATTTATCGGTACATCCGGAAAATCAGTGTTTTTTAATCCACGGTTGTCCATATTCCCTGTAGATAGTTTTGAAAAATTCACAAATCGCAGACTTTTGGACGGTGTATGGATATGATCGAAAAAGACTACTTCCATCGGGACTGTAAGTTGTTGTAACCGTATGCTGAAAATAAAATTGAATGAATCTACATAAAAATTAAACATCAGAGATATGGTATTGGATGTACCATGACGTTTTCTCCTAAGTCATCGTGATACGTCAAATTTCCATTAACGAAATATTCTTTACCCTTTCTGCTTAGAGGAACAAAGTTTTCTATTAAAGTTACCTCATCACCTGGTATTCCTTCAAAAAGCTCCAACTCGATATTGTAATTCATTATGCACTTCAATATTATAAAAACATTCAGCATCTAAATATTAGTTGAACGAAATATCAAAAATCTTTATATAAATAGCCTTAAATACATTTTGTGGTACCATTTTCTCAAAATTTATTTGACCGATTTCCATAAATTTTATATGATTGGAAAGCCACAATTGCGGAGATGTGCAGAATATACTTGAGACATACATTTACACACTGTGGGTCAATATTGTATTTGTACTGTCGAACACTGTGCATATTTAAAAAATTAAATTAAAAAAAAAATGTTTTTTTCCTTCTTTATTTTAAAACAAATTGTTTACGAAATGGAAAGTGTCGAATTTCGACACAGGACAATACTAGTATAAATAATTCACCAACATAATTCCAAAGTTCCCTCTAAACAAAATGATACCGCCTGCGTGTACATTGTAAGTAAAACGGTTTTAAAAGTTGTTTAAGAAATGTGAAACGAGCCATTTGTTGGCTTTTATATCTGAAAATTAGCATTTCGAAGAATTTTAAAAATCCTAAAAAAAAAACTGATCAATCTTTTGGATCGTGAAAAAATCCGTGGCAATATTAATTACCTAACGTCAATTTGTTTGATATAATAGAAATCGGATGTTATGTTTTGTTTCTACTTCGCTTGTCTAAGTTAGTTTAAGATAGAAATTCCTTAGAAAGAAGGCCTATAATTATGATCGCTTACGGGGTGCAACTACAAATTGATGCCTCTAATTTATAAAACAGTGAAAAGAAAAAAGAATCGTCAAAATATATAAAAACAAAAATCATAAAAATACAAATTAAATTAACTTAAGTTATATAATCAAAACCTATACAATCTTAACGAAAAACAAGATACTCGGCCCTATCGAGGGAACCGTCGGAGCGAAGCTCTCTCCGATTTCCTAAGAATTTTGATGGTCGGAGAACTACCTCGAAGCAAAATGTCTCCTATTCGTAGGAAATCGGAAAAAATTCCGCTCCAACGACGGTTTCCTCGATAGGGCCGACTATTTTATTGTTTTAAAAAGATATAGTAATTTAATAAAATATTTGCATAAAAAAAAAAGTTTACATTTTACTTCAGATTTTCTAGATCAAATTTTATTCGAAGTTTAATTTCACCAAATTTCAAATTTTATACGTAATATTTACCTGCAAATATTTAAATTTATCAATGCATGCCAATAAAGGTATCATTTGTAATGACTTGTTCCGAATGTACTGATGTGAGTTATTGTAACTGAATGCTAAAAGAATATAATTTTTTGAAATTTATCATTTTAAAATATCATGACACCTTCATCTAATAAGTTTGTTCAGTAAAAAAATAGTCAGAACAGAACAACAATTGATTTTGACATTTCTCAGAAATCTCTGTTTTATGCTGTTAGTTGTTCAACCTCAGAAGCAAGTAGGTACAGAAAAATCTGCTCTAATTTGTTCCAAACGGTTCCAAACAGACTTACTGAACAGCAAGTAAGAAGTGTTTAGAACAGAAAATTTCTCATTGAACAGCAAAAACTTGTTCTTTTCTGTTCTAAACTAATCCAAACTGTTCCGAACAGCCTCACTGAACAATCCTAATGCCTCATTTACACGAGTGACAAAATTTCGTTGATTCTGTAATTTTATACCAATTTTTTATCGTAAACTGGTTTTATGACAATTATATTCTCTATCAAAATACACAAAAATAAATTCTAATATAACCTAAAACTTCCAATGAAAGGAAATAATGTTTAATTTTTGCCAAACAGACTGTATATTTTTTTTAGATAAATTGTTTTTGTTTTTTATAGTAAAAATGTATTCCTATTTCAATTTGCTAGAAGATCTAATTAAATTTATTATCAGATTTGTTAATCGCATTTTGAATGGGTGGATGCAATTAGAACAAAACTAATTTGATGCACTATGGTTTTATATTTAATTAACAAGTCTTATAATTGCTAGAACTTCAAAGATAACCTCTCGTGTTAAGTTGTTTGTTGTTTAAGTCATAATTAATTTTGGTTTCATTTTTAAGAAGTGATAAGAGAAAACTCGTGCAAAATGAAACAAATGTATAGAATAACTAATATTACTGGCATAAATTTTTATTTTTCATTTAAGAACTTAAAATTTTGTAATGAAAACATCTGAAAAAAGTTAGATTTTATCTCACTGCTTATTTAAATTAACATAGAATCAAAACCTTCACGTCTGTTTAATTGTATCAGTTATTTATTTGATTTTTATAGGAATCCATCAAATGCCTTGAATTTGAATCTCCAAGAAAAAAAGAGAAAATATAAAATTGAGAGATTTAGTTACCTTTATTACCGTCTGTTCGTTTACCTCCCATAGCTGCCATAATTTCTACCAGTTTAGTCAAATTTTGTATCCTTTTTATTTCTTCTAGGGATTGCATTTAGAATATTGCCTTGCATTTACGTAGACAAACATTATACCTTATGCTTGATTTGGACATTTTTAAACTTAAAAGCGAGAGTATAATAAAAGCTTTTTAACAATTAACTGATAAAAATATTTGTTCACACATTTATAAAAAGGTAACTACTACCAGTCAAGAAAAATTTCTAACTGCGTAACGTGAAGCCTATTATCTAAATAACAAGTAAAATAAATCAACTACAAATATTTTCCAATTTTTAATAATTTAAATAAATGTATATTTATGTATGTAAATACGATTTAGGCTTTTATATACGTTTATCCAGATCAAGATGTTTTTATGATTTTCAATCTTAAACTTTATTGGTAATCTTGGCAAAAATTGTGAATCCACCGACGACCTTACCATTTTTTTCAAATATTTGTTCAAATTTCCATAAACCTCTTGGAGCATGATTTGGAAGTTTTTCTTCATCAAAAATCACATCCTTTATATAATACTTTCCCTGTAAATGTTAAATTCAAATAAATTATAACATTATGTTAAACAAAATAAATTCTTCTACTTTTGGTAGTGGACAAATTCCTTCTTTGGGAATAATTGGAAAATCTGTGTGCCCTTCGAGCCATGGCTGTCCGTATTCCCTGTAAAAGGTCTTGAAAAATTCACAAATGCTTGATTTTTGCACTGTGTACGGATGTGCACGAAATTGACTGGTTCCGGCTGCACTGTAGGTTGTTTTAATCACATGCTATAGATGGAATATAATTTAAGGATCCTTTTTTTTTTTTTTTTGAGATTATAACATTATGCATACCGTGACATCTTCACCTAAATCTTCAGTGTAAATCATGTTGCCATTAGCAACATATTTTTCACCACGCCCACGTCTAGTAAGACGCAAACCAGAATAGTCAACTAAAGTTTCGACTTCTCCTTTTATCGGTTCAACACGTTCTAACTCAAAATCGAAATCCGGTGAACACTTAAATAAATATATTTCATTAAATTATAACAAAGAAAAATATAAATAAATTTTATGTCACCAAAGAAAATCCAAAGGTCCCCAAAAACAAAATGAGAATGCTAAATTTTTGCATTATTGTTGAAAATGTCTAAGTAACTGTAGATTTAGAGTGAATCGTATTCGCTTTTATATGAAAAAAAAAGTATTTTATTTAAATTGTGTAGAAGATGCAATCAAATTATTTATCGATAGAATAAATCGCTAACATTGAATGTTTGCATTTTTAAAAGCAGATTTGTTTAACTACGGTGCTGTATTTAATAAGGTTTTTATTTACGTTACACAGATAATCTCACGTGTGATGATGTTTTTGGCGAAGGTTATAATTATTTTCCATTTTATTTTTGAGATAGGCCATTCAAGGTTAATACACTACAAGTATTTTAAAATACTTGTAACGATACGATTAAAAAAAAATCGTTTCGATCCAGTTCATGTGATAATTGCATTTATGAACGGTAAAAAGAAACGGAACTAGCGTTAATGTAATAGTTTATGAAAAAATTATTTTTGTCGAAAACATATTAAAAAATCTAAATAATTGGTGTTTACGGAGGTAAAAGGTTCTTACCTTTTATATACAGACCTGTTTTCCTATACAATTTTATCGAAATGTTTGATTAACTCTATGTTTCAAACAGTTTGTCTTAAATTTTTTGTTTTAATTAAATGTTTTGTTATTTATTATTATTAAACTTCAAAATTCATTGACTAACCTATCTAAACATATCTACAAAGTTACACGCTTCACAGACGTGCAACGGTGATATGATAAGGTAAAGAAAGTGAAAGTGTCAAACGAAATATTTCTCAAATTGTATCGTTATAGGTAATTTAACTAAAACAAATGAAGAAAGCAAACATAACTAACGAATACAAAAATATAAAGTACAGGGTGATGGGGCAAAAGGTATGAACCGGTTTTAAAGGGATGTAAAACAAAAACAATTCAACTTACAGAAGTAATGTTTATATTGTTCAATTGTAGTAGCCGTGGCGTGATGGTTAGTGCGATGGACTGTCATGCCGGAGGTCTAAGGTTCGATCCCCAGCCTCGCCACCTATTTATTTAAAAGAAAAAACGGCTACTGCCTCTTGCGAGGAATTGACAAATCCTCCAAGAGTATCTCCTGTCACAGTAAAGTGCCGCTCGTTAGCCGTTCGGATTCGGCAATAAACTGTAGGTCCCCTCTATTCCTGCAGACACGCACACAGGAATGGTTGAGAGTTGTAAGTCACTAGGCCCTAGTTCTTCATGAGCTGTTGTGCCATCAAATTTATTTATTTTTTTATTGTTTAATTGAGTACAGAATCTAGTTTTTTTTTAAATTAAGTTTTAAAGATGATATCACGTAGGTGGCGGCCGTCAGCCGCGATGCACTCTTGAAGGCGAACTCTGAAGTTTTCAACCGCTCTTCTGCACATTTCGATGGGTATTGCCGTAACTTCCTCTCTGATTCTGTCCTTAAGTTCTTCCAGGGTATGTGGACGAAGTTTAAAAACTTTTTCCTTTATGTACCCCCAACAGGGATATTGAAAATTGAAGTGCTGTCGGAAGGCTCTCTACGTGGCGATAATAGAACGGCCATTTTCAAAAAAAGTCCTAACAGCAAACCCACGACGCTCTCCCGTCCAAACAATGGTTGCTACTGAAAACTAGACTCTCTCACTGCCACAACAAGACCCCTCCCGTTTTCCCACCACAACCACAGGCCGAGCGCCAGCCGGTCAAAACCGGTTCATACTTTTTGTGGGCACGAAAAAGAAATAACGTACGACACTTTTTGGCAGATCTTTCAGTTCCGTCTGCGGCTCCAGTTCCAGCAGTAAAGCATATACCGCAAGAGTAGTAAAACAATAAGTGGAAAAGATTGTCTACTTTGTTTTTCTGTTCTTTACCACAATAAATACATTGAAGGTAATATATTGCGCATCTTTGAGAATCTCAGTGACCTGCCTGTCAGAATTTACAAAAACAAAACACAAGTGTTTAAGAATCTCGGTGACCCTCATTCACAATTTGCAAAAACAAAATACAAGAGTAAATTTTCTCTTCGAATGTTCTCTTTTGAAATACGCGCAGAACTGAACAAAAATTAAAACTCCAAAGATTTTACCAAAATATTTTATGGAAGAATGGCACAAGTCCATAGACTTCATTCCAATTTGCTCAAAAATAAGAATACAATAAAGCACATTAAAGCACAGGGTTGCCAGTTTGGGGGTTTTCCCCCCAGATTTGGGGGTTTTTTTCATCGTCAGGGGGAAATATGGGAGGACAAGATGTTTGGGGGAAATCTGGGGGATTCATTTTAAAGTTAAATTGTTCCATTACCTGAATTTCCCTCTCAAATTGAATCTATAATCAAAGAATATCCAATAAATTTTAAATAAAATCAATTTTTGTTTGTAAAAAGTACTTGTAGTACATACAGAGTATTAGCTGTAAATAAAAAATAAAAACAAAACAGTTGAAAAAAATAACTTAGGGGTTTTTTTAATTGAAATGTGGTAATCTGGGGGTTTTTAAATTTTTCTGGGGGGAGATTTTTTTTTCGTCTGGCATCACTGTTAAAGCATCCGGTTTTTAGTGCTTGACAAAAATTTAATAGGAGCATTAAATATTAGAAACAAAAATATTGCTAAGGCCCGTAAACTAAAGTATTTAAGTTCCACATAAAAGATAACATATGTGACAAATTACGCTGAAGTAAAAGTAAAACATAAGAGTTTAAGTTGAACATAAATAAATTATATAAGTTTCGTTTCAGCCCTTAATAATATAAAATATTGAAAAAAAAATTAGACTGAACACAATTTTTTAATTTTTTTTGAGCTTGAAAATCATTATTTCAAAAACTGCTCACTAAAATAATTTGGATTAAAAACAGAGTATAAGAAAGGAGTTTGGCTTTAAAATATGGTACAGCATGACATTGTAAGTGTTGCCGTTGGTTTTCAATGATTTTTTTTTCTATTTCCAGCCAATATTTTTTTAGAATATTGTCACTTCCGCCTTAACGGGGGGAAATAGATTTCATTTCCCTTTCAATTTAGCGTAGTAAGTTAACTTAATATGTATAAACCTCGAGTGGGTTATATAGATCAGTTTTTAATGCTTTTTAATAAAAGTTGATTATGACATATTATCAAAAGAAAAGATCACGAAAAAAAGATATATTTTGTAAGTTAAGTTATATTTTAATTTTCTCGGAATCGTTTTGAATGGACTTGTGCCGTTTTTCCCCTGGACCCTGCATTTCATTAAAATGAACCGTAAGATAAACGGCAGTAGTACCACAATAAATAAAAGTTAATGCGTTGGAATGACACGCCCCACGCCTTATCTAATGCCACCCTATTCCACTTGCGAGGAAGATACAAAGCCTCCAATTGTATCTCATTTCAAATGACCCTCATCTAAGCCGTTCGGATTCGGCAGAATTTTTGCCGACTAAAATATAATACCAATACAGAAATTGTTGAGTGCTTTTAAGTCACTAGACTCTGGTTCTTCACGAATTGTTTCGTCACACACACGTCTTCCACATAACTCTAAAACTAAAATAAGTAAAAAAGACGATATTTATGTGTAAGTGCTTATGTGTTAAAGTAGTATTAGTATTTTTAAAATAGTACAACTCAAACCGAATAAAACCATTGACAGCATATCAATATTTGAATTAATTATAACCTTCAAAGCTATGCTTTTATTACAAGAAACAATTAACTTTGATGGACAATTATATATTATGACATAATAATCATTAAAAACTATATTTTCCATTATCATACATCGCCTACAGCAAACTTCTTTTTGCAAAATGTGTAAAGCTAGCATTAGATGATATGTAAAAACCACATATTTATGTGCCTCTTACGTCATTTTGACGCCAGGACGATGTTTTTCGGTTGCATATCGTCTAATAGACACAATTGTGTGACTCGCATATGATACATATAATTATGTGCACAATATGTTGAACCAATTACACATAAAAATATGTGCAAATTAGCATTTCGTCTAATCGGCGTTTACATATAACTTTTTACATACAATTAGCTTTTTACATAAATATGTGACTCTCAGAATTGTGTAAACTTCTTAAAAATCTACAGCTACATATTTTTGTATATGTGCGATATGTGAATGGTATTTAAGATGTCATTTTGAAGTGTTCTTTGACCAGCACATCGAAACTAAAAATATTTTGAATTTAAAGAAACTATTTCGATCATAGTGACGCGAAAAAAAATATGTATCTTAATATTATAAAAAAATATATTAATCGGTATTTCGTACGTTACATAAATGATAACCATTCCCACATAAAGGTAATACGAATTTTTAAATTTATTTCGCCTTAACTATGAGAGGGATTAAAAGCTCTGGTGTGAACACACCCGGTGCCTTTGTATTGTGTACACATAAAATAATAATGTTAACGCTCGACATATAGTGTAATCAACACATAAATATGTAATATTTTTTATGTGATCATATTTTACCACACATATGCAAAACCTAAAGGCACACATTTTTATGTAAAATTGTGTAGAATTTTTTCATATCGTGTAATACACATAATTGTGGTATGCACGAATTTGCTATACATGTGAGATATGCAACTCATTTGACGATTTTTCTTTGACGTCATGGATACACAATTGTGTAGTTTGTACACGTCGTCTAATCTAAGCTTAATGCTCAACCATCGAAACCAAATAAAAAAATTGTTTCCATCGAGGTCGTTTAATAAGGCCAAGTACCAAAAACCATTAATCCATTGAGGTGACTTACATTTCGTGAGGTGGGACTCAAAATCAACAGTAAAAATTGACCTTATTTCGAGTGCAAGTATGATCGTTGAAGAAATAAATTTTCGATTCTAGTTGCCTACCACAAGAACGCTGTGTTTTTTTTTTTTTTTTTGAGGTTCTGAAACAATAAATTAGATTGACGAACGCCCAAACGGAATGCAAATGAACTAAACGACTGTTGCGACTTGGGGCGGAAAATGTTTTCACTTTTTTTTTGTTTGGCTAAATAGTTATTCTCTTTTGTTTTTTGTCTCTATAAACTTTGATGTATTCTCGTAGTTATACAAGATTACCAAATTGCTTCCAACGCAGGTGTTAATGGTGTTGTAATAAAAAAAAAAAAACTATAAAATAAAATACTCTAAGCTAAGTAATTGAACACCTTTATACAATAAATAAATTGAGATTATCTCTGTCTCATATCCACGCCTTTATTCAGGTTTGCATGAAAAGACCTTAACAAACATAAGATAAATCAACAAAAGATGCAAATTCTTATATTTCAAAACTTAGAAAAGCTTTCAGTATCAGTAGCTGCAAGTAGTATAGTCGGCAAGGCAAAGACAAAAAGATTATATTGTCTTTAACATCATTGTTCATTAGATTTTTATCTTTAAAAGTATTTATGCAAAACTAATTAATGATTAAGTTTCTTTCAGGTATTTTTATTTAAGGGTAGGTATAAAATTTATACAATGGCTCCTGAGTGATTTATTTTGGGAATTATTGTAAAATAATCATTTTTCCTTTTTCTCAATGCAAGTATGCACCTACTTATATTTTTTATTTGCTTATTTAAGACTACTTGCCTACCTGAAGATTCCCGCTTTCAAGAAAAAAATAATCTTGATACTTTTAAATGCAGCCTGAAAAAAAAAATTAAGGTGTTTTGATTGAGATCAATCATTGTTACTGTAATACGAACTAATCCGATCAGAAATATAAGGTTTGGTGGGCCCAATTCTACCAAGTCATGCAAGATATGATGGAATGGTCGATTAATCATTTTATGGAATTTACAAAATTGATAAATTTGTTGAGAAATAAAAAGAACAGGTTACTTCTTTGAGTACTTTGTCGGCTGTATGGGGAAGGATTAGTACTGGAAAAGAGGCGTAAATAATTCCATAATTAAAATTAAGGAATGTGCATTTGAAAAGAAAGTGGAAGGATGCTTATAATATGTAACATTGAAACCGAATATATCTCTTGTACACTCAAATCAATACGTAGAGGCAAATAGTATGGCCAAATTGAGGCCGAAAACTATTCAAAGGGGAATAAATTGTCTTAGAGGCTGGTAATAGCGATCAGGAAACGGGATAAGAAACAAATTTCTTCTTGATAATATCATACGATTTGAAATATGAAAAGAATATAAATCAATATTATAAACTATTGCGTTGTTTTTTCCTAAACAAAATTTTCTTTAGAGGAAATATTTTTGCTAAAAAAAAAAATTTTGATCAGGAAAATGAATAAGTACTTTTTTAGACAAAGTATTTCCTCCAAAGAAAATTTTGTTTATGAAAAAAATATTTCAAGTGATTGATCATCGATTCCTATCCTTATTATATTTCAAATCGCATGGTAAAACATTGAACTATCCAAAAGAAAACTTTTTCCTGATGCGTTTTCCTGATCCCTATAACCGGGCCCCTATGTAAAATATTAATGTAGAATTAAGCTTTTTCAGATAACAAGTTAAAACCAAGTTCAAACCTAGCTAAGCGTGTTACCCAGTCTAGAGGATATGAATTGATTTTCAAAAACCGATAACATCAATTTAAGATTCTTTCGAAAGAGACAAGGCAAAACGTACATATACATCAGGGTGATCGGCATAAGATGCACCAAACTGCTGGAGCGAGTAGGTTGGGTTAAGACAAGAAAAAAATCGTATGGGAGGGGGGTCTATTTCCCCCCGTTTAGGCAGGATGGGCAATTTTCTTAAAAATTGACTTAATACAGAAAAAAATATATTTAAAAACAACGGTACAATTTAAAAAGCCATGTTATACCTTTTTGGAAAGCCAGAAATCTCTTTTTTGATTTTCATTTTAAATAAAGTTGTGTTAGTGGATAGTTTTTGAAAAATTAATTTCCAGTCTCGAAATTTTGAAAAAAAAAATGAAAAAAAAAGTTTCAAACTAATTTTTTTCAAAATTTTATGTAATTAAGTATAATTTTTGTTTTCAAAATTTAATGCTCTTATTAATTTTCAATAAAAAACTGAAAACCGAATGTTAAAATGTATTTTAGTTTTTGAGAAATTAAAAAAAAATAAAAAGTACTTTTTTCCAAGAAAAACACCTTTTTTGGTTTTCCCAAGTTTGATCTGCTCAGGTCAATTATTAATTAGTGGATTACCTACCACATTTTTATTTTTTATTGCATACCATCTAGTTTTGAGCCAATAATAAAAAAAAAATAAACTGGATTAATTAGATTTCACCTATTTTATTGAGGAATGTGTTCAATTTAAGAAAATTGACCTGTTACCCAAATAAAAAAAACAAATATGTTTTACCACAAATAAATATGGAAGGACATTCTGTTTGAAACTTATTTCTTATCAAATCGTCAATACAAAATGATGGCAAGTTACTCTCGGGAAGAATTGACCGATATGCACTATTGCAACGGTTAAGCAGATGGTTCCAGTCGGGAAGCACAGAGATTGTACGCTAAAAGGTTCCCCAATAGGAGATGTCCCCACTATTCACTTTTTCTAAGACTTCATAACCGTCTTCGGGAACATGGAGAGCTGGAGACTCGAAGGAGAGAAAGGTAATCTGGTAGATCAACAGACATAGAGGAACGGATATTGGATTTGGTACGACACGACGTAGTCCCAACCTTAGCACCAGAAGGACATGCTTGGATTGCCCCAAAACAGGGTTTGGACAGTGGTTCATACCGCGAAAGCATTCACCCATATCACTTTACCCCAGTGCAAGAGTTGACATCAAATGACAAAATTTTGAAAACTGAATTCTGTAGAACGCTATTGCTGAGGGAAGAAACAGAACACAACTACTTTAAAAGAATAGTTTGGACAGATGAAGCACAGTTTACCAATTTCCACAACTTGCATTACTGGAGTCACAACAATCCACATGTTAAAAAACAAAATAAATCGCAGCACCGCTTTAGCTGCAATGTGTGGCTTGGCATTGTTGGACGAACGGTAATTGGACCACATTTTTGAATACGGTATTAAATGGAGAATCTTATCTGCCAACTTCATATACCAACAAGATGGAGCTCCAGCGACCGATGGATAGGAAGGGGAGAGAATACTACTTAAGAACGTAAAATTTTGGAAAAAATCAGTTTGGGGAGAATTATTTAATTTAATTTTTTTTTTCAAAAATCTAAGTTTGAAAATTAATTTTTGAAAAACCGTTCACTAAAACAATTTAATTTAATAACAAAATAAAAGCAGATTTCTGGCTTTACAAAAAAAGTATAGCATTCCGTTGTAATTTAATAATTTTTTTTCACTATTAAGTAAATTTTTTCGAAAATTACCCCTCCCGGCTAAGAAGGGGGGAAATGAACCCACCCCTCCACCCCCTACGATTTTTTTTTTATCACGACCCAACCGACACGCTCTAGCTTTTTGTCACACCTTAGGTGAATCACCCTGTATTATTTCTTCCAATTGAAAAACACAACTATATTCTTGCAATATTTGTAACTATTTGATTAAACTATTTTTTTAAACAAATTAAAAATAATTACTGACATTATCTACGAGTCATTTTTGTTTTTATACTTACAATTTATGACACACCATGTTATCGATAAAACATTCGCACTATCAATAATAATTGTTTTATTTTATTTACAGATTTTATGACACTCCAGCAAAGCGTGAAACTTCTTTTAATCTCAAAGGAATTGTTCAAAAGCTTAACCGGTAAGTTTCGGCCAAATTTTTTATTATTCAAGTCACCATTAGTAACTCGAGGTAACATTAAAACAATAATAGTTTTAGCCCTAAGCTTGCGTAGGTTATTCATCGTTATGTTGATTTTAAATCTATTCTATTTCTTGTTTATGGGAAATTCCTACAGAATTCTTTCTTAAATCTTACAAACCCATACATATACATTATACATACATATGTATCTACATAATGTAAACAAAATTTTGCATTTTTTTGTTTTAAATTTTTAAATTAGTGATTCTTCGAAGGAAACAAAAATCAAAAATCAAACACATCCGATGGCCTCGAAAGGCAAAAGTCACGTCGCCGCGCGCCGGCGCACAGTGGGACGAATGTATGGGGAAATCGGCAAAAATCATATCTTTTGTTTAAGTTATTGAAATCACGCAAAGTTGCATTGGGACGTCTTTTTACACCTAAATCTATGAATTTAACATGAAAACCAAATAAATGGAAAAGTTTTAGCAAGGAAATTAAAGTTAATTTCATCAAAAGAGTTGAGCAGCGAACTTTTTTTTTAGGATTTTCATTTTATTATTAATTTTATTTCTTCTTTTAATAACAAATAATTAAATTTCTCGTATGATTTCTATGTATGACAAATATAACAATATTATTTGAATACAAAAACAAAAAAAGAAAATAAAGAAGAAGAAAAGAAATTTAAGTGGCACTAGAACTGTAACAAATAAAAAGCTATCCGTATCGGTTCGTGAATTTTCAAAAGTTTGTTTATAGTTGCTGTGTCCGGAGCTGCCATCAAAGCCCCACTTACAAACAAGATTAAAAGATTGGCTTGTATTTTCATATGCCTTTTCATTTTCTTTTACAATGTTGAGTATGCTTTTTGAAGTTTTATTTAATAATAAAGATTGCAAATTTACGTCAGCGGTGGATTCAGAAACAACAGCAACTTCTGGCAATATTTCTGACTTATATGTTTGCAACTTATAATAGCTTGGAAAACAATCTTTATGTAAACTGTTTACAACGGAACGAAGTAAAGAATATTTTCTTTTTGATAAGCCCAAGTCTAAGTATAAGGCCAGGGTTTGTTGAAGAGGTAGGGTCTTATCATTCTTGCGAGGAGAACCTGAAGCACGACCAGTCAACTTTGCCGCATACTCCAACTCCTCTGGATAGGTTTGCGACACAAGTTCTTGAACACGACGTTTTTTAGTGCGATCAGTACACGTTTCAAAACTTTTTCTTGGCCTTCCCTTGCTTGTACTTGGCATGTTTAGATTAGACTATAATTTTTTGGGTTAGGCGGGTAAAATGTTATAAAAAATATTGGTTAAAATAGGATTTTATAGCTTACGCAATCAAGTAAAGCTTTAGGTAAATTCAGATTGGAATTAAGCCATGTTTCATTAGCGCTCATGAACCGATTAAGTCTTCTACAACACTGCTCCCACTTCTGCTCCACCTTGAGACAATAAAATTTAGCAATTTCCGTAATTTGCTTGTCCAACTCTTCCATTCGCTCTTCTAAGCCAAGAAGTTTTTGAATTCTTTCAAAAACATTCTCAAATTTCCTGGTTCTATCACTATCCAGCCACGTTTCAAAATTTTCGGCATTTTTAATATAGGGAGTTGAACCTAAAAAACGCTATTTTAAGTACTTGGAGCAAAATTGTAGCAAGATTTTTTTCTTGATTCACTTAAAGGACACTTTACTGAGTATGAAACCATAAAAACCTCAGAGGGCCTTTTAGGCCTAAAAAAGAAAAGCTTACTCAAAGTCAATTTTTTTTTTTTTTTTTTTTAACTTCTACCCTCACTTGAAAAAACCACGAATAAAAAAAACAATAAAAATAAAAGATGTTTTTATTATTAAATATTAATTTAAATACCTTGAACAGTATTACTATCCATAATTGAGTTAATTTTTTAGCGCACAAAAAATTTAAGGAGAAAAACAAAATTGAATTTAAAAACACTTGATTTTTTCACCGCAAAAAAAAAATAAACTTGACAATGTTTGCCGCTCTATAACTTTTGCACTAATTGGTCAATGCAAAAAATTTTGATGCAGTTAGAACCTATATATATTTGTGATGACTTACCAATCACTCAAAAGTACCGCTATAACATTTGATTTTTTTATTTATTGCTATGGGTCGTCCCACTGTGCGGCGGCGTTGAATATGTATGACTAACTTCATGGGTAACATACCACTCCACTTATTTACGTTGGCTGATGGTTGCTGTAAAAGTGCTGACCCACTAAATAAGGTTATTATTTTTTTTTTTTTTCATTTCTAAGAACAACAATGATAAATGGGGTCTTAAATCAGCTGTCCTTCGGGGGAAAAAAAAGCCTGTCGAATTATTTTACTTCTGGTCGGTCGATTGTTCAAGAACATATTGGTTTAAACAAATTTAACTTCAACATTGTCTTTATAAGATTAAAAAGTCAATTTAGGCTGATATGGTAGACAAGTTTGTACAATTCAAGAAAGTTGTTCAAATCTCTAAATCAATTTAATAGCCCATAACTTGTAGTCCTAATTAGATAAGATAGATAATGAAGTTAAAAAGTGGATCACATTAGATGATTTATCGATATAATATTATTTAGTGTTAAAATGAAGTTCGACCGAATATGAGTAACTTTATATCTGGTTAAATAAAAATCCAGTTAAATATGTTGAGAAAGATTTTTATTAATTCCATTTATTTAGTAATTCAAAAATTAACGCAAAATAAACAAACAAAATGCAATTTTTTTTAATTGTAGACATAAGCGTCTTTATTGGGGGTAATGGGGGTATTTTCATCATCTGGCTTTTCATCATCTGACTTAAATTTCATTTTATTACAAGAAAAATAAAGTAAACTAGTATCGCCCTGTGTCGAAATTCGACACTTTCAATTTGATGGAAAATATTAAAGGAAAAAAACATTTTTTCAAATGATCCGCAGTGTGTAAATGCGTGTCTCAAGTATATTCTACAAATTTCCGTCAATCGGTCAAATACTTTTTGAGAAAATGGTACCACAAAATTTATTTAAGACTATTTATAAAGTTAATAATTGATTATAATGCTTGACTTGACTATGGAAAATATTTTTGCAACAATTTTGTGTGTAAGTAGGTACAAATTTTGAACATTTTTTTTTTCTTTCATTTTAAACATTGATGCGAGTTTTAAAAAATTAATAAACATTTTAAAATTCACAGTAAAAGTTTTGTCGTTTTTAACTTTTTTTGTAATACAATCGATTGACTATATGCCTTAATGCAGACCGATGAATACAATGGCAGGGTGACATGCCCGGAAGAAATATTTTGTTTTTTATTTTTCTTAAAATTCAAGCAAAAAAAAAAATAATTGTACCTTAATGTTTGAGGAAATTGAACCAAAACTCACTTTTTTGGCTTAAAACTCATGTCTCATAAATGTGGTATGCTAATACGCTTCTTGTTAAAATGCTCTATTTATAAAGATGTATTCATGATGTTTAATCAGACGCGTATTCAAAGTAAAAATAAAAAAATTAAAAATCAAAATTTTGAATTGATTCCCCTTAGAAAAAAATTTCGACTGACGCCTCTGACTTTAGATATACTATTTATTTCTTCATTCGGATATCTTTCAATGCAAGAGGTGAAATTTGTGTCATTGCACATGTGATATGCGATATAATTGTGCACAAACAATATATTTCTTCACTATTGTGCACTCCATGGTGCACCGACCGGCCACAGTTATATAGTTGCAATTTTGTTTTTTATTTGCTTAGCCAGACCAGAATACCATTGCTTCATAGTTGGCTGGTTTGTATTACTTTAGAGCCCGTACATATTGGTGTTCTTACCCTTTTTTGTAGACCTCTACGCCTATACGGTTATATTCTCTTCTATAAATTATGTTTAAATTAAAAAGCACTCTTCTGGTGCTTGCGGCCTAGTAAACGTAGGTTAGGTAGGTACATATATTCTTCTTCACATTTGTAATTGTAATGTTGATTTTAATTGCAATACGCGGAACAAAAAAATTACAAGCAATAAAACGCTTTTTCTATTTACTTGTAAAACAATTTCAATTTTCTCAGTCTTATTTGGTCGAATGCCCCTGGCCGGGCCCGGCAGAGATGTTAAGTAATTATTATTAGGCATGCAGAAGGTGAATTGAGATGCGCACTTGTTTATTTGTTTTTTGTTTTTTCTACAGAAGAAAAATCCTGAAACCCGGTTAAAATATTATGCACCTCATTTGTGCCATCAATCTTTTCACTTCCACATACCGATGTCGAAAGAATCAATATAAGAAATAGTCTCAGTCACAGTGTTAGGCAGATCGTAAATCTACGATTGCATAACAATTGCCTTGCACAAAAGATATAAAATATATTATAGACTCACGCCTAGATGATGATGTATGTATCTTCCAAGAAACGACTTGAGCATGTAAGTAACAACACTCTGGAGTCACTCAATTGGGACTAATGGTAAAATTTTTCATCGTGGACAATTATTTATGAAAAAAATACAGACTTTTCTAAAATGGAAAGGATCCATAAAATAAATAAAAAAAGAGTTAATTTAGGATATATTTTTAAGGCAAATTGATTGTTCTTTATTCTTTAAATCAACATACTATGACGATTCTCAAAAAATTGGACATCTGTCTTTTTTTTTTAATTTTTAACCTGACTTCCTTATGCTATTATAACGCTTAAATAAAACAGAAAACTTGATTGTGCTACCACCTTATCCTTATAGGCTAGAGTTATTTTTTCTTGGAGTCATCGTTACCACCAGATTCAGTTTTTGTGTGGTGCTTAGTCTTACTACCAGGCCTGCCAGGTTGCGCGATATATCGCAAAACGTGCGATATTTTTTGAACTTCGTGGTGTAAAATTTGATTTTGCATTATTAAATTTACTTAAAATTAGCCATTTTGAATGAAGAAAATCGTCAATTTACATACCCTTTCAAAGATGTCGTGATTTTTTTTTTAGCAAATATAAACTTAAACAGAGCAATGATCGCGTGAGAAAACTAGAAAATATTTTTTTCTTAAAAGTGAAATTGAATTTATTGCCATAATTCTTTTTTTTAATAAAAGAAAAAATACGATAAATGATTTTACTGTTTTTTTCTACTATTAACTATACCATTTTATTGCTTTTGTGGTTTTCGCGATACTAAAGTAGCTGATTTTGCGATATTTTCCTCAAATTAAGCGATATAACCTAATAAAAATCTGGCAAGCCTGCTTACTACTTCAGGCTATAAACTTGATGGTTGCTAAGAAGATTGACAAATGACTCGGCGAATTTTTTTATTTTTTTTTTATGGTCTATTTCATTCAACTTTTCAAACAAAATTCCAAAATTTGTACATGCATGTACATTGATTTTGGAAATTGACAATAACTGTAATCTTGTTTAGTGAAATATGCCAAATTAATCAATATTTATAAGACAAGCTGATGAGTTATGAAAAAGTTCATGTACATATTCTTTGAACAAAATTTGCATCAATAAAAAACACAAGATGTCAATCGACTCACCCGGAGTGTAAATGTAAGTGCAAAACGTGTTCCATTGCCTAAGGTCGATTGGTTGTTTGTTAAAAAAAAAAATAAAAACTGGGATAGGTTCCTCCTTCTTTTTTATCCACACACAGCTCCACTGCTGCCTTACTGATCTTCTTCGCGTATGCAATTTTCTGGGCAGTAAGCGCAAAGAAAACCGGGAGCTGACTATGGACATGGATGCGCGACATTTGTCAGATTGACGTTACACGGAATGTTATATAGTTGAATATTTTTTATCCGCAAGTCAAAGAGTACAAACTAAAAAAAAAAAAAAAAGAAATATAAAGTCGCCACCTTTGACGTAGCCATTTTTAGTTTAATGTCTGATATAAGAAAAAAATTAGTTTCAATCGAAATGTGCAGTGAAACTAGGCTTGAAATTATACTTTTTTTACGCGTTTTTTTTTTTTGACTTACTTAACATTTTCTTTTTCACACATACAACAATTGAATGCCAATATGCTGCAATACGATAGAAATCGGGAAAGTGATTTCCAATCTAAGCACGTAATAGACACACGGTTCAAGAATGGAATAAGGTACTGGTATACAAATATAAGCTAAATTTTTAGCAGGTATATTGTACTTACCTACTATTTTTGATTTACCTTCTAACCTAAAACTACTTCTGAACGAAAATGTATTGAACTGGCGAACTAAATTATTTTTTAATTTTAAAATTTGACCACTTCATGAAAATAATTGTCCACTGTTACCAAAATGTTTTGTTTCGGAAAAGTTAAAAAAAATGCGATTCACAATCAGTCAGTCACACATTGTTGCTCATTGAGTAGATATAAGTAGGTAGTTTAAAATTATCCTGTTTCTCTTGATATTCACAAAATCTGCTGCAAATCACAGCAGATAAAGCCCTGATCAATACTCGATTATCATAATTCGCGGTTGTTAAAATTGGTAAACAATGCAAGGTGCAGAGCGGAAACTTAAACCTGATACCGGAGTTGAATTGTTTGTTTCTTTGGTGTGGTCTTTAATTCAGTCAAGGGCGGTTCTTGCTTTTATTTTAAAAATAGCAGAGGCGCTCGCACGGCATGGGGTTACCAGAAAAATTCTGGAACTTGGCGAAGTTATTGAATACAAAAATTAAAATCAGACAGACTGACAGATTTGAAACTCAAACAAATGTATATCCTTTATTATCAAGATTTATTGACATTTGATTAAATTGTCGAATTTAGTTTAACTTCAAAGCAAAATATTTAGCAAAACAACAAAAATTAAAAATCTGTCAATAAGTCAAGTATTTGTGATATGTCTGTATGTGTATTTTTATATTAAATATATTATTCTTTTATCAACACAAAGAATAAAATGATTATTAATTTCCTCACGCACATTTAGAAATCTAGTTCACAAAACCTGAAAAATTTACATTTCGTCTCATAACTATAATGCATTCTCGCATCGTCGTCGTAACAATATTTTAAAATAACAAAGAAAAAACCGTTATCAATAAAAATGCAGCCATTGAAAATGAACAAAATATATTGGATTGCATTTGACTATGAAGAGCCACGGGAATAAAAATTATTTTGGAAATTTCCATAAATGCATCTTTTGAATGAAAACACGATAAATGTGACTATGGATTTTTAATGTTTAATAAAAATGTCTACGATAAGGTGAATAGTATAGCTAGAAAAGTATCAAATACCAGAAATTATACATATCAATTCAATAATAGTGGTGCCCCATTATTTCCTCTTCTTCTTGTCAATATTGTGTATGAATATTTAATTAAGGTTGTTCACATAAATTTGAAAGAAGACTGATCTCACACGTGTCACACAATCCCATACAAATTCGTATTACCGCGCCATGAGTTAAATGCGGTCAATAGTAATTTTTTACTCGGATTTGACTCGAATTTGACTCAATAATTACATTCTTGTGTGCAATTTATTGATAGAGATAAAAATCTTATATCTTAGCCAGTATCTAATGCCAGCAAGAATTATTTAGTTTTGAAATGAAAGTGGTTGTCTTCAAAAACAAGCTAATTCAAAAAGACAGAACATTAAAAAAGTTAGTTCACCTCATCTTTCATGAAATGAAAAATTAAACGTATTTACTATTATTTGTATTGTATTATTTATACTAGAATGTCAGTTTATAAGACTTGACCATTCTTTATTCCGTCAATTTCATTGAATTTTGAACAACAACAACAACTTAAAGGTGCTACCACCAATTGCTTACGAATTAATTTTAGGTATTTTAATTCGTTTTATTTTTGTTTGGCTAGAGATATAGCTATTTCAAGGGGTGCCAAGCCCTATCATCAGTCTCCTTTATAGTGGTGCTGAGCTTTAATCCAATTTTATTTGAAAAACTTTCTACACATCATGCGGTATTTGAACCCGCGCATCAGATTTGCTCAGTCTTCGAAGCTGTGTACACTACGTACTCTGCCACTGCTGACCACTGACGTCACAGGTCTAGATGTGCTGTTTGTTTATCAATTGCATTTGGAGCATCAGCATTTTTATAAGCCCATTTAAACGTGTTTACAATTTTTCATCACTCGAAATTTTAAATGGATTTTTTGCCAGCGAATTAAGGTTTTATTCACGCCAGTTACTTTTTTATTGTTATGTACACGTGTACATTTTTTACAAATATTCATATTTATTAAAATATGTTCGTTGAAAAGTTTTTTTTTTAGATTAAACTAAATAAATAAATAAACTTTTAGAAACTAATGTATTTATTTTTATAAACAAAAAGGTGGAGGGTAAATTTCAAAAAATTTCGCGCCAAATTATTTCTATGAAATTTTCAATCGAACTGGCTTTAAAATTTAATTTTCAACAAAGATTTGCTCTTACCAATGCCTTTTAAATCGTGTTTTAAGTTAAAACTTATACTGCGTTTTCATTAGAGCTGAAATGAGGTAATTTGGCAAATTACAAAAAAAGTGTTCACATTTCAAATTTGCTAATTTTGTTTGAAGGCCCAAATTTTTAATCGCTTGTTTTTGTTGTTTTTTACATTGAATTCTGTCATTTCGAATGGGTTCCACTTTCAATGGAATCCATTTGGGTGTGTTCATAAAAGTTTTACGTAATTTCCTACTGAATTTCCTGCAAGTTTGGTTGAAATTACCTCATTTAGAAATTTGAATTTGTATGGGAAATGAGATGATTTTGAATTGAATTTGGAAATTTTGAACGAAATTACCTCATTTGCTCTAATGAAAACGCAGTATTAGATTTGAACTATAAATCAGTGATGACTCATTGGCAATAAAAAATTAAAATTCATTCAATAAAAAAAATCACATGTTAACCCAAGCTTGAATAATCGAACCGGTAAGAATTAGACTTTTTTTTACCAAGAAAAAAAAAACGTCAATAAAATGGATATCCAGCAAAAAAAACAGCAAAAAAAGTACCTACGAAAAGAACCTCAATAAATAGAACGTCAATAAAATAAAAACAAAAATTGAAAGCAATCAAGCAAATCAAAAGAAATAAAAATACATATACTCCCAACAAGAAAAACCATTGTTGGCGGTGAATAGGTTTACGGAAAAAGTATATCCATTTGAATGCAGAAACACGAAGAAAAATTAACATAAATCTCAGTTTAATGTTTTTTTTTTTTTTTTTTTTGTTAGTTTAAAGTGAAGGGTGATTCTAATGGGAAATTGTATTTGATTACTTTTTGGCTATGATAGGTGGCGGATTTTAAAAGTGAGCCTTAGATCCGGAGGTTGGGCTGTAACCGATAAAACTATTTTTTTTTAGCCCTTTATTTCTGTACCTTCAAAATATCTCATCTATTCAATTCAAAACCCAACAGAATATACAAATTTTCTGTTATATTCAAATACACTAGTCAAAAAAATCAGGGGAACAAAAAAAATTTTACTTTTTTTTTTAAGTGTTTTTTGAAGAGCTGTATTTCTGTGGAAAGTGGTCGTATTGAGATGAAACAAGAAGCATTCTGAAGCTTTATGTTTTTTGTATTGAGGCATTTAAGAAAATTATTTTTTTAAAGTACCGTTATTGTGCAATGACAAGAAACAGAAAAAACACAATTTCTTTTTTTTTGAAAATTTGTTTCGAGCCAATTAAATGAAATGATTCGATAACTTGTTTATTTAGCTTAAATATCGTCTTCTTTCGTCGTCGTACAATTTTTTTTTTAGAAGAAAATCGGGCTTTGAATGAAAAAAGAAACTTTTGACTTTGGTTACCTATTTCAGCAAGGAATGCCGACACGAAAAATTTAAGGGAAGTTCCTAAATTTAGAACAAATTTTCAATAAGATCAAGAAAAGGTAAAAAAAAAACGATTTTTTAAGACTTCTAGTAAATCTTTCACTGCTTTACAAATATGGATTGTAGAACTCTTAATTTGGTAAGACAATTAAAAAAAAAATTCTCAATACAAAAAACATAAAACCTAAGAATGCTTTTTGTTTATTCTCAATACGACCACTTTCCACAGAGATACAGCTCTTCAAAAAAAACTAAAAAAAAGTTTGTTCTTTTTTTTTGTTCTCTTAACTTTTTTGACTATTATGGTTTGGTTGTTCAAATATTTAATTAAAAACTAGTTTTTTGGAATTCAAAGTTGAGAAGCTTTATGAAAAAATTAAAGCCCTTTTTTCTTTAAAAAAATAAATCCATCTTTAACATCAGTGTATTTATTATTATTGATTTATTTTCCTTTAAGAAATCAACAACAACCATATTACGACAAAACTAGATCCAAAAGGAGAAAAGCTTCAAGTTTCTAGTTTAAACAAATCAATTCTATTTACAAAAATTTTGATATCTAAAACTCGAAATATTAAAACTTATTTTGAATAAAACTCGAAAACCAAAAGTAGCTGGTTATACTGTTAATCTTCTAATTGGCTCAAATCCTACGTTCGACCGATTAAAAATTTATAGAAAATAATAGCTGAAGTTCGAAATATCTATATTTCATTCAGACTAACGTTAAATTTACCATTCTTTACTTCTTTATGCACTCATTTCAGAGAGTCGTCGTAATCAAGAGTCTTTCCAAGTACTACCGAAGTAGGTATTGGTGTCGTGTTTGAACTTTATTCAAAACCAATAATACGTCTATGTTGAAGTTCAAAATGTGCCAATACGTTTATCTGTATATCGGCCTTAACTGAGAAACATTTTCTGTGTACATGATCACGCGACCTTCGGTAGCGCAGTGCGTAGTGCACTTGGCCCGTAGACGCTTGGTCTAGGTTCGAGCCTGAGTGGGGCAAATGGTTTTTCGAATAAAATTGAACATAAATAGACTAAGCACCACTAAAGGATTATGATGATCGGCCTGGCGACCGTGAAATAGCTATAACTCCAGCCTATAAAACTTGGTGGTAGCTCACTCAAGTTGTTGTTCTTTCATTCAAACCTTCAATTTTCTGTGTATGCCTAGCTAGACCAGAGGTAACTCTAGTTTTTATTTTTCAATTTTCATTTAAAATTCAATTTTGTATTTGAATTTTGGCTTTGAATTATTTTTTATTGATGTGATTGTTACTCGACTGACAGAATTTTTCTAGTAGGTACTTCTTTTTAGCTTAAGTAACACTGCATTTACTAATATATCCCAAATTTTTTGTTTATCATTTTTAAAATTTTCTTTTCTTTAAAAATTCTCAACATTAGTGAAAATTAACTGTTTTTTTTTTATATGTACATAATTTTTTTTAATATAAAATTGTAATCAAATAACCAAAGATAAACAAATTTACCTATAAATAACTAAATAAAACTTATATTATATTCTTAAACAAAATTATTAACAGTGCTAAAAAGATATTATCTAATAAATAACATGTTTGACGTGTTTAACTCTTCACACCTTTAGCAGAGCTCACAATAAAATTGAATAACTTTTTGCATTTCCGTTTACCTAAATTAGAAATGAGCCAAAAAAATGATTAATGTTTTCTTAAGAATCTTTGCAAATTAATTTTATGTTTTATGAAGTTTTAATTCAGAAACAAGTTTTCGTTTTGGTCAACCAGAAAATGTGACTAACTAAATACATATGCAAGACAAGACGAGTATACTTAAAAAGTAAAGAGAAACCATACCACCTGTTTGTGTTTCATTCTGTTTCCCAGAAGCGTTTCGTTTGTCTAATATGGTTAATATAGTATCAACGATCAAAGTATCAACAATTTTCGTTAGCTAAAATGTTAGTTAGTGAATTTTACATTTTGGCGGTCGGAATAGATTATTATCATTGGTCATCCGAGATTATTGATTTTATCTTTCCAAGGATTTGATTTATTTGATTATGTGTATTTATAATTCTCTGTCAAAACAGAATATGAATAATTAATCACAATATTTAGAAAATTTAAATTTAACAGAACACTTCCTCTTGTTGAAACAGAAATTTAAAACCACCCAAATAAGACACCATACTGTTATTTTGAACTCGGTTATGAAAATTTTTGAAACAGACATCTATACTACCGTGTGAATGAATTAATATTTATGTTCACAGAAGTATCAAATATTCGGAACACATTTATAGGAAGTAATTGGTCGAAGATATTAAATAACACTAGAAGTGTGTTTATGTATTCATTATTGTTGTTTTTAGAATGAAAAAAAGTGTATTACTTTGTTTACATCTACGAATGACATTGAAACGATAAGCTTGATTTTACTAAGAATAAGCATAATAAAATGGTTAAGCTCACACGTGTGTTTGTAGGTAAATACAAATTGTTTACACAAAATAAGTCGCATAAAGACAAAACAAAAGCTATGATAAATAAAAAATCTGAATTTATGCGCAGCTTGACAGAAGCAACATGAACATAAATATTTATGCTAATATAAATACGTAAATTAAATATTGTTACGGCAGGCATTATGAAAATGAGATCTTATGAATTTGTGTTTTTTAAATAAATTTAATTGCAAAATTGATACTGGCAAAAGTAATTTTTTATGATAATGATAAATAAATCATCGCATTTAATTAATGAAAAAAGATAAACTTAATGAAATAAAAGCAAGTTTTTTTTTTATTATTTTTACATTTGTAAACAAAGTCATAGAGGTAAAGACGCTTGATTAAAAAAAGCACGTTGCAAAATTCTTAAGTGTGTAGATTCCTCAGAGGGGAAATCGAGATTTTTTTTAGCCTAAAAAATAACGGTACTTTAATACAAGTTTTTATTTTTTGTGTGTACTAGTGGTGATATGGTCTACATTTTGATAAAAGAAAAATTTACCAAGAACCGTTACCTGCAATAGAACCGTTTTTTTTTTTCGAGTTTCTCGTTAACCGCTTAACAGATTTTAATCAAAATTTTTAGTTAGGAGGTCCTATCAAGTTAGGATAATACTGCATACAAATATTTTAGTTCTATATTATTATATTCTTAAAAATGGCATACCAAATTTTTTTTTTTTTTTAAAATTCAAGAAATTTTATAGGTAGGTAGGTATATACAAAATTATTTTTAAGAAAACCGCTCTAACGATTTTAAAAAATTTGTCTGCATAAATTCACATTTTATCAAGAATTGAGATGGCGTTCTTCATTCTGAGATTAAAACATTTCAATTTAAAGAACGTGTTTCATGCTTTTCTTCCATATTCAATTTTCCATTCTCCAATTTATTAAATAAATAAATAAATACGTATAACTATGTGTTTTGTATTACTCCCAATCTTTAAAATTCGAAGAAAATTTTACTACAAGAGCAAGGTCATGCGAACTAGTCCTGCGCTTTATTTATTTATAAAACTTAATTCAAAGAACACAAAAGGAGCGGTTTTTTTTTTTTCTGTTTTTTTTTTAAGAAACAAATTTCAATTCTCTCAAATAAAGATTTTTATACCAAACATTACTTAAAAAGATTAGAGCTAAATTTTAAAAATGAATGAGTTTGGGCTTATGTATATAAATTCTTATATGTATTGAGCTAATCTTCATTATATTATATTATATTTATATTATTTACAAATTTCAAAAAGGTAGAACTTTGTCAAAAATTACATTAATTTGTATTAGGTAGGCTTCAAAATCGAAATTTTATCATGTGTGTTTTTTTTCACTTTTGCCTCATAAATAGTTAAAATTATAAAAATGATTCCAATTTTTCTTCTCAGTATTTTGACAGTGAAATTTTGCGGAGAAATCGTGTCCGTGTAAGTAAGATTGCTGAGAGCTACTTACATATATAAAAATACTTGTACTCAAATTTTAAAGTAATCAGTGAAAAACTGTAGGAAATTTTAGACAAATGAACACTTGAATTTTTATTTATAAAGACTAAATAATATTTTTTTCTTTGTATTTAAAAATATCGATTTCAATATTCTATTGCAAATTGCAATATTTCTCCTTTTCCCTTCCTTTATTTTACTGTATGTTACTTAAATATGAGTTCAGCAAACGACTTTTTTTTCAAAATTTATGAATCCTTTAAATCTCTCTTTAAAAACATGACACCAATTTGTATTTAAGTCTTAAATACCTTAGGGCAGTGTTTCCCAAACTTTTGGCATTGGCGTACCCCTTTTAAAATTTTCGTAGCCCTGAGTACCCCCCGTTATAGAGATATATTTTTTACTGTTTTAGTTCCTAAACGAAATTAAAAATTAGTATTTTACAGTAGGTATAGAAGACGAAATGTTATTTTTGCAATGCGAACGCTTTGAATACTTGAAGGTTTCAAGCTTAAAAATCAGATTTTCAAAAACGTCAAATCAAAGCCAATTTAAACGGAATTTATGATGCAAAAGTGCAATTTCAAAAGCAAGCAAATCTTTTGATAAACATCAAATGATTTGTTTTGCAAAGCTAAAACAAAACATAATTAATTCGGTAATAAATCTATTTATTCAGTCTGTTTGTTTACTTGCAACTTTTACCAATTGTCACAAACTTGGGTTTTTTTTTAAATTGATTTAAACATCAAATTCTGCGACGTCGTACAAGTTAACAAACAGGCATTTTTATTGAGATAGTGTCAACAGTTCAGATTCGTGATTATATTGTTTTTAGCTCACACCTACATATCTGACAAGAAGTAAAGAACAAAACATTTTATCTGCCTTTTTCGTCACTTCAACTTTTTTACTGCATAGCTGCACCTCAATTGATGTTTTCGATCAAGCGAATTTAGCAAACATGCATTAACGAACACAGTGCTAAATGCAGTAGAATTTGTATTTGCATTTTTGAAAAAAAGACTTTTGCAGTTTGCGTTTAAGAATATGTTGCGAATTTATTTTTGAAATTCGAAAACGGCCTTTGCTTTGTTGGCACACATGCTAGCGGTGAAAACTGAATTTGCGTTTATTTCGAAACCCCAGATAAAAGGTATATAAATATAAAGATGAAGAGCTGAGTGCCCTGAATATGGGGATCCAAGAGCTTTTCCGTGGGGACGCTATCTGCAAGACGCTGTCAAAGGATGCAAAAAGCCGATTTTACTAGTAATTTTGATAATACAAAGCATATAATGTATGAAAACTAATTAAAAACAGTTTAAAATTTTTGTATTTTTACTTTTTTTCTAATCAAAAATGTAACTTGCTTGATAACTTCACACAGATAAAGGACCCCCAAAAAACTGTTTGCGTACCCCCAGGGGTACGCGTACCACACTTTGGGAAACACTGCCTTAGGGAATGGAAACGTATTTATAATAACACATTTTGTTTTGTATTACATATCTGCAACACGACTATTAAGAAATTATTTGTGAATAAAAAAAAAAATAGTAGGTACACTCGGGCGTATGAGTAACTTTTTTTTTTTGCATCTTTGCAAATTCTTTTAAAAATTTAAATATAAATAAAGAAATCATAATATTTTGTAATTTTGAGTATCATAGAATACGAACACGTATGGTTGACAATAAATAATGTTATCAAACATGTTCAATTGTTCAATGAGGATAAGAAAAGAGTTTCATTAATTTCCACAACAAATTTTTATACTTTTTTGAGGAACGTTTTATAATTAGAAATTACCAAGATCCGTAACTTATTAAATGATAAAATTTTTGTATTATTTTGATAGGAGCTAACATAATTTTTTATGATTAACTGACAGAATTTCATTAACCGTTATCTTTACAATAGAAATTATTATCAATATAAAACAACAAAGATTTTTCGAAACTGAATATGTACAGGTATAATGTATAACCTGCTGCGGTATTGGAAAAATATGTCAAGTTGTAGCTTTATTAATAAATTTAGCTTGAAATTTCAATTGATTGCATAGGTGGTGGTACATATTTGGTTGATTAATTAAACTTAAAAAGATAATTTTGCAATTTTGTATACCTGTGTATTTTCTCTATAAGAGGAAGCCGAAGCAAAAAAAAACGAACGCAAAAGAAAATGTAATGTTTTTTGTTTTTTTTGCAAATAGTCATTTAAAGAAGAAGTTGTCGATATAAGAAACTCTAAAAATACTTCACAGTAATTTATGCAAACAAAACTTTGGAAGCACTGTTTTTACATCAATTTTGCGTAGCAAAAACACACAGCTTATATTATGAGCTAGTTGAATTATTGAAGTTAGAGAATCACCATTGCAGTTAGCCTTAATTTCTTTTTAGTTTTTTACCAAATTTTTGTTGAATCTATTCACAAAAGTTAAATATAACAAAGTAGTCATCAGAAATAAAATAAAAACTTTATATCTTTCTTATCTCTCTTGTCAGATTAAATGGCGGTTTCATTAAAAGCTGTCTATTAAAATATTATTTCATGATGCTTACATAACGGCATAAAGGCCAAAACAAAACTATGAATTTTACAAGCATTTACAAATGTAATCCCCTGGGGCTTGTATTCATTATATTCACATAAAATTTAATTTTAAACACCCACGTAATCCATCTCAAAAATTGGTTGCCGCTAAAAGCATGTGAGGCAATTTCGATAATTTACATAACAAAAATTAATTTTTTAATAATATTGTCTATCAAATAATTTTCCTGAACTGAGTTTGAGTTTTTGTTAATCGATTCTATAATATCGTAAAGAAAATGTGTTTTCAAATGATGTAATAAAAGTGTGTGGAATCCTCTATGTGTTTTAAGAGATGAAATAGCATTTTAATTTTTTTTTTGTAAAGCTCAATTAGTAGTTAAAGTAGGTAAATATGAAGTTGAGTACCTGAAAATAGTATTAAGCGTATTCCGTAAAATCGAAAATAAGAAAAAAATGATAAATAAATGTCTTATATTATGTAAAATGGTCACATGTTTTAAGTTTAGCAAAATTGTATCAACTTTTTGTGAAAGAAAGATAAAATAAATTGACAATGGTCTGTCACATAATAATTCAATAATTTTTTGAATATTCAAACAAAAATAGCAAACACACATCTCTTCCTCGTCCTGTTGAGCACAATTAGGATTGGTTAAATAAAAAGTTTTTCAAACATCCAAAATTTAAATACTAAAGTTACTTCTTTTTAGTAAAAAGAAACTTTAAAAGAACACAGTCGCTGTGAGGAAGATTAATTTTTTTTGTAATTTTCTTTTGGTTCTTTCGAAGGAAAAACTTGGATGTGACAATTTATCTCAATCTTCGCTCTTAGATTGCAAAATGTATTGTTTTACCTTGCTGCTGGAAACTATACCAAATGCTAACCTGTACAAATTAATTATTCTTGATAATTTTCCTCAAATTTAACACAACACTCTCACTTTAAATTGTCAACTTGCAAAAGGCCTAACTAAAAGAGGAAATCGAAAACTTTAATTACTCTCTTACGAGACAATTTCGCTGTGTGCGCGAACATTAATCCAAATTCATGGTAATTAAAACAAAATTACCTTGTGTGCGCCATCATATTCTCAAAACAACTAATGCGCGACATTCTTTTAAAGTCGAGCAGCACTTTCTATTTCTATATGGCATATACCTTTTTGTTGTTGGTTTATAAAGTTGAATCATTACGCATTGATATCAAGTAGCAAACAAAATTGACATATGTCACAATCACAACATTAACTGATAAAAAGTCTGCGAAATGGTTTTATTTTTCTCAGGAAAATAAAGTCTCGCAAAGTTAAATACCGAATCGCAAAACTGCAATGGGGTTTCCTACAAAGTAGTCAGTTGAAACATCCCCATAGGCAGCAAGCTTTACTCCGAGTTAAACTATTTGTCAAACAACAACAACGTCAGGCTTGAGCGGTGGCATTTGTTTACAAAAAGTTGTACCAACACAAGTTTTCCTCAAGTTGTTTCCTTATCGGTCAACTGTTTACAATGTTGGGGTTCATTATGTCACCCGTCATCTTCTTCCTCACATTGATATGGTTGCCTCCCACCGGTATCATCAGAGAGAAGAGGGAAAAAAGTACAAGGTTGAGTGCGCAGGTAACTTTCATCGCTTACCCATCGGTTGTCAGTTTTCATGGCTTCCGCTTATCGCGTTACTTTATTTACTGCAACTGATTGTTGTCGCGGTTGGTCGTCTGCACGCGGCACCGCGGCGCGGCGCAACATCATTCATAACATGGAGTTTTGTTGTTTTTGTAAATATCTACGACAAATACCGGAGCAACATGTGTGTTGACATTCGTTTTGGTGTAGGCACATTTCGACAGGAATGGGCATCACTGAAGAGCTTTCACTTTTGCTCTTTGGAAAGAGGAATTCATTATGTCTGGATGTGTGACAGTAATTATGTTGAACCCATTTAACTTGTGATCTGTGGCTTAAGCTAGGTTTTATGTTTTGATGGACTTGCTGCAGCTGTAGACAGTTTGTCTGCTGACGAAGTTATGCATGTAGGGTATTTTGTATTTTTAAGTGATTTATTTTTTGATATGGTTGTCTTGTAACGATTAATTAAAACTAGCATTTAATTAATTTCTTTATATGTTGCTATTGAAATGCATCAAAATTATGTAATTAAATATATTGATCTTAAGCAAGACTTTCAATGCAATGCCAATCTGTTTAGGTAACTATGTATGTGGATGACATTAGAAAATAATTTTAGTTGGTAAAATACTAAACTTGCTTTTTTTACTTAACGTAATTTTTTTTGTTTGGATTGAGTTTTATTCACAAGAGAACAATAAAATTAAACTGACTAGGAAATAGGAGTTCATTGTATAAACCCAATTTTTGACAGGTGTTGAATGTCTGGCCGACATAAAACCCCACTGTAGGTGTCTGGCAAGTGCTAAAATTATTTAATAAACCCCTACAATCATATCAAAATGATAAGCTTTGATGGAATGTTGTAGTTTTGCACCATTTGTACGCACTTTGACCTTAGCAAGTGACTTTGATTAAGGCGCCAGTTACATATAGCTATCATTGAAACTTCTAATTGTAAACTTTAATGATTTATTTTAAGACGTTCAGAAAGCAAAATCTATAATTATTTTGATGCCAAAATAATGCTTATGACTTAGGGGCCAGTTATAGCTATCATTGAAATTCATCATTAAAAATTTTTAATTTAATATTTAGGGCACTTAAAAAGCAAAATCAGTAATCATTTTGATGCCAATTTGAAGCTGACGACTCAATTAATATTTATTGTGAAAAAAAAATTTCGTTTGTGCCCAACTTTCCCCGTAAATTGACTTTAATTTTTTCAATGATTGCACTACCTCATCAATGAACATTGAAATAAATAAAAGCCATTTCATGAGAAAAGTTGGGCCGAATGAAATTGTTTTTTGGCCAGATATATTAATTAAGTCATAAGCATTATTTTGGCATCAAAATAGTCATAGATTTTGCATCCTAAACGTCTTAAAATACATCATTGAATTAAAGTCACTTTATGTGGAAAATTGGGCCTAATGAAAACTTTTTTTGGCAATAAATATGAATAGAGCTTCATATTGGAATCAAAATAATCACTATGATTTTGTTTTTTAAGTGTTTTTCAAAACTAGAAATTAGAAATTTTCAATGATGAGTTTCAATGAAAGCTATACTTGAACCTAGGGCTAAGGCCTTGTGCGGATTGGTTTAAAATTACGATTAAATTTTATCCAAGATTAAAATTTGATATTTCTACGTATACAGATTCACTTCACTAGTGTCAAAAATTAATCTTCGAATAAAATTGAACCGATTTTATCCCAACTCGCATATAGCCTAAAAGACGGCAACAAAAAAGACTTAATTTTGTTGACCAGTCTTTCTTAATTTTTTCCTGATAACAAAGAAACTATTAGCCTTACAGGATTAAGCTTATGCTTAAATTAAAGCTATATATAATGCCTCTACAATAATAGTCCTATGGCTTACTTTGTAGGCTGAGTATTTTAGCCCCTATTCTTCCGCGAAGATAAAAACTCCATTTTCTATAACCTTTTGAGCATACTTGGCAATGTTTGAAGTGCTGCATTTCGAGATCTATTTACCCTACAGAAAATTTTCACTGCCCTAAAAATGTAAAGAAGGTGATTTTTTGAAGGATGAACTAAGTTATAGACCAAAAACTGAAAATTACCACAGGTCTTCCTAAACTGAAAAACTGGTGTAAGACTACTGGAAGGTATCTGTCATCAACCTCCCAAAAAATCAGAGTCGGCCAATTTTTTGGGACCTAATGCGAATTTTTTGTTTTTATCGACTACTACTAGATAACCTAATATGTAGGTTGAAAATTTTAATCGTGACGTCTTTTTATGGTTACATCTTTTTTCAATTTCTCGATAGTTATGACATTAAAAAAAAAAACGCACATACCTACCGGAAACTTAAAGATTCGAATATATGTAAATATTATTAATATTAATTAATTAATATCCATCAGCAATCTGTAGCCATCGGCTTATGTTTTCTGACTCATCTCATAAGATGATTATCTCACTTTGATATTCCCCTATGGCGGCTGTTAGTTTCTTTTTTTATTTTTATTTTTTTTTTTTTGCAATCAACTTTGCAAATAATGATCAAAGAAAAACTCCATTGAATTATACTTGAATTCCCGGTGATGTTTAAAGTGTGCTGCCTTATTAGATAAAACGCGTATAGATTAGCAGATCAGTTTTTCATATTTTTTCTATGATCTGACTGACGCCTTTTAAAAATAATTGACATCATGTTTACGATGGAGTAATGATTAATATGTTTATAATGCAAAGTTTGGTTGAGTTTAATTAAAAAATGTTAAATTATTTAATTCATTGTATGTAGTTTTGTTTTATTTAAATTATTATTTGGTGTCGTTTTAAAATTTCGGAGAGCCAATTTTATTTTTTAGAAAATACATATTCAAAAACTATAAGATGTTTGAAGGAATTTTTTTGAATATGTAATTGTTTAAATTGCTTATAGCCTTAGATTAAATTAAATATGTAGCGTTCCCTTTAAGGGAAATTTAGGACTCCAACTAGTCCTACCTGACTTGGTCCAAAATCTTTTGAAGTTCTCCATTTTGAGTCGCCAAAACAGAACGTGGAATATCAATTGTTTCAAATAAGAGCAAGATCGATAAAATAATAGGGTACCACTTTTTCCGGGTCAATTTTGGACTTTGAAATTGCTAAAAATAGTAATATGGGTGTTGCCAGTTTATATCACTTAATCCCACCAGAAAAAGTAAGTTGATCCAGTTGAAAATTTATTTAGATGCAAAACTGAGTCATGTACATACTTTACTAAATATCTATCTTATTTTTTTTTTTTATATCAAATTTATAGCTATGCAGTTTTAAATATTTTTGCCATTTTACTTAAAGTTAAGTGTTAACAAACCCATTTATTTTAAGTATAGATTCATTGCCCCAAGACACAACACATTTATTTCTAACTCTCCTTAATCAAGAAAATTGCTAAACAGAATACGCCTTTCTATGGTTAGCAAAGGAAAAACAAAACGTGTCCAATTAAAACCATGAATGCAGTAACAGCATGCAATTTACTCCTCAATCTATTTTAAAATAATTTGATTGACGACACGACTCAAGCTAACTCCTTTGAAAGAATCATCGCACACATTATACTTACCGAAACGATTATCGATCATTTAAGTTGAGTAGAGCTCACTGTTTTTATGTAATGTCGCAGCTTCTGGTTTTTTTTTCATCTCTGTATAAACGCATCAGACGTTCTAGAGACCACTTGCGGATCTTTGAAAATTGTTTCTGACGTGAATAAACGGCGGAAGTTTATCTACATATTTGGATTTAAAGTATATCGTGACTAATTTTGTAAGAATTATACGTCATTATATGCAAACAACAACATCAAATAGCCTTAGTTAGAAACAGTATCACATACAGATAAAATAATTGATATTAAATTAGGCTGCAAATAGGGCAATAGGTATGTCAAAAAAAAAAACAACAATAATAATTTATCGTTCTTCAGAATAAATTATTAATTTCCAAGTTTCATTATTGTGTGGATAACCAAGAAATCCACACAATAATGACGGCCAAATTTTATAATGTTCTTTATTATTTAAATTATTATAAAATATTTTTGCTAAATTTTGGAAAATAATAAATATTATTTGTTTGTTTACTTTCAGGTTAAAATTCTAAAATGGTGCACTACCATACGACAAATTGAATTTTGAAACAATTTTATAAATTTCGTTTGGACAACTTTTCACTGTCAATCTAAACAGTTCTTCTTACAATGCCATACAAAATGAATAGCAATTCATCTTTGGAAAATTCATCCGATCCTGATTTCAATGAATACTTACATGAATGCCTTTTGCAAACTAATTCATCGAGTGAACCAATTTTACACTATGAAGGTAAGTTTGTATCATTTATCCCATCATCATATAATTTCATAATTCAAAGTGTTTGAAAAAATTAGCATGACAATAAGGAATATTCAAAATAATTTTAAGCGGCCTTGAGTCCATAAAAATTAGCATTTCGTCCCGGCGATATCACTTGACAAGTGACGGGCTTGTCAATACGCAACCTTTGTCCAGTTTAGTTCAACTTATACATGAATTTTCGGACAAAAATAAAGAATATTATATAGATTAATGCTTTATAAATACTAAAAATTAGATAAGAAATTTCTCAGATTACGGCGGACAACAATTTGTATCGTTTTATCTTTATAATGTAAAGATTTGTATAAAAGTAATGCGGTACAGTAAACTCGCGCTATCGTGAACACCAGCTAAAGTAAACATCCGGCAACGTGAAAACATTTTTTAATCAAACAGTTCATCATAATACGTAAAACATGAATGAACATAACATATGGTTTACTTTTTTAGTACGTTTTTTTTTTTTGCTTCAAATAAAAAAAGTAATAAAATTAAAATTTTGCTAAAACTGTCAAAATAATTTTTCGTTTAATTTTTTCGTTACGAAATATTATAAATTTCAAATTGGTTTTAATTCTAAACCAAATATAAAACAAAATTTATTTTCTTTGTAATCTTTTCGACGTGAGATTTATTGATGTTTAATTTCGATTTGGGTTTCACTTCGCATTGATGTATAAACTAGGCTTTAAACTTAAAAAAAATCGTTTTAAACATTAATTTAAGTTTGAATTTTAGTTATTGCTATACTTACATTATTTTATTCATATTGTTTCAGATGGTGAATTGGAAGCTGAATGGCTAAACGCAGCTGGATTCTCTCAACTGACAAAACCTTTCGAACAGGTAATTTAAAAAAAATGTAAAAATAAGTAGAAGATGAGAAAACCTTAATTTATCTTAAAAAATGTTTAAATAAAATTTATTTAATTAGCCAGTTCAGGTTTCTCAAGCTCACGGAGATCTCAGAGACCTCAGCAATCTCAGAAATCTGAACGTAATTCCTCAGTGAGATTCCTCACTTTTGCTGTCAAAAAACTGAGACTGATATTTTTTGGATTCGCTTGCTCAATTATTTTTTGTCGCAGTTGATTAATTAATAAAATAAGAGATAGAAATTGGTTTTGACTTCTAGCAGAGAAATTTTGTTCAGGTTTCTCCTTCTGCTCAGTGGAACTGACGGAGCTTGCGCAGTGAGATCCCAGAAACGAGAACTGGCTTAATAAGTTAAGCGAGAAACAGATTGCAACAGCACCGTCAACAGCAACAGCGGCCGCCATTAATTTAGAACCAACGTATTTTTTCAATTGTGCAACACAGATAAGAACAGCAATAGCAACGTCAACGGCGCCGTTAGGCGTAAGTCCTAAATTTGCTGTTGCTGGTGTGGTACCACGAAGAAAATTTCTTGATTTGAAACGTCAAACAGACACAAATGTAGGTGCTGTTGCTGGTGGCAATGTGTTTGAGAAAATTTTGCTGGCCAGCGTGCTGTTTGCTGTTGACTGTGCTGGTGCTGTTGCCGGTTTAATCTGTTTCACCCATTAGAATAAAATTAAAAACAAAAAAACAAACAAGCTACATTTTTGTATACAATTTTGCTGAAGTGATTTTAAGGCTGAGAGTTTTGAACGCTTTCAGAAAAGAAAATCCTTCTCACTAAATTCTACCAAACCTCACAAAGTTTTAGGTAGGAGGGTTCAATTTATTTCCAGAATAAATTATTTCTGATTTGACTATAAGCTCTGAAAAACTGAGCCTAAGAGGCGTTTAATTGATTTTTCAACTACCTACCATGTAAAAAGTACCATATTATGCTTGTACTTTCTAGATTCTAAAAACAAAAATTCTATTAAACAGAAAACAAATTACAAAAATCTATTTTAACTCAAGATAGTATAGTATCTACTCAATCCAAAGTGCGCAGTAAGATCGCCTACTTTTTTTTTTTTTCTATGAAAAGTATTGAGTAAAATAAACTGAAACTGACCTGTTTTTTCAGTTGTGGTATGCTTCACCATTATAACCGCAATCGTCAGCTATTTATATTGCTTTAGTAAATGTGCCATTTAGCGTGACACATGGGAACAAATTTGTGCTTACAGCTAAAACAAGAAAACAAATATATTGTAGGGTAATGTTTGTAGTATCATATTACTTTGCCACAGACAGGCGACACGTCGAAGTTAATGGCGACGACGACGTGCTTTATGTAAAAATGGCCACCTACAAGCAACAAGCCAGGTGACTGTGCCACCACTACTAGGTATAGGTAATTTTAATAATAATAGAAAAAAAAAATAGTTATAAACAATGCAGAACAAGCCAGTTAAGCACGTTTAAGTCGTAGGTGGATGAAGAAACCAAGTGTTGAAAACAGTATATGTAGGAACTCCTAACTCCTTAGGCTAATGACACCTTAAACGCAACCCACGGCTATTAATTTCAAGAAATATGTTTGTTTGCACTTTTTTTAATCCAAAAGTTCTATAGCACAAGACAACAACCTTGAGAGAATAATATGTAAACAAATGGTATACCAACAATTTCAATATTTGTTTTATATTTTTATTTTTCCAAACTTGGACAAAAATGTAGAAAGCAAATATTTCGAATCAAAAATCAACAAAGCTAAATATTGTTCGTATGGGAAAGAAAGACTTTACGCAGTGCCATTTAGCAAATGATAGGTAAACAACAAATGCGATATGTTTGTTCAATCAATACCTAAAAAATTGTTTAGCCTTAGAACTGAAATTATGACATTCGCAGGTACATAGTTTAAGATTAATAGATTCCTTACTTAAATTTAAATTAACTACGAATACATTTAATGCTTACAATTTTATGTATGTACTAGCTGACCCGGCGAACTTCGTTCCATCTATAATTGATTAAATTATTGATGTTCCTTTAGAAAGTCGAGCCTCTCTATTGAAAGAATGAAACTCTTTTAAAATTAATGTCGGTTGGTCACTCCTAGCACTCTTTTTTCACTCCATTCACACTCCCAACAAGCCAAAAGCCTTCCATTTGCTGTTCAGAGTAATGATTTACTGGCTGAACAGAATGGTGACGGAGACGGAACTGGAGCCGGAGCTGGAATAGCTGTCAAAATATTGAATACACGCAAACTCAATGTTGCGAACACTACGGAACCTAGCCATATACGGAGCTGCAGCTGCAGACGGAAGAGTTCACCAACTTTTAACTTTTCACATACGACACTTTTGACGTTTCAATTTGTATGAAGAGAAAAAACAACTTTTTGGGTCGGAAAAAAATATTGTGATTATTTGTATCGCGAAAAAAATTATTTATTATAAGGAAGATTTTTGGAAACAAAAAATGTGAATTCTGTGCTTGTACGCAAGAATATTCTTTTGTTTTTCTTCATACTTTCATAGCTGTATAGCTGCATTGTGGACATGCGTTAAAAAAATAACGTACGACACTTTTTGACAGCTCTTCCAGTTCCGTCTGCGGCTCCAGTTCCAGCATTCTATTCTGTTCAGGCAGTTAGGAGTGTTTTTCCACTCCGGATTTGATTAAGGAGTGCTAGGAGTGCACTCTGAACACACACATACTTGTAAGGTCGTTCTTTGGATTAATTTTCAAAATAGTAAATGCTTCTTGTTGGGATATTCTGGAATTGAAATTATTAAAGAATTCATTTTAGTTTTCACTGCTATATAGATGCACAAATTACGGAAGAGAGTTTTTTATATTCCATTGGAATCAAAAAGGAGTGAAACACTTTGAAAATCCAATCGAAAACGACATAAATTAAATTCAATACACTTTATTTAAAAGTTAAATTGATTTCATACATTTCAGTTAGCTGCAATGCTTTGTGATAAACAATTATGTTTGTTTTGTTGTCCGTTGCCTAAACAAACAATAAAGAAGGTTTTCCGACACAATATTGTCCATGCGAAAAGCAAGGAACTTCGAGATTAAAGCCACAAACTTGCAATGATTGACCTTGTGATTTGTTGATTGTAATTGCGGTCAAATTTCCAAATTTTTGGCTCCATTGTATGTTAATCTGGTTCAATACAAATCCAGCAAAAAAATCCCCAACGAAATCGGATGATTAACCAAGTTATACGCGTAAGAACACAATTTCATTTCAAGGTGTTTTCACGATTTTCCGACTTTTTTAGTTTAATTTTCTAATTTTCCGTCAAATTTTCGGCTCCGTTGTGTGTTAATCTGGTTCAATACACACCCGAAAAAAAATTCCCAACCCAATCGGATGATGTTTAGCCCAGTTATGAGCCTACGATTCATTTTTATACAAATGTATATGTATAGGTATAGAAGAAATTAAGGTTATTTTTTTTTCTAAACAAAATTTTTGAGAACCTTTCGGGAGCAAAACTGACTAATCAGCTAAACGCAAGAATACTAGCTTATACTTATCCCTTTCAAAGTGTCAAACTCACCGTTATACATACACAGTTAGATTGCCACTCAGTATAGGTACAGGAATGATACCATTTTTCGTGAGTCGAATATTTAACGTACTTAAGCGAGAACATTTTCTAGTTTTTTTTTTTCAATTTTTTCATTTTTCTGAATTTTCCCATTTTCTGGAAACCGAAAAATCCTCAAAGGGTATCTTGTCAAATTAGACGTGTGAGAATTTGTGAGAAAATTGTATGTCCCTTCTATTCCTGTATAGATCCATGTATTGCTTGTTTAAGGAAGAAGAATACTTTTTAGGTTTTTTTTTTTCTTATGATAAAATAAATTGCATTCGAAACTAAGGCTCATTTTATTAACTATTATAAACGTTTTTATAAAAATTTTCAGGGTTTTGAAGTTCGTGCATCGGATTTGGAACCAATACTAGCTACTCTTTCGAGACCTCATGCTGAGGCTATTAAGCAAAGAGTACGCGCTCTTAATCACACAGTCCGCGGGCGGACTAAATCTCGTCAGAAACGTAAACCAGATATTCGAGATGTTTTTCGAGATTTTGACGTAAGTCTATAAATTAGCCGTAGCCGCCATTGTTTTCATGTTAAAAAATAATTAATTATTTTAAAAATTCAGGAATCAAGTACGGGTACTCGGTCTCGCAGTGCAACACCTGATTCATTAGATTCAATTCAATGTGACGAAGTATGGAATACAACAGCAATGTAAGATTTTTAAATCAAACTGATCTCTTTGTTTTTTTTTTAATAACTTCAGAAAATGTTCTTTTGTTTTCGTTTTAGAAGACCAAATTTCGTGAGTATATTCGACAATAGCGGAAGCAATCCAGCTTTACAAAATGCTGGCAAACATAAACAAAAACTAAGACGTACTCCCAGTGCTCCTTTGAAAGGAGCAGCTGATCTCTTTAGAGGTTCTCATGTTCGATGTGATATCCCATTTTATTCGGCCGAAGGTATTGAACTGGTGGGATTCTCGAGAATTGGAACTATTCATATACCAAGAGTTCGTTCTGGTTCTGATCCGTCATGTTCAGTAGGGTAAGAAGAGTTGAAAAAAAAAACCCGGTCAATCTAAACTTCTCTATATCCCATTTTTGTTACAGCCGTGCACGTGGACAAATAATTCAGAACTCACAAAGCGACCATAATATCTCAAGCGATTCAAGTGATGAATTTGCCACACGATCTTCATCCAAATCATCCAGCAATGAAAGTACACCACAAAAAATTCTGCATAAAATAACTCTAGATACGCCTCCACAAAGTGCCCAAAATTCACCGTCATCCAGGGATGGCATCAGTTTCGAGAACATGTATCGAGAGTCTAGTCAACACGATGGTGGCGTTGTAAGTACAACCTTAGGTTATAATAAAACTTTTTAATTAAATCAACAAAAAAAAATTTTATTTCTATACAAGGATACTGTCGATAGTCATCTCTTGACCGAAGAATATTATTGCGATATCGATGTCATCAACGAAAATGACCTAAAACGTTTGCAACCAATATTGTGGCTTGAACTTGCTACGCTCTTCGATAAGTACCACGTCACTTTGGATAAGAGAAAACCTTTCAAGAGACGTCGCAAGGAAGAGGGAAATTTATTTGGAGTATCGCTGAACGCTCTTATTCGTCGGGATCAACAAATTACAGGAAAAGACTCCACACTGGTGCCTTTATTCTTGGAATTTCTGCTAGACGAGTTAACCAGACGTGGTGTTCGAGAAGAGGGGATCTTAAGGGTGGCAGGACACAAACAAAAGGTATATTTACACTTCTAGATCATGTCATGACCGTTATTTGCTCTGTACACTTAAATAATAACTATTTTTTACAGACTGAATTACTTTACACCGAACTGGAAGCAGTTTTCTACCAAAAACCAAAAAAGGTGTCTCAACTTCTGAGCTCCGCTAGTGTGCACGATTTGAGTGCGTTGCTTAAGCGATGGCTGCGTGAACTTCCACAGCCTTTGCTGAGCCATGAGCTGATTCAGCTCTTCTATCAAACTCATGCTCTACCACCTCCAGATCAATACAAGGCCTTAGCTGTTGTGTGTCAAATGCTACCACATGAAAACCGCAATACACTGCGAAGGCTGATTAATTTTTTGAACACAACAATTAAGCAACAAGAATCGAACAAAATGACGATACACAATGTGTCAACTATCATTGCCCCCTCATTCTTTCCTCCACGATACATCCAGCCAAATGATAAAAACAGCATAGAGGAACAAGTTAAAATGGCTGCGCTATGCTGTAGGCTAACAAGTGTCCTTATAACCCGCGGTGAATCGCTCTTCCAGGTGCCAAAAACTTTGATCGCTCAGTCGAAGTGTACAAAAGCGAGACAGGTACGTTTGCTGATGATTCTTAACTCGCCTGTGATTTGCTGAATATTTGTTTTAAATTCCAGAATAAGCGAGCATTAACGCGTCGCATAAAAGTCGGAGGCAGTCTTTTGGACGTGAGCAGTAATAATCCTAGCAGTACCAACAGTAGCAACAACACCACCCTCATACAAGTTGATCCCAGTCATGTGCATCGTATAGTCGTTTAAGGAACAAGGAGGCAAAATTATTTCGCAATGGTGTCTATGTTTTCCCCCGCTTTCCCCTTAAAAAAATTGCATAGCTTGAACGACTCTCATAAATCAGGAATAAATTCAGTTACTCTAGCTCTGCAATTTTTTTAATGATAAATTTTATTGTATTACCTTTATTTAGCGTTTAAGTTTACCTACCCAAAACAGTTTATATACATCGTATTGAATATTTTGTATTTTATTATGAATGAAATTTACTGTGTTATTGCAGTGCAAGTTTTGAAGCAATACAAATTCTAAATTTAATAAAATTTTATAATTTTTAACTAACAAGATTTTTGTTTTATTAAAAATAGACGACTTTGTTCGTATACCCTTACTAATAAAAAGTAAATAGTACTTAGAAGCATTTACAAAATTTTATTTATCAAACTAAAGGAGTACGTATGTACACTTACCTCCCAAAGGACAGAAAGGGGAGAATACGATAACTTTGGCGCCGAAAATTGATAACGGTTTTTCGTAGAGGGATCAAAAACAAGCATTTTTTTACTATGGAAGGGAGTTTATCTCGGCCCGTTTAGGAGGTAGGGGCAATTTAAGAAAAAAAAATTACTTAAAATGAAAAAAGTATTATTAAAAAATAACGGCATCACTTACAATGACGTACTATACCGGGTTTGAAGGCCAGAAATTTGTTCATATTAAAATTTTTTGTTGCGGGTATTTTTTTAAAGGCTTTTGAGGCGTTGAACTCAGACTCAAGAATCGCCCTATAAGCTCAGGTTCGTTGTCGTATCTGTAAAATTTTAGATAAAAAAGTTTTTGACTTAAAATGTTATTTGAAAGGGATTTTTGGGTGATAACAATTTCGCAGTGTAGGCTGCAAAGCTTTCGTTCCATCACATTAATATTGAAAGTTTTGAATGAGCTACCAACCACCAAGTTTATTTTTTTATAGCCTGGAGTTATAGCTATTTCACGGTCACCAGACCGATCATCAGACTCCTTTAGTGCTGCTTAGTCTATGCATGTTTAATTTTATTTGAAGAACTTTTTGCCGCCACTCGGGCTCGAACCATAGACCAACAGTCTTATTAATAAACCCATTCCAAAGTATGTCTAACTTTAGACAGCTGTCCAACTCCAAAATCGTATCAATAAACATTTCCATCGGTTGTCTAACTTAGACACCGAAATTGGTTGTGAAAAAGTACAAAAGTGAAAATTTTAAAACTCATTTTGGGATAGTTTTTCTCACTGGAAAATTTATAAAAATGATGCAAAAAGCTTAAATTTTAGTTTAAAAAGAATTGTATACATTCTTTTTCACAAAACAACTGCGCTAGCGGAAAAAAAATATTTTTACTTTTGTAATTTTGCAAAAAGTGGCCAATGTAGTTAAGACTTTATTGCTCTCTCGTTCGCCTACTTAAAATAGGTGAAAATTTAAACTGTCAATCGTATAATATTGTGCGCGAAATGAATGTTCACAATAAGAAGAATTTTTGGAACGTGAAATATTTTTCGGGTGAAACTCACAATAGGCGAAAAAAATTTCCGGGTGGAATGTTGTTCGGTTGAAATTCACAATAAGGCTGATTATTAATAACCACATTCCAGCAGCTGTCTAAATACGACCTCATATTTCCCGTTACATACCTGGATTAATTCATTCTCGAGTGAATTAATGAATTTAACCGACTTTTTGGCTACGTTCAACGAAAATTTCTTTCATTTTAACATAACTTTTCGTTTCGCAACTAAAAAAATGCCTTACTTTGTTCATTGAACGTGCCGACTTTAGAATAGGTTTGGACAACCAATTTCGCTGTCTAAGTTAGACAACCGATGGAAATGTTTATTAATACGATTTTGGAGCTGGACAGCTGTCTAAAGTTAGACATACTTTGGAATGGGTTTCTTAATAAGACTGCGAATGTTCAACACGATACAAAAGTGTGAAAGTGATTTTCAGTCGTTCAGTGTAACTCCGGCATAAGCAAAAAGTAAAATACTTTACAATGGTATTTCATTTCTTATGAACTCTTCACCACAGCTGGTTTGTGTATTGTGTGTGGTGAATTGTGAAAATGTGTAACTTTATTGGACCTTGGACACAAACCGGGTTCTAACAGGAAGGTAAGTACGAGAGTATAGATGTCGCCAAAATCAGTTGATAGGTAGAATAAACCGGAAATGGAATCATTTTAGCTGTTAAAAGTACAAATATGTGAACTTTTTAAAATTCGAAATAAATTATAAAATTTTCTTTCTACATAATTTTTGGGAAAAAAAAAATAAAAGGTAAAAAGTGCAAAATATACATACAAACTTGTATGGGAAATGTATGGCTTTAGAGGCACGGGTATTGCCCCCTGCAAAGACGAGCAAAACGAGCATCGGGAACTACCTATATTTTCTCGAAACGTTCCGCCGTATTTTCAAGCCCTCATAGGTCATAACTTCGGTCTGAATAACTCTACAAACCCTACATCGTGGTCAAAAAGTATGGCTTGGCCGTTAAATAAAACTTTTGCATGGCAGACATAATTTTACCACAAATCTATGGAATTGTCTGTGTTCCGGCTGCAAAACGACCAAGTCATACTTTTTGACCACGATGTAGGGTTGGTAGAGTTAGGGCTTGTAGAGTTAGGCCTTGTAGAGTTATGGGCTAGGCTCTTCATGAGATCTCATAACTTTTTCACAGCGAAAGCGTTATGTGCATTTCAGTCTTGGCGACCTTTTTTACATGAAATGTTTTTGGTGGGATAATGTTTTTGAGGCACATACAGGACTTGAATATAGTGAAGCTTTTCATTTCAATCTGTTAGACTTTTCCTCTATTTTTTTAAGGAAATGCATACCTACATACGTACTTGAGTGTGAAGATAATGTAGTATATTGCACATGTTTTAGTCAACAAGAAAACGATACCTTCAACTTGTCGTTTTTTTTTAGGAACACTTAATTTTGAAATTAGTCCAGCACAGTTAATTTTCACAACAAAGCAGTTACGACAGTTAAAAATTCAAGACTATAGGCAGACTTTGTGACCATTTTGCTGGTTGATGTAGGTCGTCTTCACTTAAAAAATAACAAACTCATCGAAGAGACTGAATCACAAATACACCGTTTTATGGCCAAAGTCAATTAGCACTTACTTTTTTTTTACTCACAATATGAGGTAGTAATCACGTTTTAACGTCTTCTCGGTGGTTGACTTCTGCCGCTGCATTTGTCAACCACCGACAGTCACCAAAAAAGCCGTCGCGGAAAGAAATCGAAATTCCGTAAATATTTATTTGCCTCACAATAATTAATGCTGACCCTTTGGACGAACGATAAACAACAACTCTTAACAAAGAAAAACATTCCATTGTGTTGATCTTATTGATTTTTCCTGGCCATATACACTCAGAGAAAATTTCTCCAAATGAAATAAAATTGAAGTTTAAAAAAAAAATACAAATTTATTTAGTGCGCGCTAGAGAAGTGAAAAGCTTCTTCGTTCTTAACACAAATGAGTATTCAGTTTTTCGTAAAATCAATGTACAAAATTTTACTAATTTCACTTTTTTTAGCTTTGAGCAAATAAACTATGTACTTACTTCACTTGTTACTTTTACTATAATTTATTAATTGTTGGCTTTGTTTCCCACTGAAAAGGGAAAGATTCTTAGAAACAAATAAATGAAAATGAAAAATGATAGATCCCGTTCCCGGGGGAAAGGGATTAAGTCCATTCACATTGAGAAAATCGAATTGATCTATGTACATAAGATTGATTCAAAAAAATTAAAATGTCTCCGATTTTTAATGTCACTAGCTTTTTAGTTAGATTTTAGTGAAATAATAAACCTGGTAAAATTTCAGCCGTTTAGATTAATATTTAGAGGTCGTTCATCGCTAATTTCTTGTTTCTATACAAATGATATGGGTGGGAAGTTTTCTTTTGATTGCTTCTTTTTTTATAACTTTACAACCAGTTATTGTACGGAAATGACTGAGGCGTATTCTTAAGGGGAATTAAATTTTCTTTAAAAATGTCTTGAACTAATTTTTTAATTACAGTACTCCTTCCAAAGTTATTGAAGGTTAAAGTGGATGAAGAAGAGAATTAACAAAAACAAAAGAAAATTATTTTTGTTATTGTTTTAGTGGACTGTATTGAATTAAATTCAAATAGAAGATTTTTTGCGACCTTTCGTCCAATGCGTTTCGCCCCAGGCACGACAGTTGGGCTCATCAGTTAGATGCTGTCGTACCTTTCTAAGGCCGTGTGCGAATTCGTTTAAAATTTCGATTAAATTTTATCCGTGATTAAATTTTGACATTTCTACGTACAGATTCACCTCACTAGTGTCAAAAATTAATCTTCGGATAAAACTTAACGCGATTTTAACTCAATTCACACACGGCCTAAGACGCAATTTTTTGGTCGATGACTACCGACTCTTAATATAATCTACAGCGCATACGCACTGTAAATTATATTCTTAGAAAGGTACGACAGCATAACTGATGAGCCCAACTGTCGTGCCTGGGCGAAACGCATTGGACTAAAGGTCGCAAAAAATCTTCTATTTGAAGTTAAAGTGGATGGTTTATACCGTAGTTTCTTGAATTCCACTAAATAAAAAGCTAGTGGCATCAAAAATCGGAGACATTTTAATTTTTTTGAACCAGTCTAATGTATGCATGTGTTAGATTAATTTTACACGCTTAGGTTATTCAAAGGAAAATTTAAAAAAAAAAAACATTTTTCTACAAAATATTATCTACTTAAACAACATAAAATAACTTTAGCTTGATGAATTATTGAATATTCTTTAATATAATAATGAAAACATTTTTTTTTTTAATACCAGAGCCGTTTGTCCCCTGTACTCGATTTCTTTAAGTGTAGTGTGATCAGGGGCTTAGCTGCCCTGAGAGAATGCAAACAACTTGCTTGTACCTCATAAGGAACCGTCCATACTTTGTTTCCAAAGCAACACAAACAAGGAACCGATCACAGCATATCATCATCAGTGCAGGGAAAAACACTCAACCAAACCACATTACTTCCCCCTGGGGGAATCCTTTTGTTCCGCTCGCAATCGATGTTTATCCTCAATGTGACGTTGTTTTGTTAGTAGCTACTCAGCGAGTATACGCGCTAGTGGGTTTATTGATTTACAAGACCACCACAGATGGATTTTGAAGACGGTGCAGAAGCAAAAGCATCAGGTAGACCGCATCCAATAATGTGACCGGGAGCTGATTTAAGTTTTTTTTTTTTTTTTTTGTTTTCTTTAAATAATTTATTTCGAGCTTTGTTAAAAGGATGACTTTGGGCCTTCAACGACATGAACTGTCAGATTTGTTGTATAAAATACGATTTTATGGTTGTCTGTTTCGAAAATTGGATTATAGTGAATATAAATTCGAAGTCGACGATTTATAGCAGCATTTTCTAAGTAATAGATGAATCACCGTAATACATTTTAACATGGTATCATGGTAGGTATCGACACAGATTCTGGTGTTTCACATAAAAAGGTAAATTGAAGGTTTTGAGTTATTAACTTATGTAGTAGTTTTTTTTTTTTAATAAATAATTTCTTCTTAAAATGTTCGAAGAGATAGAAAAGTGTTATAGAAAATTGCTTAATATTTAACTTCAACTTTTGAAAGAGCATACTGAAAAAAATTCTTACGATTTAATATTGGTTCTTACTTTTAAAAACTTGCATTGTTTTTTTAGTTTCTGAAAATGTATAAAACTTACCAAAGATAGCCTTAGATCGAAAGTTATAAATATGTAAATCCAAACAAACATGGTTCGAAAACAAATAAAAATAAAATGCCTTTTTTTTTAAATCGAGTTTTATTTCTAATTTAAATTAATTTTTTATTACTAGTGACATCTTGTATCAATTGAATGACTAATTTATATTCTCAGAATAACATCATTTGTTAAATTTTAACAAAAATGAAAGCCCTATTTACCTCAATACGCCACGATTGTTGTGGATGGTGCCGTGACATAAGGCCATGCGACATTAGGCCATATTTTGAAATATGGCCATATGACGCTTTCACAAAGTGACATAAAGGCATATTCAAACAAATGGCCTTGTGACGCTTACCTAAAGTGACGTTAAGTCCAAATTTTTAATTTTCACCCCAAATTGTTCTTCTCTTCGGCAAAATTTTTTCCGCTACGCTTTGAGTGAATTAAAATTCGAACATACAATTCGATGTGAGATGTTCACGAGGAAAACTCTCAAGGATTATGAATACTGTTTTAAATTTCTTAAAATAGCGTAGCGAGAAAATGTTTGGCCAATGGAATCTTATTTACACTTATAAGTTCTAAGTATTCCCATTATTATAATTTGAACTGTTGGCGTTAAAAATACTGCAAGGAAAAGCTACGTCCAACAAAACTGTCAAAAACAAAACTATATTTTTTCCGTAAAGCGAGTATCAAAATTCCTTTGATATGGTATTATGTCACTTAAAGAAAGTGTCACGATACAATATTTAGATATGGCTTTAAGTCGCAAAAAAATATGGCATTATGACACTTTACCAAAGCTTCAAAAGGCCATCCGTTCGAATATGCATGGCCTAATGTCACTTTACAAAAGGGTCATAAGACCATATTCCGAAATATGCCGCATGGCTTACACCCATTCCTTGTAGTTATGTTATTAATACATGTCAAGAGCTAGCAACTTTGATAAAACTTTTATTAAAGGAAGTAACATAACTGTCACATACAAAAACACCAGCCATACACTCCGATTTGATCGATTAGCCCATTAGTTTTGCTGTTGTTTTTATTTATATAAAAACTGAAACTAAACGCCTAGTCAAACGAACCAGAGTTTAATACTGAAGTTTTTTTTTGTATCTAAAGGCCATATTTCTTATCCCTGTTTCAAGCTCTTGGCTTCTAAGAAAAATTCATGCAAAGATAAGGAATCTACGGGCAATTTTTTGAATTTAACAAAAATAGTGCAGGCCATGAATTCATATAGGTTTTTTTTAAATGCACTCTTTTAGAACAAATTTAAAACTATTTTACAACAGTATTATCTACATATACACTTAATCTATATAAAATCCAAAATGATAGTCATTTCAATGTCTTTATGGAATCTTACTTTTTATTAAAGGACAACGACAAAAAATGGACTGCGGTGCTACTTTTGTGACCACCAACCGCATCCTGGTGCAATAAAATAATCTTTTAAACTTATGGATTATTTGGAATACGATGATCCAGTAAGTGGTTATACATTAAGAAAACCTTTTCAATTAATTTATTCTCCTGAATAACCTACCTTTTTAATGACTGCACTCATTCACATAAAATTAAAAAAAAAAAAAAAAATACAATTTAACTGTCGATACCTGTCGTTGGTTGGTAAACAAATTCTGACAGAATCTATTAAGTCGATCACACAACTACTATTATTATAGTCTGCTAACAGCTTTGCAACAAGTTAAAATTATTTTTGTATTAAAAGGTTTTTCTCATTTACAAGGGGGATTTCGGTTAAAATGAAAGACCATCGAACTTCGTGATGTGTTATTTTTGTGCGAATTAGCTGCACAAAGTCATAATCATTTAATAGGAAATTTATGTGCAACTTGATTTGTTTATTTTATTATTCAAAACAGAACTTGCATTATTGAATTTTGATATGTAAACATAATTCCGGCGGTAGGACACAAACTAGTTACAAAGGATTTCCACTGTGTATATTGGCTATCAAAAATAAAAATCCGTTACGAAGTTTTTATATGTATTATTGAGCTTAGAATTACTAATTGAGTCATCTGCTAATTGGCATTAAAATAATCACTCATTTTGCTTATTATGTTTCACTTAATTGAAATTTTGGATGCAAATGTATCAATAACAAAACAAACTGCAAAGAAGGTTGGGGATTCTATTGTGCAGAAGAGTGCATTTAACTGGAATAGTGGAATTCTAAACCTCCATGTCAAGTTCAGTGTTCTAATGTTCATACATATGTATTTAGCACTATAGCTAACTTTCAATTCCTTTTGTAGCACATAGCACCTACATTTATGTATGTAAATATATGAAGATGCGTATCTGATTTTTTAACTCAAATTCAGCTGTAAATTCAATAAAAAAAGGTACATATCGTCGGTTCGGAAGAAAAACCACGCAACTCAACAAATCTTATTTTTAAAAATATTCTACAGAAAATTAAATACCTACAAAATTGAATTATCATTAATTTGTAAAAATTAAAACACCATACAATAGCTCTATAGGCAGGGCGCTCACTGAAGTGGTGACGAAGTGGAATGGTAGTAGAGTGGTGACTAAATGGCATGTGGAATTAATAAAACCTACTTAAACAAATGAAGTCGCGCTCATCAAAGTGCAGTTGCGATGGCAAGATATTTTGAAGGTGGTGTGGTGCCAGTCTGGTGCCACTTATCTCGAACATGTTTAATTTTTAAGTGGCAAGCGAGTGGTGACGAAGTAGAGTTTTTTTTTAATTCTAGAAGATGCTTGTGATTATTGACTTAAGTATGAGTGGCACCATATGTAGTTTGCTACCACAGTGCGCATTAGATCACTTTCATATCACTTCGCCACCACTCCATCAACAATCCAAATGTTCACTATTCCACTGCCACTCACTACTCCACTACCACTCCACTTCGTCTCCACTTTAGTGAGCGCCCTGCATAAGTTACAAATGTTGTACAAGGGCCTGGTATTTTTCCAAAGGATAGTTTTTCTTTTCTACACTTGTCAAAACAATTAAGGGAACAAAAAAAAAATCACTTTTGTTTAGTGTTTTTCGAAGAGCTGTATCTCTGTGAAAAGTGGTCGTATTGAGATGAAACAAAAAGCATTCTCAAGCTTAATTGTTTTTGTATTGAGAAATTTTCGCAAATGATTTTTTTAAGGTACTGTTATTGCGCAATCATAAGAAGCAGCACGACCCAAAAATTTCAAATTTTTTTCTTTTTTTTTGAACATTGTCATTTTCTTTGAAAAATTTTTTTTGAGCCAATTTAATGTTTTGTTTCAATAACTTATTTATTCAGCTTTAAGGTCATCTTTTTTCGTCATTTTACAAATTTTTTTCAAAAGAATATCTGACTTTGAATGAAAAAACAGACTTTTGACTTTGACTACCAATATTTTCGCAAAGAATGAAGACACCGAAAATTTATGGATAGTTTTAAAAACTAGAATTAATATTTTACAAGATTTTTTTTAAAACTTTATAACGATTATTTTTTTTGGCTCCTCATCGTTACATTCAGATAAGGTCTAAAAAACGACTTTTTAAAGATTTTTTGTAAATCATTTACTGATTTAAAAATATTGACTGTAGGACTTAATTTGGTAAGACATTTTAAAGAACTATAGACCACCAATATTTCAAATAAATCCATTGAACCGTTTTCATGTACCGAATGATCAAAGTCGTAAAAACCAATTAATGGAACAAATTGGGTGGTTCATAAACATTGTGAAATTGTCATGAAAATGGAAACGAAAACACCAATTTCTGCCCACTTTTTTCAAAGTTTTGCGTTAGTTACAATACTGTACTGTACGTCATTGTACAATTTTTTGAAAAAAATTTGTACAATGACGAAAAAAAATGACCTTAAAAGCTGAATAAATAAGTTATTGAAACAAAACATTAAATTGGCTCAAAAAAAAATTTCAAAGAAAATGACAATGTTCAAAAAAAAGAAAAAAATTTAAAATTTTTGGGTCGTGCTGCTTCTTATGATTTCGCAATAACGGTAAAAAATCATTTGCGAAAATTTCTCAATACAAAAACGATTAAGCTTGAGAATGCTTTTTGTTTCATCTCAATACGACCACTTTTCACAGAGATACAGCTCTTCGAAAAACACTAAACAAAAGTGATTTTTTTTTGTTCCCTTAATTGTTTTGACAAGTGTATATATAATTCCAATGTTAGATCATACAAATTTTATGTGTACGTACTTAAATATATTTCATTTTGAAATTACCAAAGAATTTGATCAATTATTGTTTCCTCCTCATATAGCACCTCCATCCATGCATTCAGCCTGTTTCACTTCCCAGCATTAATTTTCTATATCCAAAGCCAAAAGTCACCTATTATATTAGGTTCAATTATTCAATCTGTTTTACCTTACAAATTGTTTGCACATTTTGCACACTAGACCTATTTATCTTTCAGATATCAAACAAAGCAAGATACATTATTCCCAATGTTGCAAACATGCTTTCATTTAATTCAAATCCTTGCGGCAAAGCCACTCATCATTTGATACCAAATATCAACACAAATTTATTCTTCCTACAACAACTACCAGTCACTGTATATCAAATCAGGATAATTGAAAACCTATAAATCTCAGCAGGTTTGTATTGTATACTCATAGACTTGCTTACAAATCAGTATTAGAACGGCTTGAGTTAATAAAATTACTGTAATGTGTTTGATTTCGGTGTCGGAATGGTTCTATGGTTTCTATTCTATGACTTTTGGTTGTTGAATGAAAATTAACAAGGATGTGAATGGTATTCTCTAATATGAATCTGAGTTATATTTTGATAGTATTGTATATGTTTGTATGTACATATGTATATGTATGGTATGTATGTAGTATGTACTGTACATAACGGAGACAAATGTAATATGCATAATTGCATACGAATGGTTTTTAGATTAGAAAATAACAATTTTTTAAAACGAAAAGTTTAAAAATATGTGTAGATCCAATTAAGACGAAAATTGATTAATATGATCGTCTAGATTTTTTATTAAAAAAAAAAATTGAAAAAAAAAATGAAATGAAAAATGATGGCGAAAATAAAAATGCAAACCAACTTGTTCAAATGAATTTCTAAGCAATGAACTCATTCGTCAAAAATTCATCGAAAATTCATTTATTGATTTGCTATAGAAGTCAAATTAAAAATAAATAATTATAATAAATATAAAAATATAATTTTATGTGCGGAATTTTTGCAAATATTATATTTATGACAATTATTTATTTTTACTTTGACTTCTATAGCAAATCATTGACAAACCGTTCGACTACAAGCGAACGTTCGATTCGCGAATCATAATAAGGCCCTTAAAAGAATATTAAAAGTACATAGTTGCAATAAGTTATCTAAAAAATAATAAATACTACTTGACACGTCAATTTAGCCAAACAACTTCTCAAAAATAAAGATAAACGATCCGGGTTTGGATATCTTTTATATGATAAAAATGAATCCCTTGTCCCTTGGTCACGACTAGCGTTGCCATAGACATCCCGGTTTACCCGGGACGTCCCGGATTTCAGGAATAAATTTAATTGTCCCGCCGGGGCAGCTTTTTTCTCGGGTTTTGACCACAATTCTATACATTGTAAACATCTTTAAATATTTACAAAAGAATAACTGCCTTGTGATCTAAATTTAACCCCAAATGGAATGTCATTCTGGTAACTTGACAGCTGTCACTTTAAGTTGGAAAAAATTACATTACATGTATGTATGTAGTTTCTTTTTAAAATTGTCAATAAATGAAAATTACTTACTTACTTACTTACTTACTTACTTACTTAAATACATTAGCCTAGTTCCTTTACTTTGAAACTCAGTGATTTTCTGATGTGCATTTATGTATGTGAATTTCAGTTCAGAGTTATGTCAAAAGCTCGTATAAAAAAAGGAAAATTGTAGGTACTTACTCAAATGCACAGAAAAATCACAGAGTTTTAAAGTAAAGGAACGGACCTACTCTTTTCCTTCCCAAAACTACCGATTTCTTTCAATCTCAGTCCAAAATTAATATTAAAAACTAACATTGAACTAAATTTGTTAAAAACTAGCAGTTTTGGGAAATAAACAAACGGAGCTAATAAAAACGATTTTGAATTGGACTCATTCCGTGTGAGTGTGACTCATTTTGAGAAAGAATTTGTGACTCATTTTGCAATGCGAATTTATGAATTAGGATCATATATTGTGTGAATTGCATACAGAACGCGTTAAATTTTATCCGAAGGTAAATTTTTGACACTAATGCGGTGAACGTACATTTAATCTGGGATAAAATTTTGTTTCGAAGTTTTAATCCAATTCACACAGGGCCTAACAAAAATTTTACCTGAAAAAATTCACTGTTTTCTGAATAGATTTTTTTCATTTAGATACTCGTATTTTTCCCGGGGAAAAAATTGAATTTCAGGTATTTTTGGATATTGTTTTTATTTTTTCCGGGCTTCGAGAAAAATCTGGCCATCCTAGTCACGACATAACTTCAGAACGACGTTACCGATTTTATTCATGTTTTTTTTTTTTTTTTAATTTTCTTATAGGTACTTTGTAAGAAGGTTCTTACGGAAAGAAAAATTAAGAAAATTGGGAAAGTTAACGTTTAAGGTTTTTCGAACAGTCTGCATTACTAAATTATTTTATACAAAAATTGGCTTGTTTTTTCTTGACAAATAAAAATAAAAATATTGAATTTTATTTATTTTTTTTGGCCGGAAAAGCCGGTAAATCGTGATAACCATACTATCTGAATTGGAGTTTGGAGTTATGTTTTTGCACGCATGTAACGGCTGAACATCATCCGATTTGGATAGGAAGTAAAATTAATAATTTAATTAATTTTATGTGGAACGAAGTTCGCCAGGTCAAGTATTTAATCTATTTAAAATAATGACTTATTTGTTTCTATTAATGTAGAATTTGATGTAGTACTAGGTATTTGTGGTACTAAGAAAAACTTATTATACCTGATATATAAAAATTGTGCGAAGAATTTGACGAAGAGATCATGCTGAATTTGAATGATGGCAATAGTTACATTGAAAACAGTTCAATAAACTTCACTCAAATTCACAGTGATCAAAAGACAAACAAATTTTTGTGCCGAAGAAAGCAAAATTTTAGTGGGATAAAATTCGTAATCCATTTTTATTTTTTTTAAACAATAAACTCTGCCTTCACCCTCACTAATATAGAGACTTCTTTTGACTAAAAGGGATTCACTATTCAAAATATATCTTATATCAATTATATAAAGCTGTAATGAACAGATTTTTAAATAGAACTAATAAATGCTGATAAAAAATTACGTATACGCCACAGTGACTAGCTCCTAATGCTAATTTTCTATTATTCATTTTAAAGGATCTGTAATATTATATGTAATAAAAATAGCCACAGATAAATTAAGAGGATTTTTTACCTCTCTCTTCTTAAATCCACATGTAATAGATTATAAGGTCAACAACAAAAAATAAGTACAGTGGTGGTCCAGTATAACGAATGCCGATATAACGAATGATCGATATTACGAATACTTTTTTCAAGTCCATTAGGTATTCTATATAACGAACAAATAACGAATTTCAGAAAATAAAAAAAAAATAAAAAATTACAAACAACAAATTTGAAAGAAACTCTTGACTGTAAATGTGTTACTATCTACTTATATGTGTGTTTATGATAATTTTGAAAGATACATACACAATTTTCCATTACTCAAGTGTTTTTTTTTTTTTAAGTTTCAAATTTTCGTTCGCTATACACAAACGTTAAAATAACGTAACGGATTTTTCGTCGCATTTTTTGCTGTGGCTAACAAAATTTAAAAAGCGCTTTGGAATTCGATTTCTGAAAGAGTCTGGTGAATAGCTTTCACCGAGAGCAGACCTTGTCAAACCATTTAAGAAGAAATTAGCCGAAATAATAAAAGAAAATAAACTCAGCTATAATGCAATTTTCAATGCAGATGAAACTGGATTGTATTGAAAAATGCTATCAGACACTACATACGTTCACGCTGTCGAAACGAGTGCTCCTGGTAGAAAAATTTTTAAGGAACGTCTTACTTTTCTCGCGTACTCAAATGCTACAGGTTTAAAGAAAATTTAATGAAAATGATAGCTCAGAAACTGAAGTTCCAAGAGTGAGTCATTACGAAGCTGTCGGAAATTTTGACAATTGCATCCAATATGCAGAACAAAATAGCATTGAAAACTCTTAAGTCTTAGTTCTAAGAAGTTTACGGGCAGAGGCATTCAATCATAACATTAAACGCCCACAAAACAAATGCATATTGACGTGTTTTTTTTCCTAAATATGAGCACAAATATCTGTATGTACTATTTATGTACATAATTTGAACAAAATTAATAAATCTTTTCCTCATACAATGTATGCGTACATATGTAAATGAAGTTAAATATGTTTTTTTTTTGTTCTTTTAAGTGTAATATGAAACAAAATAATGAAAAATACAGTTGTACTTTCTATTTATCTAAAGATTTGTATGAAAAAAACGTATTCGATATAACAAATTTTCGATATAACGAATCGACTCTGGACATTATATCATTCGTTATACTGGACCACCACTGTAAATACAAATTTATTAATCTGTAACACGTTAGGCTAGATTATTGTTATGGGTCATGCATTTAGTTATTTAGTGATTGACTTCTTTCTTTCAGGAAATCTTCCTGTCAGTGTTTGGTTAAAATTAGTCTTGCAGTTTTCCAACAAGCACATGCATTTTTGAGAAATTTTTGAGAAAAGGGATTAGAAGATGGCTTTAAAGAAAGGTACCAGGTAAAACGTATCTGATTCTCATAAATTATTTGGTATTTAAAAAGTGACATTTGGGGGATTGACTTAGGCGGAAAATTCGACTGAGCAATTTTCCAACAACTGCGGTTTTGAAAATATAAAGTACTTATAAAATAGCTTAAAATTTTTAATAATCTTTTTATCACCACCTCTGCTTTTCTTATTTATCTGAGAACATACAAACATCATGCTGACAAAGTCCTTGATTGTGGTAATTAGTTACGCACAAAAAAAAAATATGTTATCATTTTTTCGGTTTGCGGAAAAAATGTGTGTCTTGCTGATTTCACGTCAACTTAGAAGGAACACTTTTTGAAAATATAGATAAACGGTTCGGGTATAACTTACGCTTACCTTAGTGGCTTAGTTGCATTTTTGTTGAAAAATATTAAAAAAAAAGCCTTGGTTATAAATCAAATAAGTGCACTTAATCTATAGCAAAGACATATTTTCTATAAGTTAAACGAGTATAGCTTACGTAATCTGTAGGTAAAGTATACACATTAAAGAATTTTTTTAGCCTAACAAACACCTACGCTCAAGCAAAAACAAAAACCGATAACGAAAACCTAATCGAATCTCTGTCAGGACAATTTAGATATTTACACGTTTTAAAGTGGCGTATCGAACAAAGTTCTGAACGATGTCGTCGTCATCGTCGTCGTGGTTCGTCTATCGGAGACCAAGGTTTTTATCTACATAATATGTCTACCGGACACACCAGCATAACACAGAGATAGTAATTAGCCAAAGGAACACACACGTTATACCTGAATGGCCATACCAATTAGCAAGTCTATCGGGCCATAAATAAGAATTTTATTTCGAACACCCAAAGCCAGCAATAAGGAGAGAGAAAACCTCACAAGAGGCAATTTGCTTCGACATTGGCCTAAACACCAGCTTGGACTTGGATTGCCTGTTTAATCTAACGAGCAGAGCCGACAAGTTTTGTTCGTTTCCATTGACTTGGACATTGGGTGACTCCAGAAGCCATACCAGCACCACAATCAGCTACAGTTTTCTGACCGCAAAAATCAATTAGGACTTCTTAAGCCTTACAGTCTGTGATATCGCAATTCGTAACAGGCCATTGGAATTTTCTCTGTCTCTGGATCTGAATCTGAATCTGACCCGAAGGGCAACCACCCGTCAGCATTAAATTACCTAGGAAGAATAAACCATTTGCAATTCACGTTGTGAACGACAACTACAACTACAACTACTCGACGACGACGACGACGTCGACAACGAAGACAAACCAACCAACCAACGGACGACGCAACGTAGGTGGGAAATCACAAAGGAGAAGAAAATGGGAATGCTTCTGGAATTGTTCTTCCTTTTATGGAACTTAATTATCCGTAACGTAGAAACTGCATTCGTCCAGGTAAATTACGAAGTGTTTCGAGTTCTTGCTTTGTATGGACATCCTCTGTCTCAGAGAGTCATCATGAAATAGGGCGTTGAGTGTTCTCACAACTTGTAGACCAAACCTGGATCGAGATCGAGACCTCTAACAATGAGTTACAATCACCGGTTACTGGTATATATTATAAGAAGGACATCACCTGTTCTGGGATTGTAATTTATAGCCAACGAGTCGCAGAAGACATCAATACCCAAACATCCCACAGGCAGAATTGGCTGCACTCTGAATCTGAATTGGGTGAATCGAAATGTGTAATGTGAATATTCAATCTGGAGCTGGAACGGAGCTGGAGTAGCCTCGAAACAGAGGTATTCATGTAAGGCTGACATGCTAAATGGAGTGGAACTAAATTGGGTTTTAGGTTGAATGATTCACGGCTTGAAGAAACGAGTTTCGTTTTTAATTGTCGAAGATCATCGTGATAAGTCTTAAGTGAAGTGGAGGTATATTCTATGTGGCAAGTTAACAACTATACGGTATGACGCAGCATTGGAATGTTAATTGGAATAAGATAGTTAAAATTTCCGGGAAGATTAATTTGAGGTATATTTGGCCGCAGACAGAGGAATAGATACCTATGCAACAGGAAATATACAGAAAAATTTGATTGACATCCTAAATACCTGGCTAAATATTTCTACGGCATTTAACTCTTTTTCCTAGAGGATGGGCAATATTGATAAATTTTCCGATCAAGAATAAAGGTATACAAAATAAAGTGACACACAGTTGATTTCAAGAAGAATTGCTCAAATAATTATGGGCTACTGTACTGCAAAAGCATCAGATTATATATAAATCAATATATAAAATTGGTATATTATTTTTTTCGCATTTTGTTTTATTTTTTGAAACAAGATATCGGTCGGTACAAATTATAATAATAAGTGAACAAAAAAATTAATAGGAAATTTTTAGCTATTTTCTTAAGAAATCTTATTTGGCTTAGGCTTAGCGCTTAGGTCTATTTTCTAATTTTTAATTTTCTTTCTTTTTATTTTATGTACTCTCCATTTTATGGCTCTCTGCTACCCAGCTTTGAAAGTAAATAAGGGCTTTTCTTATTGAGATTAAAAAAACTTAATTAAATGACTCTGTAGTTAGTAGCCGTGGCGTGATAGTTAGTGCGATGGACTGTCATGCCGGAGGTCTAAGGTTCGATCCCCAGCCTCGCCACCTATTTATTTAAAAAGAAAAAACGGCTACTGCCTCTTGCGAGAAATTGACAAATCCTCCAAGAGTATCTTCTGTCACAGAAAAGTGCCGCTCACTAGCCGTTCGGATTCGGCAATAAACTGTAGGTCCCCTCCATTCCTGCAGACATGCACACAGGAATGGTTGAGAGTTGTAAGTCACTAGGCCCTAGTTCTTCATGAGCTGTTGTGCCATCAAATTTAATTTAATTTATTTAATTAAATGACTCCGAGCAACCAACACTTTTAAGCGACGATAACAAAAAAAAAAAAAAAAAAAAAAAAAACATTATTTCTGTTAACAAATACATAATACGAAGAAGAGAATTAACAAAAACAAAAGAGAATTATTTTTGTTGTTGTTTTAGTGGACTGTATTGCATTAAATTCAAATGGAAAATTTTTTGCAACCTTAACCCAATGTGTTTTGCCCAGGCACGACAGTTGGGCTCATCAGTTAGATGCCGTCGTACCTTTCTAAGACGCAATTTTTTGGTCGATGAATACCGACTCTTAATAAAATCTACAGCGCATACGCACTGTAAATTATATTCTTCTAGGGGACATTGTTTACATTCTTGCACCTAGTAATATATGTTGTTGTTGTAAACCCGTGGTCTGGTTAATGTACGAAGAAGAGAATTAACAAAAACAAAAGAATTAACAAAAACAAACGCGCTGTAGATTTTATTAAGAGTTTCATCGACCGAAAAATTCCATTTAAATACATAATATAATTTTTAAAAACTGTAAAACACTGTTTTACAAAATTCTGCAAAAAATAAAAAAAAAATACAAATTATTTAAATTTTTCAAAACTTTTTTTTTATTATTCGCAGAATTTTGTTAAAAAGAATTTTGAAAAGCAGAATATTGAAAAGCAGAATTTCGAAAAGCAGAATATTAAAAAGTAAAATTTTGGAAAACCGAATTTTTAAAAGCAGAATTTTGAAAAGCTGAATTTTGACAAAAGAATTTTTGACAACCCTCGTAATGTAGATGTAAAACTCAGTATTTATAAAAAAAAAACTGCATATCATTATGACTGAAAAGGTAAATTTTAACAGCTTGTTTATGCATATAAGGGTATCCGTTATTTCCTAAACTCATTTTTTGCTTGGATCAGACACCCCCTGTATAAAAAGTAAATTTATGGACAGAAAAAAAATGGCCGAGCTCATTAACCCGTGCCTCTAAGGCCATAATCTTTCCATACAAATTTTTACGGAATTTATGAATTTTTTACGTTTTTTTTTTCTCCCGAAAAACTGCAGATATTCTTATTTTTCTTAATAATTTTAATTACATGATCATCCATTTAATAAACTTCATTCAAAGTTTAAGGAAGAAAAAATTCTTTAGAAAATATTTTCAAAATTATTTCTTTTTTTATGTAAGAGGCAGAGGTTATTGTTTGTACATTTTTTGTAGGGCATACTCTGATCACTTTAGTGTATATAATAGTAGTTAGTTAGTCTACAGAAATCTACCAAAAATTTGTATTCTTTGTTAATTTTGGAGAAAGTATTGAAACGTGTTGTTTGTAATGACGATGTTGTTGCTGAAAAACAAATTTTAACATCAAATATAGTTTTTAAAATTAATATTGTGCATTACTCAACAAAAAAAAACGCCTCCCCCTGCGTACGCCCTTGGCAACAAGTGAAAATTAAATTGAAAAAGCCAACAATGTTGTATAGCGTTCCAGATAAACTAAAATAAAAATTAAATTTTTCTACATTTCAAATATCGAATCTAATTTTCACCAAAAACCATGATTTGTTGCCCCTACCTGCCACAAAGTAAGGGGATACAAAATGTGAAGTGGCTGTCGCTTATTTCTAAATAAAATATTCTGAAACACTAAAATATGTAGTTAAAATATTTTAGAAGATTAATGCCCCTCCCCACCATTGCAAATTTAGAAGAATCACTTAGGTACTTTATAACTCGCCATCTTGAATTCAAAAACTAGTTAACTTGATTTCATACTTTTTAACTACATATTTCCTTAAATACGAATTTATTATGTATTTTGAAGATAAGAAAAACGAAAAATTAAACAAACGAAACAAATAAAAGAAATTATTTTATTTATTATTTTTAATGGTCTCGGGCTCTCGATTCGAACTGAATGATGTTTGTAGATTTATTTCTTTTTTATATTAAATTTATTTTAAATTTCAGGTAACTATTGATAACTAAGATGGCGAATTGTAACATGTTGGTTTAAGTTTAATTATTTTCTGCATATAGTTTTCGATTGAAATAACAAATAAAGCTACAGTGTCGGTGGCAGCGATTTCTAATCGTGCTTCCAATAACTTCATTCATCACTCGTGCGAGTAAAAATCGCTGCCACCGAAACCGTAGCCTAAAAGAATTTTTTTTTTTTTGAAAAAGAAAGCGATGATAAATAAACTCTGATTAGATGTGATATGTATTGAATTCATATAGCTTATTAAGCATTATGTTGTTCCCAACAAAATAATGTCAACAAACAACAAAACATCTGCTGACAAACCACCCAGGCATATATTCACAAATCAAGTTGGTCGAAAACATCTTGTTCAACACGATCACAACTAATTGGGGCTCATTTAGGGCCGATCTCAACTCGGATGAAATTTATTAGCCATTAAAATGCAATGTGTCTTTTACCGTAAGTGTATTTGTGCATGGAGCAAGCGCGTCTTCCCCGTAAAGTACCCGCTCCAGTTGCATCTTCGAGATTGTCACAACAAACTGTCATTCAGACCGAAAAGGAGCGATGAAATAAATAAGGAATAAAAAAACTTAAACTAAAAACCCACTTGTAATTCAGCAGGAATTAGCCACCTACGCCCTCTTTGGAACATTGCTTCTGATGGTTTGTGGCTGCTTGCTATTGTGCCATGCCAGTGTGCGCCTCCACGCATTGTCGCGCTTCTTGTTCTCTGCTGGAGATGCTACAAGGAGAACCAAACCAATATAATTTATTTCATGTCTCTGATGGAAAGGCAACACTCACAGCTCACAGCCACAGCTTATACATGCGGATCCCGGGTGTCAAATTATGGGTTGGGCTGCGAGGCTGCGACTCATCAAGAAGCCGTGAGCTACTTATGAAGTCTATTTTTAGTATTGCCACTTGAGGTCAGGAAAACATTTTTTGTAGATTTCTTTCTTATTATTTTGGGTGACAATAGCCTGGAACTGGAATTTCATTAGTTATGCTTCTTATTTGTCTGAATAAACGTTGGCATGCGTAGGCAAAGAGTGCATTATCGTGTCAACCAAACAGGTTATGATGATATGGAATGGATACCTAGTATACTTACTTCATTCGATATATTTAGTTTAAGTGGGTACTTGAGTGTGAAGAGATGGAGTAGGTAGTTGTGATCAGTTAGGTCAGTAACTTTGATACTCTAGTCAAATTGTTACTTAAAATGTATAAACTCATTTCCCAGAATATGAAAGTTCAACCTTAAGTATTTTTAAAACGTGCGTAACAGAAAAATTACAGAAACTTTTAAAAACTTCAAATCAGAGTTAAAAAAAGGATGCCACTGCAATTAAATGCAATTTTTATAAAATCTTTGACTAAAAAGGATGTACATGTTCCATGTTATGGTCTATGAAATTGCATAGAATTAAAGCTGTTTTTGTCTCAGAATATTACATAGTCAGGCTTTTTTTTTATTTCATGTTAGATTTAAATCAAATATACTGATTTCACCATTTAAGTTGTATTTACTTATACTTTTTTTTTAAATCGTCTGAATATACTTTGGTATATTTCAGTGACATTTATTGCACTAAATACTCTATCAGCCTTATTTATTAACTCGTTTTATAGACGGAGTAAGGTTACTCCGACTTTACGACACCTCTAATCCTGAAAAATTTATTCATAAAAAAACTTCACGCGGAATAGACAAGAATAAAGCCGGAGTAAAGCCGTTTTAGTATCTATGTCATTTTGACATGACATCGGCATTGTGTGAAATTTACAAAAAGTTTTGCAAACGAAATCCCAGTTTTAAGGACGTTTTCTTTTATTCTGCTTATCTTTTCATAAGAAATGTACTTATTTAGATAAAATAAAACCAATAATAATTACTTAAAATGAATAATTGTAGAAATCAGCCCGGGTTTGTTTACGTTTATAATAACCAGAGTTTTATATTGGTAATTTTTTGATAATATACTTTATAAATAAGAATTTGTCTGACGCGTTGCGTAAAGAGGGAGTAAGTGCTTCGAATCGGTTTAACTACTCCGAGGTTAAAACGAGTATTAGTGAAATCTAATAAATAAGGCTCTATCGATGCTCTATCGATAATCAAGACGTAAAATTATGACTTGTCATGGGATCAACAATACTTTGTGAACACGGAAACAAAAGTGTAGGTATACATTAAAATAGATAAGGCTTAACTGCATTCACGACTTTTTACGTGGTAAATAAGACAAAGTGTAAAACGAAGAAATCGCAGAAATCTATAAATCTAAATTTATTTATTTATTATAAAATATAAGTTGTGATAATAATTAAATTAAAAATTTTAAAATTAAAAACAAATTTAAGTTTTTTGTTTTAATTTATCAGTTATACCTTTGAGATGCTTGTGGGCGAGAATATTGTGTTTCATTTGTAAAAATTATCCAATATGGCATATCAAACATAATTTTCATGTGTTTTTTCCCATATAGAACTTAGAAATCTCTAGCGTATGGTTTTGTGTTTCACTTTTGCGCTTTTAAGGCATAGCTATATTCAAGACTTTTTGCAAAAAGTGGAAAAGTGAAAAACAAAACCATGCAATAGAAATGTCCGTGCGTGAAAAAGCGTACAAAAATTGTGTTGGATCTACAATTTCAGATTGAATTTATAGGTTAAAAATAATTTTTGTCGCACAAAAGCGTATTTAGAGCATTTTTTTTGTTTTTCACTTTTTTACTTTAAGTGAGTGTAGTCAAGTTTTAAGGTTTTATTGGAACTTGTATTGTTTCTACCACTATGAATTACCAAAAAAACGCCGCACTTGACCTATTGATTGACATAGGGGCCAGTTATATATGGATCAGTAAAATGCATGAGTGAAAATTCAGTTCTGTCTGTATGTTGAAAAGTGCACCAATAGGCCATGTTCAGGAAAATAAGACCTTATTTTTCCTCTGTATTTTGACAGAAAAACTTTTTGCTGATGAGGATTGAGGAATCCTGCTCATGCAACTGAGATTACTTTAGCCTCTGGATCTAAAATCTCATTTTCCTAAATTAGCCTAGTGAAAAATATTTTTGAAACTATTTCCGTGGGGCTAGAAAAAACAACGTGTAAACAATTTAGCCCCGAAAGCAGCTTTTCCATCAATTCCCCGACCTAGTTTTTCTTTCGCTCCATAGAGTTCCTAACCTAAAAGCAATATATCCATCTCTTATTTATCCACAAACTTCAAAATCGTCACATTGTTGCAACAAATAACATTTCTTTTTATATTTTTGAAATTAACTCCTAAGATTTTGTGCGATATATTTGTAGAAATAGTAAGATTATTATTGTTACCTATAAAGGCCTCAAGTTGAGCAAAAGTGAAAAAACTGGCCCTAACTGGCCTAATACACATTTGGTTTAGTAGATATTTAAATAAATTCCTAGTTTTCTCTTAGAAATCGAAAGTAATCAAATTTTTCTTCACATTTTGTAAGTTTATTCAAACAGTTTAATGTACTTTCTTCATCTTTCTATAAGCCAAATCAGATCTTAAATTTAAAACTGTGAACCAAAATGACATTCAGGAATATATAGCTTAAGTCCTAGAAGATATACCAGTTTTTTAAGTACGAAGAAAGGCGCGGACTACATTTTTCATTTAACAAAGAAATATGTCATGAAAAACACTTTCCTCGGGTAATAACGCCTTCTTTGTAAAGAGAAAGTTGATTGAATATTTAAAAAGTCATTATGAAAACTACAAAAGGATATTCCCTGTAACACAGGATCAAAGATGTTCAAAGGCTGCTTGCCGACACTCCGTGAATACAACGCCTCTATGATCTAAGACATCACACAAATATTCGACTTTTTTTTGTGTGAATCTACTAAAACCATGAACAGGATCATCATCTATGTGAATTGTGGGCGCAACAAGTTCAAAGACAATAATGCCGACTGGTTTCTATTTCTATTATGATCGAATTCAATAAGTAGATATCCTGCATCTTTTTTTTTTGTCTGTTTTTTCTTTTTTTTTTTTTTTTTATTTGAAGTGTGAGTTGAAAAAATTATCAATATTTGAATTAGATTTTGAACATGGCTGGGATGATTCTAAGACCAAGTGACAAAATGAGAATGTATGTCTCAAGTTGTATAAGTAGAAATGCAAGAATAATGTTGGTCTTTGAATTTTTACATAATTTTATATTATTTTTTTATTTTTTTATTTTATTTTTCGTATTTTTCGTTAGAAAAATGTGGCATTTGAGTTATCAAAAAAATTAGAAACACTCCTACTATCTGATCAATTGAAAAGGTTAACTTTTTAGAATCACATATTTAAAAATCCCAAAATATGAATAATATTTAGTCAAACTTTAGTCACAAGAAAAAGTAAGAATACTAATTCTTTATTTAAATTGCACATTACCTTGTAGGTATGTACAACAAAGACTTGAACTCACTCCATTAGTCTGGGTCTTTAAGTCATGTATATTCTGAAAACCAATTGCACCAAGCCCATTTACAAATCAATCCCACTAAGTATCATGTCATTTTAATCATCTTTTTCCACCGTGTTGTCTCTACCCAACTGCTGTGCATGCCGTGCTGTAAAGCTTACATCGAAAAGGTGTTCATAAACCTACTGACTTTTGCAGTCAACGAAGCCTACGAATTTATGATCATGCCTTGAGAGGAACAATGATCAATGATCTTGGTAACTAAAGACAAATCAAATAAAAAAAAATTAAAAAAAAAAAAAAAACTTGTCTAAACTCAGCTATAGACCGCACAAAAACAAGTGTTCGCTACTCGCAATTACAAGATCTCTTGTAATGATTGGCATTTATCGTTGTAATTATGAAATTAATAAGGCAAAAAATTGGACGGTACGACCAGAGTTGTTTTGTCCTTAGGCCATGTCGAACGCAGAAAACGTCATTACGGGCTGGTTGTCTATCTGCGGGACATGCTCTCCAAACGAGACGGTAAGAAAATAGCTTTAAAGCCATATCCGATTGGTTGTTTACGACTTGTAGGCTAAATACACACGGCTATAGACTCGGGGCGGGTGATCTCGGCAACAATAAATAATGTTGCCGATTTTGTTTCATTGGAATTAAGTTGTGTTGCAGCAGGGGATAATTTTATTTTAACTATACACGTAGAATAATGGCGGGAAGTGACTAGGTAGATTATGTGGATTTTTTTGATACCTTCCTATAGAATTTAAATGTATTTTTCTGCTTTATCCATTGTCTTTTTAATTTCAGGGACGCAAGGAATTATACAGGTTTTCAACAAAAATATTTTTACGGAAAGTAGTAGCCGTGGCGTGATGGTTAGTGCGATGGACTGTCATGCCGGAGGTCTAAGGTTCAATCCCCAGCCTCGCCACCTATTTATTTAAAAGATAAAACGGCTACTGCCTCTTGCGAGGAATTGACAAATCCTCCAAGAGTATCTCCTGTCACAGAAAAGTGCCGCTCGTTAGCCGTTCGGATTCGGCAATAAACTGTAGGTCCCCTCCATTCCTGCAGACACGCACACAGGAATGGTTGAGAGTTGTCACTAGGCCCTAGTTCTTCATGAGCTGTTGTGCCATCAAATTTATTTATTTATTTTTTATTTTTTACGGAAATTATTAGTTAGCTGGTTATTGTTACTTTTCATTAAAATTATAGTAGGTAGCTATAATTTAAAATAGATAATTTTAAAAATTTTATTTGAAGAAAAAATTTCATAACCACAAAAACAGAGAACTTAAATTTTGTATAATTTTGAGATTTTTTATTTTTAATCTTAAAAACCTGACCAAATCTCTGGTTCTATGAAGAGGACATATCTGAGATTGCTGACAACAAAAAGAAGCCCAAAACTAAACATTCAAAAAGCTAACAACTGTAACTCAACACCTTTTCCATAAAAGAAATTAAACACATTTTTGCATAAAGGTGTCAAGTGCAGAGTTTTTTTTTTTTTAAACACACCTTTCGCATAATTTTAAAAAAATTTGTTGATATAGAAAAAATTGTACATTTTTTGTCTCATTACTTGCGATATACATAGTATAGGTACTATGTGGCAAGTTTTGGATTCGTAAAAAAAATTGAACTCGAGATTTTGATCAAACTTGACATTACGATGATAGGGAAGACGAAAAAAGTGGGTCTCGCAATTCTGTTCGTCTGTCTGTCTGTCTGCCTGTCTGTGGACTTGCCTACAGCCTAAGCCCATGGGCCGATTTTAATTAAACTTGGTATAAAGTGTTTTTGAAAAATTCCTCCGACACGTTTTTTTTCATTTCCCTTTTAGGACCAAAAATAACGGTACCTGCCAATTAATTTTTTTTAGCATTTTTGGAAAATCTTATTTTTCTCAAAAATGGCTGGATAGATTTTTCGAAAAAAAAGCAATACCTTTTAGTGAAAATTAAATTTCCAAAAAGTGGTTTTATATGCCGTACCTCCCATAGAACCATTTTTTTGTTTTCGTTTTTCTCGAAAAGGAATAGACTGATTTTGATAATTTTGTTTATGGATAATCTTCCAAAAAATTTGAATAGTATTGTTTAACAAAATTTTCAAAAAAATGTTTTTTGGATTTTTAAAAAAAGTTTCTAATTTTTTTTTTGAAAACCAAATATTTCGAAAACGACTTGGATGATTTTCATTAAACTTAGTGACAAGCGATTTTTTAACATTATCTAAAATATTTTGAACAAACATTTTTCTTATAGTCAAAATTAACAGTACCTTCCATATAAATGTTAAAAACCCGTTACACAAAATATGAATTTTCTCGAAAACAACTGCTACAATTTTGAATAAAATTGTTCCTAATACTAATAATAGTGTGATCTTCGATCTGCCAAAAACAAAATTTACAGTTAGCCAGTATTAAGAGTACCTCTCGTAGAATCATTGGCGCAAAATTTTAAACAGCTTGATGCCTGATGTTAAGGTATTAGCATGATACTACTTAACAATTTGCTAACTTAAAAACTCTGTAATAAAATATTGTTAGTTTTAAACATTTGCTAACTAGTATCATACTAAACCTATTTTTCTTGGTGAACACGCATAAAACAGTGACAGTTCAACCCATTTTTGCAATTGTATAGCTGCCAAAGTGACACTTGGATTTAGTATGATACTAAAAAGATAAAATAGGCATTTATTGATTTTAACTTTAGTAAAATGTTAAAAACATAATACGATGCTAGCTCGTTTAAAATTTGGAAAAGCCTGTTTTTAACGTAGCGTCATACTAAAAATGCTTTAACTTCATACTAAATCGTCTAAAATTTTGCGCCATTTTCTTTATTAAGACTATGTGTGTAACCGATTTGAATTAAATTTTTTATACAAAATCTTCCTACAAATAGAAATCATACTGCATACTAAAATTTTCACAACAAAAAAAAATTCCTCAAACATGACATACATATTTTTTTATTAGATAGGTACTTTTCCAAAAAATATTGAATTCAAGACCATACAAAATAATTTTGATTTTTTAAAAATTATTTCTGAAACGTTTACTTTCTCGTTTTCGACTTTCAAATATCTTGTTCTACATTTTCCGATATTTTAGTTATGAACATTAACAACTTTCTTATACTGACAACGTGTATCGATTGCAAAGAAAATATTTCTCTACTTCCCCCGTTTATTTGTAAAATAAACGCCTAAAATCTTTGAATCAAAATGGCGGTAATCCTGCAAATGACTAATTGTCGAAAACTTGGATTTAAGCTCCCTTAGGTAGGCACTCTCTTGATGGCAAAAAAGAAACTTATTCCTGTTTTCCATTTAAATTCCCATATACGTGTCATGACTAAATAATAAATTGAACTGAATTAAAAATACAGTATAAGAAAATATATAGCTACACATATTTTTTTTATATTGGCCTAACATTATATTAAAACTTTGTTTGTAGACTTAATGTAATAATGTATATAGTAAACACATTATAGTGCTAAATAGAAGTGGCAATAGAACTTGTTGGAAATAAATTAACACAAGCCCGATGAAAAATATTATTTATGTATGTTTAACTAATGTCCATAGCAAAAAAAAAGTATCGTAGAAGACTGAAGATGATTTTTAATAGTTAGGAGTCTTGAATTGTCACGTAATTTGATTCAATTTTACGACTTGAAAATTATACAATTAAAAAAAATAAACCAACATTGAGAATTTTCTTTGTTTCTTAGAAGTTAAACAAGGCTTCTCTAACTGACAAAAAAATAAAACTTCCTCTAGATTTCTAGCTTGTAATTGCAGCATCACAAGATGAGCCACTTTATGTCAACTTACAATTCTAAATTCCAATCACTGAACTTAACAAACGTCATAAAATTGCAGTTCATGGCAAAAGAACTCGTTAAAGAAGAAGATATTTCGCTCAATGAATGTCCGTGAGCAAGTTTAATTTCCTACTTAGTTGTCATGATTGAAAATTGTGTGTAAATGTTTTCCTACTGGCACTTAATGGTGACTCGATCTAGTGTTGATCTACTTTTTTATGGGTTACCATTGGCACTTAATAATTGATTTATTCCTTTTGCGTGTTAACAACTTTATAGCATAAAGAAGTTCGAATTGGTTTAGATTATTATATTACGTACATCACCCGAGAAAGTTTTTTGGGAAAAGGTTTATAAATGAAATAAATATATGTACTTAAACTAGTACAGTCGTATTAATTAGATTTCCTTAGAATACTCTTGAATAGTTGTCCAGCTAGCCACTGTCTAAATAGTTGGACAACTCATTATTAATAATCACATTCCAGCAGCTGTCTAAATACGACCTCATTTGCCCGTGACATACCTGGAATAATTCGTTCTCGAGTGAATTAATGAATTTAGACAACTTCTTACGAGTGTCTGTAGAGAGGATCGCAAATATTGAAAATGAATTCTAAAGTTCATTTTTAGTATTCTTTGAAGCCATAGAAGTATTAACTCGAGATAAATATTATTTATTTGTATTGTCTATCTGACAAAACGTCAGATAGACGTGTTCATTTTAAAATTAGTTCTACACTTATTGCTAGAATACGTCACTGACACTTCAAAGAATACTGAAAATGAACTTCAAAATTCATTTTTAATATTTGTGATCCTCTCTACAGACAACAGTCGTGACTTCTGGCTACGTTCAAAGGTTATTTCTTTCATTTCAACAAAAGTTTTCGTTTCGCAACAAAAAAAAAATAGCTTTCCTTTGTTCATTGAACGTGCCGACTTTAGAATAGGTTTGGACAGCCAATTTCGGTATCTAAGTTGGACAACCGATGGAAATGTTTATTAATACGATGTTGGAGTTGGACATCAGTGGTCTTATTAATAAACATTGTCTAACTTTAGACAGCCATCCAAGTTTTTAAAAATCCTTTCTAATTTTTGCTAAATTAATCTATCTTTTTATCTTGCTTTAGACAACGTAATCTATTGTCTAAACCTAGAGAAATGCAATATTTTTTTTTAATTAAAAAAGCATATTTCCGACTGTTTCAAATTACTTAGACATAGTTTAAACAGCCAAAAATCTAATTAATAAGACCACAGCTGTCTGAAGTTAGACATACTTTGGACATTTTTTGTCTGAGTTATTAACTTCCCATTGGATGTTATTGTAATCGGTCCGATTTGTCGAATCGAAAGTTCTGAGATTACTTGACGTGTCGAGGTCTCTGGAGTCGGATTACATTGTTTTTAAAGAGATGTCTGTGTATCATGTACTTTCGTACGTTCGGAAGCTTTTTTTTTGCCGACGATATCTCGAGAACGTTTGACTTCGAATACATTTTATTTTACAGATAATAAGGCCATAACGTGCAGAAAGAATTTTCAGAAAAATTCAAGCAGCGGTTTTTTTATTACAGTAATTTAAAAAAAAAATTCTAAAATGGCTTGTTTCTCGAATATCTCTAGAACAACTAATGCTATCAACTTCGGTCTGGTTTCATTCTATGCATAATGACGTAGAGAAAAAATTGTAAGACTTAAAAATAAAATCAATCCACAGTTTTTTTTTTTAATTAAAAAAATCCATACAAAATTGTTAAAAAATGTTGAATATCTGGAGAATACACAAAGATAGTAACTTCGGGTTAATTTGTTAATTTTATTTATTACACAAAGCTATTAGTTGATAATCGGTAGAGTTTGTAAAAAAATTCAAATTTCTAGGCCAAAAAAACTGCAAAAAAAAAATGCTAAAATTTGTTAAAAAATGTTTTTCGGCTCAAATGGCTCGAGAACAATCAACTCTGGGAAACGTTTAGTCTAAACACAATACCATAACTATTAATTGATAAGGTTTGTAAAAAAATTCAACTGACAACTGCTAAAAATTGTTGAAATTTTTTTGTGTCGCATTTATTAAGAGCAAACAGTCCAACTTTGGTCTTCCCTTGATTACGCAACTGATAAGTTTTTCGAAGATTTTTAACTGGTAATTTCCTTATAAAAAATAACATCGGGTATCGAGTTTCAAAGGGAACCAATGGGTCACACCCAGCCTCTTTTTCTCCTTCTTACTTTCAGGAACTTCAAAGATCTGAAATTTTGAGTAAAGTTTTTTGATTCTTCCTAAAAATAATTTTAAGGGATTTAATATTTTGTACTAAACACAAATCTTAACGGCTTTCTCCCTCCGTTCTCTTCTTAATTTAATAAAGGTATTTCATTGACTTAAATTAAAATGAAGCAAATTTATCTTCTGATTAAGTTTTTGCAGACAGTTTTATAATTTACAGTTTTATAATTTAAGGCTTAATTAAACCTCTTATATCAAACTCTCATATCTGCAGGAGTTAATTCTTATTTTGATCTGCGTGCATAATATTTCGTTTTGCATATAGTTTGATTAAATTCGACAAATTCCTTACCAACGAGTATTATGGCCACAGATTTGAAACTGTTTCTTATTAAAATGCATATGTTACCGTAAAAAGCCGAAATAATGAATTTCTAGAATTTGCCGGTAAATCATAGAATTTCTCAGCACCATTGATAAGAATTGTTCTAGAATATACCGGTAAATTTTAGAATTTCATTATTTCGGCTTTTTACAGTAACACATATATGTTTGAATTTGCAAAAGTAATGAAGCCGAAAATCCTATATAGATAACGATTGCCTAAGAGATACAAATTACACATAAAACCAACTACTTACTATGCATATTATAAAGCAAGTCACTACCAATCTACGAGGTACCACATTCAATTAGATTCGAATTACAAGACACTATTTCTCGGCTGCAATTGAAAAAAAAAACGAAATATTAGCTAAGGGTCATTATTCTTACCAGCTATCTTGTTTGCAGTTTCTTTAATTATAAATAAAATATTAATAATTTTCTGATTGCATTATAATAATCTACACAAAGAATTGAAAAACCTGGAACTCATTTGGTTGGTTTCGAATTTATGTCAAAGGGGTTGAGGGTGATGGTGGAAAGGAAACTTTGACAAAACACTTTGCTATAAAAATGTCATTCGCAGACATAAGTCAAAACTTAACACAGTGCGAACATAATAAATTTAAGTCACTTAACCGTGACCGTTGATTACTGAGCGAACATTTTCAGTCTCTGCTGCTCGAGATCACTTTTGTGAAAATATTTTCCGGTCTAAATGCATTTCAGATGTTTATTTTGTGTAGTTTATGATATAGGTATATACGGAATGGATGATGATGGCAGTGGCTGGTGGTGTAGGAGTTGAAACTTTTGATGTTGAATGGAATTTCGCAAGATATACGAATATCCGAGACCCAGCATTAAATTATTGTACACCAAAGTGTCATTGCAAAAGTCTACAGAATTTGTGTGGTTGGAGACGTTTATTTTTTTTTTTTTAATTTTTAATGAGAAATTAGAGTGGATCAAAGGTGAAGACTGTTCGAAACTTTGATCTTTATCTATAAATAATTTGTTGAAAGTTTTGTATAAAGATAAATAATGAATGTCATAAATAAAAGGAATATCAGAGTTTTTAGTATTTCAATATTATTTATGATATTATTTAAAAAATGTTTAAAATTAAGTATATGTATGCTTTTTCCGATGGCAAAATTTAGAACCTATCATAGTTGCGAAGTTTAAAAAATAAAATACAAATTATACTAGCTATTTTGTACATACCGCAAAATGTTGGCCTTGGCTGGCCAGCTACGAAAAAAAGTATTTTAGAATTTAAGAAAACTTAGTACCAACGAAAACATTTACATAATTTGAGTAATTATTATAATTATTTAGTGTTAGGCTTTTATAATATTTCTATACAAAAAAGCTTCGAAAAAAAAATAGGAAAAGTGTAAAACAATAAAATCATAAGAGCACCCCGCCCGCAACGTTATTATTAGAGGATAGATAGATAGCCTATTCCCTTCTTGCAATGAACTAATAAATCCCCCAAGAGCAGCGTTGCTAACCACTTTGGATTAAATAATGCCTCAATTTAAAAAAAAATCATACCTTTTTCAATGAAAAATAGCCTCACCTTTTTTTTTTTTTAATATAAAAAATTAAACAAATTTGATTTAAATAAACAAAACCAATACTTTATAAAAAAAAAACTTAAATAAATCACAGGAACTTTAAATTACTTATGTATGTCGGTAAGTTGATTATATAGGTACGTATGAATACAAAATATGTACATATAGTTTAGTGTAGCCTCAATTGAGATCGGCCTTAAAATCATACATGGATTTTTGAAATAAGGGTTGAAGGTTGTTGCAATTTAAGACTATGGCAATTTTTATTTATAAACATCATTTTGTTGTGTGCACAATTCCACTTAAAGTTTTATTTTTATGTCAATTACTGAACTATGTTTTATTTTAATAAATACAAGTGATAGAAAATTCATTCGTTAAGGAGAAAAATAAACATTTTATAACATCTACTTTTCTCCCAAATTCGAAAATTTTGGTAAAAAATAAGTCTCAAAGCCTCAGGCGTTGAAATAATGCCTATAAGGCATGAAAAAGCCTCAGTTGGCATCGCTGCCCAAGAGTAACTTTTATCATAAAAAGTTCATTTTCGACAAAAAATTTTAGATCATCTTCATTCCTTTTATTTACTAAATCACTACAAAGATATATGGCTGAGAGTCTTTAGGTCCTAGGTCAGTTTCGTTATGAAATGGAAATGAAGAAGGTGGTATCTATATTTCCCCATAAAATCAATTTATATTCTAGCCTTTCTCGGGGCTTAAAAAAATGATTTTGATCAATTTATCATTCCAACATTTTCAAAGAACTATTTAATATCTATTATTTTCGGATTACTCACCCGGGGTTAGTACAAAAGTGCATCACTCTCATAAATTTCAAAAACGCGGCTAATCCGAAAATAATAGGTATTAATCATGATAAACCACCGCGAAAACCTAAAAATTATAAAGAACTATTTGGTTGATTTTAATGAAACCTTTTTTAAGGCTCTTTCAAACTAACACGAATTAATCGGAGCGACAGCGAAATTTTCGACTTTGTAGATTTATTTACAGAGCTTTTAAACTCAATATGTATTTCGAAACGATTCGGTTAATATTTTTTAAACCTGACACCTACCAGTTTTGTAACGCTACATAATAATATGCACGACTGGGTCGCACAAACTTGCTCTTATGGACGTGTGCATGTGTACAATCACATCTGGTTTTAAACGAAATACATTCGTTATGGGACCCTATATATTTAATACCACCTACCAAAAACGTTTAAGGTACAATTTCGTGATTAAAAAAGAATGAATAATAAAGAGCCGCGCTTACTGCACATATGCATGCATGGAACTTACACCTACAGTTTGAACTAAAAATTATCAATAAAAATAAATTCACTACCTAAACAACTTTTGAAATTTTTTGTGCACCAATTTGATTTCTTAGTTTTCCAAGAACTAAATTTTTAAATGGTAGGAGGGTTTTTTTAAATTAAATTTTTATATGTACATATGTGGGTACATACGAGTATAAAATTGTGTGAAAACTTTAAAGAAACAAAAAATGTATTTAATTTTTTTTAAATTAAATTATTGCGAAGCTAGAAAATAAATTTCTGATAAAATAATTTTTTCAAAAAAAAAAAAAGAAATTAGAAATTTTAATAGCTATGGAATGCTGTTTATACTTATAATTTGATCCAAGAAGTTCATATATAAAAAAATTATTACATATACACATGTAATATTTATGTGTACATACATAAGAAAAATTATATAGTACTGCGCTCAGCGTAAGAACGGTCCCGCCATTTTTACTTCGCAACTTTTTTGATCGTCTAGACCTAGAGTATAGTGACAATTTTTGTATATGCAAATAACTGCTGCATGCAAATATTTTTTTGAAGTGAATACAGTTTTGTTTAGAATTGTTAGACGACCAGGAATCATCGTTTAGTTAGTCACCCAAGCATCTTTTATTCTACTTAAATAGCTAATATTACAACGAAAAATAATTTAACTATCTATTCTTTATTAATATAACACTACATTATGGATTTACTGTTAATGTCTTTAATCTCATATTTTTTGTTATTTTTTTACATTGCATTAAATTTTTATTACATAAATAAATAAAATAAAATAAATAAGAATTCATTAAAGACTGAGCGAAGCATGTTTTTGAATTGAATAATATGAGCTACGAAGCTCTTTGGACACCAGGCACGTAACTTTTCTCCTCAATACAACATACCATATATACAAGATACAAAATCAACGAAAATATTGGAGTTAATTTTCATTGTCCAGTTTATACCACAACTTTTTTTCCTTCAATAAAGTTATAAATATAAAAAATTATTTAATCTCTTGTTTCCAAACATTAAAAAATAACATTATCCTTTTTTTTTAGCAGTTATATGCAGCTATGTTATCATGCGTGCATATTGCACTATCCCACTTTCCAACTCACCACATAAACAATTTTATTCACCTCTAGCAACATGTTGCTTAACATATTTCCGTATTTTCACAGTTTCAGCATCAGTGAAAGACGTGGGTTTATTTACATCCAGCACGACCTCTTCAGTTGTTTACAAGCTGTGTCTATAAGCAGTCGGGTTTTGTGAACGCGTCCCGTGAAAAGTGCATCTAACAGTGTAAGCAGTTTATTTCAAAAGAAGAAGAAGGATCGGGTTGTTGTTCGCCGTGTTCCCCCTTTTCCTTTTGGATTACCAACCTTTAAAAAAATAGTAAAAATAAACCCAGAGGAGATGAGTTGTTTTGAATGATACATTCTTTCTCCCAGTGAATCTGAGTGAGTGTATGTGTGTTTGTGCGATTGTGCATAAATGGAAAAAGATTAACGTTTTTTTTTTTTGTTTCGTTGTTATTCTTCAAAATTAAATATCCTTTTACGATTTTCTCGTCGTTTGTCGTCGTTGTCGGTGTCTCGTGGTAAAAGGACACCTTGTGCGTGTTAAAGTGTACTCGTATGTTAATATGTCAATTTTGCTGAGGTGCACATTGGGCGCCATTTGATAAAAATGTTTCAAGATAAATGCAAAAATTGCTTGTGTTATTTCTATCCTTCCGGTAAACGCTGTGCATAGTATAAGCCAAAGGTAACTTGGTCTGCAAGTAGAAATACAACAACAAAAAAAAATCAAAATAAAATCAAATCGAAAGAAAGGGTTCGGGAACCAACTGAGAAGAAAAATGTTTTTGTGTGTGGTTCTCAAAAAAAAATTAAAATAAAATAAATGAAAAAAATAAAATAAAAGAAGATAAGTAAAAAGGTAAAACGTGTTTTGTGGGAAACGTGAAAGAAAGAAAAAGCAGAATAAATAAATTTGTCCAACGTACTTACCCGCAAGTGGTTCAATTATTTTGCACCAAACGAGGAAAAATATCTTCGACTGGATTTGGGACTTCGGGATTCGGGGATCCCTAACGAGCGAACGCAAGGGACCAACCAAGGAGACGAGACGGTGCTGGTGTCGCATGAATCCGGTGAATTTAGTATGCTATATTGGATTTAGTAACAGGTGAAGAAATTTATATAAATTATTCAATGCAGTTTGTTGCAAGAGCTGGAGTAGGTGCAGGAGCTGGGACAAGTTGTCAGTTGGTTTAATTGAAGGGCATGTTGTATGGTGTTGTGCATCTGAGTTCTCTTTGTGTTTTGTTCATTGGAGTGAACTTGTACTTAAGGCGGTCGAGAATAAGAAACTTGGAGAATTTATGGATTACTGAAGGAGTTAGGATGTTTTCGGAGGAAAACAACATTAATTAACATGTATTTGTGCCAATAAATTGGGGGTAATATTTCGATTTCGATTTCTTTTTTTTTTTTTTTTTGCTGGGGTAATACCTACTATTATATGGAGGGTTCACAGCTGCAGTAAACCAAGTCAGAAAAAGTTAAATTAGCAGGTTAAGCAAATACACTGCAATTATAATTACTAAACTAATATCTTACTCGTATTGCAGGCAATTTGATGGTTTATTCTCTGAATTTTCGTCTGGTTTAAAAATAAAATGAACGAAATATGTAAAATTTAACACTAGTTTTAGAGGTTTTTTTTTTGTATGACTTGCACAAAATTAAATTTAAATTAAGAAAATTAAATTAAAATTAAGAAATAGAAAGTTATTTTGCATAAGATACGACAAAAAACTAGGGCGTAAAGGTCTTGTTGAGACAAGAAAAAATCATATGGTGGGGATGGTCTATTTTCTAAAAAAGCGATTTGAAATTTGACAAAAAAATCATTGAAAAGCAAGGGAAATTCACACATTGTCATGCCATTTTTTAGATCCATTATTTTAGATATTATGTTTTTAAATAAAATTGTTTCAGTGAATAGTTTTTGAAAAATTAATTTTCAAACTAAAAAGTTCTTAAAAATTGTGTTCAAACTAATATTGTTCAAAACTTTACGCTGTTAGGGATCTAGTATTTTTGTTTTTAATATAACATGCTCTAATCAATTTTTCATCAAACACTAAAAATCAGATGCTTAACTGTCTTCCAGTTTTTAAGAAAATTTCACGACTCCCGATTAAGCATTCGCACATTGAATTAACCCAAACGCAATTCCAACAAGTTTTGCTATTTTCTTCAAGAACTTGCAGAAAAAGTGAGCGATACATCTTTAATCGATAATATCTTGATTTTGGACGGCGCTAAAATACATAAGACAAAGACTCAAGAAGTACTTGTTAGATCTCTATTTGTGTTTGGGTTAAATCTATTTGTGTTTGGGTTAATTCTATTTGCATTTGGGTTAAATCTATTTGCGTTTAGGTTAATTTAATGTGCGAATGCTAAGTATATATGAATGTACATTTCGATTTTTTTTTTAAATAATTTTAACAATATCCCTGTAAGACCTTAGGTCTGTAAAATGAAAATCGGGACCCGGCACCAAAACCTCTAAGGCCCATCGCCCACTAGGCAACTTTTTGTTGCTAGCCCCAGCAACTTTTTGTTGCTCCCAATCCAATTACATTAGCTTATATGGGAGAGCGCCCACTAGGCAACTTTTTGTTGCTCGGAGTTGCTCGTGGAACTTTTTTCCCGGCAACTTTTTGTTGCTTAGGAGCCAGTTATAGCTATCATTGAAATTCATCATTGAAAATTTTAATGATGAATTTTAAGATGTTTAGGATGTAAAATCTATGGTTAATTTGATGCCAAAATAAAGATTATGACTTAACTAATATATCTGGCCAAAAAAAAATTTCATTTCGGCCCAACCGTTCTCATGAAATTACTTTTATTTTTTCAATTGAAATAATCAAAGTCAATTTATATGAAAGGTAGGGCTCAAATGAAAATTTTTTTTGGTAATGAATATTTATTACGTCGTCAGCTTCATATTGCGATCAAAATAAATTTTGATTTTGCCTTTTAATTGCCTCAAAACTTTAATTAAAAATTTTCGATGATGAATTTAAATGAAAGCTATAACTGGCGCCTTACCCTCGCTCACATATTTGTCAAAAATATGATGTCAAAATGGCGTTTCCGCTTAGCATTGTGGATGCCAAAATGGCGTTCATTTCCTTTTTACCCTCTGTCATTTTGGCCAATTTCTGGAAATGGAATGTGCTTTCCTTTTTTTTCAACAATGTGAGTACCTACACATTATAATAATAAATAATATAATATTTTATAATTATAAATATTAATTTATTTCGCATTGCCAGCTTACGATCACACATAGCCAGACAACCGGAAAACAGCCATCACAAAAAAAAAGTCAAAGTCTAGTCCCACAAAGTTGCTCGGAAATTGCCTAGTTGGCGAAGGCAAGCAACTTTTGTTGCTCTCTGTTGCCGGCAACTCCGAGCAACAAAAAGTTGCGCAACTAGCCTAATGGGCGATGGGCCTAAGTTACCAGTCAAGCAATACATCCACTGCGCTATTGAAAAGATTTTTGTTTTCAAAAAATCCACTACGAGTGTATAAAATACTTTACAATTATTTCAAGAGATTTATTAGCTGAACAACGAAATTGTAATTAGATATTTTTGCACACCTCAAAATTTCCTGTTAAAAATCCATCACCACTCTGAACTTTCATCTCAATTACTCCCTAGCATTAAGTTCAAAATAAATAAACTTTCGAGGATTTATTTCAATTCAAACAAAACAAAAGTGTACCTCTAAATGTTTCTCTTAAAACGTTCAACACTAATGCGATTTTTCAGTCATTCAACACTCCTATACTAAATGCCTTTCTTCAGACTCAAATCTCTGCCAGACTGTGATGCCTATGAGTGACTCCCTATCTTTATCAACTGCATCCTACTTAAGCATTAAATTGTGTGCTTACTGGTAAATATTTACAAATCTTCAGTTTTATTGAAATCAAATTGTTTTAAACGCGCCACAAAGCCATCGCGCGCACCGTCGAACTCACAAGTGCTGTATTTGTATGCCCATATAGTCCCACCTGAGAGACTTTAAAGGTGGAAACATGAAAGGCTAATTGTAGAATCTTCAACTCCGGCCAAATAGCATGGAACCAACAACAAGCAATTTCAATTTGTTCTTCTCCAGAATCGTTTATATTGAGTTTTTTTTTTTTTTTAATTTTTGTATAGTACCCTTTTTTTACCATCGTTTCTGTTCCGCACGCTGATGTGCACATTCATCCATACGGCAAACATAAAGTGTTTACCCTGCAATTAAAACATCTTTCAATATCCTGTCTGTTGATGTCGATGTTGAAGTTGAACAAAAAATATTTTTTTTTTTTTTTAAATGGTCCCGATTTCTCGCCCCCTCAGCCATTCAAATGACACCTTGCTTGCGCTCTCGTTGATTTTTGTAATTGCTCCAGGCAATTACTTCGTTCGTTTCTGTGCAGAGATAATATGGAGTATAGTGGAGCTCAATGGGGACTGGGACGACACGTTCCTCTTTCTGTGTAGGGGATGTGTAATGGTTAAATAAAAATTCTCAAAAAAAAAAAAAAAAACTGGGATCAAATTGAAAACGAAAAATCACGAACATCTAAAATTAGAATCTTGGTTTTTCTTGGGATCCCCGATTGGTTGCCTTTGTATAGCTGAGCTGGGCCTGGGCTGGGCTGGGGTGTTCCGTGTGATGAACTTGTCCATTGATTGTGATAAATGATGTGGAGCAAGTGTGGCTGTTGGTGTTCCCGGTCGTGCAAGGCGCGCGCAATTGAAAAATTAGCTATGTATATATGATGTAGCTCAAAGTGATTTTAATTACTACTGAATTGTGAAAAATGGAATTTCACTATGGGAATAGAAATGAAAATATTCTGGATTGTGGATTTACTAGATTTTCAAAGAATTTAAATTAATTATAGCGTTATTCCTCTTGGATGTTTATATTAAATTTGTATTTAATGAAGTAGAGACTCTTTGACAGATTTTGTTTATGAAATTAAAGCAGCAAGTGTAGAAAAAAATATTGCGGCGATGAGAATAGAAGGAATTTTTACAATTTCAAATAAAAATCTGAAGCTATTTGATCTTTGATATCGTTCCCTCACCAACAAAAAAATGCGGTTTCAAAGATTAAAAAAACAGAAGAGTTAAAAGAAAAAAAAACTATTTTAAGGAAGAAAATTTTTAACTAATCCAATTTTGTATCCGGCAAGATTTTTTTCAAATAAAAAAGCTTATTATTAGAATTTTTGAAATAGGTATAACTCCAAAGAAAGTCTCAAATAATTTTCATAAAAATCATCGATTTTCCTAGTTATAAACATATTCATAGTGGGATAGCCTCTAGTGGTCTTTTGTAGCAACTACTTGTTCACGTCGAAATAATAATGGTGGCTCTTACTTTTAATCATTCTGTTCCATCTGACACCATTCGATATCTTGGTTAAACATAGCTGGAAGCACAGCCATTAATTCGTCTTAAAGCTTCCTCCCAGTGGACCAATAATGGCATTGGCCACTCCAATATTGTGAATTCATTCAGATCTATACCAAGCAACACAGACTACACCATTCCTCAATTACAGTTCGATAAAAACTTCGAGGTTACCATCCCCTCCAGATTCACCTGGGAGGACTTAACATCATCCTGGAAGATGAATCAATTCATTTTTAAACTAATGGATCAAAACCTGATGATGGGGTTGGTGCAGGGGTGTACTCCGAAAGATTTAATTTAAGTCTCTCATTTCATCTTCTTAACCATGGTAGCGTGTAAAAGAAGTCCTGTCTTGGCTAAGAGATACCGTGATAACGAATAGTATCTTCCCAGATAGCCAAGCCGCTATCAAATCCCTGAACTCTGCCTATACAAATTCTAAAATTGCACTTAGCTGCCGATCATCTTTTATGGGGATGGCACAGCAGTTCAATATTCACCTAAGCTGCCGGGCCATAGGGACATTCCAGGTAACTGGAAAGCTGATGAACTTGCCTATCGCTACATGCAAACTTAAGCTGAAACAAGATGCTATTACGAAAACAAACCTTAACTGGAACAATATCACGACTTGTGTGGCGACAAAACAAATCTGGGCCACAACTAGATCTGAAGCGGTCTACGTGTTTGTTGTCTCTAAGCAGATCACATATCGGCTCCGTTAAAACTGTCATAACCGGACACTGCCTAATATGCAAACATGCGACAAGACTCGGGCTATACTCGAACGATTTCTGCAGAAGCTGTATGGGTGAAGAAGAGTAAGAATCCATTCCTCATCTTCTCTTTAAATATCCTGCTCTCTTTCCAATACGTGACTCCATCTAGGAGAGTTCTACTATAATGATCCTAGTGATTTGGCAAACATAGACATTAGTCGTCTCGAACGCTTTGCAAGAAGCTCTAAGTGGTTTAATGAGTAGGAAGAAATTCTACTTGTTTAATGTGGTAATGGAACAACTCGTGGTCTAAGTGTTTCAAGCACTTGTGCTGACAGCCACGCTAACCTAACCTACTTTTAATCATAAACTTGAGCTCTTTGTGTAATAAGAATGCCATATCCTACTTAGAAATAGAACGATAGAAATTCCTTAAAAGAAATAAGCAAATCGTATCACTAGTAACTGTTTGAACCATAAGGAAATTATGCATTTCGGAATTTCCGTAGCCAAAAAGTCAAAAAGTCTTACCACCGAACGTATAAAATGGCCAGAAATTTGAATATTACTATTCTCTAAATCATGCTACTCGTCATAAAGACAGTTGAGGTAGGTAAACCCCGTTCCGACGCATATGAAATCCGCTCTGATCAACAACTATAGAGACGTTGTCTCAGCAAGCGCAGCAGCAACAAAGGAAAAAGTAGAACATTCATCTAAATTTTATTTCAATTTCATGAAGAAAGATTTCCAATCCTCTAACCTTTTACGTTTACTAAGAAATGTCATACAAAAATCAATACACATAACTGTTAAACTTTAATAAGCTCCAACTGTAGATAAATCCTAGAACAATTAGTCACACCCACGTGTCTCTATAATGCACACGTTTAGTATATTTTTCAAGATGCTCGTATTCAGCGTTTACCACCTCTTCCGCCAGCCATATTCATTCATCCCGTATTTCCCTATTGCGGTATCAAATTCGAATCCATTAGTTAATTCTCTGACGTTTATTTGTGTAATTTTCGTTCGTTGTTGTTGTCGTTGTCGGGTATGAACAAATTGACTTTCTTACACCACGGGTGTTCATTTCACATCACGACTTAGGATCAGGAGTTAAAAAAAAAAAAAGAACCTTTTTTGACACAAAGAGGGAAAACACCAAGTCAACAAGACGAAGAAACGTAAAACATCCTAAATCCTATACTTATTATTATTACAACCACCAACTCGGTATACCTATGCTAGGACTAGGAGTATAGAACGTCTTCGTCGCGTCGAGTCGTCGTTGTTTCATTTCATTTTATGTTGGTTCGAAATGGTAAAACTACATGGAAGGAACACAGGGTGGTATAAGCGCACAAAATAATGATGTTGACAAAGGTGCTGGAGCACGTGACATTCAGTCGATATTATTGTGCGAGGATTGAGGAAATTGTGAGAAAGTGCAAATAAAATAGGTGCTTATTTTAAAATTCAACTCTTTGGTATTCGAACTATATAGCTTCGGTATCGGTATGCTTCTTGAATTTTAACACAATTCCATTTTATTGGAATTGGAATAGATTTTGGGAAAAATATTATTCAACTGAGGCGATATTTGATTTTGTTTTTTTTTTTTTTAAGGAAAACTTTCCTTTGTATGAAAGTTTTTTCACAACGGTAATCTCAGCTAATTTATGTGCTTGCATGTAGTTGGCCCCCCGACTTTCAAGCTGGGCAAAACTGTTAATGCCAATCGTTTGTACATCGTTTGTACACGTTTGTACAACTTTTAGAATAATTTGTACACGCACCGTTTTTTTTTTACAGGCAATTTAAATAAACGGACGGAAGTTGGCCCCAAAAAAAATTTTTTTTAATGTTTTGAAAAATTTTGAAATGCAATTCGATAGATAATCGTTTGTACACGTTTGTACAAAAAATATTTTCGTTTGTACACGTCCCAAATTTTTTTTACAAAAAATTTTTTTTTAAAAAATGTGTCTCGAAATTTTAAAAAGTATGCAATCGTTTGTACATTTTTTATGATGATTTTTCATGGTATTAATTTTTTGAATTTAATTTTTTTTCTATTTTTAATTAATTATTCAAAATTTTGGGACATGTAGTTGGCCCCATTTCAATTTTTTTTTACAATTCGAAAAATCTGAAAATGCAATTCCATGGATAATCGTTTGTACACGTTTGTACAAAAAAGATTTTCGTTTGTACACGTCCCAATTTTTTTTTACAAAAATTTTTTTTTCAAAAAATTTGTCTCGAAATTTTGAAAAGTATGCAATCGTTTGTACATTTTTTATGATGATTTTTCATGGTATTAGTTTTTTTGAATTTAATTTTCTTTCTATTTTTAATTAATTATTCAAAATTTTGGGACATGTAGTTGGCCCCATTTCGATTTTTTTTTTACAATTCGAAAAATTTGAAAATGCAGTTCAATGGACAATCGTTTGTACACGTTTGTACAAAAAATATTTTCGTTTGTACACTTCCCAATTGGATTTTACACACAAATTTTATTTTAAAAACTTCTGCACAAATTTCGAAAAATATGCAATCGTTTGTACATTTTTTATGATGATTTTTCATGCTGTTAATATTTTAAATTTGATTAACTTTCTATTTTTAATTAATTATTCAAAATTTTGGTGCATGTAGTTGGCCCCATTTCGATTTTTTTTTTACAATTCGAAAAATCTGAAAATGCAGTTCGATGGATAATCGTTTGTACACGTTTGTACAAAACATATTTTCGTTTGTACACTTTCCAATTGGATTTTACACACAAATTTTAAAAAAAAAAAACTTCTGTACAAATTTCGAAAAATATACAATCGTTTGTACATTTTTTAGGATAATTTTGCATGATATTAATGAATTTTCATGCTGTTAATATTATAAATCTGATAAAGTTTCTATTTTTAATTAATTATTCAAAATTTTGGTGCATGTAGTTACTCTGAATTCAATAAAATGCTTAGGTAGGTATGTATGTAGGTACGTAAACTAATATCTATGTGTACCTATAAACTTTTTGTTTTCAAACTTTCTTTGAAATAGGTATCTACCTTCCTACCAAATAATTATATAACTCTACCTATTGGTACCTACTTAAGATACCTACAAAAATGACGAATAAATATATCCATTTTACTGGAGCTTACATACCTAGCTCTTTTTTTGGTACCTACCTACCTATATTTTGTATCTAAACTACCTATTAAGTTTAGTGAAACAACGGAAACTGGCATTAAATCCATAACTATACTAATTTTTATGTGTTTATATTTCTGCCTATGTACCTACATACCTACTAAAAAGTAGGTAGTTAATATTCCCTCGCATTAGTTTCTGCATCAGCAAAAAAAAAAACTCAACAAAAATAAAATAATGCAGTTTACATTATCGATAACTTTTTTCCTTAATTAAAAAAGCCCAACATTTTTGAATAACAAACTTATTTATTTTCTTAAAAGTTTTACAGAAAAATCAAAGAAAAAACATTATCGGTTTTACGATGCGCTGCAACAAGCCTAGTAAAATTGTAAATTTTAATTTTTTTTGTAGGTAGGTATACCCAAATATTGAACGTACTTTGCTATTTCGTTGTAACATTGCAGAAAATACAACTAACACTATCAAAAAATACTTACACGGGTCCTAATTTTATAATCTTGTATTTTTCTGCTGCAATGGGGTACGTACCCATATCTCTTCCGTATTTTGGGGAAGGGAAGAGATATCGAAGAGATTTAAATAGAATTTAAAAAAATAACACTAGTGCTTTCAGAAACCGTTACAAATTATGTTGAAACAAATTACCTCACGGTTTAATGTAACCTGGGAAACAGCAAAAAACCGATGTTTTTTATTTTCAAACGAGAATATCTCAAAAACGTGACGTGATAGAATATTTCTGATTTCATGTTCGGATTCAGCACACCTAAAACCTATTGAAAAGTGCAGTTTGATTGTTGTAACAAAAAAATAATTTTATTTTGTCGACCAGTGTTATTTGATCAAGGGTATTAAGAGGTAGGTATTAACCAATGTTTATAATGTACTTAGGTAGGTATGTAGCTATCCTATAGGTAAAGTAGTCACATTATATTTAAGACAGTATTGCAACAATTTTACTATGGGTACGTACCCCATTGCAACAGAAAAATACAAGATTATAAAATTAGGGCCCGTTTAAGTATTTGTTGATAGTGTTAGTTGTATTTTCTGCAATGTTACAACGAAATAGCAAAGTACGTTCAATATTTGGGTATACCTACCTACAAAAAAAATTAAAATTTGCAATTTTACTAGGCTTGTTGCAGCGCATCGTAAAACCGATAATGTTTTTTCTTTGATTTTTCTGTAAAACTTTTAAGAAAATAAATAAGTTTGTTATTCAAAAATGTTGGGCTTTTTTAATTAAGGAAAAAAGTTATCGATAATGTAAACTGCATTATTTTATTTTTGTTGAGTTTTTTTTTTTGCTGATGCAGAAACTAATGCGAGGGAATATTAACTACCTACTTTTTAGTAGGTATGTAGGTACATAGGCAGAAATATAAACACATAAAAATTAGTATAGTTATGGATTTAATGCCAGTTTCCGTTGTTTCACTAAACTTAATAGGTAGTTTAGATACAAAATATAGGTAGGTAGGTACCAAAAAAAGAGCTAGGTATGTAAGCTCCAGTAAAATGGATATATTTATTCGTCATTTTTGTAGGTATCTTAAGTAGGTATCAATAGGTAGAGTTATATAATTATTTGGTAGGAAGGTAGATACCTATTTCAAAGAAAGTTTGAAAACAAAAAGTTTATAGGTACACATAGATATTAGTTTACGTACCTACATACATACCTACCTAAGCATTTTATTGAATTCAGAGTAACTACATGCACCAAAATTTTGAATAATTAATTAAAAATAGAAACTTTATCAGATTTATAATATTAACAGCATGAAAATTCATTAATATCATGCAAAATTATCCTAAAAAATGTACAAACGATTGTATATTTTTCGAAATTTGTACAGAAGTTTTTTTTTTTAAAAATTTGTGTGTAAAATCCAATTGGAAAGTGTACAAACGAAAATATGTTTTGTACAAACGTGTACAAACGATTATCCATCGAACTGCATTTTCAGATTTTTCGAATTGTAAAAAAAAAATCGAAATGGGGCCAACTACATGCACCAAAATATTGAATAATTAATTAAAAATAGAAAGTTAATCAAATTTAAAATATTAACAGCATGAAAAATCATCATAAAAAATGTACAAACGATTGCATATTTTTCGAAATTTGTGCAGAAGTTTTTAAAATAAAATTTGTGTGTAAAATCCAATTGGGAAGTGTACAAACGAAAATATTTTTTGTACAAACGTGTACAAACGATTGTCCATTGAACTGCATTTTCAAATTTTTCGAATTGTAAAAAAAAAATCGAAATGGGGCCAACTACATGTCCCAAAATTTTGAATTATTAATTAAAAATAGAAAGAAAATTAAATTCAAAAAACTAATACCATGAAAAATCATCATAAAAAATGTACAAACGATTGCATACTTTTCAAAATTTCGAGACAAATTTTTTGAAAAAAAAATTTTTGTAAAAAAATATTGGGACGTGTACAAACGAAAATATTTTTTGTACAAACGTGTACAAACGATTATCCATGGAATTGCATTTTCAGATTTTTCGAATTGTAAAAAAAAAATTGAAATGGGGCCAACTACATGTCCCAAAATTTTTAATAATTAATTAAAAATAGAAAAAAAATTAAATTCAAAAAATTAATACCATGAAAAATCATCATGAAAAATGTACAAACGATTGCATACTTTTTAAAATTTCGAGACACATTTTTTAAAAAAAAATTTTTTGTAAAAAAAATTTGGGACGTGTACAAACGAAAATATTTTTTGTACAAACGTGTACAAACGATTATCTATCGAATTGCATTTCAAAATTTTTCAAAAAAATTTTTTTTGGGGCCAACTTCCGTCCGTTTATTTAAATTGCCTGTAAAAAAAAAACGGTGCGTGTACAAATTATTCTAAAAGTTGTACAAACGTGTACAAACGATGTACAAACGATTGCCATTAACAGTTTTGCCCAACTTGAAAGTCGGGGGGCCAACTACATGCAAGCAATTTATGTATGTATACAATTTTAAAATATCATTCAGGTGCGCTGATATGGTTACTAGAAAAATTCCGTAGTCATATAAAAATCGGACTTAATGTCCAATGTTGTTGTAACAAAAGAAACAATAATTATGTACGAATAGGTTATAATTATTAATACGTTGGCTAGGTTTGGAAACAAGGCTTATTGAAAATTTTGAAAATGTTCAAAACTGTCGACCTTTTGGGCATTGAACATTGTAAAAGTTAAATTAATGCCACACGCAAATTGGGCTAAAATCGAGTTAAGGTTAAACTGAAGGTTAATTGTAGACTCTAATTAGGTGAATATGTATGTGGAAATGTCAAAATTTAATCTGGGATTAAATTTAATCGAAATTTTAAGACAATTCGCACAAGACCTAAAACATAAAATAAAATAAATTTAGTAGCACAAACGGCTCATGAAGAACCAGGGCCTAGCGACTTACAACTCTCAACCATTCCTGTTTGCGTGTCTGCAGGAATGGAGGGGACCTACAGTTTATTGTCGAATCTGAACGGCTAAGGTAAGCGGTACTTTTCTATGACAAGAGATACTCTTAGTCACTTCCTCGCAAGAGGTAGTAGCTCCGAAAAACTGAAGGTGGAAGCGGCTGGTATTGAACCCCAGACCTGTGGCATGACAGTCAAACACATTTTCAAAAATTATATGTCCTGACCGTTACCTAGCGAAATGTCTGCTGAAAAATTTAATTATGTTATAGTCGAAGGATAAAAAAAAATAAATTTGATGGCACAACAGCTCATGAAGAACTAGGGCCTAGTGACTTACAACACTCAACCATTCCTGTGTGCGTGTCTGCAGGAATGGAGGGGACCTACAGTTTATTGTCGAATCGAAACGGCTAAGGTGAGCGGTACTTTTCTATGACAAGAGATACTCTTTGTCACTTCCTCGCAAGAGGTAGTAGCTGCGAAAAAACTGAAGGTGGAAGCGGCTGGTATTGAACCCCAGACCTCTGGCATGACAGTCAAACACATTTTCAAAAATTATATGTCCTGACCGTTACCTAGCGAAATGTCTGCTGAAAAATTTAATTATGTTATAGTCGAAGAATGGAAGATTAAAAATTAAATTAAATGTATTGTAACGTTTTACCTAGGGTTCGATAATAAAACTTATTTATTTTTATTATTAACCGTCAACTTTTTCCTTTTCAAATCAAACACACTTAACTTCACTTTAAATTATTTTATTAGTCTTTAATCTCAATAGTATGCAGACTTCTAACTTTACACTTTCAAAACTAAAACTGTGTTGTGTGCTGAAGAGCTTCCCCTTATAATATAGTGAGCTGAATGGTTCGAGGCTCTACTCGAAAGCTTTCTAGAAGGTTCAATTCCAGAGAGATGGCATTGTGTTCCATTCAGCGCATATCCCTCTTTCTTAAAAGCTCCACAAAATTACACAAAATGGCGCTGTTGTCACATGAGAGCATATTAGGTGGTGATTAGACCGTGGCAGTTGTAAGGCAGTGATTATACCGCTGCAGCTAGTCAGGGTGTAGACAGCTTTAAAAACGTAGATATTTTAGACATTTTTAATCGAATTTGGAAGGGTTAATTTTACAAAAAGAACGGCTGAATTTAAATAATTGATACCACTGCAGAAATCGCGTTTCATTTCTAAACAAACATGTACAAACATTTTCATTTAGAAAATTTTCTACTTTTTGAACAGTGCTGATGTTCTATTTTTTTTTTGTGTAACAGCTCGTAAAGAACAAGGGCCTAGTGACTTACAACTCTCAAACATTTTTGTATGCGTGTAGTTAAGCAGGAATGGAAGAACATCAAAGTTTTTGCCGAATCCGAACGGCTGGAAGAGACAAGCGATAATCTTGGAGGATTTGTCACTTTCTCCCAAGAAACAATAGATCTGAAAAAAAAAAATATTTTGTTTTTTAAGTAAATTATTGAATACATACTTATACAGTTAATTTTTATGTTTGTCATAATATCTTTGTTGCATATCAATCAGTAATGTTGTTACCTTATGTTTATTGCTTTAAGTAGGTACCTAAACCTAACATAAATCGGCTTACTTCGTTTAATTATTATTGACAAACCAAAAAATATTGTCGACCATAAAATATTTACAATTTTCCAATACAATTCCCTCAGTAATCATATAAGACGTTACGAATTGAATTTGAATTCAAATAAAACCTATATTTCCTGTTTTACTGGAAACAATATGCATACATACATACACATAGATATAACATATCCCAAATTAAATTATTTTCGTGCATCATTTTGAGTGTATCAAATCGAAAAAAAAAATTCAAACAAGCATGCTGAATCATGGATAATTTCTTGCGTGAAGTATAAGTTAATGTGTTCTCCTTTTTGTGAACACCTTCCTCATCATCATCATGAACCAAATGCATGCATAATCGCTTTACCCTTCCAACAATGCGGTACATGCAAACAACTGCCGTAGTGCCTCTAACCACCAGCAAGCAATAGAATTTGACATAACGAAGCATCCTTGCCTTGAAGGAACAGTCAGAGAACCCATCACAATGAACTCGCAATGAAGCATAAACTAAACATTATGTACGCATGAAAACGTTTGAATTTGGTTCTAGGCTTAAGAATTCTATACCGTCCGTACCCGTACCTATACTAGTAATTTGTATTGCATATGTATTGTTTGCCTCAAGGAGTATAGATAGGTATATAAAATCCACCTACTTACGAATTTTCTCTTGGAATTTATTACACTATACAACACACACGAGATCGTCTTCTTTACGCCTTTTTAATCGCGTTTCTTAGCGAAAAAGAGGATCATGATTTTCTTTAATGTTAACAATTAGTTCCACAGAGTTGTAAGAGGTACCTTATAATGGTACACCTATCATTAAGAAGCAATCACCTGCAAGAGTGCTCTCAATGGAAATGAGCCTTTAGAAATAAAATGCTTTGAGTTTACATTCTTGGATTTTTAGTTCAACGTTAGCACCTGGTGAAAAAAAATTAAAAAAAGTTGATGGATAGGATAATACAGTTGAAATTTTTCAATGAAGAAGAGGCAAAATTCTTGGTACATAAAGATTTACATATATTTTTAAAACTCTCACAAGTAACTCTGTTTTTTGTAGACTTATAACACTTTTAACAAAAATGTTTGCAGTGTTCTTATTTCAAACATTAACAAACTAAACTTTAAATCGGATTGTAGTTTTGACGAAATTTTATATTTCAACTAGCTGACCCGACAAACTTTGTCCTGTCTTAGCTATGAATATTTAACTGTTAATTTTTTTTCTGGCGCATAAATAAATAACGTTGATGGTTTTTCGAAACGGGAACAGGCAACATACAACTGTCCATGTGTAAACTTAAAATAAAAAGATAGTCTTAGAGAGCACGTTCAGGTATAGAGAATTAACAAAAGCAAAAAATTTAAGAAAAATTTTGGGAAGCATACCAGATGTGTACCTACTTCTAGAAGATTTCCCATCAAGTGAAGAAGCTTCGTCTCTTGCCGATAAAACGACAGGGCAGTGTCATTGATTCATCGGCTCCTGGTCCTTCTTCCCAAGCTAATGTAGTATGTGATGGTAATGATGAACTTGTGGGTGCGCAAGCTCTCGTTGATTCTCAGATAACTGGTTTTTTCTGTCTATTACATGTGGGTATAAGAAGAGAGAGATGTGAAAAAATTCGCTTAATTAATCTTTGCCTGATTTTAGTATATATAACATTACAGACCCTCTAAAATAATTAATAAAAAATAAACATTAGCAGAGTCACTGTGGCGTATACGTACTTTTTTTTATCAGCATGAATTAGTTATTTGATAAAAATCTGTACATCACAGTTTTACAGTTTATTTTGAATAGCAAACCCCTCTAAAATCAAAATAAGACCTTATGTGAGTTAATTCAGAGCTTTTTGTTATTTTTGTTAAAAAAATATTAAAATCGCTTACGAATTTTATCCCACTAAAATTTTATTTCCTTTGGCATAAATATTCTTAGCTGTGTTAACTTGGCCCCAAAAAGTTTATAATTTTTTTGTAAAAGATAACCAAAACTAAATTTTTAACCACGCATCAAAAATCAAAAATAAATATTTCTAGGGGTGGTAAAAAAAATTAAAAGGTGATCAATAATGTCCAACTAGAGACTTATCATAATGACCAATCAAATTTGAAAAAATCGTTTATTTTTTGGGGCAGGGTTCTAATAATCCCCCTTTTTTAAAAATCGATATATTTCGATAACTATTGGTAGTCAAAAAATTTTAATGGGTGCCCAAAAATGGTCATCTTTTACAAAAAATTGAAAAAAATAGACACTTTTTGGGAACATAGCTGTGAATTTAGTAAGTTGGTGTTAATATAACCAGTGCCATCATTCAAATTCAGCATGATCTCGCTTCGCACAATTTTTATTATTTATATGAAGCCGTTGATATAGCTATCATTGAAAGTCATGATTGAAAATTTTAATGATTTATTTTAAGACGTTTAGGATGTGAAATCTTTGATTATTTTTATGCCAAAAAAACCTCATGGCTTAATAAATATATCTGGCCAAAAAAAAATTAATTTCGGCCCAGCTTTTCTCATGAAATGACTTTTCAATATCAGATTCAACCACAACTTTGATAATCACATTTTGCATGTGATTCTAAGCGGGTTCAACTGTACTTAATTCTAGTTATTTTGTTGATCTATATCCCAATTAATTACAATCATTATTTTCAATGTTGCTGCAGAGCTATACTTTTTATTTTCATTAAGGTTTCATTAAATTTGCATGACCCCATAACCCACCCTCTCTTTTCAAAAGCCATACTGTTAAAAGTTAAACAATTCTCTCTCGGTAGCGTGGCGCAGACTTAGTTACTTTCTCCATGTTTTGAATATTCCAAGCACAAATCTGGCGGAAGTAATGCCATCCTGCTGAATTTTGAAGTAGTTCCGTTCATTTGTTTCTGATGTTTTAACTTAAGGCCAATCTACACAAGCCAAGATGGTGAGTGGCAAATGACAGGATGATGATTTATAACAAATTATTAAATAAAGTGCAGTAAAATACGTAACCTACCCAATGCTTATGTACCCGCACTTTTGGTATGGATATACGTTTAGCTCTGTTTTAATTTTCATATTTTATTAAAATCATATTATTCCGCTAGTTTTAGGTGCCTTTTTTCTATTCCATATAGAAATATAAGTAAGTGGTGGTTTCTATGCATAAGTCATGAGCTTGCTAATAGGAAGCTTGGTTTCCTTATGGAATCATATCTCTGGTATAATAAGAGTGTACCTGGGATATAAAGGAAATTCACATTTAGGTCGAGTGTTTTTCGAGTGTAGAATTTCTCTTGATTCACCTCTATCCTGCAGGTAATGTAAATAAAGGGGAGCATTTATGACGGATGCCTGCAGCTTGTTTATTTTTGCTGTCCTTGCAAATATTTCCCAGAGTATGTGTTTTGTTGTGGAACACATATCAGTTCAGTCAGATGTAGATATGTATGTACTCTTGAAACGTTGTTGTCTGTGGTGGCTCATGTGTGGTGGTGGCAATTAGTTATTGATGGTCCTTATATTTTGTTGTACTGTGAGATTGGTGAAAGATTATTTATATAATTTGCATATATAGCAAATTCCGTAAATTGTATTAATTAATTTTTAAATGCAAAATAGCAAATATAAAAAAAAATATCTACAGAAATGCAGAGATTGCATGAACTTAAAATTAATTTGTGCAATATTTCAGCGATTCAGTCTGGAATTTACGGATTCACTTAATTAGTTTTCTAATTATGAGATATTATGATATTGTGTTTAATTAACATACGAAATTTGAATTTCAATAAACGTTTTCTGCTTTATTCATAGCTCATCCAGAACAGATTATACCTTTGGAACTACAGTTTTGTGTTCAGTCAATTTTTCTTTGTAACGGCCTCTATACCCTCTAATGATATGAATAATGGTGGATTTTCGATGTTCTTCATGCGAGCGCTGCCAAAAAAATGGGATAAATAAATAAATTTGGTGGCACAAACGGCTCATGAAGAACCAGGGCCTAGCGACTTACAACTCTCAACCATTTCTGTGTGCGTGTCTGCAGGAATGGAGGGGACCTACAGTTTATTGCCGTATCCGAACGGCTAAGGTGATCGGCACTTTTCTATGACAAGAGATACTCTTGGAGATTTTGTCACTTCCTCGCAAGAGGTAGTAGCTCCGACAAAAACTTAATGCGGAAGCAGCTGGTGTTGAACCCCAGCCATATGTTGAATAGAGAGAGAGAGGACCAAAATGCAGAGATATTCATATGGAATGCAGTTTATAGAAACGCAGATGAAGATTATAACAAATACATGTTCATCTATCTTTCATACATTTTGTTGTCTGGCATGAATCTATCCCGCTCTATACTTTTCTTAATGAAGATACATGTAAATCCACTTCTTTTTTTACAGTCAAGGCAAGAAGCACTTGAGTAACCAAGGTGGAATTCTAAGGCAGAAATTCAAGGTTCAGACTTAACTGAATAAGTTCGACTTTTTCAACATTTTTAACTAATGTGGCCAATAACTGCCTTTCATGTTTTTAGAGAAAAGTTTATACATAACGGAAATAAAATTCAAGTTTCTTGAAAAATTTACAGATTTCACTCATAGAGTAACCATGGGGACATTGAAAATGACACCTGACTAATCTTTTCAATTTAAGTTAATTAAAACGTAATAAGCTGTTTCAGACACCATTATAGGTTCTGAAGATTAGGGACCTTTATGCACATTATGTATTTAATGTCACTTTCCATTTGGCAAAAAATAAATCTTGTTAATTTTTTTTAAGATCTGTTACCAAAGCTCATATATTATGTATGTACCTATTATGGCAAACACAAATATGCCATAAAAAACAGTTTTAAGCGCTTATAATTATGCTTTTAAAAATCAATTACATACATATACTTATACATATGTCCCTAATAAATTATTATATTATGCTCAAAAAAAATGATTATGTGCCCTAAAAATATTGCTTAATAAATAGGCTAAAATTAATTTTGTGGTACCATTTTCTTAAAAAGTATTTGACCGATTTCGATAAATTTTATATGGTTGGAAAGCCACAATTACGGAGATGTGCAGAATCTACTTGAGACACGCATTTACACACTGTGGGTCATGTTTGTTTCTTAACTGTCGAACACTTCATTTACAAAAAAAAACATGTTTTTTTCCTTCAATATTTTTAAATTAATTTAAAATTTTTCTCCTTCCTAGAGTTTTTCAGTTTTTGTTGGCCGAGTTTCGGCTACGGGAGGATACTAGTATGCTTAATTTTGCTTGTAAAAATATATTCTAATTAGGTTGTATACCTTTTTTATGTTTAAAAACTGCACTAAAAAGAACGACATAAATCTAAAAACAAAAAAAATAGGCAGTGTACAAGCAAGATTGTCGAACAAATTTTGCTTTGGCTAAAAGCCATTAAAACCTATTTGAAATAGGTACAAGTACATGCATGTTTTTTTAAATGGTGAATCGTTTGAATTCAGTCACATGGATTTATTTAAGACATTAATTGCATAAAAAATTACACGAGTGAGCCCCACAAGTTTGCTCTCGTGGCTAACAAAAATTTTGGTACCTTTCAACGAAAGAAATTTTAAAAAGTCAGAATTACTGGGAACATGATTTTTTTTACTTTTGGGTTATTATTTTCTAAATTTTCAAAAGCTATCTAAACATATTGCTTAGGCCGTTAAATTTTATCCGAAGATTAATTTTTGACGATGGTGGGGTGAATCTGTATACGTAGAAACTTCAAAATTTTATTTCGAAAGATTACAAAATTGAAATAAAATCGTTCGAGTCGCAAAAAAAACTCCAAACCAAATTTCCGTAATGCGAATTTTTTCGACATATAACCTGAAGCAGGTTTTAATGCTATAATGCTGGTAATGCTGCCCTATAGACTTTTATTATTTATTGAATAAACATTAGAAGGTACTGAACAAATTATAAAAATGCTGATGTTCCAAATGCCTTTGATAAGCAAACAGCACATCTCGACCAGTAACGTGAGTGGTCATAAGTAGGTACTGAATGCGTAGTGCATACGACTTCGAAGACTGGGCAATGGGTTCAATCCTCATGGTATGCATGTAGAAAGTTTTTCACAATAAAATTGGATTAAAGCTCAACATCACTAAAAGTACACTGATGATAGGACTTGGCACCCCCTGAAATAGCTATATCTCCAGCCAAACAAAAATAAAACAAATTAAAATACCTAAAATTAATTCCTAAACGATTGGTGGTAGCGCCTTTAAGTTGTAGTTGTTTGTTTTTCAAAAATTCAATGAAATTGACGCAATGAAGAATGGTCAAGTCTAATAAACTGACATTCTAGTATAAATAATACAATAAATAATAATAATAACTGAACAAACTATGTCATTGAATTTTGAACAACAACAACAACTTAAAGGTGCTACCACCAATTGCTTACGAATTAATTTTAGGTATTTTAATTCGTTTTATTTTTGTTTGGCTGGAGATATAGCTATTTCAAGGGGTGCCAAGCCCTATCTTCATCAGTCTCCTGTTAATGGCGCTGAGCTTTAATCCAATTTTATTTGAAAAACTTTCGCACATATATACATACCTTATAAAACGGATTTCTAATCTAGTCTCTTCTTAAGTGTTACTAAAAAAAAAAATGCTGAAGCATATTTTTACTTTTACTACGATTTCTTTAAAAACTGAAAATCATAAAAAAATTGTATTTAGTTTAGTTCAAGTTATTCCAAAACTTATACCTAAAATTTTAAAGCAGACATCGTTTTCTTAAGTACCCCGTACAGTTTAGTTATTTTATACTTTTCAATTAACTTTGTCTAATACTTTACATCGTGAATGCTAGATCCGTCATTATAGTTAACGTTTTGAATTTTATGATGAAGTTTTAAGGCTCTCCCAAACCACCCCGATTATTCGCCGCGACAAACGAAAACAACAACGTGCTGTTTTGTTTGACAACCAAGTGTTTTTATTGTTGTTTTCGTTTGTCGCGCCAAATAATCGCGTTGGTTTGGGAAAGCCTTTAAACGTAACAATTATTTAAACTTCTTACCTTCAAAACAAACCATTTTTGAAAACACTAAAAATGTAAGTAAGATAAAAAAAATCGTATACATCTCTTTATTACAGCTTAGAAGAAAAAGGATTAGATACTTTAATGTATTTTTATATTATTCATCACTCGTACTCACAACTCATTGCTTCCTTAGTTCTCTAGCTAAGATTAAAAAAAGAAACAAAAAAAACAGATCAAAGAAGTCTGCCGAGGGTACGTAGCTATCCGAATGATGCTGTTAAAGCCATCCTGTTGTTATGGTCAACAAGTCCGTATACAATGCTCTGTTGGAAAACAGGTTTCGGCATTTCTTTCTTTGAATTCTTTTGGGAATCCAAAAGGAGGCTGACCAAAGGAACTTTTGCCTTACATGTATAAACCGAACCTACCTTGACGTATAAGCTGATTTTGTGGTTGTTTTTTTTGTTTCTTGTTAAGTGGTTTCCTTTTTAGTTCGAAGCTATAATTCTCCATATAAGTGGGGTCATAGACAACATGACAAAAAAAAATACTTTAAATACAATTTGTGTATTTTTGGTAAAAAGGCACATACATACATGTCAAACGAATATGTGAACACAAAACCTAAACAAATATTATTAAAAAAGTGAATAAACATTTTCTGTTCAAATAATGAGCATGTTGGTATAGGTATAAAAAAATCAGAGAAGACAAGAAAACCTTACTGTCACGGATATCCTTTTTGGGGACATCCTTTATTCCTTTTGTGCCACACGAACATGGGCAGAGATACGTCAGCTGCGGCTAACTACCGTGATAAAAGGGTTCAGATTTCATCACCCAAATACGGATTATTCCATACAGACAAAGATGAGCATTATAATATGATATGATATATCCTTAAATCCCCTTTCAACTATTGTTGCTTTCTTCTCTCTCTCTCCCTCGGCATTTTCTTTGAAATCATTTATTTCTGAACGAGTTGCTTGGTAAATTGTCAGACAGGCGAGGCGTAATGAATGCTTCATTGAAATATAGTATCAATCATTTGAGCGGATTCTTTGTTAAAGAAAAGGAAATCTCAGACTGTTATCGATTGACAGAAGCTGATTAGCTTTATCCATCATCGTGATAAAACTGGTTTTAGTTTCGTTTGTAAATGTTTGTATTTTTACTTGAATCTAAAGGTGATGATGGCCAAAGGAGTTGCTTTAGTTTTACTGCGTCTTAATGAGATCCTTTATCGAGATGAAGTTTTGTAGATGATTATCATGATTTACTTACAGATAGAAATAATTACTTCAATTTTGGGTACCTATCCTTATTTAATTAAAGTCGCAAGACGATTATTTTGATGGTATTGAACGAGAATAGTTAAAAGGGATTTTTTTTAATTTCGGGGTTTCAATCTATCTATTCTGATAATACTCAGATTTTTGTATTTATACGTAGATTTCATTAAAGTAAAAGTAAGGTATGTACATACATATATAATGTACTAACTTTAAGTAGAGTTTCTTTTTCTATAAAATTGTTTTTAGAAAAATAATATTTGGTTCGTAAAATCCCATTCACACTACCCAAATTATGGTATTAACACATTTAAGTAAAGTTTGAAGAAAATCATATATAATCGTATAAAAGCGTGGAAACAAAATACATATAAAATATGATGAAATTGTTTTGTTTGGGTTTTAAGTGTGGAAAGATTTTAAATAAGGTTTCACAAGCATTCATAAAAAAAATAACTCAAAAACGTTAGCGGTGAAATCTAACAGCTGTATATGGTAGCAGTTTCAACATCAATTGAAGCGTCCAGATGAAGAAGGGGTTAAAAGACATTTGAAAAATATTGAGACACAAGAGTTTAAAGCCTTTTAACTAGAACTTCTTCGTTACATTTCCTTACTTTGTACCATCTTTTGTCAAGCTCAATCGAAAACCAGAGATCGTAGAAGGCCACCAATCACATAAAAATTAAAATTTGCATTTAGCCTTTAAGTTGCTAAGAAATAAAAACAAAATACAATGTCAATTACCCCTTCTTCATTTCGCTTAAATTTTACTTGGTGTTAAGGCCCATATCTTTTGAAAAAGAGTTACCAACTAAGATCAAAGTTCATTTGCTCAGAGAAGTCCCATCAACGCGATGCACTCTTGAAGACGAATTCTGAAGTTTTCAACCGCTCTTCTGCACATTTCGATGGGTATTGCGATTGCCGTAACTTCCTCTCTGATTCTGTCCTTAAGTTCTTCCAGGGTATGTGGACGAAGTCTAAGAACTTTTTCCTTTATGTACCCCCAAAGAAAAAAAATCACAAATGCTCAAATCTGGTGAGCGCAAGTGGAAGTGGGCCTCGTCACTGCTAAAAAATGTTGAATTTGCTGGAATTCTGTCCAACATCTGTTGGCATCAGTTTCGTCGATGTTCAAAGTCACGGGGCAACAGCTCTTGAACCCATCATTATTTTGTGTGGGTGAAAGTGTTAATCTTCGTGCAAAATTCTCCTTAAAGATCTGCCAGACATGCCCAAAGCAACGGCATGTCTGCGGGCTGAGCGCCTGGGAGACTGTTCGATAGCATTTCTTGCCAAGATGACATTTTTAGGAGTTCTTACAGTTCTGGCTTCTGGGCCTTCCAATTGCCGAAGTAATTGCTGTTGAACCAGTGTTTTCCAATGTCCTAGCACAACAACGTCTAATTGCATTACCGCCATGGACGATTCCCCCAACAGGGATATTGAAGTGCTGTCGGAAGGCTCTCTGCGTGGGCGATAACAGAACGGCCATTTTCAAAAAAAGTCCTAACAGCAAACCTCCGACGCTCTCCCGTCCAAACCATGGTTGCTAGCTACTGAAAACTAGACTCTCTCACTGCCACAATAATACCCCTCCCCTTTTCTCACCACAACCATCAGGCCGAGCGCCATTCGGTCGACACCGGTTCATATACCTTTTGCCCCACCCTGTACATAAAATTTAAATCTTCTTCTGCCATATGTAAAATTGATAAGACATAGATATGTAGGTAAGACATATTCGTACGCTACCCATTAAGAAAACTTAAATTTCGTTCTCAAAAACGGTTTAACTGATTTTGTTCAATTTTGTACGTAGGAAGTTATAAATACAAATTTTCAAACTCTTTTGTTTTATGAATTTAAAAAAAGAAAATCAAACATACTTTTAAAAACTCATTTCCTTAAAATTGACATAATAATTTTCTTATTTAGACACTTTCTAGAAAATGAAAATTTAATTAAATCCAACTGTTTTAAATGATTTTAGAGAGTTGCTAACTTTTTAAAAATTGAATTTTTCATTGTGTATTATAATCAAAATGGGCCGATGAAAGCAGTGTACTGTAAAATTCAACTTCCACCGACTAAAAACATGAACACAAAAATAGATAATAATTTCCAGGTTTCCCAAGAGCTGTTGCACCTCTAATTTATTTATTTTATCCCACTTACTAGGCAGTTTTTTTTTATTTTTAATGAGTTAATAAGGCGTGTTTGACCTCTTTTATAAAAAAAAAAAGAAATTCCAAGTCAAGTGACCTGCTGCAGATATTTAGAACGAATATATTTAGTTGCTCTGATTAATGTGATATTATTTTATTCAAATTAACGTATTCCTTTCTTTCCATAAATAACTAACCTAAAAACTAGTTCAATTTGAATTTTTATTAAAAAATTTGCTGACTTCAAAATAATAATGAAGGTGTACCTACTATGATGCCTGCAATATTGCAACATGTTGTAGGTATGTACATATAATTTGTGATATCCTTCTTAATTAAAATTTCCCACATCACATGTTTCTTACACACATTTACACATCACGATGCGATGCACACTTTCATAATTTAATTACCAGAAAAAAGGACTAGGGCAGTTGAGCCAGAGAACTCTGAATGAAAAGCGAGTTAAAGTACCACTTGGCTTACACTTGTAAGGTTCAAGAAGCCGTAAATGAGAGTAAGCAGTTAAAAATAAAAAAAAAAAAGACAAAAGTACTTTAAAAAATCTAGTAACCTACCTACCATTTCTTAAATCTCTCATTTCATGAAGTGCTAAGAGGTCTTTTTTTTACGTTATTAAGAGAATAACGTTGCATTAAAAAAAAAAAAAAAAAAAAAAACATGAATTAATATTAAATTTTCTGTTGAAGCATTTCAAAACCTCATCATCATGATGACCGATAAGTAAATGAAAACAATTTATCACATTAATCGGTTTCCATTTTCATATAAAAATGTTTTTAAGTAAAATGTTATAAAAAGTCCATTCTTGATGAGTGGAATTGACCAAAGAAAAATCGACTGTGATAAAAGAAGAAAAGAAAATTTTAATGGATTCATTATCAATGCTTCTTTTTAATAGTGGATAGGGAGGAAAGAAAGAACTTGGTCTTCTTAGAAAATATCGTGTGAATTTCAAATAGAAGTAAAAGAGGTCCTATTGCATTTTGACATTGACAAATGTTAAATTTGAGGTGGATTTATATATTTAATGTTTGGACCAAGGCGTTGACAATATTTTGATAAATTTTTATGTTAGTCAACCAAGGTATTTCTTTAAAAACGAACAAAATACTTGTAAATGGTTGTATATAAATTACTATGAATATAGGAGTGAGTCATTAGATTTTCTGTATTTTGAGATTGTCTGATATGACCAAAATTCTGTGAGTGAAACGAGAAATCTTAAAAAAACATGGACAATTCATTTGTATTACCTAAATATAATTTTTTGGACCAAATTTAATCACAAAGTTATCTGCAATAAAAAAAAAATTACGAATCATGAAAATTTTAGAAAAGCTGTAAAAATTGTTCAAGTCCTTTTTAGCACACTTGTATTTTTAAAAATAAAAGTTAAAAAAAGATTATGCACTTGTCTAAAACTTTTCAAAAAAATTTTTTCTTATTTTATTTTTTTTGTTAGTGTTAAATTTTTATATGGCTAGAAGTGATCCAAAGTAGCATAAGACCTCTGAATTTGGGTTCAAATTCATCGAAGTTCCATTATAATTTATTTTTTTTTTGTTTTAAATTTTGTGTGCACTAAAAGGGTTTTGAGTTTTGATTACCCTTTAATTGATCAATCACAGTTTAAGCTTTAGGAAAATAAGAATAAGAATTTAAAAAGCGATACTGATGGGAAATGGATTTGAAGTTCGGGACATCAAAATTCAAGGGGAAAATAAAAATAGCTGCATACACATTCTTGTAGGTATAATGCGACTTAAAAAGTTAAGTCGCACTATACTGAGGTTAAACTGATGGACATTCCCAAAAACGCTAAATTTCTTAAACCATGAAACCTTTTCAAGTGTTCAGTAGTCAGTAAGTTTTTAGATGCTATGGAAATTGGGTTTAGCTTTCTTTTTGTCAACATCCTTTTCTGATAAATTACGTGAAATATATGACAAACAAAAATCTTTCAAGATCGGCATAATATATCTTTCTATTTTACTTACAACTAACAGAAAAGGAAGTGTATATCCTTATCAAGTTACTGTATCTGTAAATGTCCTACAGCAATAAGCCTATTAGAACGAGAGCCCACCGCAATTTTCTGGGGTGTGAAGGATAGCAAAAATTCAATGATGCAATAAGATAGGCCTTTACTTTTTATTTGCAATTATGCAAGTCTTGCAAGCCGTATTTGGGGCGTTTTCAAGCAATGCTGCATAGAAAATGCAGTTTTTTCTGAAAGCCAAGATAAAAGATAAACAGCATTTAAAAAAATAATATTTAATAAAAGAACTGAATGCCATAGATATGAATATGAGGGTCTAAGACTTTTTAGGTGGGGCCTTCTGTATGCAAGACGCATTTGAAAATTCATTTTTATAGTGCGTGTTGCATACAGAAGGCCCACATAAGAGGTCTTGAACCCTCATATTCATGTCTATGGTATTCGGTTCTTTTATTAAATAGATAAAGTTTTTTGTATGGGTATATCTTTTATTTAAGCTTTCGGAAAGAAATGCATTTTTATTGCAGCTATTCCCCAACTATCAGTTTTCAAGACTTGCATATATTTGCGAATAGAAAGTAAAGACCTATCTTATTGAATCATTTAATTTTTGCTATACTTCACACCCAAAAATTGCTGTGGGTTCTTAGTCTTTATGCCTATCTTATGTACATATATGAGCAGTTAATTTTTTGTTTTTTTTTCGTACTCTTTTTTATTTTTTAGTATTTGTATCCCCTTGCCCCTGATTTTACGATTGTAGAGCATAAAAGTTAAAAAATGATTAAACCTACTTATTGGGGTTGTTTATGTATCAACTTTGACCAAAAGATATCCTTTTCCTTCACTATTTCCTCCTTCCACTATTTCTAAATCATTAATTATAACTTAAGCGTTGGTCTGTTAAAAAAAAATGATATAAATCCCATCAATTTAAACAAATACAATTTTCCATTTTACCATTTGCACCCACGACACGAGTTAAAATTGTAAATTCTTAAAATAATGAGCTCATTAATACTTGTACCATCAATAACACCGACCCGACCACCCAAGCAGGATAATAAATCTTCCAAAGCATCCGACGACAAATAGTATCTTCTTATGGCCATCTTTTATTTTTCCTATCTATCTGTCAAGTAGTTACTATATTTTTTAATAGTTAACACAATCCTCGCTCCTACTGCATTACACTCGCTTTCTGGCTACTTCAATAAATTTCCAAAAAGATTTACGACAACTTCTTTAATTCAAATTTGTTTATTTTTTTTTTCTTATTTTCACAGATGAAAACCTGCACTATCAAGTTTGACTGCCAACGAGAACGACTGTAGCGGCAAGTTGATCAAAGAAGACACGGCACACATAAAGTGTCATGTATCTTAACCAAAAACAACATTCAACAAAGTAGTCAACAAACAAATTCTGAGATTATGATTCAAATAAGCTCATCACATCACAAGGATTTATAGCCCCAAAAACCATCCGTCTAAGGCATATTCCATCACCTTCCTCTTGATGCAGTTTTTCAAAACATCAAAGTTACTTAACACAAAAACAACACAAAAGAATAAAAATAAATATACACTAAATTTTATTGCAAACAAAGGAAGAAAGTGAAAATTAATGTGCACCGAGTGAAAAAGTGGCAAAAGAAAATAAATTGCATAACATGCAAAAGTGAAACAAAAAAATAAAAAATAAAATAAAAATAAATACAAAAAAAATATATAAAATAAAGTGAGAAAAATTATTCTATCGAGAATTTCCGTCTCAGTGAATCTATCTTCGCCATCGAAGAACAATCTACCTTTCCCATAGTTGCATAGTGCAGAGCGCAAAGTTTCCAAGTTGCCCACATATTAAACTTAAAAAAAAAAAAATAGGTTTCCGTAGTTTTTACATACGGCGTCGTCGTTGGTGGACGCCGACATCGTCGACGGCAACAAGCTCGTCCATCACGACCACAGCCACAACTACAACCGAAGCCAAAATGGAATTCCTTAAAAGGAAACATTTTTCATTGTGGATTATTACATTAATATTAGCTGCATTAGTGGATCTCAGCAACGGACTCCAAGGTGTTCCAACATGGATGTAAGTTTTTTTTGGTCGAGAGATTTTTTTCTTAATCTTTAAGTTTAACTTTGCTCGTATAACTTTCAAGATATGTCAGTGTCTATGTCCATCCTGTTTTAATGACTGTGCGCTTCATTCACCCGATAATTATAATTTTTTTCTCACTTTCTATAGACAAGTTGGTCACAACACTACTTGGCGATGGAGATGGTAATAAATTTTGCAATTTATCTGTCTTAAAGATAAAGATATCCGTATCCTATACTCGCGCCCACTGTTTATTATTGTTGTTTTTTTTTTTGTTTTTTGTTGGAGAGGCATCTTCTATTTCTTCAGCATTTTTGTTCAAATGGCATGGATTAATATTTTATCTTCCGTGCCACTACTTGCAGTAACTATATTTTGCAGAGAATGTCCACTCCACTTAGCCGATATTACAACTCGTTTCCTTCTTTCTTTCATGTGAAAGAGTTGTTCTGATTTGAGTTGTGAAATGAAGAAGTCACATACATATGTAATTATTTTTGAGAAATGATTGTGAAATAGTTACAGAAGGCGTTGCATTGAGGTCGCGAGCAACGACCAGCGAACTGTTGTACCTGTCACTCATAAATCTTAACAAACATCTGCCCCATAATTTATTTAGCAACTCAGTATTATGTTAGAAACTTTGGGAAAAGATTTTGAATAACGGAAGCAAAACACGGAAACTGAATGAATTTAAATATTTAAGAATGACTTTACACTCTACCTCCGTAGATTGCCAAAACAAAAATCACACGAAATAGAATGCAGCATGAAATTGAAGTGAACATGTTGAAGGTAGCACTTTGTTGAGATAACAAGTGATAAAATATTTTACAGGTTGCAAAAAAATTTTTGGGAACTATGTAAATGAAATATGTAGGTACTTCTACTGAATTTATGGTTTATGCCATCAAAAAACTATTAATAGCATCCTTATTTGGACACAATAAAACGAAAAATGTAAAAAAACGAAAAATCATTGTTTTTCATCGTTATTTTTAAGTTGATTAAAAATTTTATAAAATTTAAAAATATTTTTTCTTTATACTTTACTATGATTTTAAGATTTTTGACAAATTTAATTTTTATTCACCAACAGTAACAATTTTGCGGAATTTTTTTTTGTAAAAGACTAAGACAATCTCCTGTAATTTGTATGGGAAATTTCTAGTGTTCGGTGGCACGTGTTAACCGATTTCAATCACTTTTAGGGGGGGAGGGGGTTGAACGAAAAAAATTCGAACATTGCCAAAATAAGCACCACCCTAATATACATAAAGGTGGTGCCTTTATTTTTTTTTTTGAAAATCGAAAATGGTGGTGCTAACTTCACGCTTCGCAAAATGAGTTTTGTTCTTTAAAGATACAAATATGCGAATATTTTTTCATCTCTTCGGCACTTGGCAGCAGAAAATAAAAAAATAAAAAAAATTAACACAAGTTGGGCACATTACAGCACAAACTTTATTTTTTTGAAAATCGAACATGACGGTGTTAATTTCACGCTAAGGTGCTTCGCAACATTTGCGTTTGGTCGTAAAAGTTGCAGATTTGCGATTTTTATTATCTCTTCGGTTCTTGGTATCTTTTTGGAGCACAACTTTATGTTTTTAGAAAAAATATTAACAAAAAAAACATTTGAAAAATATATTTACGGTACAACACAGCATAAGTTGAACAAAATACCACATTTTTTTTGAAAATCGAAAATGGTGGTGTTGACCTCACGCACATACAAACTACACTGTTTTCTTGAATAAAAAAAAAAAAAAAAAAAAAAAAAACAGATATCAAAAAATTGGCTTAAATGGTAAAAAACATCTCTATGAACACACTAAAAATGATGAAAAAGTTTTTTTAGTAGTATATAGTTATTCACTTAATTGAAATCGTATAATTAAGATTTTTTTGTCATTTCACTTATGCTGGTTTGACTGTTAGTATAAATACATTTCAGAAAATATAAATTTACTATTGCAAAGTCAAAGTTCAGAAATAATGCTGAATTTTCTAGAACAAAACATAATAAAAAATTAACAAAGCCTTATTTATAATTTAAAACTTTTAGTTGATTCAAAAATCAGACCTCGACCATGATCATGTCGTAAAGCTCGCCAATTTATAGCATAAAAGAAATAAAGTCCAAAAAATTAATATAAAAACAGAGGCCAGCACATAATAATCTTTTATAATTTTTTTAACATTATTTTAAGATTCCAAGAATGCCTATTTAAAGTTCATATTTATATCCAAGATTATATGTATACTTTTAAGACAATATTTGGTTGATATATGTAGTTTACAAATTTTAACATCATATTTCTAGATGTGTGTTTTTTTTTTTTTAACTTTACGACTGTAACGCTGTAAGCCATTTGGTATTATAAAGATAATTCGCTGATTCCATTTATTTTCAAGCTGTTAAAATAACTGACACTAAGTAATTGGAATGACAAAATGGTCAAAGTTAGTCATTAATCCTGAGCTTATGCATAGAATTATTGTCGTCTCACGTAAGATTAACAGTTAAAAATCTAAATTAGCCTACAGTATATTAAGCTTGGAAAGTAGCCTATCGTATTTTATAGTGACGAATACTTGAGAATTCCTTAGGGTTCTCCATCCTATTTATATAAGCTTGGTCACCTTTTATGGGTTTAATGTTTTGAATAGCTGAATGAGACCCTTAAAATCTTGAAAAATCTTTTTTTTTTATGACCAAAGATTTTGTGAAAACATTTCTAAGATAAGAAAAGGTTTTATTGAGCATTTAAATTTATGAAGGATGCATGATTCTTCTTCTGTTTTTTTTTTCCTTAATTCTAATTCCATCAAAAAGATGAGGTTTTTCATTTACGTGTGTGATTTGAAACGTTATAGGTACACAAAGAAGAAACCATCATTTAAGTTTCATAAAAAAATAAAACTGACAAAAGCAAGGCCACAATGTATGTACAACACGCGACACAATATTGTGTAACCCAACTCAGAATAAACTCAAATGGAGTAATTACTTGTGACACATGTTGTGTATCGCAGCTCGCTGGCTAGATTTTATAACTTCTTTGTATGTATCTGATAAATATTTTTACAACAGAAGTTTGAGTGGACAATGCAATACAAGGCGAACATGTAATTTTATGCACTTAATTCATTGCGCAGATCACTATACACATGAATCTTGAAGAAACACAGTGGTCCTGGAGTACCTAGTGTAGTGAGAATGGGAAAATTCTTTTATGAAAGTTGTTTTTAGTTAAAAAAAAAAAACGAAAATTTACTTATTCCCAAACGTAAGGCCCAAGACTTAATGTCTTTATTTGAGTTGACGTCAACTTTTTCTAAAAAAGAAGGTTTTTGATGTGAAATTACATATTTGAAAAATGAAAAAAATCTGTCAAATTAACAACAAAATTATTAAAATATGAAGACACTGGCGCAAAATTTTAGACGATTAAGTGTGATGTTAAAGCATTTTTAGTATGATGCTAAGTTAAAAAGAGGATTTCGACGAGTTAGAATCGTATTATGTTTTTAACATTTTACTAAAGTTAAAATATCCAAATGACAGTTTTATCATTTTAGTTCTAAATGTCACTTTGACAGTTACAAATGTGAAAATGGTGTGATCGATCTGTCACTATTTAAGGCGTGTTCAGCGGGATTTTATCTAGAAATTTGGTTTAGTATGATACTAGAAAATTGTTAAGTAGTATCATGTTGATACCCTACCTTAACATCAGCCTGTTTAAAATTTTGCAGCACTGTTTCTTGGAAAATTTCCATACAAACTTTTTGTCAAGCTTACTTGTTCTTAAGAAAAAGAAGTACATATTTTCAAAAATGAAGAACGACCGTTTTGGTAGTTTGTTTTCAAAAAGAGGAATTCATACAAAAATTTTTTTTCTGAACAATTATATAGAATAATTATTTTCATTCTCAACTGAACCACTGTAGAACACTGCTTGATGGCTTAGCTTTGTGGATGTGGACTAATGGCCTTTGTGGCTAACCAAAGCATGTCAGTCATGTCAATCAACCAAGAGGGAGTGCAAGGAAAATGTTAAATGCGACATTAAAAAAAAAAAAAAAAAAAAACAAGTCTTTTTGAGAGTGTAAATCTTCTAGTAAAGCAATATGGAGAAGGTTGGTGTATAGCCAGCGTGTGTGGGGCGATGACGGGTGACGCGAAGTCATTTTGTCCCTCCCGATTTAAGTAGAGGTATACGTTTCATGCATGATTTACATGTGATGGAAACTTTTCCTGACAGGAGACAAATTATTGTTTGCTTGTGATCTTTCGCAACTACATGTCGTGTGCCATTCAAGAACAGTGAACTAAGAAAATACATAACGCAAAAATAAAAATGTACATAATTACTCATTTGCTAATGAGGGGATTAAAATAAAATTTCTTTTACAAATTTCCATTTTTCAGACATTTCGAATACAATATTAGTGATGATCACCAATACGCACTTATGTAGGTAATCTAAGGCAGTAAATTACTGATTTTAATTCATGTAAAAATATTTTTAATGATATAGTTTAGTGAAAAATTCAACGTCGTACTTTTTTTTTAATGTGGTTTAATTCAATCGTTCGTAGTTTTTGAAACAAGAAATAAAAAACTCTGTTCATCGCTTACACAAATAATTATTTGTAGAATTTAACTGTAATCTGAGTGAAATATTGATGGGAAATGGTTCATGTCTCGTCTCCCATTATGGTCACTTCCCCCCTATATTTTAGTGAATGGTATGGTTCAGCTGTAGGATTTGAAATTCTTCTTCTTTTACCTATATTTATGTATGTAGGTACCGCTACTTTAAAAATGTGCCCAAAACTTGTAAAGCTGATTTCCAATGCCGCGTTCGCGTTAGAGACGCTTACGTTACGTTTAAAAGCTTTACGAACGCGTCGACATGACAGAAAACTTGACGAGAATCAGCTGATTAAAATTAATTGAAGTGTCATTCTGAAAATCAAAATGAAACTACAGAACTGTAATGTCCAGTTCCTTTCAACAAACAATTCGATTTTTTTTCTAAACAAAATCGATTTTTTTTCTTTCAATAGGAGGAATTTGTCCAGAAAATTCGATTTATTCTTCTAAACAAATCGATTTTTTTGTTGAAAGGAATTTGACATTTGAATTTTTTCAACATCAACGTTGAGGTAGCTTATGTTACGTTGGTTTGTGTACATGCTAATAGGTGCCAAATCGTAACATTATGCCGGATTTACACAAGTGACAAAATGTCATTAATTTCAATCATTTGATACCAATAAATTGTCATAATTAGGTTTTATGACAATTATTTGGTATAAAATGACAAAATTAATGACATTTTGTCACTCGTGTAAATCCGGCATTACTGTCCAACGCGTCATTTTAAACACTTTGCATAAATTGCTATGTGTGAACTTACGCGTTGACAGTAAAACCTGTCAAATAGACGCCCAACGCGCCATTGGAAATCAGCCTTTAGTTATAATTCATTCTATTGTTTTTTGATACCTATCCCCTTCCATGCTTACCTTTCTTTTACGAAGAACTATGCAAATCTTAAGAAGATTTAAGCGTTCTATAATTTCATTCGTTGTTGTTAAATAACAACTTTCCTTAACTGCATTTAATTAACTCCAAATATCAGAAAAGCATTTTTTTTCCCTTCTATATCAAATTACAAAAAAATCTCAAAACCTGACAAGAGTTCATGTAGTATCTCTTATTCATGTTAATTTCCCCATCATCTTCACATCTCAGATCTGTTCGAGTGTAACATGAATACTTCCCATTTATACAATAATTTATAATAATTTGAAAGGCAAGAAAAGTCAAAAGCAACTTATGCTGCCACTCACATCCATTTTCAACTCTGTACCACCTTTGGCTTACACGAAAGACGAAAGTTAAAATCTTTTCGTTTACAATATTGCAATCACGATCATTATACTATATCTCCTCAAGCTTTAAATTGTTTGACTTTTTATAGCCAGTCATCATGGTTTACCAAAAGGATACAATTGTGCAATAATAATAAAAAAAAAAAAAAAACAAGACAAGACACAAAAGTCAGAGTTAAACCAGAGAGCAAAATACGATTACGAACTAAAATCAAACAGCTTACAGCTTCCAGAAAAGCCAATTCACCAACAAATGGAAAGATCGTGTCGGAAGAAGCAGTGTGATCTTTAATAACAATTTATGCGATAATTCAATCCGATCTTTATATTCCATCTTCTTCTTGTCTTTGTTTAGTTTGGATATTTTCGTACAATAAAACAAAGCATTCCAATGGAAACAAAACTCGTTATAATAAGGAATTATACAAAAAAAAAAAATTGAAAAAACTCAAAAAGTAAATTAAAAATGGAAAGAAGCGACTGTATCAAATTAATCTGTAGACCTAATATACCAGTTTCAGGGAAAAAATAACTCAAAATAAACCAAAAATTTCAACCAAAACTCAACGCTTTCGACAGAAGGACGGTGCAACCGCTAATTAGAAGGCAATTAAAGTCGGTCAACATCGGTGCTGCGGCCGGGCGCGGCGGCGGCGGCAGAGTGGCGTGCCTGCACTCGGTATATGATTCCCATAGGGTGGCTAAGCGCTCATTTGTCTGGAAGATCTAAACATCTGTTTTTTGGATGGATATGAATAATGAATTATTTATTGCTTTCAAATTGGGTGAAGTTTAGATTCCTGTTGTGCAACACATCTGTCGTAGCTCGCACCAAACTAGGTATTAAAATAAATTAGGTTAATTTTGTTACGGAAATATTATTGAAATGTTTATAGATATCTTCTTCAATTCTTTTTGGCGTAAATATAATTTTTTACCAGTCAAATTTTTCCTTTCTATAGGATAATTAACTTTAGTTCTATGATGAAATTGAAAAAAGAGAGGGCGATAATTAGTGCATGGCAATCCTTATAAAACGGTATAAATAAAAATAAAAGAACTTTAGTTTATTATATATTATTAAAACTTAACTATGTAGAATACAACCTAAAATAAAAAAAATTTAGGTAAACATAAACTTAGGAATGCGTTTCGGAATTCACTTTCATCTTCGAGCTTTTGCATGCTTTGAAGAAGAAAACTAAGAACATAAATTTCCTTAGTTTTTAGATTGAGTAAACAGTTTTAATTTTATTCAAGATGTTTAAATTAAACAACAACGCGTCAACGTATGAGGATTTTTCTGCTTTTACAACTTAATTTCTATACAAATCCTAATTTGATTAATATGCAATTTCCATAAGACTGGATCAGTCCTTATACTTATACTTTTGACCGGCCATATTGGATTAAAAATCATCAATTATAATTGTCCGCTTGCCCCCCCCCCCCCCCCCCCGCTCTCTCCTGATAGAAATCCTACATATGCCATTGCAGATAACATAAGAGAAGTATAAAAATTAAATACCTACAGTAGCCCTTCGATAATGTGAATTAATTAAAACAAGCGTTTTTGGATTTTAGAGGGATTCATATTACTGGAACTTTTTCTCAGTGTTTAGAAAATGATTAAAACAACAAAATGTACATACACCGGCAGGAGACACTCTCTTGACCGCAGCTGCATTCAAAACGCAGAACTCAATTCTTGACCAGATTGAACAAAAAATCTGACGCAAGGTTAGATCAATTCCAAAGCTTAATTTTAAAACTTGCCATCATCATTATTTTATCTTTATACTGGATCGCACAAACTTGATCTTGTAGTAAAAGTTTCTTCGAATTTTAAAGATTGAGTGTATTAAAAGTAAATAATTTTTTTATGGGAGCCTTAAGTTTAAACTAGTATTATATATTATAGAGCTTAAATTGAAAAATTGTTAAAAATCAACATAATTCGGAATAAATTTATTAAAAAAGTCTTCTTAAATTGTTTTATCTTACCTTAGTTTTAAAGAAAAAAAATTAAAATCGTAGGAGCGGTTTTTTTTTTTAAATAGTTTTTTATATATACAATTTTTTTAACATTTTTAAGACAAAAGATTGGTACACAATTTTCTTAGCATTTATTTATGTCGACTTAAAAATTAAATTTCGAAAAAAATTATCTATCCGTTTTGGAAATATCGAATTTTCAAAAAAAAAATTTGATATTTTTTTTTTAAATTCAAAATTTGTTTTTTTTTTGAAAATTTTGATATGCAGTATGATTTCAATTTTTGAGAAGCTTTTGTATAAAAAATTTATTTTAAATCGGTTGGACACATATTGAAATAATCGAAAATAAAGAAAATGGTCCTATGAGAGGTACCGTTAATAATGGACAACTGTAAATTTTGTTTCTGGCTGATCGTAGACCATACTAATATTAGTATTCACAACAATTTTGATCAAAATCGTAGGAGTCGTTTTCGAGAAAATTTATATTTTCTGTAACGGTTTTTTAACATTTATATGGAAGGTACCGTTAATTTTGACTAAAAGAAAAAGTTTTGTACAAAATATTTTAGATATTGTTAAGAAACCGCTTGGTGCCAAGTTTCATAAAAATCAACTAAATGGTTTTCGAAATATTTGGTTTTCAAAAAAAAATTTTGAAACTTTTTTGAAAATCCAAAAAAGAGTTTTTGGAAAATTTTGGTACACAAAACTATTAAAATTTTTCAGAAGATTCTCCATAAAAAAATTATCAAAATCAGTTTATTTCTTTTCTAGAAAAAACGAAAATAAAAAAAATGGTTCTATTGGAGGTACAATTTAAAACCATTTTTTGGAAATTAAGTTTTTGCAAAAAGGTAGCATATATCTAATAAAATTCATTGATTTTTTTTTAGAAAAATCTGTCGAGCCATTTTTGAGAAAAATAAGATTTTCCAAAAATGCTAAAAAAGAATATATGGCAGGTACCGTTATTTTTGGTCCTAAAAATAAAAGGAAAAAAACATGTCGGGGTAATGTCCCGAAAACACTTTATACCAAGTTTGATTAAAATCGGCCCATGGGCTTAGGCTGTAGGCGAGTCCACAGACAGGCAGACAGACATACTTTTTTCGTCTTCCCTATCATCGTAATGTCAAGTTTGATTGTTATCTCGAGTACAATTTTTTTTACGAATCCAAAACTTGCCATATAATACATAGCATATATCGCAAGTAAAAAAGTGTCCTCTCAAAATCTCATTGCCAAGATGCCAAGGCATTCGTATTAAAGGAGCCCTAATTTTAATATTTTCTGAAAAATTGTTAAATTGCCTTCCCACCACATATACTCATATGAAAGTTTATAATGTCAATCTCAATGCATAAAAATCTATGTAAATCCAACTCAAAGAAGACACACAACATATTAAATCCATTCGGTGGTGCTTCAAAAGCCAACCATTGCCATTCCAGAGCATAATCTATGAAATACATCGTCCCAGCCAACCTCTGACATATTTTTGTGACGCTGACGACGAGCCGTGCCCATTTCATAATGATATTCTGTCTGTCGGCATTCGTTTCTTTCAAAAAGATAAATCTTTTCATGCCTCATGCACAGGTGTTCGGTTCGCCCCACACATCAACTTTACTATATCTGTCTAAATCACAGCAATTGTCTACGGTAAATTACAGCTTTTTACATTTTAAAAGTATAGTTACACCTTACTCTGTCTACCTTCATCAACATCTGCTCCTCGCAATCCATGTGAATATACATACCGATTAAATGTAACAACTTAATTTATACACTTTCAATAAAAAGGATTTAAATTATGTAGGTACATGGACACGGAAAGAAAAAAAAAAACAAGAATTTCAAATAAAAAGAAAGGTTTCAAAGAGTAACGACAAACACTAATTGAACATCATATTACATCAAAATCGAATCTACAAATTACTGTAATTATAGAATACATGAGATAGAAACGATATGAGACGGGGCCAGCACACATTTTTGAAGATAATGGTGTTATAGCTTAAGCCTAATACATCTGGACGTAAGATTTTATTTCGTTCATATTTTATTATTTTAAAAATTTCGTTCAATGGTCAGATTGAATTATAGAAACACGCTACTTTTGATTGATTAGAAGTGTTAAAACTTATACAAATGTTGAAATGTAGTGTTGACTTTTGAAGGAATTGCGCTTGAAACAACAACATCAATGGTTTTCGTGGAAAACTTGAAGTTTAAGAAAGATTCATATTGAGATAGGATAGCTCAACAGACAGTTTAAATTATTTAATTATAGGGTTGAACATTATTTTGATTGATTCAGTTGAACACTTTAAGTATATTAAATCGAAATAATTATTGCAGCAGTTGTTGAAGGGCTTTGATTTACCAAAACATCACACATGGAAAGGCAATTTAATATAGTTTATAAAATTAACAGTTTCGTTTTGATTTATGCGATAAAAATATCTTTAATTGAGAAGAACCACGCGATTTAGTTCAAGGTTCTTAATGATGGACTTATCTGGTAAAGTCAAACACACAATCGTGATGAAATTAAGTTACAGTTTTAATGAAATAAATCAGGCCAAATTGAAGACAATATTCATTTAAAAATAATCGAATATAACAATAACAATAATTAACAAATAATATTGGGTATAGTGAAATAATGTTTTAACCAAGTACGTTTTGCGGTTGGTTTGATTTTTTCTTTGCGGCTTTCGCCATCTGATGGCGTCCACTTTGTTATTTTATACCCAGCTTTATTAAATAGTTGTTTTTGGAATAGAATCAGCGTTGTCGAAGTGGCACGGTGGCACGAAAAAGTTCAATATGGCACTTTTTTTTATTTCCATTAGTTTACTTAAAATGAAGCAAATTTCAACAAAATTTAATGCAAATTGGTCCAATTTCCGTAAAAAGTCAGCAGAAGCACATCATTTTTGACAATGCACGAATGAGCAAATGATATCCATTGATATTTGTTATTGTATTACACCCCGTAATAAAATATATTACAGGTTTTTCAAAACTCTTGACTCACAGGCTAAATTAACCAGAAGACCCTGGGTATTAAATAAAGGAGAATGAAAACATGAAATTACTTGTATGGAAAAGGAGACAAAGTTTGGTAAAAAGCTAGCATCAAAAGTTGAAAATCAAGAAATGGGAAGAGAAAACTGAAGAGGGACTGAGGATAAGGGTTTAAAAACTGCCTAGAAAATGCACAGAAAAGGAGTAAAAGATGGGATTGTGGGCAAAATAAAACGCCTTGGAAGGCAAAAAAACTATATCTCAAGGGAAAATGTTGCTATTCAAAGTGCCGAAGATTTTGAGTCCTTGATGCCAAATTGGTACCGGCTTCAAAAGTTATTTACATCTCTAAAACCGAAATCAATGCTGAAATTGTAGCGAAAACGCTATATGCTGTCTTATTTTAGGCATTTCACGATTTCAAATACTGAAACGTTTTGGAAATACATTCTAAAAAACACGATTCAAACCAAGAAGACAATATTTTTCAACAGTTTTCTTCGATTTTTAAGTTCTAATTTCGTACAAGTCGGGCACGTGACAACACTGTCCGGCACCTGCACGTGACGCCTGCTATTATGCAAAAATTCAGAAAAACTATTCCGATTCCATCTTTTTTTGTGTTCAGGAAGTCCTTAGACAATTATTATTTTGGAGAATATGCTATTTTGTTATGATTATTCAAAACTTAGCTAAATTAACCCAAGAATAAATGCAGTTCTAAACTTTGGCTGTTTTACTGTCGGGCACGTTACACAAATGAATCTTTTTATAGTTAAGTAGTAGATTTTTGAACTTTATAAAAACTCTTCGTCACATTACCAGCAATGACTTACAATTATGTAAAGATGCAAAGCATTAAGGGCCATTTGCTGAAACGAAATTTAAGTATTTAAGCTTAACATAAAAGCTTATATGACAGTTTACGCTGAGGAAAAAGTAGAACATAAGCGTTTAAGTTGAACATAAATATTTAAGTTTCGTTTCAGCAAATGGGGCTAAGTCAAATTGTTATGCTATGTTCTTTTAAATCTATTCTATATTATAAAAACTACGTACGAAAGTCGGGTACGTTACGATGGAATTCCCCAAAACTGGAATTCATTTAAAAACAAAAATCAATCGATAAAACCGACTATTTTATAGGTTCATCCATTGCATACCTATGTGCATTTATGATAATTTCATTTCACTTGAATTACATCCTTCTTTAAAAGATATTATAACTGCATAACTATAATTCAAATGGTTGATAATGGTTTGAAAAATTGAAAAATTATCGCTTGTAAAATTTTATTTAAATGATATCTACATACACATATATCAGCCTTAAAGTATGGATCAAACATTTTTGTATGAAAATAGTTTCCATTCAATCAAACAAAGAGCCATATAAATACCATGTACTTAATTAATCACGGATTACTAAAAAACATGTCCAATACTCATCGAATAGGTATATCGGAATTTCCGATATACTCTACAAAAATTCCAATAAACAAGAACGATGTGCCCAAGCACATTCCAAAAGCACCACCTGCCGATGCCGTGGCACCAAACTCTCATCTCTATAGAGGAAACTAATTTTAAACCAAAGCGATTTCAATCAGTTAACAGTGAAGTCAGCAGCGGGAAATGATGCAGTACAGACAGTAGTCCTTGCGTCTCTTGGCTTCGTACGTCATTCGATTCGAAATACATGGCGGACTTTTGCATCATCGAACATTTTTACCGTCATCTTCCTGGGTTGTTGTAGGGAAGTGCACTTTTCGCCCTCGTCCAATTCGACGAAACGAACTATTTCCGATCAATCTCAGTTGCATATGAAATATTAGAAACACTAACTTTTTTGTTGTCAATAATATCAATGAAAAATGACTCAATTTGGCTGCTAGTCAGTTTGTGATCTATTTGTTCATGCTGTTTCTACCAGATGCACCGGGAACAAGTTAATAGGCTCTCGGGTATCTGGTAAAAGTGAAGTGAAGATATACTGCGTGGCATTTCTTCTTCGGGCATTACGTTAAATAAAAATAAAAAAAAAAAAAACAAAATCGATGACACAACACAGATGTGTGATGATTGTGGGTGGTGATGTGTCGGTGGCGGCAGAGTTATAATATGAAAGACAGTCGATTCACATGGTGATGCTGTAGAAACTCTTTAAGTTTTGAGATTTTTGAAATTTTGTAAACAAACACCAAGCCCCGATGGCAGAGGCAGTTAATTACTATCGTAGATGTTTGGATATTTATAGGTTTTAATTGAAGATACATTATTTCATAGGGTTATGAATTTCGAAGAAAATTTTTAATGAGTTTTGCATTTTGCTGGATTATTTTGTTGACTATTTATGGGAGCCATCTTCCATTTCTTTGCCGGGCAAATAACCTATGATAAAGATTGATTGAATATGAGTTTGTTTTGGCCATTCACAAGCCGATATTTATTTGGCATATTTGAATATTTTTAAAAAGAATTGCTTGTTTAAGGGCCTGTTTCCCAATATGTATCAATATTGTTCTGATTAGTTACTCCACGTACACATATTGACACCAGTGCCGAGATTTAGCTATTTCAGCGAGTGAAGTGAGACGACTCGCCTTACTCGCCGAATCATTTCACTTCATTCGCAAAAGTTATTTAACTATTAAACTGAAATGAGTAAACAAACAAATAAAATGTCATAACCAAAGACTATCTTTCATTTTGTTGTCTTTGGTTTGTTTTCTTTTTGTGATTTGAGTTTTCGATTTTATTAAATTTAAAAAAAAACAGTGGAAATTTCATCACTACAATTAAATAGACAACATAAAATAAAAAGGAAAACTAAACTAAGTTAGTGTGTGATTTTAGTGTAAAGTTCGTGTATTGTAAATCTTTAACCAATCTATTGTAGTTGGTTGTCCTAAGTCGATGAGGTCCTCCCTCCGATGGCGATGCTAAATAATTTTTTACTTAAATGGCACCATATAAACAATAAAAATATTAACAACAAATTAAAAAAATGTTCATCAAATATTTTGCACTAAATGTGTATATTTATATAAAAATAAATCTAGTGAATATACATATAATGCACATTTTTAACTACATTATTGTCTTGCGTCTACATTGTTGTCTTGCGATTTCATTTCACAAACGTGCAAATGTGTAAAAATTCCTTTAAAAAAGCTCAAATGCTAATGCAAAAGTGTAAGTTTACCAACACCATACACCAAGTCACCGCTGAAATATCCGGCGAGTAATCTGACATTTCATTTCACTCATCTCACTCACTTACTGCGGTTTCGAATTAGCTAAATCTCGGCACAGGTTATAGAAGGCTGTTTCACAATGCGACGAGAAAACGAGACGTCAGCGTGACGAGATCTCTTTGTAGAATCTCTCTCTTAAAAAAGAATTTTAAATTGTGAAATATTACATAATAAAGCATTTCTCGTCGTCTCGTCACGTCGTAAAGTTCGAAAAATTGAAAAAAAGACGCAACGTGACGACGAGAAATACTTCATAATGTATTATTTCGTTGTTTGAAACTCGTTTTAAAGAGAGAACAACTGTGAAGAGATCTCGTCACGCTGACGTCTCGTTTTCTCGTCGCATTGTGAAACAGCCTAGACTTATAGAAAGGAGGAAAATCGCAGCTGTCATCTGGTCAACCTGAAAAGGTTATAAATACGAAAATAAGTTCTTTGGTTTGTTTATGACTTTATTCAAACATTTTCTATGACAGAGAACTCAAAAAAATTAATTTTTGAGCTTGCATTGCATTTTTGTGAATAAAAGAAAATCTATCGATTGGGAAAAACACCAGACTCTACTATAAAATATTTGGAACTATGAAATATTTTGGGTCTAGATATTTTTACAGATGAATTGAACTTAAAATTTTCATTCAAAATTTTGTTGCCTATTTTCAAAAAATAAGATTGGTTAAGTTGTGTCGTTTTTCTTTCGAATCGACGATATCTGAAATTCAATTTATAATTCAAACTCTTACTTTTTATTGGATTTATATAAATCTCTATATTCAGCCTGTTTAAAATACCCATTTGCGACCCTAAAACCTACAGCTTCATTCTACATTATGTGGTCTACGAGCCTTTATAAGGAAACACATATAGTGAGCACCTGCTTTAAAATCATGAGGATAAGCTATAAAACTTTTACTTATACATATAAAGGCTAGCCGGTAATTTTAACCCTGAATAGCCGTATTTCAGGTCAGTTCAGTTCAACTTTTATTCAATATGGCTAGATTCACAAATTTGATTAAAATGTATTTTTTTTTGAACAGCGTTAAGTATGTAATCGTTTTAGCATATCCCGCACATTTCATGTTGAACTGAAATCATATCCCTATGCACATACATAATTCTGCGTGTCCTTGTTTCAATTAACTGTATACACAGTCGTTTACATTAAAATATAGCTCCTTATGAAACAAAGCTACAAATTGAACTAACCATTACCACGCAAAAGTGCTTAAAACTTCATGTTAGTACCTCCTTTTGTATAAATATTTTCTTATCTTGCCCTGCTTAATATGCATACAAACATACCTACTTTAGAATTCTGTTGAAAAATCTATTTTTAAACTTCAATTTTTTTAATTATTCTTAAACCACTTAACTTATGTTATGTACGTACCTACCCCAAGACTCTTCGTTTTTAATTAACTTTATAGATTGTGTTTACGATACAAACATATTAACTACCTAAAATAAACTACTCCGGTTCCCTTCCCATTTCTTAATTTAAAATTCCATTATGGAAGTTTTTTTTTTTTTTTTTAATTTAAAATAAATCGTCGCGTCGTCGATGACACACATAATATAAAATATATGAGAATATTGTCTTAAGTGCAGACGTTATAATAGTTTGTATACAAAACAAAGCTGCTATTTAATTAATGCACCATTAATAAAAAAAAAATATTTTGATTGGTTTGATTGAATCAAGTCCAAAGTTTTCTTTCAAACAAAAGAAATAAATCAAAATACTTAGTGTCGTGTGTCGTGTGTGTCACTTTTCAACTCAACACATAAACGAGTGTTTTCATTGGACAGAGTGGTTGTTGCATGCGTGTATCTAAGCATGTTTAGATACAAAATAATCATCATCATAACACACATTTTATCGATTGGGATCAACGACGACAGCGACACGCAAGAAAATAACCCTGTGAATAAGAATCTTGATGAAAACAAATTTAATGACCACTTAAGTGCATTAAATCTTTTTTTCCATTTATTTATTCTTTTTACAATCACCCGACCCGACCGCTTTGCTGCGCCTGGTCTGGTGCTGGTAAGGCTGATTCTGAGGCTGAGTGTATATCGATGTCAATTTTGTTGTCCATTTGAGTTTTATTTTTTAATATAAAATCCCAATAATGTAAGCAACAGTGAAGTGGAATGAAGGGTGCCCCTGCCCAATCATTTAAACTGAAATTAAATGAATTGAATTTTGGATGCGACAGCAACACAAAAAATACAATACGAGATTCGATTGAAGGAACCTTGAATAACATTTTTGGGTGGTCTCAGATCTACAGATCCCCGGGTGTTTTGAGTTCTTTTATAAGTCTTGGAATTTATTTGGTGTGATACATAATTTTAAATATAAGTATAGCCCGTGGCGTAATGGTTAGTGCGATGGACTGTCATGCCATAGGTCATGGGTTCAATACCAGCCGCTTCCACCTAAATTTTTTTCCGGGCTACTGCCTCTTGCGAGGAAGTGACGAATTAGGTATTCGTAATAAAAATGGTCTATGTCGGATTTTTTAAAATTTAAGGATTTTGAGCTCTCCTCGCTGAAATAACTTTTGCTTAAAACAATTCATCTTTGAGCTAAAAATTTGGATTTTAGCATCGCTGTCAAAAATGTTTAAGTTGAGAAAAAGACAAATTCCATCGTTATCGGAAACTTCCTAAGAATCCTGGAAAAAAAACTGTGACCAGAATCCATTAGTTATAGTGGAAAGTCACATAAAAATTGGCATTACGAACGGTTTCGATGATATTTTTTTTCGGGATTCTTAAAGTTTCCGATTACGATGGAATTCGTGATATAGGGCTGAATAGTGCAACGAACGGCAGGCCATTAGACGAGGCGCAAGACTTAAAAAAAAAAATTAATTTAAATATCTTCTCTGTACAGTCTCATTATAACTAATTACTTATATCGATCTCGAAATGAAAGAAATTTCAAGCGAGAGTTTGAATCTAGAAGCTGCTAAACATTTTAAAATTAAAAAATTAAATTTTATAATTTAAAAATGCAATTTTTTTATTGATTCTTTTTTGCCGAGACCACCTAGACCGAGATTCTCTGTAAAAATCTTGAATCTTAAGAATGTATCACCCTGATTTCTGATGATGTTATCTATCTACAGCCTTGTCTACTAAACTATCGAAGAAATACAAACCTGAAGGTTATATCATTCACGATTCACTGATGGGATCATGGAAGCTAAAATCAAAAGTTCAGATAAGACTAAAAGATGTTCAAAAAGAAATGTGTTTGTGTGTGAATTGGGTTAGCCATCATATAATAAGATACCACTACTTATTATATTTTTATTCATTTATCTTCTCTATTGAAGGAAGCTCTGAACTTTTCCAAAAACAGATCGCATGTTGCTGTGCAGTTTTCAATGGTCATTGTATTGACTTGACACCCACAGCTATTTTTATTTTTTCTCCTGCAAACTTGTATATTAAATTACCAACTGCGAATAGCGAGAGTGCAAAAGGGCCACGGGCCATAGTTTACGGTGGTAATCGGAACGAGATGCCCCCTGGTGGATCAAATGACTGCAGCTATTTTTCCAGCTATACATACACACCTCTCGATCTCGACCTTTTGGCGCAATTAAATTATCGATCAAATTTAATGGCAACCCATCGATGCATTTTCACGATGCGATAGTTGAGAAGAATGAGGATAGTTAGTTGTTTCGCGGAAAATAATGTTACCAGAGTGGTGTTTTCCTGAAATATTACCAGCCGCGAATAGAAAAAAAAAACAGTATCGTTGTCAAAATTTGTAAGTTCTTGACACAAAGATAGGCATTGCTTTTTCGCTTCCTTAAAAGAGCGAAATTTTCTTTAAAAAAAAAAAAAGCTATACATACTTAAACAGGCCTATTAATAAAAAAAAAATAACGTCCGCTCCTTGACACACGTGTTAGGTGGCACCCATGGATAGAGGACTTATCCTTAAGATAGCTTTTCTTATTAATAAACATACCCTTATTACGGTTGTCAATAATGAAATTAATCATTGATAAATATTGAAATTTTTGACCTTATAATCTGATTAACTAAAAGGTTGCTCAATAATTATTAATTTTCCTGTAATTCATAACGGCCCGCGTAATTCTCATTAATAAAAAAAAACTCTCAGAAGGGGTTTCAAGTATCGATTTTTGATATTTATCAATTATCAATTTGATCATTTACAACCTTATAAGTACAACTAAAAATACGGCAACAAGTCAACAAACCATCAAAGTATTCTAACAAGTGTTTTACAGACATGCATGCGAAATACATACATATGCTTCAGTTGAATAAACACCAAATTTGGGAAGTAGATCCGCTCGCTATCATGTGATAGCGACTTATTAATACAAATTGCAAGTTGATAGATGTGTTTACTCATATCTTTCCGTTGTTTTTCGTTTTAATATGGGGAAAAGTGATAGGTACTTCTTTGATTGAAATAAAAAATCCTTTCTTGTAATTAATAGCCGATTTCATAAAGCCCTTTTAACTATTTACCATCTTAATAACCTAAATCTTAAATTGACGTTTGTTCCACATAAAACACTTTATAGTCCAGTCATATTAGACATAAAAAAAACCCAAATTACGGAAAAATCGCAGGAAAGCTGGATTTTGGTATACAGCCTTCTAATAGTGTTCTTAAGAAACTGTAAAAAGTCCCTATCGATAGAAGCGCCGCTAACAATTTTAGGGGGGGGGGGGTTAAAAGCAATAAAAAAATGTTTTTTTTTTTTTTTTAGAGTTGAGGCTTTCAGTTTTCTATACAAATGGAGAATGCACATAAATATACAAGATGATTTGCATGTGGTGAAAAAAAAAAAACTAAATCGTATAGGTTAAGTCAAAACAAAAATAAAATTGTATGGAGGGGGGCGTCTATTCCCCACCGTTTAGGCGGGAGGGGCAATATTCTAAACAATTGACTGGAAATAGAAAAGAGATCATTAAAAGACAACGGAAACACTTGCAATGTCACATTATACTTTTTTTTAAAGCTGGAAGTCTTTTCTTTTATATTATTTTTAGTTCAAATTATTTTAAAGAATTGTTTTTGAAAAAAACTATTTTCAAACTCAAAATTTTGAAAAAATAATGGAAAAATTGTGTTAAAACTATTTTTATTTTCAAAATTTTACGTTATTAAGTAATATTTTTGTTTTTCATATTTAATGCTCTTATTAATTTCTAATCAAACACTAAAAACTAGATGCCTAAATGTCTTCAAGTTTTTGAGAAAATTGAAAATAACCAAGTCTACTTTAGTATCGCGAGGTCATAAAGGACAGTTTTGATTTCGGAAAAATCGCTGGAAAGCTGGATTTTGGTATTCAGCCATTTTATGGTGTCCTTAAGAAACTGTGAAAAGTCCCAATCGATAGGACTGCCGCTAACAATTTTACAGGGGGTTTTTCAGCAATATCTCCCTAACGGTACCTTGTACAGAAAAAATGTTAAAAAATGTACCGTTAGGGAGATATTGCTGTAAACCCATTTTGGGGGGATTTGCCCCCCCCTAAAATTGTTAGCGGCGCTTCTATCGATGGGGACTTTTTACAGTTTCTTAATAACACCATCGGAAGGCTGTAAGGTAAAATCCAGGTTTCCGGGATTTTTCTGAAGTCAAATGTCTAATATGACTGGACTATTTACTTTAAAATTTAATAAACTTACTTAGTAGTAGCTGGTGAAACCAAACATAGAAAGTTAAAACACAAATGTACCTATAAAAACTCGTGCGAAAACTTTATAATTTTCTAACTACATTTGGTCACACTATTGATGATGCTGACAAATCTTAACAAAACCACCAACATGGCTCGCAGTCTGTGTTTTTTTTTTCAAGTCGATGAGGTCGATAGTGCTGCGCCAACATTGCGAATTGAGCATGATCTGCCAGATCACCGGATACCTCTAGGGTGAGGGTGTTCACCGTTCGTACCACAATATGCTGTGCTCCGTTCCGCCCATGAACAATGAACATCATAGCATTATCTTGATCGTTTAGAGTAGACTTCCACTTCGGGTATGTGTTTATGTTGTTGGTGTACCAGTATTCTATCTCTGTTTCTCCTTTCAAAACTACGAACACATTTTAAAATCTCAATTTTAAAATTGCCATTGCATGCAGTGTACATGTACACTGCAGTTCTGCGGTAGAGTACATATAATTGCAATTTAAGGGACGCAGGTAGTGGTGTACGCTGCGCAGCTGATCGTCATGAAATCAAAAAGCAATATCAAACGCATTGACGTGACGATAATAATCTTAACTATACTCAACTCCTTCGTAATAGTCTCCCATTCCTTAACCTTCCTTAATTTGGTTTCATTTTGTTGTTGTTATTGTTATTTCGGAGAGAGTGCTCGCTGCTGATATCGGAAACGAAATCGACTTTTAATTTAAAAAAAAAAAAATACAATACAAAAAAAAAATGATTGGATCACTTCAGTTCTGCTTGTGTGGTGATTGATGGAATTCAATTGAATGCTAATGGGAAATATATCAAGCTATAAGAAGTTGGATTTCATGAGATGCAAGATTGCGACTAAATGGATTTTTCATTCGTAAATAAAATGGCATTTTTGTGAGTCTGCTTAGTCTGCATTGGATATTTAATTTTATATTTAATATGTGAAGTTTTAAGAAATATTAATCAGTAACGACACCCTGGTGGGTGGGGAATTCGCAAGCAATGCGGAAATGATTGCAAAGGCATTGATGGAAAGATGATGAAATGAATAGTGATACCTATACAACTTTGAAATAACGTCAGACAAAGAGGGAATCATTCCAGTTGAGAAATGATAACTATATTCATATGAATACGATAAAGACCTAACAACTTTCAAGACCTTGCAAAAAGTGGAAAAGCGTATGAAATATGTGTTCGATCTGTCATTTCAGATTGATTTTACAGACCAAACATAATTTTTCCCCACACAAGCATATTTGGGGCATGATTTATTTTTTCACTTTTTTGCTAAAAATTTTGAATATAGTAGAGTCTTAATACTCGTAATTTAACAAGTAGATAATAACTAATAAATCTTTGTAAACAGAAAAAGAAGAAGCTTGACTGTTAACCTAAGAGGTGTGGGTTCCAGCCCCATGCTAGGCAGCATTCTTTTCTACCCGCAGTTGCAACTGTATAGGTACGCCGCGCCACCCGTGGGCAGCGTTACCTTCGGGACTCTTTAGAGTTCTTTTTGACTCCTTTTAAGCGCTGAGACTCCCACTCCTCCTTTTACAAGTTTGGGACTCTTTTTCATAAGCGCACGAATATTTATTGAATTTTATGATATGGACGAGTTCAAAATCGCTTGAAGCTCATTTCTACTCTTTGTAAACATGTATAATAGAGTTTAAATGAGCTTCAATTCACTTAACTCCAATAGCGTGGTCAAGTTGAACCCGATCATTCTGGGTTATGTGACATCTCATTTACTTAGTGCCAGTTGTACAATCGTGGTTTAAATTTTGATCCGTGGTTCAGCAATTTTAACTCGCCGATTTCGGCGGGTTAACTGAGGTTCAACGATGGTTCAAGGTTCCAAAATGCACTAAAAGCCAATTAAATGCCTGAACCATCGTTGAACCATAGTTAATACACCGAAATTGGTGAGTTAATATTCCTGAACCACGGATCAAATATTTGTACAACTGGCCCTGAGAATATTTGGAATACCAGTTTTGCGTTTCTTTATTCGATGGAATATTACGGATAAACCATTTTGTTGTTTCTTTGTTCATTCTTTTTATTCCATGTAAAGTGTGGAATAAAAAGAATAATGGGCGCGTTCAGTTTTGTTGACGTTCCTATTCTCTATTATGACAGATTGACATTGGTCATTAGTGGGAATTATTTACAAACAACAAAATAACGCGAATAATGATGGATTTACATTGATCTCATGCGAGTTCTGCAAAAAAAAGGATATAAGATATAAAATTCCCATTTTGTTGAATAGAGAAAATCAAAATGCAGAGATCTTCATAAAATGCAGATAATAGGAACGCAGATGAAGATTATAGCCGCGAAGACGAACATGTTCATCTCTCTTTCATACATTTTGTTTTTTAAATAATGTTTTTATTTGCTAGAGATACTAATAATTATGTACAAAAAAAAAGTTTGAGTTGTTTTTTTATGAAAAACCAATATTTATTTATTATTTTGTTTTGAAGAAAAACTTTTTGTTAATTTATTTTTAAATAATACATGTTGAATTAACAGTGATAAATTTTGATATTTTATAGTATGTTCTCACTGAACGAAATTGCACAATTTTGGATTATTTTTCCGAAATCGTCTTCAAAATTGCAAAATTTCCCATACAATGACGCAATTTCAAAATCATCTCAAGTCACCTCAATTTCAATGAAATTGCGAACGAAATTGTTAAAGCTTTCATTGAAAACCATCATGGAAAATTTTGTTTTTCCATTTTGAGGCACTTATAGAAATCAAAATGAAAGGAATTATTCAGTGAATTTTTTTCGTCAAAAAAATAGTAAATATATTTTAAAACTTTTATTTAAAATCAATTTTACTATTTTAATGATCGAAATAGTTTTCAATGTAAGCTGTCAGACGAAATTGTTTTATTTTCAGTGTGATACTTTGCGTAATTGATTTTTCAAAGTTGTGCAATTTCAGGCTCAGTGGGAACATACTATTACTTGAAGTTTTGATGGGACTCCTTTTTACAGCTAGGACTCCTTTTTTGACTCCTTCCGAAAATTTTCAGAGGTAACCCTGCCCGTGGGACTTCATATGGTAATAAACATTTTATTTCTCACTCCAGTGCGTCAACAAAAATTACTTTCCTAGTTCCTACCCTTCTATTGATTCTAACTATAGTGCCGTGCAATTTTGGTTGCATTTAAGAGATCTTAGGCCCTATATGGCATATATTTCAAATTATTATTATTTTCATCTTAAATATTAATGGATGAATAAAAATGGGTAAAAATGCGTTTAAAAATGGAAGAAAAATCAAAAACTTAATAAAACGTGTTAAACGTGTTTTGCTGTTTTTTTTTTTTTCAATTTCTTATACATAAATTTCTTTTTAAGCTACTTTTATGCTTTATTTTAAGCGTGAATATACCTACTCAAATCAAAAAAGTTTCTTAACATTTTGTTATTTAAGAAAACCGTATGCAACAAAATTACGCCTGATATAAAGTATATCATACATACACTTGTCCGTAAGGGGCTCATGGAGAGGGTTCCCAATTTTTTGAAATCATATTTTCCTCGCAAGATATTGAGTAAATAATGTGTAGAAAATAGTTATGATCAGACCTATAGAATTTCTATGTTAATACATATTTTTTGTTGGTTAACCTAGAAGCAAACGAATAAGATAGTTTTACTAATCAGGAAATTTCAATAAAAATGAATGAATGCAAAAATATTTTTGCATGTTTTAATAAAAATGCATATAAATGCATTTTTTGGATATTTTTATAATAAATGCACATTTTTCGTGCATATTTTTAAAATATTAAACAAATTAAAAAAAATTAAACTTCTTATTTTGACGAAAGTGCATACAAATTTATGCATCCAAAATTTAAATTTAAACTCAGGTACATGCGGGAGTTTTTTTCAGACCTTCACATGAGGAAACTGAACTCCCAGCAAGTTACAGTTCTTGTGTTAGAAAGGCACGAAGTAGGTGGACCAAATCTCCTCGTTGCACGATTTGAGGAGATTTTTTGATATTCCTCTTGACAGCACGTATATAAGTTGCGTTCAACTAACAATTAGATACTCTAAAATGGAACTAAAGAATATCTCTTACTTATGTTTATTTGAGTAAAAGGTACAAGAGATTTTAAAGAAATTAGAAGAAAATGTCAAAAAATCTTCAGAAAATTGTGACCTGATAGACCAAGCTTTCTTTTTGAAAATTTTATAAAATTATGGTATATGCTAACAAGGCTTATTAAAAGAATTTTGAAAACTATACATAGCTGCAATCATATTTTAAATATATTTTTTTTTTTAAATTTCATTTTCAACCCAGAGTAGTAAAGTTTATTTATTTTAATAAGAATTTTTTTTTTAATTTTTAACAAGAGAATGAATTATTTTTAAAATCTCATGTATTTTATATTTTCTTAATAACCTTTGTAAAGCATATTTTCATTTTTAAGCGAATATTTTCTCATTTTATGTGCATATTTTATGCGCATGTTTTATGTTTTTTAGCACATACAAATCCGAGCCCTGGTTATGATAAACGTAAACATATACTTTTGGTCAAATTACTTTCACAATGATTTCACCCGATTGAAAATATGTACCTACTTAGGTAACTTTTAAAAAAATATATGAAATAATACCCATTGACCCCGGTGTTACTATGGTTTTTCCTTATAGCTTGGACATTTCTCAGTTTATCACTTTCAGTTTTACGGACCGAACCGGGTTCAAATCAATATGCAAGGCGTAATATTTTGTAACAGTCTATAAAACATTGGAAAATTAATGAATTTTACATAAATTTAAGAATACAGCTTGACTTATTATTTCCATTTTTATATCTTCGAGCCAAATTTCATATTATGCCGTGATAAATTTGTGTGTTTAGTTTGAACGAAAAATAACCTGTCACTCTGCCAATTAACACTATCCTCGATATGGACGTCATTAACGTGTTAGTAAAAATAAACGCAGCATTAAGTTAAACAAAATTATACAAAGAAACAAATTAATTTAAATTAATTCTATTCGGAATGAAAATAACCACTTCGTATATAAAGATTATAAATACAAATCAAATGCAATAACCTCCATCAAGATGAACAATTATTTTTCATTCAATATGCTACCTGTATCCACATATACATACATAACAACATAAAACTAAAACTAAATTTTAAATATTATGGGCCACACCTACCTATTCATTGTCATTTTTAAAATGTTTCTTAGTTAAAAGTAGTTAATTTTATATTGTTTTGTATTTTTAGGTATGTATAGTAAATAGTAGTCAATTTTAAATAAACAAATTTTTGCAGTTCATTAAATTCAATAAACATATCATTAAATAGACAAAGTAAAACGTGAAAGCTTTTCAAAGTATTCTTATTAAAAAATTAATAAAATTATTTTATTTTTTAATAAAGGAAGATAAAGCAACTAAACTAAAAAAAAAAATGAGGTCGTCTTCTAATTTTAAATATTTTATGTTAACTCACCTTTAAAAATAGGAAATTCACAATTTTTGTGCGAAATTTAAATAATCCATTTTAAATGATGACTTTAAATTTAATGGAAAGTGAATAAATTGGAGCTTGAATAATTTTCCTTTTTAAATGTGTTTTAATATGCGTACCTACATTTAGGAGGAATGGTGGGTAAAATTATGAGATTTTCATAAATATCTTTTTTCATGACTATATTGTATAGGTACTGTGTTGAAATAAAATTTTACAAGAAATTTTATAAGAGTATATCCATACGTCTTGGTACTTCGGCATTAAAACAAGGTTCTCTTCATAATTCACCTGAAAATTTCTAAGTAATGTCAACCCAGTCGTGGCGTGATGGTTAGTGGGATGGACTGTCATGCCGGAGGTCTAAGGTTCGATCCCCAGCCTCGCCACCTATTTATTTAAAAGAAAAAACGGCTACTGCCTCTTGCGTGGAATTGACAAATCCTCCAAGAGTATCTCCTGTCACAGAAAAGTGCCGCTTGTTTAGCCGTTCGGATTCGGCAATAAACTGTAGGTCCTCTCCATTCCTGCAGACACGCACACAGGAATGGTTGAGAGTTGTAAGTCACTAGGCCCTAGTTCTTCATGAGCTGTTGTGCCATCAAATTTATTTAATTTTTATTTTTTATCAACCCATTTAATCGCTCCTCACCAGTCTTGTTGCGAAGATACGCGTTTTTAATCTGTGAAGACAAGAGAAAGACCGTTCGCTTGAAGCCAGAATAGTTGCACCGATCTGTATAAAGCGATGTATTGTTTGATACAATAAACCAAGCTTTTTAATCCCTCTCTATCAAAAAATCCAAATTAATGAAATGATAGAAACATGAACAGAAGCAAACTTTCTTTGGAAAAAGAACACACTTCTGTATTCAAGAGGTATACACTAAATTTCAATTTAAAACAGCAGTTCAATTAAAATTAAAAAAAATTAGCTCCTATTCGACTCTTGAACTCCTGTTAATGTGTTGTTAGGGGATTGTGAAGATTAAAAATGACGTTTAGCGTTTTAGTTTTCATAATGAAATACATTTAAGTATTTTGACACTTGAAAAATGCTATAATCACTCATGGGCTAAAAATGAGTCTTATGGAAGTTTTTTTTTTCAGATTTTAAGAGTTAAACTCAGGATTTTGTTAGTTCGGGTTCAAAGAGATTATATGGTCAATAAATAAAGCTGTTTACTTTTGTTCTTACTTTATAATTTATTTAATATCCCTGTTTGGGTGAGTACAAGTACAAGTAATAGGTATTGAACTATGGTACCTAGTTTTGAAAAGAAATAGCAATGGCACCAAAGTGACAAGTTTTTTTTAAAGAAAATGAATTCTTATTTTCTCATTTCACAAATTTCAGGGGGGAGGGGAGCTTGGGGGGTTGAACCGCGTCCGCTCCCTGCGTTCGCCTCAGGATATGCCATACAATTGCCTTGTTCATTATTTTGTAATATGCGTCGTTAGTTTTTATCATTAGTTTAATTATTATTGAATTGACATAAACTCTTGTCAATTCTGGTTACAGAAATAAATAGTTTATTCTTATTTTTCATTAATATATTGGTACAGTTACATTTACTTATGTAATCTACATATTTTATGGATTAAAGTAGTCTAATTTTTTATCTTAAATTAAAAAGAATTGCTGGGTATTATAACCATTCTTCGGTTCGGTTATAACAGACCTTTAGATTCTTCAGTTAAAACATCTTTTACCTCGAAATAAATTTACATCTTGAATTTTTTGTGGCACGAAAAACCTTATGTAAATCAATCTGCTTATCACCTTGATGCATCTTTGATATACAATCAAACGAATCGAGATAAAAGTGATAAATCATCAATGACAGATACATTGATAGAAGTACGCGATAGCTGTACCTAATTTTATGGTTTTCCATAAAATCAGAAATCAATTAACTATGAATCAAGCTTCATTTAATTCCTGATATGGAAAAGATCAACACACTAAATCCAAAGCAACTTGCTTTTTAATCGAACGAAAAAAGATTCATGTTGGTGCATATAGTTTCTCATTCATCGACATTTCATTGATTGTTAAACTGAGCTTTGATATTCCTTTTTTTTTTCTTATGTTTATATCGTTTTTTATGGTTTAATAGATTTTATATAGTAAGGCTGTAGATAAGATCATAAAGGAAGAAACAAATTTGTAAAAAAATATGTGAATATTCGTTAGCTTAGAACATTTGAAAGATATAGTGGAAATCTATTTTATGGCTTTTTTTGAGGGATTTTTTAAGCTTCTTTCGATTAATTAATGCAATTATATAAGTTTAAATTGGTTTAATTAAAGAAATGCTAGATATACGCTTAAGATATTGGTAAAATTATTGAGAATTAATTAAAATTTATAGATGGAAATATTGCATAAATATAAATTTAAGATTTTCATGAATTTTTAATTGTCAAAAAAGTCAAATGAAACCATAAAACAAGACTGCTGCTTCTCTCCTGCATATATGATTCAAACTAACTCGTTTAAATTACATTTTTTTGTGATCTCAAATGAGCGAGATACAAGCGAAAATGCTCTCTTTTGTCTATTTTCATAGATCCCAGGACTTTACTATTGTCACCAGCTCAAACATTGAAGTTTTTAATTTCAAGCAAAAATTTAATCACTGTGACTTTTTGATCTTGAAATGCGTGCAGGCATATTTTTATTTCATTTTTGGAGCCACAGAATTTCATTTTTAAGAAAAACATTAGCCTCAAAAAATGTACTCGTTGACATTTTTGTGGTATATTAAGTGGCACTAAAGTTTCCCATATTGGGGCTTTAAGCTCAGTTTCATAGCCCAAGTAAGTGACACTTAAGTGACCAACATTTGACACTTAGTGCCATTCTTTCAGGTCAGTATGTGCATGCACTGAGATATTGAGCTTCTATCTCCCATATTTCCTACTTATGTAACACTTTCTTCAAAAAAGTTCAACTAAGTGATATTCTCATTACGCATCGACCACATTTTCACCACACATAAAGCCTCGCGTAAACAATATATCGAATTTACTTTCTCTATTGATTTCTGTAGATGACTAGTTATGACATTATTGCGTCCGAAGAATACCATCAGAAGAAGATACTACTATCTTACGCTATAGCAGCACATTAATAAAAAATGTTTCGAACTATCAATTTTCCCATTTGACATGCAAACATTTCAAATACCCCACTTATACTAAGGCGCTTAAATATCTCATAAAAAAACAATAATACCAACTAACCGAAATGGAATTCCAAGCTCCAACATGAAATCTCCATAACCATAACTTTTCTTCGAATATCTCCGATTTATATATACAAACATTAAAATCATTAACATAATAAAACAATCCAAATTGTCAAATAGATTTCCCATTAAATGCACAAAAAGCTGCTTTCAATAAATCGGAATAATCGAAATAGTCTTACGATAACGGTCGATTGTCACAAACATATACTAGCTTTCCCCTTTCAAGCCCTCTTTGACATCCATGGATTTGCAAAGATATCCATTAAGTTAAGCTTTGAAATATATAAATTGAAATCAGTATAAAATGTTTAAATGAAATTCTAGACTTAGATCATCTTCTCACATAACAAAAAAATATTCAACAAAAGTAGCAAGGCAGAAGTGCTTCAAATTCTGAAAGGGGAAGACTTGGATCACTTTCAAGTCTCTAGAGATTTGCATTAAATTACCAGATTAATTGCCATAATTTTATTCTTTGAGATTACATCTTTCTAATCCCCTTAAACATGTCTGCTTAAAAATCCATCATCAGTTATTTCAAACACAGTGTGTCTCAAGTGAATTGATGAAAATGGGCAAAAGAATGCCAGCTCATCCTGACCACGTTTTTGATCAATTGATCCGTCAAAATACTGAAGTCCGGAATGTCAAAACACATTTTTCAAAAATTAATAACGATGACGGTGACAAAAGTTAACAATAAAAAATTGTGTTGCAGTAATAATGTTGTTCGAATTCGAATTAAATTCACGCCCACCTGTGGCGTTTTACCTATGGACGATGACGACGGACACGACGGCGACGTGTTCTATAATTCCAAGCCTTTGTAACTGCACCAATCATAATTTAATGATCGATGGTATTGAGATGTCAAGGTGGGGTTGTGAGGCAGGCAAAGATAAGCTTAGTCTCTATCGATGGATTGATCTCCAGCTGTTGCTGCTGTTAAGTCTCGAATAAGTGGTATACACCTGTTTGACGTTCGGGCATACCAAAAGTGTTAGTTTTATTGGTAGAATAAATTTATTTTAAAGCTTGTGGGACGCCCTATTGCTTGTAATTTGAGGTCGAATATTATTTGTATGGACTTATGAATATTTTGTTCGGAATATATTTTTTATGATGTTTATCTTTAAGATACTGCGGTGAATTGATAATTCAATAAAATTGTTTAAATAATTTGTATTGGGTATAACAATTTAGCGGTAGCACTGTAGGCGTTGTTTTTTTTTTTTTTTTTTTTTTGTTAAGTAATAATTGTAAAAATGTATGCATCAGGGGGAAGTTGAACAATGAAGAACTCATATTATTGCTAATTAAATATAGTTAACCTAGTTTCAATAAATGGTGTTGTGAATTTATATGGGCTATTGTATATTTTTGTGTCATGGTTTATAACAACATTGTTATTGGACGTTGGGCCATAATGTATAGGAAGGAAAGGAGTACAAGCGCAAAACAATAGGGGTCTGACTGAGTCGTATTCATAAAAATAGGGATTAACTCGTCGGTATATTTGTTTACTTTTATCTACTCGCCACCATTTTTGAAATAAAACTAAGCTAAGTTCAGTGATATAAGTTTTTAAAATAAAAGAAATAAATTGGAGGTTTTGAAAGAAATTGATTATGATTAAGAAATCGTTGAACCGTCGGCGTCGAGTAAAATAATTTTAGACCATGAAATTAGCATATTTGGTTGGAATTCTAATGGGTTTAGAGATTTTACAAAGGCATCAAGGACCATAGTCCATAACAAAATACCAAACAATTTTTTGGAAGGTAACAATATTTTTTTTTCCATCATTATGTTGATATTTACTCTTATATCGTGTCGAAAAGGTCGGTAAGCATTTTTCTAATATTAATATCCCAGTTGTACTAAGTTGCAGCTGCATGTCTATATGCCTAATTGTGAACTTGAACATATTTTCAAAAGGACGCCAGTATAGGTAGGTACTAAAAAACCATATAAAGTTTTCTATTCGACGGAATGTCGTATCTATCCATACCAAAAATTAGAAAATCCTGTGATAATTTTCCTAATAAATCGTTTAACATAACGAGTACTTCGACAGGGAAATATTTGATTTTGCTACCGGAGTTTTCCCTAGAACAATTTTAACTTTACCAAAAGAAATAAAATCTTTGCTTATTGAGCTAGAATATCTAAAAAAGCTTACTTGCCAAATTCTGCACAATTGCATAACTGCCCAAACAATGTTTCTTTTAATCAAGTTAAAAAATGACAATAGGTACGATGCGTTTGATTTTGCTCACAAAATCACAAGTAACACTTTTTACTACAACAAATTATCTCCCCTAATCAACACGGCTTCCTTAAGGGCAGATCAACGACAACCAATTTAGTTGAATTCGTTTCAGGAACCTTATGTACTCTTGAGAATGGTAATGAAGTTGATGTTATTGCGCAACCGATCTCAGTAAAGCCTTTCACAAAATCACCCATTCTTTGATCCTTTTCAAACTTAAAGTTCTGGGATTTCAACCTTTATTTATTGCATGGGTTGAATCTTATTTTGAAAGATCGCTCGTATAAGGTCGTCTTCAGATCCTATGCATCTGACCATATTCATAAAACGTCTGGTGTCCCACAGGGTAGTCACCTAGGCCCACTGATTTTTATTCAACCAAAGAATTCTCTGATCCTTATGTCACTAAAGCCCTGTATATAACCTTTGTCAGGCCCCTCCTTGAATATGCCAGCCAAGTCTGGTCACCTCACTTTCTCTTACACTCTTACCGTATCGAAGCTGTCCAACGCAGATTCCTTCGTTTTGCACTCCGTACCCTTCCTTGGAATGACCAACATAATCTCCCTCATTATGAAAACCGCTTAAAATTAATTGACCTGCAATCTCTTGAACAGAGACGTCTAGTAGCTGACATTGTCTTTATCCAACAGCTCTTAAATGGAAATATCGACTGTCCAATCCTTCTCCAAAAAATATGCCTTCAAATCAAAACTAATAACCTTATGCCCAAAACAGATGTGCAGCTTTTTCCAATGCAGCGAAAATAAATTTACACAGGTTCTTATGAGAGCTGACATATTCCAGGCTCTGCATGCAGCCTTTGCTGCACGATATCTCTATTTCTAAATTTGCTGCATGGGGAAAAAGCTGCACATCTGTTTTCGGCTTTAGATCGATCCCTCTTTTCAAAATAAACTATCATCGCACTAGCTATATGGTGCCAACTAACCCTTGTCCCGCATGCTTCGCTCAACTAATAGCTTGCGAAGCTCTTTTGACTTTCATTTAAGCAAAGAAAGTCTTAAATCCTTACTTGATCGTCCCGCACGCCTTTACTAGCCCTTCCTCTCCTACAACTGCGTTAGACATAAGTAGTTTTAAAATAGTTTTTAAGTTTTTCTGTTTTCCTTGTATTAAGCTAATAAAGTTAAACAAACTTCTGGAGATGGGGGGGGGGGCCACACCCTCTCTCTATGGTTTTAAAAATTAGTAACTCAAACCTTTTTCTGTTGAAAGATCAATATTTTAACTATACAAAATCCAACAAAAAAAAACCAAACAAATACTGATCAGAATTTGTAAAAATATACCATTTAGACAAAAAACCGTGACCGGTGTAAATTGTAACAAAAACTCTATTATCTATTTTTACGAAAATTACCAATTTATAAAGACGATAAACAACAAAAAAAATACATATAGAACATTCATTAGTAAAATATATGAAATAAATATTGAATTTTAAAAATTATTCTATTAATTCACTAACTTAATTAATTAATTCATTTTGAATGTTCTTAAAAAAAAACTCATATTTTTTGGAAACTGAATTTAGTCACATAAGGATTAGGAATGTAATTAAATATTGGAAAACCAATACCAGATATAAATGCATAAGAATTTAAATAATTAGCAAGCCAGGAAGAAAAACTTATGAGTGACCTCTTTTCTCATCAACCTTTTGTTTGATCTCAAAATAAAGAAAAAAATTAAACAAAACAGAATAAAGACATCGAAAACCATTTTGCATCGAATTGGTTCCCGAAAATATGAACAAAGTTTGTTTTTATGTGTTACAATTTACCCCACAAAAATGTTACAACTAGCCCCACCATGAAATTTAATACAAATGATTCAATTTTGGGGACTACCCTCATAACCTTTCTTGTTGATGTCCAATTCACATCTAAAGTACACTTGATGTTAGCTTTGAAGTAGACGAACATTTTTCTCCTTCACGCGTTTCATAATTTTCAGGGGAACCCTTTTATTTTTAGCTGTTACTTTTTACCCCTGTTACTTCTAGCCCCGCTCTCCCCTACTTACCAATTTAACATTTTCCAGTATTACCAATGCATTAAAAGAGCATATAAGATAAAAATAATTATTCGATTATGGAGTCCGGAATTGAGGATCCGCAGTGATTCGCAGTACATTGTTCTCTTTTCTTTCCACGTAAAATCGATGAAAAGAGAGCACTACACTGAGATTCACTGCGTATGCAGTTTTGCGGATAGATTTTCAAAACCAATTTACCACCATATAAATTTTTTTGAATTTGGACATGAGTGGAGGTACCTATACGACTACGCCAGATGCCTTTAAAAAAATGAAATCATATCTTATTTCAACTTTAAATATACATTTTCTTATAAAAAGAAGAAAAAATCGCTCAAACTGAATAAAATCTCAATTTCCATCAACATGTCAAAATTTAACAAAAGAACTTTCCAACCGTTTATCACGTATAACTTCACTCATAACCATTTTCCAACTTCATTTCAGTTTCGCATTTTGCTTTGCTTCAGCCATCCATCTATCCATCCATCATGGCACATTTAAACTACCACGTCATAAAATCAATCCATTCAGGTTACGTTGTAACTGTCTGTTAGTCATATTAACATACATATTATAGAACTTTAGGGGTTTGAACTCTACACGCACCCTTTCATTATGAAAAAAAAATACGTACATATGTATATTTAAGTATGTAGTCCCCAGTGCCGTTCTACCAGACTTAAAACATGGAATTAGGTGAATATAGGAAAGAAAGAAAAACTGCAGAAAAGGGATGTGTTTTATTTAACATGTATCCTTTTTTAAAAATGTTATCAGAAGAAAGGGGATTTGCGTAGTTTTTTTTATTTTGTTATGAGCTCAATCCCGGATCGGATTCATGTGGGCATTCATGGGGTTTATTAACACACATATTAATTTTTTTTTTAAATCTATGTAATGTCAGTGTCTTTTCTTGTTTCTGTATAAAATGTCTAGAAAAGTTCTGATTCCAGAACAGAAAAGCCAAGTATACCTACAATTTCATTTTCAATCATAGATCCCAATTGTCTTGGTGAAATTTTACAAAATTTTTCCCAAAAAATTTTTCAATGGAACTTGGCAGTTGGCACACAGAAGTGGTTTTTGCTTTGCGAAATATAAAATAAACCGGAGAGTTGTCATGTTGTTTTCAAGATCCTATGTGTATGCATTTAAGCCCCTTCCAGATTGAAGCCTAAGCTCCGCACCTGCATAAACTTCAATGAATGGTGTCTGGAGAATAAACCTTTACTTACTTATACCTATGTACGTGCTTACATTCGTTTTATCCTAGAATCAATTGCAGTAAGTTGCACATTGAAACTCATTCAGGCATTATATTTTGAGCGTTTTCCCATTGAATTTCATGTTGATGCAATTTATCTCAGTTAACTTTCCGAGAAAATCCATAAAATCGCCCAAGAAGGTGTATTAAGATGTTTTCATATAAAATTTAAAATATAAAAAAAAAAAAAACATTCATGCGTTCATTTCCCATTAAGTCTTCAATTTAAAAATAATAAAACGTAAACGAAGAACGAAACCAAGTGCTGCACGAATACCCAACAAGACCCTTTTCGACCAATGGTCATTTATAATGGGATCTCACTTTATTTAGCACACCACAGGAGGCAATTGCCCAAGCGCAATCGTATTAATATCATAATCACAATTGACTGTATATGTCATGCTATTTGGCACTATTGACGCTATAATATGCCATTGATGTTTCTCTGGCGGCATACAGTGGAATGATGCATCCTAAATTTTTGTATTAATTTTACACAACACACAAAACTGTTTGTTGTGTTTTTGAAATACACTTTTATTTAGCATTAATATTAAAATTAAAATATTTTTCGCCTTATACTCTAAGACGGTGTTCACATCTGACTTAATCTTCGGATTTTTGTTGGCATCTATGTACTTTTTCTCGTTCCCACTCTGTAGTGAGAAAGAGACGGGCAAGTGAGGCAGGATTTTTAAATTTTTTTTTTAAATTTGTGGATTTTTTTGACGTTTCCTTTTGTGACATCTGTTTTGTTAGTATTTAGTTTTTGTTTGGCATTTAAATACTAGAAAATCCAATTTTTTCAATTGGAAAACTATATTTTTTAGTGAAATATTAATTTTGTGATTGAAAATTTCTAATTAAATTCTCCGGCGTGTAAAAATTGTGATTTATTTTAATACTGCGTTTTCATTAGAGCAAATGAGGTAATTTCGTTCAAAATTTCCAAATTCAATTCAAAATCATCTCATTTTCCATACAAATTCAAATTTCCAAATGAGGTAATTTCAACCAAATTTGCACAAAATTCGGTAGGAAATTACGTAAAACTTTTATGAACACACCCAAATGGAATCCATTCAAAGTGGAACCCATTCAAAATGACAGAATTCAATGTAAAAAACAACAAAAACAAGCGATTGACAATCTGGACCGTCAAACAAAATTAAGAAATTTGAAATGTGAACACTTTTTTTGTAATTTGCCAAATTACCTCATTTCAGCTCTAATGAAAACGCAGTATAACAACTGCTGAACGTCAGAGTGAATCGGTTGTGTATGTCTGAAAACGAGCTGACTGACTTATGCCAAAAAAATATCGTAAATCTGAGTCCAATGTGAACACTGTCTAAGAATTCTCTTTTCAACTTTCTTTATTTTTTCTTTGTCAAATCTTCTACAATTTATGATAAATAAACAAAATAACTTATTTCGTAAATGATGATTATAATAATAATGATTTCTTAGTATCATTTTGCATGCATCCACAAGTAGTTTGAACAATTTTTATTTTTATTAATTTTTTCTACAGCGCATTTAGCAATCGCTCCTTTTCTTTTACTAAATTTTATTATTTTATCACATTCGCAACATATCAGTTAGAAAATCCTATGAACAAAAATTGATTTTCGGTTCGAGTTCGATGGAAGTCTCCGTGAGAAATACGGCTGTCAGACATGTTAGTGTAACCTTATTTTGAAGTTTGTATTTTAACTTGTTGTTCATCTTTGAAAGAAGCATTTAAAGCAGTTTCGATTTTGATCAAGTGAAGAGTTTTTGGGGCGACTTTCCATTACGACATCCCGATTTCGAAGTTGATTTTTTTTAGGGGTAGGTAGGCTAGGCATCTCAATAGAATATTTTTCAAATATAAATGTGAGGAAACCACCCTAAATGCAATTAAAAAATGTTTAAAATTTTCAAAATCGGGCATTTTTTTTACCGATTTGCACTTTTTATACGCAGAATTTGGAAACGCGGCGATAGCTCATTGGAATGATGAATGCCTAAAAACACTAAATATCACAACTTTAAAGTGAGGAAACATTTATACATAATTTATTTTTAATTAATTTTTAGAAGTTTTTGTTTTGAAAACAATACAAATTAAAAAAATGTCATATGGTCTGCTTAGTATTGCCAGGCATGTATTTTTCACTTGGGTTTTTATTTTGGGAATTTTTTTCGGGAAATTTAAAACTGTTTAACCTCATTTAAAATTTTGCGCGAAATTTAAAACTATTATTTAACCTCACTAAAATGTATTTCAAAATGAGTTTAAATTATAGTTTTAAATTTCGCGCGAAATTTTAATTTTAATTTTTGATCTCAATATTTCACAAATAAAATGAAAATAACATTGCAACTGTGACTTTTTTCCCGAATATTTTACCGTTAAAATTTTACTCTTTCATAGCTGATCATATAAGTAATTTCCCTAAAAATCGGGCTAAAATGTGAAAATTCCGAATAAAAATCCCAGAAATTGCAAAAATAAAAAATATCCCAAAACCATTGTGTACGTCTGGCAATACTAAGCATACACTGTCACGACAAGGGAAGTTCTTTCATCCCCATCTTGGTGTTTTTTATTTATTTCCATGCATTTTGTATGGAAAAAGTGTAACTTTGAAAATTAATTAAAAACACTTACAAATATTTCCTCACCCTAAAATTGTGATATTTGTCTATCTATCGAATGAGACCATCCGCGTATCCAAATTCGGGATGTCGTAAAGGAAAGTTGAGCCGAGTTTTTTTTAAATAAAAGAGTTAACTGCATTCAATACTTTGCACAAAAAAGTGATAAAAAGTGTAAAAGCGTGTGAAAAATTGTGTTTTTTCTGTCAAACTTAAACTGATTACAATCACTACAAAAAAATTAATTTTTAGAGAAAAACAAACCATCTTTAACATTAAATTACTTAATAAAATAACGTGAAATAGCACAACGGGCAACACTTGCATTGAAATGCCATTTTGTATCTTTAATGTACAGCTTAAACATATGGATTTCCATGTATTAAATTTTAACGTCTTGCTAGTGACTAACCTGTGGAGACTAAATTCGTTATTGGTATGTGATTTATATAAAAGAGATTATAGAAAAGAGATGAAAAGGAGATTTTCATTTAACTATTAACTAAAATTTGATTATTAATAAGGCCCATGGTGTTTCTCAACCTAGAAAGTTAATTATTTGAATTTATTTCAACTATGTTATACAGACTGTCCCACTGTGCAACCGATGAATGAACCCGAAAGCTGAAGGCGACACGGGCGAGAAAAATATAAAATCGCTTATTCGTGATCGGCCATCCATCCGTAATTCCATATCCATAGCGCTTGGTAAATGGTAATCCCACCAAGATTTCATTTTTTATTTCATTCCTTCTGCGTGCTGCCTTCGTAATGCCTCATTAAAGGCGTAAATACTTTTTTGCTGATAGATTTTACTTTATTTATATCGATATTTCAAAATTTTATGGTAACACATAAATGATTTTAATGTCTGTGAGATTATATACCAGAGTTGATGTTTTTTCGATGAAATCTCACGCACGAATTAAAGTCAAAGTAGTATATGAGTAGAGTATCATGCTGCTTTTCTAAAAAGGCTTTAAATTTACGAACCGTAATATTATGGCTAAATTTATTAGTAGGTGTGTAATAGTTAAGAATTCATATCATAAGTTAGTTGGTTAGTTTATTAAAATAAATTGTTTTATGCTTTCATTTTGTTGAAATTGAAACCATCGAAAATATTTCATATTTTGATATAAGAATCTTTATTAAAAAATGTATCAAGAGTGTGTCTTCTGTTTGTATGTCTCAGGTTCTTTTATCAGTTTTCCTCTGTTAATTAAAGTCCAAAATTTGGTACATATCAATGTTTGTCATCCTTACAAATTTCATCATTACAAAAAAGTAAATTTATTATCTGTAAATTTAGTCTGCTGTACAAAAAGCTGGAGATTGTAATCAAAATTAAGAGAAGTACAGACGCAAAAGAAGGTTTCGACATATCGTGTCCGTCGATCTGTGCGTCTATGCATCTGTAATTTGAGCTTGAGGCTTAACAGGTAAACTGATTTGCTTCCAATTCGGAAAAGAGCTTTAACGATTTTGATCTAAGAAAATTGCATTTCAGACTTTCCCTAAAAATTGTAGAAAATAAATAGCAATTTATGCAAAGTGTTAACAGTGACGCGTTGGGCATTAAAGCTGATTTCCAATGCCGCGTTGGGCGTCGCTTTAACAGATTTTTCTTTCAACGCGAAAGCTCACACATAGCAATTTAAGCAAATTGTTTACAATGACGCGTTGGGTATTATGTTACGATTTGGCAGCTATTAGCATGTACACAAACCAACGTAACATAAGCTACCTCAACGTTAAAGTTGAAAAAAATCAACTTCAGCGTGCGTTTTGACAGTTAAACTAATGTTCGAATTCCTTCCAACAAAAAAATCGATTTATTTAGAAGAAAAAATCTGTTTTTCTGGACAAATTCCTTTAATTGAAAGAAAAAAATTGATTTTGTTTAAAAAAAAAATGGAATAGTTTGTTGAAAGGAATTCGAAATTACAGTTATATAGGTTCATTTTGATTTCCAGGTTCTCTTCAAGTCGTCTGTCGCGCCATTGGAAATCAGCCTTTAATGTTACGATTTGGCACCTATTAGCATGTACACAATCAAACCTAACATAAGCTACCTTAACGTTAAAATCAACTTCAGAGCGCGTTTTGACAATTCAACTTATGTCGAATTCCTTTTAACAACAACAACGATTTATTTAGAAGAAAAAATCGATTTTTCTGGACAAATTCCTCCTATTGAAAGAAAAAAAAACGAATTGTTATGCTGAAAGGAATTTGACATTAGAGTTATGTAGTTTCATTTTGATTTTCAGAATGACACTTCAATTGTTTTTAATCATCTGATTTTCTTCAAGTCGTCTATTATGTCAATGCGTTCGTATGGATTGTAAACGTATACGTAAACGTCTCTAACGCGAAAGCGCCATTGGCAATCAGCCTTAATGGATTGACCGATTCTAGTGTGATTTTCCAATCCGGTACTTCTGAATAGCTAAAACAGTATATTTGGTCAAACAAGTATGCTCTCCTTCATTTGGCTTCATTCTCTTTTTGCGAGATAGCTACTCAAATTTTAGGCCAATATATTTCATTGGACATAACTGATCAACTTATTAACTATAATAATTGAAGTTTGTTTTTATTTTTGAATTTTTCATAATTCAATTCATTTTTTTTATTGATAATAAAAAACCAAAAGATTAATCGCTAAGACAAATCTGCTGAATTTATCTCTTAATCTTTAAATATTTCAATTTTTGTAATAAAAATATAAAATTCATATCATATTTGGCAATCAAAACTTCTAATTAAAATCTATTTTTCAAGCTAAAAACTTTTCTTTGTTATCAAAACAAAACCATCAACAGGCGACGAACAAAGTCTTTTTTGCCAAAAAAAAATTCGAAACAAAAAAAAAAAAAACACCCGCTCACTTTTACTTCAAGTCAAGTCAAGACTATATAAGCCTTATTAGATCTCAAAATATAACAAAAGACCCATCTCATCCATCTTTACATCTTTGTTAGAGGATCCTTCAGAACACATCATAGTGATGTAAATACAAGACTAACAATTTAAATTAATTGGGGAGCAAGGAGGTGTGTGTTTTCTCTCTTTAACCCTTTTTAGCTCGTCCTTCTGATATAATTATTCTCATTAACAGTACCTACAAAACGAAAACAAGAGACGAGGGAACTTATAGACACAAGAAAACTTGAAAAATGACCCCAAAAAAACCACAAAAAGTCTTCACTTTTTGGAAACCTACCATTTCCAAGGAGCCAACGTTTAAATAAATTGTGAAAGCCCAAACCATTCTATACAAGGCAAAGTATCATATTTTAATGAACAACATCCTTGAACTTAAAGAGGAGGCATTCATTTTGTTCAATGAGACCTTTCCCTTGGATTTCCTCTCGACTTGTTTGAAAAGTGATAGCTGATACTTTTGTTCACTGTTTTGACTTGTTTTATTTTTATTAAGTGTGTGTGTGTGCTGATGTGAATTTTCAGTTCCATCCCTTCTCGAAAAATGTGATTTGTATTTACCGTTTTCTATTTTGTGTGAAAAACAAAAACAAAGTCGCTTACACCGCGCCACCGTTTTCCATGTCACACACACCGAAAATAGCAAATATTGCCAAAATTCTAAGAATAACTGTTTCTACTCGACATATTGTCTGCGTTCCCTTATTATCTTATCTTCACCGAACGTCTGTCGCGCCACCAAGTGGGATTCCTTTCTAATATACCATCATCTTGATGTTGGAAATTCTTCAAGTGGCTGTGTTTTGTGGTTGCTTGCAAATGCGAGACTTTTCAACTTTTCCAAAGTTTTTGGCAGGCGTTTTTGTGTGCTCACTTGAGTATTTTCATCTTAAAGTATATACGGCATCCAAATATCCATCTACTGCCAGTCATATTTTCTTTTCTTTTGCAACAGACATAAATCAATACCCTGGATGCATTATGCAATCAAGGAATTTGTTTTAAATTAGATAAAGTTTCTACCAGCTTGAACACATGCAGAAACACATTTTATGGAATGCATATGTGTTGAAGTTTTTTTTTAAATTGCTTATTTTCAATACTGGATTTATTTTCCTCAAATTTGGGAGAAACGAACAATAAATTTTGAACGAGTGGTTTTCGATGGTGGATTGGAATGAAATGTGGAGTTAAAGTAAATATTTTTTCTCTGAAAAAAATTATTTCTAGATTAATTTTTTGACACATAATTTTACATGACAAAAAAATAAAATATCTTAAAACTTTAACTCACTAATGTAAACAGAAACACTACAAAATAATGGTTTAGGTAATTTCAATTTATAAATTTACCTAAAATTTACCTATGTATGTATGTCTCATTATTAAGACCTAGGTACCCATCTGCCCAGTAAATATTTTTTACTGTTGGGCGCCAGTTATAGCTTTCGTTGAAATCCATCATTGAAACACACATCAGTGAAACTGTGGAATTATTTTTGGCAAGTTGGTTATAGCAATCATTAAAACTTGGCTGTCATTGAAAACATCTCTCGTACAAGAAAAAATAATGTTGAGGTTAGAGTTGATCATTGAACGAAATAATGACAGATGAGAACAGAACGAAAATCGAACAAATGTCATTGGAACGATTGTGTTTCACAAAAATCAGCAGTTCTTACTTCTTAGGAAACCATTTCGATTATTGAAATAATAAGTTTTATTTAATATTTTTTTTTTTAAATATATTAAATATTTTTTTAACGAAAAAATTCAGTTTGATACCAAAATGCCATTAATTTTTTTTTCTATATGGAAAGACAAAATTTTCAGTGAAAGCTAAGTGGCGCCTAAGAATTAATAGTTGGCAGACTGATCCTATCTTGCCGTTAAAAAAAACGTAAATTTTACATTACCAGAAGTTTAAAATAATAAATTTATTTAAAATTAAATAAAGCTTATAAGTACAAAGAATACATTTAAACACTTTTCTCGCACTCGCTTCTCGCACTACTATGCGCGCAACCTAAGGGTCTTGTATGTAAATAAAAAAAACTAAAAGCTTTTTTTGTAAGTAGCTAAAGCTAACTAGTCATAGCTTTTACTAGTAGCTTAAACTATATAGTTCTATCTAAAGCTTTATTTCATGTAAATAAAAACACTTTTCGCTAAATAGCTTCAGCTAGAAAATTCTAGCTTTAGCTTTATTATTTTAGCTTTTGTTTGTTTATTCTAATGTTTTAAGCGGGGTACACATTATCGGTCACGTATGACAGTTTTACTAACGACTGATAGTGTGTACATTCTGTTTGATAGTTTGTCAGAAAATCTCCAGGCAAACTCATGCTCACAAAATTTTTTGATATTAACTGACAGTCAGCCGACTGTCATACGTGATTGATAATGTGCACCCCACTTTAACTTAACTAGCTTTAGCTTAAACCGTTTTACTTGAGTGCGCAATGCAACGTGTTTTTTTTTTTTTAATATGCTCTATAGGATAAATATTTTGTTTGCGTGCAAAAAAAGTTTTATCATATCGTTTATTTTCTGTCATTCATAGCAACTGTATATCCCCTGACTGCACATCGAGCTAGAACTTAAAGGGGTGGACCGATTTGGTTAAATTTTTTTGATTTTACTGTGCTATAGTTTATGTAGACTGGGTAGCTCCAATAAAATGGTTTGAGTATTTTTTAATGTTGGGAAAACGGATCTTATGATTTGGATTACTCTTTCTTTTTTTTTTAATATATAATTTTAATAAAACCACGTTAAAGCTTTGTGGCAAGTTTAAGCTATTGGAAAAAGAGTGTTAAATTTTTAATGAAAATTATCTAATTTTTGGGATTTTCACCTACATTTAATCAACAATCTCTCAATCTGTCTTACTCTCGGCCATATTCGCGCTAAAACTGAATAGAATAATCAAAATAAGAACTAGTGAAAGCTTTCTAGACAGGAATGAAAGATATTTTTATAGCTTTTACTATATTATTATAGCTTAAACTATTTTTATTCACACAAATTTAGGTTTAAGCTTGAAAAACAAGCTAAAACTAAATGAATTTAGCTTTGGCTATTTTAAAATAGCTATTACTAGAAAGGATTTTTAACTAGATAGCCAAAGATATTTTTTATTCACGCAAATCCAGCTTTTACTTAAAAATCCAAGTTTTAACTTTAGCTTTTTTTTATACACAAGACCCTTAGGGCCCTACCAATAATTAAATTTAGTTACGACTTAAATATTTCAGGAAAATGGACCATAATGGAATGGGCTCTAAAGAATAGACCGTGTAAGGAATTACCTAAATTTTTACGTGGACTATAAATAATGAACCATATATATCGAAATGACTCAAAAAACTTGAGAATATAATGTATGGTTTATTATTTAGGATCCATAACGTTATGGTTAATTTCACTGCAATATTTAAGTCATAACTAAATTTGATTATTGGTAAGGCCCTTAGTCTTGCAATAACAAATTGAAAAATACGACCCATTTAATGAGGGTCCCAGGTAGGGAAGCGGTTTTAAATTCATTTTTCCTTTCAAAATAATACGTGTTTTGAAAATTGACATACATATGTACTTATTTATAAGAATTAGATGCACATACAGTTAGCGATGGACTTTATGAACTGAACCAACAAGCCAGCTTGTTCCCTAGCTAGATGTAGAGACCACCAGTTTTAGACAGTTACTCGCTTGAGGTTGTGCCACCTATGAGTGGGGTCTGATACGCTCCACGTGTCCCATCCATAACAGCCCCTGAATTTGTATCTTTTTGACCAATAGGATGCTATTGTATAGCCCATAAAATTCGTTGTTAAATCACTAAAGCAATTTTTTGCATGTGTTCCTCAAAAGGAAATGAGTATAGGTTAGGCCATTATAAACCTTTATGGAACAGCAAGCGTTTTCTAAATTCATTTTACACAGGCAGTCTATAAAATTTTGAATTATTCTAAATTTCTTCATCTTACGTTAGTAATATTTATTAAAATGGTAACAATTTTTTACCAAAGAGCTGTTTTTCTAAAACAAAAGTTGGTATACTGGGGCGTATACGTACTTTTTTTCTAAAATTTTCTTGATGGAGCGAAATTGTATTAAATTATGGATACTTTTCACATAAAACATACTCTAGCTTGCACTTATTTTATATTACATTTCGAAAGTCTGGCTTGATGCTATTATCTAAGATTAAATTTCATTCAATACAGTCCACTTAAACATAAAAACAAACAAAAATCTTTTATTTGTGTTTTTCTTCTTCTTAATTATTATCTAAGATCAAATTCGAAAATTTCAATTTTAGGTATCTTGGGTTCAAGTATGCGAGTAATGTAGATTTATGAAAGCCATTATTTAAAGATTTACAAATAAAATTGTTTAACAAAGTGTGAGTAAATAAATTATACGCATTTAAAGCTTTGTTCATTTTCAATAAATCAAATTTAGCTGATATAAAGACCAGTTCTGCACAAAAAATTATCTTCTTATCCCGGGTACTAAAATAAAGATATCTATGTACTTAAGAAAAATAAAAAAATCTTATAGATAAGCAATATGAATACTTCACAATACTTTTATTTTTTATTTACTTTGGGTAAGTTTTATTTGTAGCGTGTCGACTGCTTATGCCGTCACAAGTTCTTGGAGTAAGTTTGCCAAGTCGTCAACGAAATTTCTCTATGTAGAGAATATAATAACCGATTTGTTATTGGCCAGGCGATAACTGAATCAAGAAATCAAATACCCCAAACATTTAAGATAGATTGTGTGGATGTCAGCAATACTCAGCAATTTAGCGTAGTGAGTTCATGTCACAATCGCATGTGACTGGTATTATTAAATAGTTTAGTTTTGAAAAAAACTTTAAAGGTTGGAGCACAAGAAACAAAAAAAAAAAAAAAAACAAAAAAAGTTTCAAATTTTAATTGAAAATCTGACAAAACCACTGTGATGCTACCACCATTTCATCCCCTCTTTTCTGTCGACAATATTAAGCCTAAAGGCTCGATTACATGAGTGCAGAGATTCAAATGCAAATGTTCTGGAAAAACAACGTTTTGCTATACGTAATGCCTTGCTGGTTGCTGCGACTGTGGTTAGGATGCGTGGTTGATGTTATGTGGCTTCGCTTTCTGTTTGGGGTTAGATTACGGTTTATGTACATATCATTGGAAATTGCCAAATATAATAGCAGTTCTATAAATAGACTGCATTAAGTAAGTGGGTTGGTTATCTTGTTCTAGAGGTGCCATACATTCATTAAAAACGAAACAATGTTTCGCTTTTGAATTAGCCTTTTTGTATATTTTCAATTCAATGAAAGAATGTAGTGAAGTGAGACTAATACATTGCCAGTGTACGCTACCCGAATGAAATATATTTGTCTATTTATTTATTTATTTATATATATTATATTTATACTAGCTGATCCGGCAGACGTTGTCCTGCCTATAAACGATTTGTGTATATTGGGAAACACAAAAAATTTATGAGATAACACCAATGCGCATGTTCTTGTTCATAGAAGATGCAGTTTTTTATTTTAAACATTTAGGGTTAAATAATAACAATAATAATGATAATTTAATGAGTATAAAATATTTCTATATTTCTTCTAATGACTTGTAATAAACAACTTTTTTGATTTTGCCGTTTTAGACATAATAAAAAAAAAAAAGCTCATGGTTCGCCAAGGCCAACGTGTGAACAGGTGACATAAAATTGGCCGTGTGAAAAACAGGGATACTCCAAATTGATTCCGCAAATTTCGAATGACTGGTCTTGCACCTAGTTTGTCGTCATTGCTAAAGCAAGCCGAATCGGAAATATAAGGCGTTTGGAATTCGAACGGCAAAACATTCGAGATCATGGGAATTCGTGGAATCAAAACGTCTTCGCCTTTATAATTTCCCTTTAGAATAGTTGCTTCGATGACGACGTTCATCTGCTTTTTTACCGCTAGTCTGGTGACATTGCAAAGTCGTGGTTGCTTCACCTCGCCTCCAATTTAAATGAAACAACATGGCACGGAATCGCATTTTGAATGGCCGCATTAAAATCGTTGACGTTTTTGTTTTTGGCATCTAAGACAGTTTTCACATTGGACTTACTCCTCGGATTTTTTTTGACGTCTATGTACTTCTTCTCGTTCCCACTTTGTGGTTAGAAAGAGATGGGCAAGTGAGGCAGGATTTTTTAAATTTTTTAAAAATTTGTGGATTTTTTTTTGACGTTTCCTTTTGTGACATTTGTTTTCTCAGTATTTAGTTTTTGTTTGGAGCTTAAGTACTACAGAATCAAAGTTTTTTTCAATTGGAAATCAATTTATTTAGTGAATCATCAATTTTGTGATTGAAAAAGTTCTAATTAATTCTCCGACGAGCAAAGATTTGTGTTTTTTTTTAATGACTGCTGAACGTCAGAGTGAATCTGTTGTGTTCACATTACTTTGTGTCTGAACACGAGCTGACTGACTTCTGTCAAAAAAAATCGTAAATTTGTGTCCAATGTGAACACCGTCTAATATAGCACGTTCGCTCAACCAAATGTGGTTTTGGTAGTACTGTGGAATGTCTGGAAAAAACTCTTTGGATGAGTTCTTCTTTTAACCTAGGGAAATTGAAAAAAATTTCAAGCAAGGTAATAAGTCCGGTAGAAACATCTGCATAGTTTTCCCATTTCCAATGTCCAACAATATTGTTTTGAAAACATCTCTTCAGTTTGATTATGTTGCAAGTGAACACGCATGTTTAAAGACAGTTGGAATGTCTTGACGTCATTGATTTCGCCAGCAGCTGTTGATCTCGGAATAACGGGAAGTATTTAGGCGAAAATTACCGGCCATTAATATAACTGTACCTACCATCGCAATGGCGCTGATTTCCACGTAGATCTTGCAGTGTTCTATATTAAAGGCTTCCAATGATTTTTAATAAATAATTAAATTTGTTCCAATGGACATTTTGCAAAGAAACATAGCAACCAAATAAACAAAATGTAAAAATGAACATTTTGCATAGAAGAACATATTTAGGAGTTAAATTATGAAAAATTTCTTAGCTGATGTTGGGAAAAAGCTTTGGCAACAAGTCTTAAGTACTTATGTAGGTATTGATGTACATATATGAATTTTTATATTCTGAACCGAATTACCACCAAAAAGTATAGAAATTAAAACAAAACAATAATTATTTTTGAACACCTCTTTCTTGAAAATCCCACCATTAAATCAAGCAAAAGGAATTAAGATGAAGCCACATCTACGTTTCTCTTATGTGTCTATTATTTATAACAATTTCAGCCTTAATTTTAATGTATCTAGGAGAGTTGAGCTTTTTCAGAAAAAAAACACACAAACTTGTTCGTATTGTTCAAGACTCCAAATTTCAGTTGAAATAAAAAGAGACAACATAACATAAAATAATATATAAAAATGCCAACCACACTGAATTTGTTCTTGTCAATAATTGTAGTGGTCTTACAACAAAGGTAAAATTGATTTCGCTGATTGATAAGGAACCAGACAGTTAAAAAAAATTATTTAAATATTAGTAACAATTTTACCCTACCATGTGAATAAAGTTTTTTTTTTTTACAAAATTCATTAAGGGAAGAAAATTACACATAAATTGTAAATTTTTTTTATTATTTTCACAAGAATTTTTCAAGCAATTTTTTGAAGACGTGTTACACGAATTAGGTATACTTTTCCTATCCATAGATCTCTACAGTAAAATTTAAACCGCAATTGGGAGATTTTATGTGGACGACGGCATACGTGTATCCAGGTCCACCATCAGATAACGAGGCATATCCTGTGGATGTAGAATTTCCACCAGTTTGATCGATGGCATAAACAGCGTGTATTATCTTATTATTTATATAGCCCTTTGAATAAAAAGTTTTAAATGAAGAATGAACACAAACTTATAAATGCACATTACCGGAGGAGGATATTTAACATCTTTGCTACAGCGCCGCCAAGGCCACCAAGATTTTTCAACAACAACAAATTCTCTATGAAGCAACTTGTCAACAAATCCTTTAAAACCATATTGATAGCTGACACCTTGTGATATGACAATGCACGAAGCTGCCACAACAGCGAACGTAAGAACTGCTAAATATTTCATGACTAACTGAAATCTAGGATTGAATCGTTTTTTGCTAAGATACTCAAATTAAGACGTTATTTGGGGGTGTTTGTCTTATGATCTAATCCAATGAGATGACTGTTTTGATAGCACTTTTTATCTTATCTCGATATTGCGAGAACACAGTAGCAGTTGGAATATATAAATACACTTGTTTTGTGGAAAGTTACTAAACGGATCATAATGAAGCTGGGAGCACATTTTGAATTAAATATGCGGCCTTGATATTATCGACGTAAAAACTAAATGACACAAAATCTTAAACCATATCTATTTATTTATTTATTTATTTATTATTATTTAAAAGAGATCATTCTCGGATAACGAACACTAGATAATACCCTATATATACAATCGTTAAAAAAATGCATTAAGTGCTTTTCAAACTTCAAATTTATATCCTTTGAAATAATTTTTTTTTTGGGTATAAGTGGCAATACAACCAGTCCATTATCAATTAAATTGTCTTGGATTCCAATTAACTGCATGAACAGAATAGAATGCTGGAACTGGAGCCGCAGACGGAACTGGAAGAGCTGTCAAAAAGTTTAGTTTAGTTTAGTTCATTTTATCAAAGTTTACAGTCGTACGTTATTGTTTTTACGTGCCCACAATGCAGCTTTGAAAGTATTTTGAAGAAAAACAAAATAATATTCTTATGTACGAGCACAGAATTCATATGTTTTGGTTTCAAATATTTTTTCTTATAATTAATAACTTTTTTCGCGATAAAAAAACCCCACAATATTTTTTTTCGACCCAAAAAGTTGTTTTTTTTTCTTCATAAAATTTGAAACGTCAAAAGTGTTGTACGTGAAAAGTTAAAAGTTGGTGAACTCTTCCGTCTGCAGCTGCAGCTCCGTATGCGGCTACGTTCCATTGTGTTCGCAACATTGAATTTGTGTGTATTTAATATTTTGACAACTGTTGCAGTTGCGGCTCCAGTTACGTCTACGTCGTCATTCTGTTCAGGTAGTAACTCATGATATAACCGAGATCTGAAGTGCTGTATACAGGGTAATCGGTACGAAAAAGCTAGAGCGAATAGGTTGGATTAAGACAGGAAAAAAAAAATCGTGTGGAGGGGGGTCTATTTCCCCCGTTTATGCGGGATAGGCAATTCGTAGGCGAGAGACGCAATTCTTCTAAAAAATTGACTTAAAACAGAAAAAAAAATTATTTAAAAACAACGGTAAAACTTACAATACCATTCTAATTTTTTTTGTAGAGCCAGAAATCTCTTCTTTAATTTTCATTTTAAATTAAGTTGTATTAGTGAATAGTTTTTGAAAAGTTAATTTTCAAACTCGAAATTAAAAAAAAAAAATATTAAAAAATAAAATTTCAAACTAAATTTTTTTCAAAATTTTATGTTATTAAGTTAATTTTTGTTTTCAAAATTCAATGCTCTTATTGATTTTCAATAAAACCGGATGCTAAAATGTATCACAATTTTTGAGAAATTAAAAAAAATGAAAATACTTTTTTCCAAGAAAAACACTTTTTTTTGGTTTTCCCGAGTTTGATCTGCTCAGGTCAATTATTAAATTAGCGGATCATCCCTTTTTTTATTTTTTATTGCATACCATCCGGTTTTTTACAAATAAAAATAAAAAAAAAAACTGGATTAACTAGATTTCACCTTCTTTTTAAAAAGTACTTTTCTTTTTTTTTTTTAATTTCTCAGAACCTAAGATACATTTTAGCATCCGGTTTTCTGTTTTATATTGAAAATAAATAAAAGCATTGAATTTTGGAAAGAAACAAAAATTATACTTAATAACATAAAATTTTGAAAAAAAATAGTTTGACATTTTTTTTTTTTTTCAAAATTTCGAGTTTGAAAATTAATTTTTCAAAAACTATTCACTAACACAACTTAACTTTAAATGAAAATTAAAGGAGATATTTCTAGCTTTCCAAAAATGTATAACATATAGCATTGTAAGTTTAACCGTTGTTTTAAATAATTGTCTTTCTGCTTTAAGTCAATTTTTTTAGAAAATTGCCCCTCTCGCCTAAACGGGGGGAAATAGTCGCCCCACAAACGATTAAATACTGTCTTAACTTAACCTATTCACTCTAGCTTTTTGATGCACCCTATACCTATCACCCTGTATAATATTTCTGTCTTTTTGGGTGGTTTTTTGTTCTAACTCTTCAAGCTTCAATTCTAAAACCGAGGACAACCGAGTATGCAACATTTCATAACATAAATAAAACAAAAAAAAAATAAATAATAAAATACCAACAACACTGAATTTGTACTGGTGAACTGTGTAGTGCTCTATAGTACTTACAACGACGACGTTAATACTTGTATTATTGGATAAATTTTTTTTATTTATTTCACTAAGGGAAAAAATTACACATTGAAAATATTGATGAATAATTTATAAAATTTCAATTTTTTTAAAAGCACTTTCATGTGGACAGGTTACACATATTAGTAATGTGGATGTCCATAGATCTCTACAGTAAAATTCAATGCGCAATTCCTTGGAGATTTTATATGGACAGCGACATACTTTGATCCAGGTCCACCCTTAGATAAGGAGCCATATCCTGTTGATGTAGTATTTCCACCAGTTTGATCAATGACATCAACAGCCGTTATCACCTTATTATTAATATAGCCCTTTAAATGCAAAAGATATAAGAGAAGACTGAGAACAAACTTTAATAAATGCACATTACCGGTGGAGGATATATAACATCTACGTTATTTCCAAAAAGATAACGACTTGGATAAACAGCATATACTTTATGCAGCAAAATATCATGTATTGTCCTTGTACCATATTTAGAACTCATACCTTGTGATATGACAATGCACAAAGCTGCGACAACAGCGAACGTAAGAACTGCTAAATGTTTCATGACTAACTGAAAGCTAGGACCGAAATGTTTTTTTTTTTTTTGGTTAAGATACGCGAATTAAGACGTATGTGGATGTTTATCTTATGATCCGATCAGAAAAGACGCGGTTATGAAGCATTTACTGTTTTGTTTGCATTTTCGTCTTATCTCGATAGTGCGAGAGCAAAAGAATTACGTCAATTATCAATACACTGGGGGAGCACATTTTAAATTGAATATGTGGCCTTGTTTTTAGAGGCCTAAGTTAATTCTTAATTTTTTACTCAAATTCAAGATAAGAATCATGTGAAAAAAATAAATTAATATTGATTCTTTCTTTTTATAAGACCCTAGCTAAAAAGCCTGGTATAAGTTCTGGAATCTTATTTGAGTTTCTGTATATATGGATTAAGCTTAGTAACATAGGAGCAAAGTTTTAAACAGCCTGATGTTAAGTTATAAGCATGATACTACGTAACAATTCTCTAACTTTAAAACTCTTTACTAAAATATTCTTAGTTTTAAACATTTTCTAACTAGTATCATACTAAACCTATTTTTCTTGGTGAACACGCCTAAAAGAGTGACAGTTCAACCCATTTTTGCAATTGTATAGCTGCCAAAGTGACACTTGCATTTAGTATGATATTAAAAAGATAAAATAGCCATTTAGCGATTTTAACTTTAGTAAAATGTTAAAAATATAATACGATGCTAACTCGTTTAAAATTTGGAAAAGCCCGTTTTTAACCTAGTATCATACTAAAAATGCTTTAACATCACACTAAGTCGTCTAAAATTTTGCGCCATAATGTTAGAGTAAGTCTTTTTTTGTCAAAGAAAAAACAAAACACAGAAAACCTTAAAGCTCGTCCATTTATTAGGTATCAGTATTGAAATATTCAATTCCTGTTATTGTTGATTAATAATTGTTATTAATTAATTAGTTCACCATTACTTTCCCCATACTTCAACAGAAAAGTTTAAACCTAGATGTCGAAATGATTTCAAGCTCAAAACTAAATTTGGGTTTTTGGGGCCCCCTCTAATTATCGATGCAAATCCTGATCCATAGACTTTATCTTTATTCAAATCAAAAGCACGCACAGCTGAAATTATTCTCGGATAATTAACTCTTAAACCCTAAAAAGAAAATCTTTGTAAAAAATTTATACGATTTAAAGGTGTTTTTAAACTTACCACAGGTGGATATGTTATATTCTTGGAAACCATTTTATTGTGAATCGGTGGCAATACAATCTGTTCATTATAAATTAACTTGTCATGAGGTCCAATTAGTCCACTAGTAAAATTAACAGCATAACAAGTAGTGGCAAAAAAAAAGGCAGCCACTATGGCGAATGTTAGAACTCCGAAGTGTTTCATATCGAACTAATTTTATGTTCGGATGGATTTTCATCTCGACTGACTTCGATTGATTGATTAATATTTTAATCAAACAAATTCAAAATTTAATAATAATTGTTAAAGTTGTATACCTACATAATGTTTCAATTTCAACAGTTTGTTTGGGTAAACTTTTTTAAGTGCCGTGGGTTTATTGACTTATAGCACATTTTAGAACCAATAGATATTTAAGCTTCATAAAACCTGCATAGTTTTGGAAATTGATTACAAAAAAAAAAGAAGTTTCTAAGTTGTTGCTTTTACCATCAAACAGCTGGTAACTAAAATTTTGTTCACTGTATTTTTCAATAAGGCTATTTTAGAAAATAATGAAAAATCTATTGAACACATTGATTTAAATAAATCGTTTTTCCGAAATCTTAGCTAAATGTAGTTTTCAGTAAGCCTTCTATAGTTTCAATAAAATCTGAAAAGTGCTCCATCTCACCCCTAAATTTTATTGTCTGCTCTATATTTTTCGATTGTCATAAATTTTGATCACCTTAACACGCTTCACAAATATGTTTGTTTATGTTTGTGAATATTTTCAAGAGTTCGCAAAATAAAGTCAGTTGTGTAAATATTTACAAAAACTTGAAGTATTTGTTACCAACTTAAGCGTTTACCTACTCGAGTTCAATTTGACATTATTTTTTAAACAAAACTTGAATACTTAAAAAAATAATAAGGAATCAAAAATAAACCTATCCATGTATGGATTCGTAAATACATATTTGTTTTATTGTTGTTGTTATTTAGAAATATGTTTGCGAATGTCTGTAGTAAAATACTATAGGTTAGCTTACTTAGGGCCATTTGCTGAAACGAAACTTAAATTATTTATGTTCAAATTAGACGCTTATGTTCTACTTTTTCATCAGCGTGAACTGTCACATAAGCTCTTATGTTGAGCTTAAATATTTAAGTTTCGTTTCAGCAAATGGCCCTTAAATAAATACTCAATACAGTAGGACCTCGGTAATTCGAACTATTAGAGACCAAACCAATTCGAACCACGGAGGTGTTCGAATTACTGGACACGTTTTTCGTAGACAATATTTCGGCTGAGAAAGTAGTGTAAAGTGGTTTAAAGTACAGTAAAATAATAATAATAAAAATAAGTCGAAACAAGAAAAAATAATATTTACCTATTACTTAAAAAAAAAGTCTTAAATATTGAAAATTCTTGTTCCATAAGATAGTGCAGTAATTGATTCACATCTCCTTTGCCGCTAGTGATAGTTTTTTGGAGATGTGGAATTTTTTCTGCGCTATCAGTGGCAGTTGAAACATTTTCATTGCCTAGGTTTTCATTCGCTGTATCCTCCACCCAGTCCCGAACTTCTTCACTGCAAGTAAATTCATTTCCTGGCATGATTTGGACTAGAAGACGTGTCAATACAAATTCATTAGCGTCCTGTTCACGAAGCTGTTGGCCTACCAATTCGAATTACAGAGTACCAATTTTGGCAAGTGCTCGAATTACAAGATACTTAATGCAAAAAAATAGCTGTTCGAATTGGTGGAGCGTTCGAATTACCAAGCGTTCGAACTACCGAGTTCCTAGTGTTCTTTGTTACTTCCCATGATTTAATATAGTTCGAGCTAAATACATGTTGTCTCAGTAAGAATGGTCTACTAAACTGAATATTGTAACCTCTCAGAATTAAATAGCTGTTGTTGTTGTTAGCAAATCATAATGCCTTTCGAATAACGCCTATTTTTTTTTAATTTGTACAAACCCCTCCCTTGATACTTTGAACATGTTTTTTGCTCTAAAAATAAATAAATTTGATGTCACAACAGCTCATAAATAACTAGGGCCTAGTGACTTACAACTCTCAACCATTCCTGTGTGCGTGTCTGCAGGAATGGAGGGGACCTACAGTTTATTGCTTAATCCGAACGGCTAACGAGCGGCACTTTTCTGTGACAGGAAATACTCTTGGAGGATTTGCCAATTCCTCACAGAAGGCAGTAGCCATTTTTTCTTTTAAATAAATAAGTGGCGAGGCTGGGGATCGAACCTTAGACCTCCGGCATGACAGTCCATCGCACTAACTATCACGCCACGGCTACTAGTTTTTTGCCGCCGTCCATAATTAAGATTTTTTATTTTTTTCTAATTTTACACTAAAACATTGGCCAACAAGAAGACCTTCTTTTGTGCTTTTGATTTTATACGCCCTTTATCATAAAATTACTTAATATAGAATCGTAGTCTGATCAAAGTTATTTCTTTACTTCAATCTTTGAAAGAGCATTCTGAAAAAAAAGAATCGTATGACTCAATATTGGCAGAGACGCATGGATGAATGTATACGAGTACAGATTTCGATTACCTGGCATTTTAAGAAAAAATTTTCGGTCATATTCCGTAGACAAACCGTATAACACACAGACTTTCTGACATCCGTGCAACAAAAATTTTCGTTTATTTATTTAACACAAAAACCGTAACCTTTTCACCATTCGGTAGTTTTATGTAGATAAAAGAAAGAACAATAAACGTGAGGTTTGGAAGCTTAATGTACCTACTTTTTTCTTCTCATATTAACATGTTAATTTTCGACCAACACTGCTTTTAATTAACAAATAATCATTGTATCATAAAAAAAAGACTACTATGTATGAAATTTTGTACGAAATATGCTAGGTATTGTTTATTAAGCTCAAAAACTGAGAACGAAAAGATCGAATTATAAATTACCACTTAAAAAAAAAAAAAAAAAAACTTTTTAACGACCCCAGATTTCTACAAGGCAGTTTATGTTTTCATTTCGCTTCGATTTGAACTGTAAAGTTACACCTTTTGACCCAATTCCTCCATGCAGTAATGTAACAACAGCATTGTACTTATCCTTACGATCAGTAACACGAATGGCAGAAATTGTCATTGCATCATTTTTCTAAAATTAAAAAAAAAAAAAAAAAACGTTCAAAGACACAAAACTGTAACAATTATTTTAAAAATCTTACATTTTGCTGAAAAACATATTTCTTTGAACAGGTGAAACCAATGACACTAGATTTCTTAACTTTTTCCTTTGAAATTAGATAATCTCTTGGACCTGCTTCGCCCCATTGCTGATTGGCAGTTTGAGCACATACCACAAAAAAAGCGAGTATCCCAAGTATAATTACGAATTTCATCTGAAATAACAGTTGCTTCTGTTATATGTTCATTAGAATATGAGACTTACGTTTAAGCTTATTAAATTGTCACTGAAAACTGGGACAGGAAGATTCAGGTCATATCAATTTATTATAGCTATCAATATCAGTACTTCGGTGGTCAATAGGTTTTTATCTGATTTGTTTTTGTATTTAGTTATTTCAAAGTATCTAATCTTATTGCAATTCGATACAAACAAAAATACCCACTCCATATATCTCATGATTTCTGAGAAGTGGTTTTGATTTTCAAGAATGATTACGCATACATAACATGCCATTAGAGTCTTCAAGTCTTAGTGAATATGACTGTTTCCTAAAAATATACTAAATATTCTGTTGGAAACGCTTAAATGTTATTGATATTTGGACAATACACAATGGAAATTATTATTTTAGCAAAATCTTCTTCATTGAAGGGTGCTAATTTCCATATTCTAAAATTGTTGCAATGGCCCAATAGATTAAGTTCATAACTTCGAGCCCCAATTTAGGTAAAAACTCTTTTCTATAAATTAATTCCACCAATTTCAAGATCATAAATACCTCATTTAAATTAACTGCGCTAACAAAAATTCTTCTATTCCTTACCGTGCAATTGACCTCATAATAATCATATAATTAAACTGCTTTTCGTTTTTTATTCACTAAACTTGTCACATTGATTTGAGAATTGTTCCAAATGAAAATGAAACAATTAACGTCCATAAATCTTAACCAGAGATTTAATGCATTTACCACTTTGAGCTTTAAATTTTAACGTACATCCTTTGCTTCCAACACCTCCATTCTCCATTACAGCGGTGGCTTTACAATCATTTTTTCGATCCGAGACAATAATACAAGTAATAGTTAGTGCGTCAATTTTCTAATTAAAAGAAATTTTAATTTTAATGTTGGAATTGTTGTTATTTTTTTTTTTAATTTACCTTTTGTTTAAAAACATATTGTTTTGAGTTTGAAAAGCTAAACAGTAATCCTCTTTTTGTTATTTTGTCCTTTGCAATAAGATAATCCTTGGGACCACAAATACCCCATTGGTATTCGGCAGCATAAGTTGATATCACGAATACCAAAAGAACTGACAACAGAAATAAGTACTTCATCTTATAAGTAAATAAAATGTTTTAATTTTTGCAGAGCTTATTATTGGTCTGACCTTTCTTCTATATACTGATGTCTTCTTATGAAGAAGCTATGACGACTAATCCATCAATCAAAATTTGCGCTGTCTTATTAAACAATTAATTATCAGTGATTGAAACTTAGACTCCGCCTTTGTCCCAAGTAAGATTTTGAATTATCGGAATGATTTTTGTTACCTAAGATTGCTTGAACATAATCTTATCGAAAAATTGCAATTTTCTTAACTTTATTTTAAGAAATTATGTATGTGTTACCGTAAAACCCCGAAATTCGGAATTTCGAGTTGCGTGAGAACAAGAAAAATTATTTTAAATTTTTAATATACCTGCTAGTTGGCAATAGTTCTGACTATTTCTTTATTCAATAAACTTAATTAAATGAATAAATAAATAAATAAATACATTTGTAACAACTCTCAAAAATTCCTGTGCAGGAATGGAGGAGTGGACCTTCAGTTACTGCCGAATCCAAACGGCTAAGGTGAGCGGCACTTTTTAATGACAGGAGGTACTATTTTTTAGGTGGCATGGCAGCCGCTGGTATTCGATCCCACGACCTTCGGCATGAAGGTCGACTTCTACTATAATAATCCAAGTGATCTGGCTAATACTGAAATAAGTACCTTACAGCTTCATTAAGAGCTCCAAATGGTTCAACGAGTAGGGGAAGTTTCTCCTAGATCTACGTGGTATCACAACGGGCCAATAGTTGGCCTATGTGAATCGCTTGCCGACAGCCACATCTACCTAAGTTAACCAAACCTAACCTTCCAAACATTTAAACATAATTACTTCCCACATTTTTGAAATGATATTCCCATATTTTTGAAATGTAGAAAATAGAGTTACCTCTAGGATATTAAAGCATCCCTGGGGATTTTTGTTTCTGAGAGGACTCGGGGATATATTTTATTAAAAATGATACATTTTTGTCACGATCATTGAACTTCAAAAAACCTTAAATTTATTTAAAAACAAAGAACGGAGATGAAATAAGTACATTTTTTTACGTTTAATTTATTTTGCCCAATTAAAACTTGCTATGTAAGCTATATGTAGGCACTTCGACAGCAAAATTATAAAAAGCCTTCGGATTATTAACCCAAACTTAATCTCTATAAACAAAACTCGACTCAGGACATTCTTTTCTCGTAGCTGGAGAAACGAAATTTTTAGACCTTCAATCAATAAAAAATATAATATGGAAACGGTGAATGCCGTTATGTTTGCCAAAGAACTTTGTTCTGAATAATACACTTGTCAAATAAAATAAGGGAACAAAAAGAAATAACCTTTTTTAGTGTTCTTTGAAGAGTTGTATCTCTGGGAAAGGTGGTCGTATCGAGATGAAACAAAAAGCATTCTGAAGCTCTATATATTTTTTGTGATGAGAAATTTTAGCAAATGATTTTTTTAAGGTACCGCTATTGCGCAATCATAAGATGCAGCACGACCCAAAAATTTTAATTTATTTTCTTTTCTTTGAACATTTTTAATTTTAAACAAATTTTTTTTTTGAGCCAATTTAATTTAACTTGTTTATTCCGCTTTAAGGTCGTCTTTTTCGGCATTCTAGAATTTTTTTTCAGAAGAAAATATAGCTTTGAATGAAAAAAAAAGACTTTTCACTTTAACTACCAATATCTTCGATAGGAATGACGACACGGAAAATTTAAAGGTAGTTTTAAAAATTGGAATTAATATTCTACAACTTTATAAAGATTATTTTTTTTTGGCTCCTCCCCGTTACATTCAGAAAAAGTCAAAAAAAAGACTTTGTTAAGACTTTTTGTAAATCTTTCACTGCTTTACAAATATTGACTGCAGGACTCAATTTGATAAGACATTTAAAAAAATATAAACCACCAACATTTCTGTAAAATTTCAAATTAATCCATTGAACCTTTTTTAAAATCGTAAAAGCTTTGAACCCTGTTTAAAAGTTTATAGGTTATTGAGTACATGGAGTAATATAATGCAGGTATTATAATATTTTAACTTTATTCTTGATTTTCTGTTAAGTTTCTGTTTTATAAAATAATAAGAAATCTTCAATTTTACTATTCGCATTTTTAATTCATTTCCAAAAGGACTCATTTTTTCATGTAAAGGGATACATTATTTGGTCTGCGGTTACACTGCCGACGACGCCATCACTTCGTTTCACCTCACAAAATGCACCACACCGCATCAATATTTAACAATACACAATGGACGTTTACAAAAGAAGTTTAAATTTAAAACTTAAGGAAAAAGTACAAATTTTGGTTCCAAGTACAAACCAATAATAAATTATAACTCTTTTTTCAAAACTTAATTTTTTATTCCAATAGCCTTTATTCAACGCCTTCAAGAAAACAATTTCATTAAATTAAAAAAGATTTTGTCTCTATACAGTTGTTGTTGGCAAACGAAAAAGTCTTTCTTAGCTTTATTCCAATCAGATCTTACATTTTTCTTTGTAAATAATTTAAATTATATGAAAGAAGAAGAATTTATATGATCGATTATCGTCCCCAGATTTCTACTCGTGATTTTATTGCTTTGCCGCGTTTGGATTTTATTTTAATTGTACAACCTTTAGATCCAGGCCCTCCAGCCCATAATTCAGCTGTTGAATCATATTTTTTAAAGCGATCGGTAACTCTTATCGCAGTAATTGTTGATGAATCAGTTTTCTTAAAAAAAAAAAAAATCATATTTATATGTATATGAAATTTTAATAGAATTATCATCACCTTTTGTCCAAAGACATATTTCTTCGTTCTGACTAAACCAAAAGTAGCTTTATTGTTGACCTTGTCTTTAGCTAAAAGCTTATCCTTTGGGCCTTTTTCACCCCAGTTGTATTCGGCAGCATAAGCACATGCCACGATTGTCAGAATTACTGACAATATAAGCAAGTATCTCATAATCAAAATACTTTAATTGATTTAGTATTGGCTTGAAACAATTTCTGATCCCGTCGAGTCTATGAGATAGGATGTTTAATATTAAGTGCTAAAACAGACTATTGAAACTGACAGAAGTTTTGCTATTTTATTTGAAATTTTCAGATTTCAATAAATAAAACTCCGCCTCTATTAGATTTCGAACTATCAGCAATCCACATGATTTGATTAGAAAGACAATTATCTTATCAAATTTTCAAATTTACCAAACTTTCAACAAATTTACCAACTTAATTATATCAAAAAAAAATAAAAATATTTCACTGATATTGAATAGGTAATATAATTGTTGAAAAAATAGTTTTTATAAACAAATTTATTCATATACATATACATATACTGAATTTTGAATAATTGTTTAAGGCCGTTTCATAAACTTTGAACAATACTTTGAAAGCCGTTTTATCTTCCGTTTGCAGGTATGCACTCAAATACATTTCAACTCGTTTTAATTATTTCTCTTGCTGGATTTATACGAAAATGACAGTATTTCTTTCAAAGAAAAAACTGGCAAAAGAATGGACATTCATTTTTTGACAAAAATACTGCCACTTTGTCTTTCGTGTAAATCCAGCATGATGCATTTTAAGTATTTTTTGAAGAATTCCATTTAAAAACACTTAAATGTTTTAATGAAGGTAAAGGCTAATGGGATTAAGTGAAAGGCTGACAGGAAGATTGTGGCCGTGCGAAAGTGCGATATTGTTCGGCTTTAACGCAATTCGCCTTCATTAGAACAAGCTATATGAGATGTGTACTTAAATTGAATTTCCTAATGGTGGATTTGCATGTGTCTGCATCAAGAAAAGTAGAAAGAAAGATGAACATGTTCGTCTTCGCTATAATCTTCATGTGCGTTCCTAACCTGCATTCCATGAAGATCTCTGCATTTTGGTCTTCTCTCTCTATTCAACATATGGGAATTTTATATCTTATATCCCTTTTTTTTTTTGTAGAAATGCCTTAACAAAAATTAGAAATGTACTTAAAAAGAATTTCAGTAAACTTTTCAGTACTAATGTATTAGTCCATATTAGGTTTAAATACTTTTGTGAAAATATATTTTATTACTGTACTGGTAATAAAATATTAAAAATCACGTCATAAAATATTTAATTGCACTACAGATGTGTTTAAAATGATATTATCCGTTTTTATTATCAGAAGTGTGATACATAGATCTTCAAAAATTATGCACTACAACAACAGCAACACGAGGTTCTGCTCTCTATCGGGATCACGTTGCATGATACACAAATATAGGATTCACTCTACTCTGTTTTGAGTAACACATACAGTACCAGCGTTGCCGAAGTGTCACCATCGTGCTTTTTTGACACAATAATTTCCTCGTAAAACGGTGGCACGAAAAAGTTCAATATGGCACGGTTTATTTTAATTCAATTATTTAACTTAAAATGAAGCAAATTTCAACAAAATTTAATGAAAATTGGTCCAAATTCCGTAAAAAGTAGGCAGAAACACATAATTTTTGACAATGCACGAATAGAGCAAATGATTTCCATTGATTTTTGTTATTGTATTACAGCCCGTAATAAAATTGATTACAGGTTTTTCAAGAAACTAAATTGGCACGTTTTTTCAGAAAATATGGCATGTTTATTTTTTTTCGGACGGCAACGCTGTACAGTACCATAATAATAATAAATCTGTCTAAGATTTTTCCTTTTGAAAAAAATCAGCTCAGGTCTCCGATCCTTATCGTGCCGCACCCAGTATTTTAGCGACTTAAAGAAGGTATTAGGATTCTATAGAGCGTGAACATCGTCTTTAGCGTTGCCGCCCGAAATAAGATTTACGTGCCATATTTTCTGAGAAAAAAAAATGTGCCAATTTTCGTGCCATATGAAAAAACCACAAGTTCTTCTATTTTCTCGAAAAAAAAGTGTAATCAATTTATTACGTTGTGTACGTGTAACACAACAGAAAAAATGAAAAAAATCAAAGGGAATCATTTGCTCTATTCGTGCCTCGTTAAAAATATGTATTTCTGCCCTCTTTTTTCGGACAAATTCTCATTGAATTTTGTTGAAATTTGCTTCATTTTAAGTAAGTTAAATAAAGGAAATAAAAACCGTGCCATATTGAACTCTTTCGTGCCACCGACCGTGCCACGAGGAAATTATCGTGTTAAAAAAGCACGATCGTGCCGCTTAGGCAACGCTGATCGTCTTACACACGAGAAGTTTTAAGCCCATTTGTTTCGGTAAACTGAAATAGGAACGGTATGTTAGGGTAATTTTTCGTCAGATTTCCACTAAGGTGCCTTTGGTGACATTAACTCCAAGGTAAATAAATGTCTTCTTATCGCTCTATGCCATAAATCGGTCCCGAATGGTCATTATTTCTGGCGGCGGCAGTGGCCATTTAACCGATAACATTTTGTCGATGTGATGGAATACAAATTTAGACATCTAATCAATAATAAACATAATCCAAAAGCAGAATCAAGGGTTTTCATTCATAAAATAGGTTGATGTCTTTTGTATGTTCACCTTGTACTTTTGCGCCATCACTCACAAAAAAATATAAACAATGCCTTTGTAATATTTATAATGTATGTAGGTAGAAGTACATATTTATTTATTCATACGGTCATTTTTAAAATTTAAAGGTAATATTTTTTAAATCTCCACACAATTTTAACAGAACTGTTCATCGGCCCCAGATCTCTACTCGCGACCTGATGCTTTTACCACGTTTTGATTTAAATTTTAAGGTACAACCTTTTGATCCGATTCCTCCACTTATGAGTTCAGCTGTTGAATCATATTTACTTTTCAAATCTCTCACTTTTATAGCAGTTATTGTCAAAGCATCGATTTTCTAAATAAATCACAGTTAATGTATTATACACAAAATAGACACAAATATCTAACCACTAACCTTTTGTTTAAATACGTACTTCTTTGTAACTCGGAAACCCCAAATAAACAGTTTTTTGACTTTATCCTTTGCAATTAGATAATCCTTTGGACCGGGCTCCCCCCATTGATATTCACCTGCATGTATACAAGCAACGAGTGTCACAAGAACAGCCAATAACAATACGAACTTCATCTGTAAGCAAATATGTTTTTTTGTAATTGTTATTAATAAACCGTGTGTTGAAAATTGGTTTTGCTCTAAACTCACATCAGCTTTTGATAAAATTCTTAGAGAGACTGGAGCAAAAAACTCATGAATGTGATCATTTATTGAACAGCTGAAAGAAACTTTTTCCCATAATTGTTTATCTTAATCTAAACTTTAACTAATTTTTTGAAACTTTGACTGGTCTTTATTATTTTAAAACTGGACAGAATTTATCTTATCGTACAGATTACATTTTTTTTTGTAAATAAATGGAAAACAACATTGATTTTGATTGTTAATTGCTGATAAATTGAATTGATTTAAAAATCAATCAGAATGTTACTGAATTATGTCTTTTTGCGGAGGTACTTTCCGAGACTGGGCAATGCTACGAATTATTTTTAATTTATAAGAACTAAAGGATTTTGGACTAAAACTAAAAGTTCCAAAATTTCTTACACCACACTTATTGTAGATTGTATTTATACATATATACAGGGTGTCCAGTAAATCATGGATAACCTGGCAACCATCAGACATAGCAGGCCTTAAGACCTTTCAGAAAATAGCATACAAAAAAATATTTACCATGTTGTCTCCATGGTATAACAGTTTTTCTAAACAAAAAATTAAAAGATTACGTCTCTCCTCGAATACCTTAACACTAGGACCACTAATGAATGATTTTTGTTGTTTTTTTATTTTTATAATTTTCTTGAATAACTATTCTAATAAACAGATACCAAAATTTAACACTCATTGTTGCATTTTTTTTATTATATTTTTTTTAAAATTAGGTTTTCAATACAAACATTACAAAATATTTATTTTTACAAAAGTTTGGCCATCTGGAAAAAAATAAAAATGTATGAGAACATCTGTGGCCAATTACATTAAAAAGTTGCTTGTTTAATGTACTTTTTAAAATGGTACAACAAATGGTTAAGCCTATAACAATAACTAATAAAATTTGCTTTTTTTTTTTTATTCATAAAAACAATAAAATTTGCTGTTAATCAACTAAAGGAGCTTTTCCCAATTTTCTGAAATGTAAATTAAGTTACAGTGAATATAGTTTATTATAAGACTAAAAATATAGTATTTGCAAATACTTATTCAAGAAAACTATAAAAATAAAAAACAAACAAAAATCTTTCATTGGTGGTCCTAATGTTAAGTTATTCGAAGAGGGACGTATTTTTGTTATACCATGGAGACCACATGGTAAATATTTTTTTGTATGCTATTTTCTGAAAGGTCTTAGGGCCTGCTATGTCTGGTTGCAAGGTTATCCATTATTTACTAGACACGCTCTATATAGACAGAGGAAGGAACCCTCGACACAAAAGTTCAATGCAAAAGCTTCCATGCAATCATCAATTGAACTTTTTTTTTTGTTACTTGCCCTTTTTTTGAAAAAATAAATAAAAATCTTTGATTTGAATTCACAATGAAATTACCTGTACTAAACAGAACAGGAGTTTTCATAATCGTAAACTTTCAGTAGATTCCTGGAGGTTTAGATTTGACGTTAAAACTCATTGAATTTTATTGATTCTTATGAGATTTGAACGAAAGCTGTTGCATCTGCATAATCATTTAATTTTGTACTTATTTAAAAAAAAAAAAAAAGAAAAGTTACTAATAAAGTATTATACCTACTTTTAAAGGTTTCTAATTTTACTCTGTAAAATGTGCCACGGCCAGAGACTAACTTTAAATGATTCGGCGCCCTTAATAAATTAATGAATCAAGCGGTGGTTTTCGAAGTAAAGCCTAGTATGCTGCTGATGTGAAACGAAAAATGGCATACAAAAATGACACAACGAAATCACAAACGAAAAATTTTGTTCTGCGGTGCGCTGTTCGATGAGCGAAATCGATGATTGTAGCAGATTATTTGGAGAGATCTTCCCTTTTTTTTGTACAGAATTAATTGCCTGTACCGTTAATTGTGTGCGGAAAAGTGACATTTGGTCTCTATTCGTGTTTGTATTTGTTTTTTTTTTTTTCATCACAACATGGCTTTCTGTGATTTTTATGTAAAAAAGCTATAAATTTGCTTAACTCTCGCAAAGAGGAGACAGCGTGGTTTCAATGTAAAGTGCATATTAATTTCAAGAAAGCCTAAAAAAATTCACTTTTAAGATTCAAAAGTTAAGTAAGGAGAAAATACTGATAAAAGAAATTTGGGTGTTCCAGCAGCCGTGGATTAAGCTTGGATCCACTTTAATAAAAACAAACTCTGAAATTTTCAACTCAATCAGATTAACGATGCACAAACGCGTGTAAGACAAACAAGCAAACATTAATTTTTATAAAAAGAAAATGATTGATCTTTCACAATTTATTCATATCCCCAAATCTTAACATGACATCTAAAATGTTTGCCACGTTTCCCAACAAATTTCAAGGTTGCTGTTGTTTTTCCTGGTCCGCCTTTGGTAAGTGTAACTGTTGCCTTGCACTTTCCTTTCGGATCTGAAATTCTTATACCGGATATAGTCAATCTGTCATCTTTCTAAAACCAGAACAAAACACTAGAATTAACAACAATACCTAAACAAAACAAATATTTTGATATTTACCTTTTGCTTAAAGACATATTCCTTTTTTGGTATGTTCCATAACCATGATACTTTAGAAACCGTATCGTCAGCAATGAGATAATCGTCATCAGGATTCACCTCACCCCATTGGTAGTCTGTACTAGTTGCATATGCCACAAATGTTAAAATGATGGCAAGGATGATAAGTTTCATCTGAAATGCAAGTTTTATACAGTTCTGTTTTTTTTTTCTTTTTTTTTAATTTCAGTTGGATTTTATGACTCATGAATTAGTTATTCTCGTGCAAGATATAATATTTGCAAGTAAACTCTTTTCGAGAATTTCCTATTTCATCCTAATTTTGTACGAGGATAAGAATTTCTATATATTTATATATACATATTTAAAAACCTGGTCAAGGAGTTCCACCGCATAGTTTTTACAATTCGAGTCTATGAATTTAAGGGTTTATTGTGTTTTGTTTATATGCAAAAATTTAGTTTGCGAATTATGTAAGTCTATGGTATTGCTAAATCTTTAATCCTGTAATATACAGTTCTAGAACATTTGCAAATATATTTTTAAAATAAAGGAAAATAAGCCTTAAATAACTTACACTCCAAGATTTATGTAGGCTGATGGTACAAGCTGACTTTCGACAACTAAGAGTGAAATTCAATTCATAACGTTATTTAAATGATTTAATATTTTTTAGATACCTCACATTCAGTCTAAATAATAATGCTGATTCACAATATCTTATCGAAAAAGATTAAAACTTAGCGCAGGGAGAATTTCAAAGTTAGTGCATTTGATAAAACAAATCAAATCATATAGCTAAGCTTTAAAATCTAATCTCCATAACCAAATTTTATAGAAAACAAATACTAATCTAGAAATAATGAAAATATTTCTAGCTTTGTTGATAATAATTTCAAGTATGTTAAGTGGTCGCAAAGTATTTTGCTTGTTTGTCACTTGAAATAAAATGATTAAATCACCGTGTTTAACAGGAGGTTTGCAATTATAGGGTTTAGTTTAAGCGTCATAAAAACTAAATCAGCGAAAGTTGGTATTTTTTCTAATGAACCTATTCTACATCTAATAGGTATTTTTTTTTTTTTTAGGGTGGCGGATAAAAAGTCTAAACTACTTATTTTGTGTTTGCTATTTAATTTCAAGATAGAATGCTGGAGTACCTGATTCGGAGTTTCGAAAATTAGTAGCACTAAAATCAGCACTAAATTCCTGCATCACTAGTTTTTTGAATTTTTGTGTTTGGTGGTGTGGTGATCCTAGCTTGACGTCAAGCTGTGTCCGCCACAAGTTTAAGGGTAGAACTTTTTAATTGGGAGTTTTGGCAATTATTAGCACTTAAATCAGCACTAAATTCCTTCATCACTAGTTTTTTGATTTTTTGTGTTTTGAGATGACGTGGCGGTCCTAGCTTGACGTCAAGCTGGGTCCGCCAAAGGTTTAAGGGGGAGGGGATTTTAGTTATTTAGCACTGAATTACTGCATCATTAGAATTTCAAATTTCGATTGTGGCGGACCCAGCTTGACGGACCTGATTAAAGTAGTTATCAGTTTCTTGGAAATGCATTTTGGGTAAGACTTTTTGTCAATGTGGTTGCGTCAAAAATGTTTGTTTACTTAAGCCTTAACTGCACTTAATGTCTAAATGTCTTAAAGCCTTAGCCAAAATTTGTTTTTACAGAATGTTTATAATGTATATTATTTACTAACAAAAAAAAAATAATACAAAATGCATGGGTGGTATGTTTTAAATTGCAGTATTTGCTTAAAGTAAAAAGTTTAAGTAAATACTAAAATTAAAGTAGAAACTCTAATTTCAAGTATTTACTCGGTTCCATATGCATAGAAAAAGTTTTTACTTGATTGCAAATGCTTTAAGTAAATACTAAATTCATTCAAGTAAATGCTTAAAATTCATCGAAAAACATCTAAATACTTTTTATTTAATTTTTTTTTTTACAACTATTTCGTTTTTATTGTAAGAATCCATAGGCGTTCTTTACACAGTACCTATGCTGTTTGACGACTGAAGTGAATAATTGCACCAGATTATTTGGAGAGTTATATCAGAATTTTTTTCGAACAGAATTAATTGCCGAGACCATTAATTATTGTGTACGAAAAAGTGACATGTGAGCTTTATTCGTGTTTTTATTTGTTGTTTCTTTCATTACAATATGACTTTCTGTACTTATTTCTATATTCGTGACCTCTTTGTTCTAACAACTCAAGACTTCTGTGGGCCATTAGGTCTTTTTTATTTTTTTTGTTTCTATCCAGATGCTACGTTTCGAACGTTTTTACGTTCTTCTTCAGGCAATTGGAGTTATTATACAAATTTATAATTATTTATGTTTCCAATTTTAGATCTAATAATTCTTAATATTTCAAAAAAAAAAAAAAAAAAACAACACAAACATATATTTGCCAGTAAGACCTAGGGTCTTATAAATTAGGCAATGTTAGAAGGAATAGAAGGATAGGATAGATTTTTGTTGGCACAGTGGACTGAGAAATAAGGCACAGTGGACTGAGAAATAAGAATTTGATTATCTCATTAAATCCCAGGGGTGGCGTTCACTTGAGGGAATATAGAAAAGAATGCTACCTAGACTGGGGCTCGAACCCACACATCCAAGTTAGCAGTCAAGATTCTTGCTTTGAGTTGACTTTCTGTACTTTTTCTGCGTTTAAGTTGTTTTTTGTTTTTGCAATCGGTGACACTTTTACTGGCTATTTTTTTGCTCCGGGTTAAGTAGGCATTTCGCTGAAGTGTTGGAGATGGAGACCAACGCTAAATTTCGCTTCCAATTAGCAGCGTGTGGTACTAGGCTTTGACTTTTCCTCATAGTTCGATGGAAATTTCATGCCCGCATCTTTTTGGGATGGGTAACAGCAGTACCCCTGGTTTCAGTTTGAAAACCTTTGAAATTATAATAAAAATAATTATAATTATTATTGTAATGAATCAAATAAATTTTAAGACTGATCAATGAACTTTACCACTCTACATTTTCTCAATCAAAGCGGTACAGTTGCTTGAATCCAGTTTCCGATTTTCATTTTTATATACTTTGGTGGAGTTAACACGTATATACTCTGCTATTGTTATTAGAATATACATTTTTCTTTTACATATTTGAATTATTTTAAGACCTTTCTCCCTTTAAACTTGATCTATCACTTGAGTCTCTAGTATTGCACCTTAAAAAAATACCCTTGGTAGATTGCCCTTGTGGCACCTACCGAACATGGATTACATGTCTTATGTGCTATAACGTGAATTAATGATATGGGATATACGCGTAGGGATGCCCTTTTTCAAACCCTTTCGAAAGAGATATCAATGACGTCAGTGGCACTTATGTATCCGAAGAAATTGAGCTCAAATTAATTTGAAAACTCCTAATTTTGCTGCAATTTACCCCAAACGCGATGACTCATCACCTGGAACTATGAGGCGATATCTATAAAACAATTCCTTTATGATCTTTGCGCAATCTTTATCTATCGATTGGTATATTTAGGATGTCTGTAGTGCAAACAGTCACTTAGCAGTAGGGCGCAAGCGGTACATGTTTTCGTGACGGTCCTCATTTCGCTACATCACCCCCAACCGTCCGAGAAAGACATGTAATCCATGTCAAAACTACCAAAAGCAAGCAAAAGTAGATGATAGAGAATTTTCAAGTTGCTCCATAGCAAAATGAAAAATTTGCAGTAGGTATTTACTGCAGAAAAAACTGTATATGGTAGTTTTTATGCATTCCAAAAAAAGTATGTACTACAAAAATTATCCAAAAAATTTTATACTTTTATTTAAAGTAAATACTCAATTTTAAGTTTTTACTCCAATTTTTTTTTACATACCAAAATTAGTATTTACTTAGAAAATTCTCTGTAAAAGCATTTACTGTTTTTTATGCATACAAATAACGCCCAATTCGTTACATAAGTGTCTACAAATTGTTTCACAACACTTGTACTAGTATACACTTGGAATGAAAACAATCTTTATTAACAAAACCATCCCCATTAGGTGATTGCATTTTGTGGGTGCATTTTCTTACCGATGCATCCATGAAAAGTTTGTCCGAACATCGGTTTTTTAATGTTTTGACTAAAGTTATCGGTGTTGGTATTCTCTTTTTCAATACCTTAAGGACTAATACGAATTAAAATAAACTAGTACGTCCAGCCCTCGAAATGCGAGTGTCAGTTACATTATCTTCTAATTGACAGACATTTTGACTGAAGTTAAAACCCTACAAAGTACCTACTTACAAAATTTTTCGTGAATTTGCCTATTAAAACCTATAATAAGACCATGACCGAACCTACGATACCCAACCAAATGTATTTTTGTTTTTGTTATACACGACGATTTTTATACTTATACGACGTGCAAGCCGCCAACTCCACTATGACTGTATTCTATCTCGCTCTTAATTTTACATATCTACTATCCAAATCAAACATATGCACAATAACTATGTTGCATTGTTTCGTAGTTGATTTTTTTTTTTTTTTCATTCTGTGTTTTTACAAATATTCTCACTATCTCACACAGTCCACCCTTAAAATCCATGTATCTCTCACTCACACAAAAAAATCTTCATGCTTAATCCGAGAATATTTATTGAAACTGATGCAATCCATTCTTCTCTTTTTCACACATACTCTACACGTCTCACTGGTTGCAAAATCCAATGAAAACAGGTACTAACAGATCATCCCAAGAAAATTCAATGTGCTGCGGCAGACTTGTGTCCCACCCTTAATTTCATTGTATTTCATTATTATTATTTTCTGAACGCTGCCAACTGATATTCCAATAATCTTTCCAGTAGTGCTGGAAAACTGGTTGGTTTTATTGTGGAAAAAATCGAAACGTCACATCGTGAATTTAAAAGTGTTTATTATTTTGTCGGTCGTGTGTCGTGTCGCGAATTTGCAGTTTAAGTTAGTTTTGTGGTACTATTTACGCGGTCTTTAAATCTTTAAAAAGGTTTTATTGCACAGTAGTGCACATTGGAATTTTTTTTAAAAAATTGCACCAAAAAAACAATAAAAGAAAGTTGCATATTTTTTGTTCGCTCCGTCTCGCTCTGGCTCTCGCTCGCACTTATTATGCAATTTTATTGTTTTTTGTCTTTTGTGGTGCAATTATTTAATAAATTTTTGCATTGTGCACTTCTGGGCAAAAAAACCTTTTCAATGATATATAATTTATATGCCTTCCGCTTTTGTAGACGGCGTAAATTGTACCACAAAAAACACGTTTGCCGTTTTATAATATGATGATGATGATGTAATAAAATTCATTTAAACCTATCTTTAAAAATGACTATAAATATATGACCAAATATTTTACATGTTCTCTCTACTAGATAATTATATTTAATTCATATTTTTTTTCGAACCGTTTCTTTGATCTCATCAATTTTTGTTTAAAAAAACATAAAATCTACGAAATACCAATAGCATTTTTCTTTTAAATATCAAGTCAATAAAAACCTATTCAGTAGGTACGCATAGGTAAATTCCACTATCATTTCCAGGCGGTCAATTCAATTTTAATTTAAATGGCGCCATCTTGTTTTACAGATTGTAAACCTTTTTGATAAGTACGTTGATTTTCTAAATGGAATCACGTTTTATTACTCATTAAAAAAAAAAATACATTTTCAAACCTTTTTTTCTTAGCTGAAAATAAAAACAAAAAGTTGATCATTCATTTCAGCTGCCTCAACTATACGCGTTGCGTATATCCAAAGAAGAGAATAAATGCGTGGTCATTAATCAATTCAACTTTTATCAACTCCACAGAAAGTGGAAATTTATAATGAAATGTATTAATCAAAAAATGTCTCCATTCGTAAAAGCATTTTTATTTCTTTGTTTCTAAAACAAATGGTTGTTTTATAAAAGGCAAGACAAGATGAGGCAAGTTGCACATTGAAAATTTACTACTAATTCAAGAGATAAGAGAAAAGAAGTTGTTTTTTTTTTTTTTTCATCATTGGAATACAAAACTCATTTAGCGGAAGGTTGGACAGACAAAAATTCAATAACAATTTATCAAATTCAATTATTGTATCGCTTAACACTTGATACTGGGATTAACATTAAGATAAAAGACTTTATAACTAATACAAGCTTCGAGTGGAGGCTTAAAGCAGTTTCATTGGTGTTTTGATTTATAAATCAATTTTCATTACAGAGGATAGAAATCATTTTATAGTGTAAAATAAAGGTTTTTAGTTTCTATCTAATTGGAACGGGATAAAATTTTGTATTTTCTATCGGGGGTCTTAAGAGGTCAATTAGTTATGAGAGAAAATTATCTGAAAATTTAAATGTGTTTTTGGGCGCCAACATTCGTCGGTTAAGTATAAAAAGCAATTTTATATTATTTGTGTAAACAAATAGGAGAAACAAAAAGCGTAGAGTTTGTTGTAGTGTATAGGTATTTTGATTTATCTTCATCACTTAAAATGATAAAGCTAAATCAAAGCACTAGACTGAAGATTCTATACGCTTTTTTTTATAAGTTTTAAAATAAAACTTCAGAAAATATAAATACTAACAGGAAGCTTTCAAAACGTTACACGAAATCATTTGGTTATACTTTCAATATTTCAAGCATTTTTTGAATTTGATCGTTATTTTCCGTTAGTTATTTATTGCATTAGCTGTGATAATTCTGAATTTGTCGTTTAATGTTTTCTATGTTTTTATGTAATAAATTTATTTTTTAGTTAAATCGATATCAATAAAACCGACCCCTCGAAAATTTAATGGTTTATTGCTGAATTAGTTCCTATTCAGTAGTATTGTTAATGAGTTGTGACAATTGCAGCTTGTTGTGCAAGTTTCTCGTTTTTTTTTATACATAGCACGAAAAACTGTACATTATTTCAACTAATTAAAGACTTAACAAGAATCCAATTAATTTAATAATCATTTTCCCTTTGTAATTGAATGTTTCTCCAACTTGATACAGTAAAACCCGATTAAGAGAAACCCGCTTTAGTGAAAAACCCGCTTATCTAAAACACTTCTTTCATCCCCGAGTATTTTTCGACCAATTACTTTTAAAACACTCCGCTTAAGCGATACTCGCTTATGTGAGAAACCCGGATACCTGAAACATATTTCCAGTTCAATTTTCAATTTTTCATTGAAAAAAAAACTCGCTTAAGTGAAAAAAAAATAAAATCGCACAGAACGAAAAATTTGCTGAATGCTTTCGTTTCTTCACCATTTTTCACGAAGAAAATGATATTCGAATTTCTGATTATTTCACAAACGCTTGCATTTGCATTTTATAAACAAATTGCTTTGTCCTCTCAACCAAAAGTTCAAAACAACATTTCAAATGGTTCAAGAGGTAAAAGTATTTTGACATTTATCACAAATAAAATTACATTTTCATAATTCAAAGATAAATACAATTGTTTCTTGCATTAATTCTCCTCTTTGGAATTTTAAGATCCGCTTAAGTGAATTTTTTTTCAATTACCCGGACTCCGCTTTAGTGAATTTTTTTTTCACTTAAGCGGGGTTTGTTTAAGTGAAAAACCCGCTTAAGTGAATGAAAAACAGTGACATTTAGCAGTTTCTCTTAAGCGGGTTTTACTGTATCACCTTAGCGAAGCAGCAACAAACTATAGCATTGATAAATTCAAAATTTCCACATCTTATTAAATCATTCACTTTTTTTAAATTTAAATTATAAGTTATGGGGGCATTTTAAAAATGTTGTTTCTCTTATTTTTTACTGAATTTCTTTATTTTATTCTTTCAGGTGCCTGGGTATAAAATCACCATTCATCGAATTCAGTAACGAAATCGAAGTTCTTGCCAATACAAGTGTTTCACTTAATATCACAAAAGACGAACAAGCACTTATGCATCAGGAGGGTTTAAAAAAATTGGGTACATTTATAAAACCAGTTGATTTGCGTGATGCCACAACTGGATTTGTCAAAGCTAATCTAACAAAAAAGCTTCCACCGTCTTCACCAAGTAGAAAACGAGGTCACATAAACCCAATACAAGAAGAAATGGAACAAAAACAAATAGTTTTACTCGACGAAGATACCGACGAGAATGGACTGCCAGCGAGTTTGACAGAAGAAGATAGAAAATTCATTGTACCGATGGCGTTGAAAAATGTCACCCCAGATCCGAGATTACCCCCAACAACGACACCATCGACTACAACAACAACCACAACGACAACAACTGCCACTCCAGACTTCGCGTCAAACATCGATGATCTGAAAAATCATATTCTCTTCTTGCAAAATATGACAAAACACAATAGTAACTTCCAGAGTAAATTCGTCGTCTTTCCAAGTCTTCAAAAAGGTCCACCTGCTACAACTACAACAAGTACAACTACTACCTCTACCACTCCAAGATCGTTGTATAGATATACACCTCCAGTACCACCACCTACAAGGCGGGCGACATCGCCTACCCCGCGCTCTCACCAATTCGATCATTATTTCGATCACGAAGATCCAATGGTGGCGATACAGCGCGAAAAAATCACCATTGTTCCGCAAGTCTTGCTTCTAAACGATCAAACTCCACCCGATGATAATGAAGAGGATGGTCGTCGGATGGGTGATCACATAGACCAACGGGTAATATACTCGAAAAGAAAAAACTTCCGCAAGCCAAGTACTCCTGCAAGTGTTTCTACAACGATTTCCTCACAAACAACAATCAATATCGCTGAAAAGCCATTCAGAAAAAATCCCAAAAGACCCAGAAATAACGGAGAAAAACGCAACAAGAATCAGCGAAAGCCTTGCAAGAACCCAGATTCGCCCAAATGCCAGCGTCAAAGAAGAAGACAGGAACAACAACAGATGTTAGAACAGCAGCAATTACAACAACAATATCCGCCATTTCAGCCATTTCTTCAGACAATCAACAATACTCGACGTTTTGCTGTTTCGATTGAAATACCGGATTCTTTCAAAATCAAGCCGAATGAAACGAAAGAACCAGCTGCAGAATTAAAGCTTTTACGGATTCCCAGAAGTCACCATAATCGACGGAATATTGGTGGTGCCTTCGGATCTACTTACTATGATGCCCCAACAAAAGACTTTATAATGTCGGCAGGGCAGTTGGGAGGATTGAATAATCAGATATTCTTGAACAATACCCCAAATCCAACAGTTGCTGCATACTCTGAGCCTATTGATTTAAATCCAGATCTGTGTTATGATGTAGACGCTCTAACGTATGGCCAAAAGAAAATCTGTGTTATGCATCCGAGTGTGATGCCGGCTATTAGCCGAGGAGCTAGATCTGCTATTCAAGTAAGTTTATGAATAATCCCATAAAATGAATATATGTACTATCATTTACTAGAACTGATATATTAAAGCTCAATACAGTTTTCACCGAAGAAAAAGGTGAAAATAAGCCGGAAAGTTTAACTTAAATAAATCTCGTATCAGCAAATGGCTCTAAGACTTCTTCTCGTCTAGAAGTAGATTTTTTTTTTTGAAAAGCTTTATACAATTAAGACTTTTTTTAATCCTCTATCATACGCTAAAAGTCTTAAACTTAAAAATAATGACACCGACTTCAAGCGATACTAAAATATTATGGGCGTGGAGAAATTTTACCGTGAAAATAGTATCTTGAATTGCCAATTCGAACTGTCAAAAGAGAATGTCTGTATTCAAGCCAGGATCCATCAGGAATTAAATCTGTAGTATTCTAAGAACAAAGGTCGGTATCGTTTCAATATTGGACCTGGAGTTTTTCTTAAGAATTGAGATAGGGTTTACTGCTGCCTGTGCAAAAGCGAAAAACAGAGTGGTAACAGAATGAAGCAAGGTATCTAAAATTGACAACTTATTCTTGCTCCCAGTCTACGATTTTTAAAAACCAAAAAAAACTCAAAATTAGGATACCTTCGTTAATCTTGATATAAAAATTATTTCGATGTCAGTTTTGAAATTACGGACGTTGCCAAAAACTCCCATTTTCATGACTTTTTGCCCCTTTTTTTAGAGATTTTTTGATTTTTCCATTTGCTGTAACTTTTTAACAGTCAACGGTACGAAAAAAGTGAAAAACGGTTTTTGTTGAAAATTACATGGGCTACAAGATTGGGAAAAGAAATTTTTATCTAACACAAACTGTTTTTGAGATATTTACAAAAAAAAAACTCCCATTTTCATGACATTTGGCCCCTTTTGAGAAATTTTTTAACTTTTCATTTGCTGTAGCTTTTTAACGGTTAATGCTACGAAAAAACCAAGAAAACAATTTTTATAGGAAATCGCCTCAGTTACAAGATTGAGGAACATAACTTTTCTATAACACAAACTGTTTTTGAGATATTTGAAAAAAAAACTAATTTTTAGACCCTTGGACCCCTTATAACTGACCTAGCGTTCATCGGATCGATGATCTCAGTTTTTAAAGAGTGCAGTTACCAACGTCCATGCCAAATTTCAGCTTCTAAATAATTATTTCCTTTCTTTGGCGTTTTTTAGTCTATTCTTACTGGACTAAACTAGAGAAAGCACATTGCAGACAAAACTTCAGGATAATTTCTTTGCCTGAGGCGCAAACAAAAAACCAACCACTTATGCTCTAGCCTGTGACTCCTAACTTCTAAATAAAAACAAATGCCACTTTATGTAGAGAGGAGAAGAGAAATCTTTGCTTAGACACGCAAACTGATGCAAAAACTAAACAAATTGCGTACAAAAAACGCAGAAGCAGTACAAAAGTTATAGGTACTGGAATAACCAACCCCAGAGATAAGAAGATAGTAGTACTTCCTGGTTTTATATTTTTCGGAAAACAAAGTATATGCCTTGAATCTACGTAAATTATATGAAGGACACAAACATCCCATACACCACCTGTAAGGAGAAAGTATACGAAATAACATTCTGTATCTTTGAGAGATCAAAAGAATTGTTCCGTTTTTCTTATTTTTTTTTTTTTTTTGTTTTGTTTTTATTATTAACGGCAATGGAAGCATTATGAAGCTGGTATTCAAATAGAGGTCGTTCCACAGCCCCAAGCATTTTAAATCTTCTTTACTATATTTTTGTATAGACATCAAGAAGTGGATGTGTGTTTATTTCTTTTTATTTCTCTGAGTAAATCTCGAAAGCTGAAAAACCCTCGCAGTTTGGAGATATGTGATGATAACATGTTGAAGACAACTTAAATCAGAAGGGGAGTTGATGCTTGAAGCGGAATAAAATTAACATGGAAAATATTATTTGTTTGTCCTTGTAACAGAACTCTAGGGTAGATGGCATTTCTCATTACACATACATAAATCCTTGAGCTGGCGAAGGTATTCAATAAAGTTTTGAGAAAATATATGTTTTTTTTTTTTTTGTTAAAGATAATGAATTCGTATTTGTATATGATGTCAAGTCGTTTAAGAAAAATGGCAAAAAGTCTAGCAATACTCTTAGTAAAAATGTTAAATCACAAACACACACACACGGCTTTTTCAAAAATTCAATGATTATTCCTAGCCCAAAGTTAAATGAGTACAAAAATATTTATGTAGATATGTACATCGTTTGTTTATAAAAGGAAAATTCTGAGATTAATATTCATTTTTTACACCCGTACTTAGATAGATTTTAATATTAAAGACGTGAACAACCTTATCCTTTATGTATGGCGGAAGTTTAATTAAATTATGGTTGGTACAAAGTCAATAAAGTCTTATGACTTAATTATCTTAAAAGGTTATATAATTCCCTGTTTTATTGACTTAAAATGGCTTCAGAAACAAATATTTATTAAGTGGAATGGTAATACAAATAATGGATACTGTTTGTTTATTTGTTGTTATTTTCGTGCTGGCATTGGCATTGTGATGAACTTTTAACGAAGGGAAATTTGCTTTAAGATTTGTTTAACATTCAACAAAAAAATAAAAAGCTTATAGGTATACGATTTGTATTGAAAAAATTGGGTTATTCAATTATTATTCTGAATACTTCCAAATACTGATGTTAAATAATATCTTATACTTAAAGGCTCTCCCAAACCAACGCGATTAATCGCCGCGACAAAATAATAGCTGGTTCTGGTTCACAATTTATTTTTGTCAAAAAATGTAAAAAGCTTGCTGTTTGATGCTCTAGTCCATACCGGGTTACAACGCCTTAAAGCTCTCCCAAACCAACGCGATTAATCGCCGCGACAAAAGAAAACAACAATAACAACACGTGGTTGTCAAACAAAACTACACGTTGTTGTTATTGTTTTCTATTGTCGCGGCGATTAATCGCGTTGGTTTGGGATAGCTTTAAGGCGTTGTAATCCGGTATGGAGCATCAAACAGCAAGCTTTTTACATTTTTTGACAAGAATAAATTGTGAACCAGAACCAGCAATTGATGCATAATTTTTTGTCATTCTAGAAACTGCGTTCAAAGCTATTTTGAATTAATAGTTCAACAAATTAAATTCAACTAGTATCGTCCTGTAGCCGAAACTCGGCCAGCAAAAACTGACACAATCTAGAAAGGAGAAAACCTATGAAAACTTTCACATTCGCAACCAATTTGTTTGATTGAATTTTGAAGGAATATTGAAGGAAAAAAATTTTTTTTTTTTAATATGCACAGTGTTTGACATTACAAAAACAAAAATGACCCACAGTGTGTAAATGTTTGTCTGAAATATATTCTGCACATCTCCGCAATTGTGGCTTTCTAACCATATAAAATTTATCGAAATCGGTCAAATACTTTTTGAGAAAATGTTAGCACAAATTTTATTTAAGGCTATTTATATATAGATACTAAATCTTCTAATTGGATAAAATCCATTATGCAATTCTCTAATTCCGTTGACATAACGGTTTATTTATACATTTTTTGGTTTGATTTACGGTAAGGGTTTTATTAAATGATTATTGTGCGATTTTATGTGGGAACTTGGTTGATTCAAGTACATACATAATAAAGCCAAAAGCTTTGTAAACGTTTCAAAATTTAAAATTACAATGTTCAATGATGCGTTGAAATACCATCTGCTATAATTTCTTTGTTTATAAAACTTTTGTCATCATTGTGTTGACAAGTAGAATAAAATTTCTTAGAAACTGTAACTATTAAAAATATTTTAGATATGTCTAAAATTTTTGTATTCAATCAATTATTATTGGAACTGATAAAAAGTCGAAAGTTTAAATCAATGAAATCGATAATTTGTTTTTTAAAAATTTATCGAAATAGCTTTAATCATCCGATTTCGGTTGATCAGCGCTTTTTAATTAAAACATGTAAAAGTCATAGTACAAAATTGAATTTTTGATTCGAAATTAATAAATAATTAAGATTGGCGTACCGCGTTGGTTAAACTTTAAGTATTATATTCATGCTTGTACATGTACATATATTTATATGCAGCACCGTTGCAGCTAAAATTTAAGTACTCCTAAATTTACGGAAGTTGGTGTAAAATAAAGACGTCCGTAACTGATTTATTTGTGTTATTTGTAATTGTATATGAGGCACATAGGTATTGCTTGTTTTTTATTTATTTTTAATTAAACTTTAATTGTGCTCCTGACATAGGAAAGATAAAAATAATTATAATTACTTATGTAAACTTAAAAAAAAAATCCAATGAAAAATATGCAGAAATTAAAGAAATTAATAATGTAATGTTATTTTCTCCGATCACTTCTTCAAATCTTAGTAGATATGACATAACACCAGGAGTAGAAAAGAGTTATACTAATAAGTTGATTGATTTTAAAGTTTTAAAATTATCAATATAAAAGATGAAATTTAAAAACTAAAAACACTCACCTGTATACCTACAAAAATTTTGTATATATTTTTAGAAACAACAACTAAATCAAAAAATTTACAGATTTTACTCATAGAGTAACCATGGGGACATTGAAAATGACTTTATTTTGCTAGATAAACAAAAAACATGACTAATCTTTTCAATCTTTACAAATTAATTAAAACGTAATAAGCTGTTTCAAACACCTTATAAGTTTTGAAGTTTCTAGGTGTAGGTATTTATAATGTCACTTTCCATTTGGCAAAACATAAATCTTGTTAATTTTCTTTAACTAACCACATCATACTTTTCTATTCAACCAAAAAATCGTTTTTTTTAAATTCTAATATCAAAACTCACATACCTATTAGGGCAAACAAAAATATGCCCTAAAAACAGTTTTAAGCGCTTATAATTAAGCCCTTAAAAATCAGTTACATATATATGCCCTTAACAAGTAATTATATGCTCAAAAAAAATGGTTAGGGCCCTAAAAATATGCTCAATATTGCTTGTAAAAATATATTCTATGTACATATGTAGGTATGTATACCTATGCAATGTATTTTTAAAAACTGCACTAAAAAGAACGACATAAATCTAAACGTCTATAAAGCTAGCATATACAATACACATTAGCATAATCAATTGAAACCATAACTAGAATTTTGTGCTCTTTTTGTGCTATTCTTGTGTGAAAGTCTTGATTTTTGTGCACAAGTAGTGCATACAAGTGAGATTGTCGAACATAACGTCAATCTGCTGGGGCGAAAAGCCTTAAAACCTATTTGAAATAGGTAGGTACATGCATTTTTTTTATAATGGTGAATCGTTTAAATTCATCTACATGGGTTTATTTAAGACATGAATTATATCAAAAATAAAAAACTAAATTTACACAAGTGAGTCCCACGAGCTTGCTCTCGTGGCTAACAAAAATTTTGGTACCTTTCAACGAAAGAAATGTTAAAAAGTCATAATTACTGGGAACGTGATTTTTTTACTTTTGGGTTAATTATTTCTAAATTTTCAAAAGCTATCTATACCTATTGTTTAAGCGAATTGGATTAAAATCGCGTTAAATTTTATCCGAAGATTAATTTAATTTTTGACACTAGTGAGGTGAATCTGTAGGTATGTGTACGTACAAACTTCAAAATTTAATTTATTCGAAATTTCAATTCAATTCACAAATGGCCTTAAAATATTTAGAAGCACTAGATCACAAAATTGAATAAAATCGTTCCAGTTTATTTAATCAACTCAAAAATAGGTTAATTTAAAAAAAAAAAAACAAAAACTCCAACCCAAATTTCCTTAATACCAATTTTTTCGCCATAACCTGAAGTTATGTTTTAAATTTTTTGGTAATGCCTACCCCATAGACCTTTATTATTTATTGAATAAACATTAGAAGACACTGAACAAGTTATGATTTTAATGAAAAATATACAAAAATACGGCAAAATATGCAAGTTAAACGTAAATATACAAAAAATATGCATTTTCGACGAAACATGGCGCTTAAAAGTGGGCCTTACCAATAATCAAATTTAGTTATGACTTAAATATTGCAGTGAAATTAACCTTAACGTTATGGATCCTAAATTATTAACCATACATTATATACTCAATTTTTTAAAGTCAGTTGAATATATGGTTCATTATTTATAGTCCACGTAAATATTTAGGTACTAGCATGCACGGTTTATTATTTAGAGCTCATTCCATTATGGTCCATTTTACTGAAATATTTAAGTCTTAACTAAATTTGATTATTGGTAGGGCCCAGTATTTCTTATAAAACTGATTTCTAATCTAATCTCGTCTTAATAGTGTTGCTAGAAAGAAACATGCTCTGGCATATTTTTTGTTGTCCTACATATTACATAGGTATATCGATTTCAAGCAAGCTCTACTCCTGCTTGTACATTCAACTGCATCACTGGCCTTTCTCATAAGACCGCATTGTATTCTGTATGGAATAAAAACAAATACCTATCATTTTCATTTTCACAAAATCACAACCTACCTACCTCCATAACTATCTAGATGCATACACATATATATGTACCTACAACATACAAAAATCTAGCAGAATAACCTATCCACATTTGTTGGTTGCCTTGTCTGTTCATTTGTCTTCTTCTGAATACCTTGTTGTTGTTTTTTTTTTCTCTTTTTGAATATACTTCATGACTATTCACCACTGAAGCTTGTCTGTTGACCCTGTTGACGACGAACAATACTTTTCTTTCTTCGTTTTTTCCCCGTATACCTACGCCTGCTGTATGTAATTCATCGCTTGTGTTCGTTTGTTTATTTTTATCATTCTAGTAATGTTTTAGTAACACCAACCAAAAATTTGATAGTTGTCCCCCTATACGCTGGAGTTCATTTTTCATATTCTAAATTCATGTGTTCATTTCAATCATTTCGGTTATTTCTTTAGTAACACCAACCAAAAATTTCGTTGTGATGCCCTATACGCTTGAGTTCATTTGGTAACACCACAACTCTGTCAAAACGATCCTATAAACATTTTCAATGTTAAAACCACTTTGTACTGGTAATTTACATTTATTATTGATGTACTGGGTAATTCCATGGTAACTCACGTTTCATTTTAGAGAGTTTTACGTGCTATTTTAATTTATTTTTAAAAATTGTACTTTTAATACGACATATGTCCAAAAGTGTTGCTAATTTTGGTATGAAACTAGTTCAGGGAAATAAGAAAATCTGTTGGTATTCCATCTTCTATGAGTTATAATGGAAATTCTAGCTGTGATTTAAAAGAAATTTGTAACATGTTTGCGAGTTTCTTTCAATCAAACTATGTTGCTAAACAGGAAACGAATTTCGACTTAGTAATGGATGGTCCTTCCAACTAATCTAGGGAACATTAAAATCTCAGATGATGATATCCCCACTGAGTTATCTTCTTTAAAAGTTTCTAATAGTCTTGCACCAGATATGATCCCTGCTAATTTCCTCAAAAATTATAGATCATATTTATATACTCCTCTTCGTATGATTTTTAATCTTTCTTTGTCAACAGGTGTATTTTTGGATGACTGGAAGTATTCTTTTGTCACTCCAATTCATAAATCTGGTTCTAAGCAAGCCGTAGAAAACTATATGCCTATTGCAAAATTGCAGTTGGTCTCCAAAATTTTTGAGGCCATTGTTAAATGAAAAATTTACTCAGTTGTGCGTGGTTTTATATCTGAGTCCCAGCATGGTTTTGTAAGCGGTAGGTCCACCGTAACTAATTAAGCTACCTTCAGAAACTACTGCCTTGTGAACATGGAACATCAAAATCAGGTTTATACCGTATACACGGATTTTGCTAAGGCTTTTGACCGCGTTCAATTTCATATATTAGAACGAAAATAAGCTAACATTGGTTTTCAATCTACCTTGTTGAAATGGATTAAGAGTTACTTGAAAAATAGAAAACAGTATGTAAAAATTGGATCTCATTTTTCTAGAGTAATTTTTAATTACTCGGGAGTGCCTCAAGGAAGCCATTTGGGGCCACTCTTTTTCCTTTTATTCATTAATGACTTACCCAACTGTTTTTTTAGACTCTACTGGCTTACTGTTTGCAGATGATTTCAAACTTTTTCGGATAGTTAAGTCTTTCTCTGATTGTTTACAACTTCAGCAGGATTTAAATAGACTTTTAAAATGGTGCAAAAATAACTGCTTGCACCTCAACATCCGTAAATGTTCCGTTATGTCCTTTACAAGGTCTAATAATCCTATTTTGTTTGACTACAAAATCTCTAACAGTAAACTTCTACGTGTTTCTTCAATTAAAGACCTGGGTGTTGTTTTTGATTCCCAATTAAGTTTTGCTCTGCATAAGGATTTTCTAATCTCTAAGGCAAATGCTATGCTTGGGTTTCTTTTTCGCAACTCTAAAGATTTTAGTGATCCTTACACCCTCAAATCTTTGTTCGTCTCCTTGGTTCGCTCTAATCTCGAATACTGTTGTATAATATGGTCACAATACTTTAACAAAAATTCGCTACGCATTGAAAGAATTCAAAAGAGGTTTACTAAGTATGCTCTGTGTAAAATTTATTCGAAATCTGATATGCCTTCATATGATATCAGATGTCAACTTATTGATTTAAAACCTCTTCATAAAAGAAGCAGTAGCCGTGGCGTGATGGTAAGTGCGATGGACTGTTATGCCGGAGGTCTTAGGTTTGATCCCCAGCCTCGCCACCTATTTATTTAAAAGAAAAAACGGCTACTGCCTCTTGCGAGGAATTGACAAATCCTCCAAGAGTATCTCCTGTCACAGAAATGTGCCGCTCGTTAGCCGTTAGGATTCGGCAATAAACTGTAGGTCCCCTCCATTCCTGCAGACACGCACACAGGAATGGTTGAGAGTTGTAAGTCACTAGGCCCTAGTTCTTCATGAGCTGTTGTGCCATCAAATTTATTTTTAATTTTATTTATTTTCATAAAAGAAGAGTTTACTATTTCACTATGTTTGCAAGGGATATTCTTTGTGGACATATCGATTGCTCACATTTACTGTCTTTATTTAATATTTATGCACCGTCGCGTTCCCTAAGACCTAGACAAAACGCCTTCTTTTATATCTCTAGACATTCAACTAATTACGGTTTGAATAATCCTGTGGATAATGCTGCAGTATGTTACAATCATTTTAAAGAGTTATTAGATATCCATTTGAGTAGAACTGAAAACAAGGCTATTGGGTCACCATTGTTTGGCAAAATTCATTTGGCATTTCTTGTTTCGCCTTAGTCGTTAAATATTTTGTTTAATTCGCAATTCTTAATTGGCAATTTTGTTTTTTATTCATTACGTTTTTCAATCATTCTGCAATTAACATTCGGCGGTTTTATATTTCGCTTTTTGTTAAAAATATTTTCAGTCATTTCGCAAAATTCATTTGGCAAATTATTCTTTAGTTTTTCTTTGTTAAATTGTTTATTATTTGGCGAAGTGTTTTTTCGCAAAATATTGTTTCGCCGTTTCATTATTTTGCGAAATAACGTTTCGCCGTTTAATCATTTCGATAAATATCGTCAAGCCGTTTTATTATTTCGCTAATAGATCATTTCGCCGTTTAGTTGTTTTGATCGTTTGCCATTATTACCATCGTCTCTTTTCAAGATTAATAGTTTTTTTCTGAACCGTTGCTTAGTCGTGCTTGCGTTGGTAATATTTTTTTTAGTTGTTTTGCAATTTTTGCCGTAATCACTTTCGCGATTTCAGTTGGTTTGCTTTGTTTAGGTAAGTACATAACAGAAAGAGGATTTTCACATTTTACTCCAAGGAAAAAAAGGGTTTTAAGCAATTGGGCAGTTATTTTCGTATGTGCATTATATTTTTTATATTCTATATTCAGTGTTTTCTCGCTTTTTTTATTTGGCAATTTGATGTTCAGCTTTTTTTTATTTGGCATTCGATTGTTTGGCAATGTTTTGGCTTCCATTAAATTACATGCCTTAAAAAGCGAAATAACAAAATGCTGAATTAAAAATAGCAAAATAATAAAATGCCAAATAAGAAAAAGCCAAATAACAAAATGCCAAATAAAAAATTGCCAAACCTAAATATGCCAATCATACAAAATATTAAGTGAAAATTGCGAAATGATGGTTTGTCATATCATATAAAAAACCAAACGTAATTTGCAAAACGAAAATTGCGAAATAACAAAATGCTAAATAAAAAAATGCGAAACGAGAAACGGCGAAATGTACCACCGCGAAACGTTAATTTGCCAAACAATTCTGGCGAAACATACCATACCCAAGGCTATTCTTTTAAATGCTGTGTAATTATTTTAGTTTTAAGTTTAATTATGTAAATTCATTGTCTACGAAAGTCTATGTACTTGTTAGATAAATAAATAAATAAAAATAGTTATAGTGCTGGGCAACAGTAATTGGGCTATAACACTTTCCCTGTACGGGATACCGTTCAGGTATGGGTCTTACTATTGAAAAAAACAAACCTTCTTAATACCTTCAATTTTCAATCCAATTGGTTGGAGTAACCTTTCATTGCCATAATTTGTAGAAGATGTAAAAAGTAAATGATTGCGTTCCTCTTGTAATATTCTCTCTTTTCATTGACAAACTAAAAGGACAATCAACCCATCAATCAACTATTAAAGTGTCATGCACTATTGAACACGTGCATCGTGAATGCTTGTGACAGCACAATAATGTTATCCGTCTTTCAATTTGATATTCGAATTACAAATCAAACGAAGCATTGCAATAATTTAAGAAATCAATATAAAATAGGAATGTCGCGTCTTGAAATGGCCATTATGATGATGTTTAAGGCTACTCTTATCGCGATAACCTCAATCAAGCAAATCGAATGAAATTAATATTTTTTTTATCAGCTATTGCATCTAACACTCGTTCCTTTTTGTGTATTTTTTTTATTTTTCATTAATGATTAACCTCAAGCTGAACGAAGAGAAAAGTATGCACGCTTTGACTCAATTAAATTTCTTGCACTTCCCTTATTCATGTCTTCTTTCTGCTCCATTGATACTGATGCTCATGGTCCATGATTATGATTAATTTCATGCTTTTGTGGAGTTCCACATCCATATGCTATTTGAAATACTAATACCATGATAAAATATTTACCTACACAATTAGAAGTTTTGTTGGAGTTAACTTGTTGGGGAGTTCCATGGACCACAGTTCTACATTTTAAACTTAACGTCATCGTTGAGTAATTCGATTCATTTTGTTGCAAAAAAGTAGCCTCAATTGTGAAAAAAGTGTGGCCAACAGCTCAAGAATTACTTTGTCGAAACAAATATAATCATTTTTATACTTTTTGTGAAAGTTGTACAATCTTGGTTCAAACAGAGACCCGTGGTTCAAAAAATTTAATTCCATGGCGATTTAGGGGGATTTAACTGAGATTTCAACGATGGTTGAGGCATTTAGTTCCAAATCGGTGAGTTAAATTGCTGAACCACGGATTACCTAAATATTGAACCTCGTTTGTAGAACTGGCCCTTAGTATCGTATACTAATGTTAAATGACCCTTTGCCAAAAAAGGTGAGTTTCCTTAGTTTTTTGCCTGAGATGTCATTGTTTTAGGCGTGTTCAACTAGTTTAGTTGGTTTAGACAAATTCTAGCTAAAAGTGATTAAGATTAAGAAAAAGTAACTTAAATTCTTTGAAAATATAAAAATTGTTAAGTGGTATCATTCTAACCTTCACATTAGGCTTTTCAAAATTTTGTCATAATTGTTTTTAAGATTGCCAGTTTGGATTGAGAAAATAAAAATTCCGATAAGAGAAAATCGCTTTTATATTATCCCAAAAATTATTAACCCGGATTAAAAAAAAAAAATACATAAAACAGTCACACTGGCTTGCAATGTCATTTGTTGTTATTTTTAGCTATTTTTATGTTGGAGAAAACATCTTTGGTCTTCATTTTTGTAATTCACTTGGGGAATTTTGTAACATTTTTAAAAATGTCTCATTGTCCTTTGCGTGTACCTTAAAAGTGGTTCAATGGTTTCTACGTATGTAAGTCTGTCTATCTGTCTGCTAGCTTGTTTGCTTACTTTTGGCTGCGGCATCGGCATCGTGTGCTGTTTGTCGTCGTCCAGGACAAGGGACATAAATCATTTTGTTCAGTCATTAAATCGCCATTACAACATTGAACTGTTTTGCGGTCTAAAAAAGAAGTATAAATGTTGTGCATTGAAGTATAGTTGCAAAGAAATAAGAGAAAAAAAAAACTTAACTTTTTCTTGCATTGTGAGTTTGAAACACACATTTCATTCCCTCGAGAGAACAACTAGGACGTTGACGGTGCCAGTTGCCAGCCAGTGAGGGATTCCTGTTTGCAATTTTAAGAACCGTTGCTTAGACTGAGTGGTTTTTTATTCGTGACAGTTTACTCGGTTTGTTGATAAACGGTTGTCTTTGATGTTAACTAATTAATGGATATTGATAGCCTGGAACATCACTCAAGAAACGATGACCGAAGAGGAACTAGAAATTGAGTTCATGGTTTTTAAATTGATTTGGGAATTCCAAGAAAAAAAGTTAATTTAAAAAAACTTAAAATTTCTTACTTACAATGAGGAGAATTGCACAAAAGAAAGAACTCATAACAACTAATGAGGATATTTGTATAGGCATAGGCATACAGCTTTCTATCTAGCGAAAAGACATTATGTTATCTATTTGATTGGGAAAATAATTTTGAGAGAAGAAAATATGGAATTTTACTGTCTGCCGGAGAATTGGTATTAATTTCTTCGAATTGACCTATCATCGCTTTTTAGCTTTGTTGATGTTATTACAACAGCGCGTACAGTTCGCTGTTACGGTACGTAATTTGATCATAGCGTTTATTAAAGGGACACTTTTGTTGCTCGAGAGGGATGGTCTTGTTACTCAATTAACTTCTTTTAGGCTGAAGAAAAAGCGATTGGCAAAAGTTGTTATTCGTTTGATTTTAACATATTTGTACATAAATATATGCATAATACCGCTGTCTTAGTTGTTAGCGGAGCCTAGATACGCAAAGTTATAGTTGTCTATTGAGAAGTTCTGTCCAAGACGTTGGTCTTGCCCTCATCGATTATTTAAGTAAACTTATTCGCATCTTCCTTAATACTCACAAAAGTGGCGCTGAAATCAAGCTTTGTTCTTCCGTTTATATCAATACGAGTATCATCAGCGTATGCGAGTAATGCGAGGCCACTTTGATACATTGAGTCTCTAGTGCTGACACAATTGTTTTGCACTGTTCTTTCAAGAACGGTGCTCAAGAAGTATCAGGACAGCCTATCGCGATCAGCGTTATCCATCATCATCCTGAAAAAAAAACAATGGCATTACCAATAATCAAATTTAGTTATGACTTAAATATTGGAATGAAATTAATCGTAACTTTATGGATCCTAAATTGTTAACCATACATTACATTCTCAATTTTTTGGAGTCAATTAGATACTCATAAGGAACATTAATGAATGTTTGTGTGTTCGTCTTCTATAGACTCGCGCACCGTTGAACAGATTCAGTTGAAATTCACAGAATATGTTCTTATGAGCAACGAAAGGGTTTGTAAAGTGGTTTTAGTAAAATCCGCCCAACAGCCACCCTGATATTTACAAAATTTGAATTTGAAATTTAACACTATAATGTGAATACAAAAAAAAAAAACTAAAATTTGAATTAGCCAGTTCAGGTTTCTCAAGCTCACTGAGATCTCAGATACCTCAGCAATCTCAGAAATCTGAACGTAATTCCTCAGTGAGATTCCTCACTTTTAATGTCAAAAAACTGAGACTGATATTTTTTGGATTCGCATGCTCAATTATTTTTTGTCGCAGTTGATTAATTAATAAAAAGGAGATGGAAATTGATTTTGACTTCTAGCGGAGAAGTCTTGTTCAGGTTTCTCCTCCTGCTCAGTGGAGCTGACAGAGCTGACTCAATGAGATCTCAGAAACGTGAACTGGCTAAATAATATGACAGAAATAAAAAAAAATAAATACAAAAACAAACTCTAATCGGCCAACGGGAACGATTTTACCATGTTCAATACAGGTAGGTAAAAAAAAAATTAAACAAACTATTTTACAGTATGCCTGTTTGTTAACTAGAAACGTTGTACGACGTTTGCTGTCAAAACCAATAGGAAAAAAATCCAAGTTTGTGAAACTTGGTGAAAGTTGCAAAGAAACAAAAGTAACCAAATAGACCTGCAGATAAAGAATTGGAATACAAAATAATTGAAAATGCGGTCAATGACAGAGGCGGTTTGTATTTGTGTAATGGTGAAGGACAATGTTCTTTGAATCCCTTCCACTCTATCTTACATACAGTCTGTTTGGTAACGTGAAATTTCTTGAAAATTTTCACAAATTTTTATGTGGGAAACTTGTTGAAAATTTCACGTTACCAAACAGAGGTGTAATATGCCTTTTTGGTACGGTAAAATTATATCATCAGGTTTCCCACAATTTTTCGTATGGGTGGACAGCAAAATTGAAAATTTGTAAAAATCAAAAATGCGAGAAAGCATCATAGTATGGAAAAATAAATATTAAATTCATTCCACACAAACAGCTCTGTCTGTTTGACAACGTGAAATTTATTGAGAGTTTGCACAAATTTTCACTAATTCCTGTGTGTTAACTCAAAAAAGTTGCAACGAGAGAGGACACCAAAGAGTAAATAATTTCCCCTGCATTGAATATATAATACACGTATACCGATGCCTATATGTTTAAAGATAAAAAAATCTTTAGCACGTGAAGCAAGGCGAGCACGGGTCTGCTAGTAGGTAATAAAAAAAGCTTTAAATTTTTTTTTATTAGGTAGGAACTTGTAGAATAGCGAAAGCAACATTTTGAAATATGATTCTGATTCTGAATTTTGACCCCAACCCGGGTGAATGTTTTGAAAAATGACTTTTCCTAAAAATAAAGCTATTCAATCTGCTTAAATTTATATATTCAGGAACTTATTGTCGAAAATGTTGATTCCATGGTTTTTGGAGTGTATAGATAAGCAACCAATTAAATTTCGTCTATTCAAACATCTAACCAAACTAAGAATTAAGCCAACCTAAATTAAAATATTTATTAAATCAACAAGACACAAACTACCAAGCCCATGCAAACGTTGATCAGCATAATTTTGCTACCCTACCTATATACCCTTTCATCAAAAAGTTCTTAGTCATCATCCTCATAAATGCATGCTTCTGTGTATGTATTTATTGTACATAGTATATACCTAACACCTTTGAGCATTATTAGCACTTATTGATTTTATGCTTAAATTAAAGTTAAATAGAATATAAGTACTCTATATAATGGGAGGAACAGAAGGGCGATATTCGAAGGCAAGCTAAGTCAAAGGGCTGACTGACACTGACGAAAACAAACCCTTAGCTATTTCCTCCATAATATCTAAGGCTAAACGAATGCTTGCATTGCATTAGAAGAGGCAATTTGTGTTGCAAATTGGCATTTTAATTTGATTTCGTTAGTGTCGACCCCTCTTTAAAAGGCAAACAATTCCGTCTGGCAAAGATAAGAATGAGAAAAATGAACAAAACACTATACCCATGAAGTCAGCTGAAAATGGTCTCTTCCTAATGTAAGATATGCTCGTTAAATGTTTTAGTTGAATTTAAGTGATAAGCATTTCTTTTTTTTAAATGCTTGTTTTTTTTTTTTTTTTTTTTTTTTTAAGAAAGATAGAAGCATTGATTTGATGATGATGATAGTTTTTAAGAGTTGAAATCAAAATGGACATCAGATGAAAAATAAATAGAACAAAAGGTTCTTGAGAAAATTTAATGTTTTTGATTCTGTTAAATAGTCATTGATATGGTGAAGGATCACGTATTCAATCATTTGTGAGTCAGCGTAAATCATGCATAAAGTTGATTGATTTGTTTATCATTTTGTTAGTTTGAAATGTAAACATTTCTAAGAAAATCGGATTAAATGCCTTTAAAGGCAAAAGCTGTTTATAAATATAAGACTGAGCATTCAGCTCCAGAGTTATAATTGGAAAGATAAAATACACTCAGGGTAGCAACGAGTCAAATAAAATTCATTGCAAAATCGTCAATAAGCGAATTAAAATCAATTTCTGTTTTCATCCAACTACATATAGTAAAATATCATCTTCTTTGATAACAACTATTTTTTTCAATAATGATCATATAAATACATATCTACATATAAAGAGACTAAGCGAAGTACATGGAATTCAGTTGTAAATTTTGTAAAAAATTACCATTCATTCATTTATTTATTTATTCTGCTTAATAATTAACTATTTAAAATTAAGTTTAAACAGGTTAGGCCGTTTTTATAGTCATTTTTAAACTCGTTGCTAATTTAAAAGTGGGTTTAATTGAATTTTAGACATTTATTGTAATTTTTCTGGTTAAATATTCAAATTTCACATACTTAGCTAATATGTAATAGTTCACTAAAATTATCGTTGAAGTTGCATTTGAGCTTTGGTTACGATTAAATTAATGTCATAGCGATTCATTTTTCAATTTTGTGAAAGAAAAAAGTCTTGAGAAAATTTTATTTTAGCCCAAATATATAAACTCAAGGCCATAGCCGTAGCCAGAAATTTTTTTAGAAATTATTTTTTTTTTATTAATAGCTTTTTATTAAAATTTTTTCCCAAATTTCTGCACTAACAGCCCGATTCTCCCCGCCATCACTGATACCTCACAAGTCATAAGAGGTGGTGATATTAATGTTGTGACTTTTTCCTATTCTCCCCCAAAGTCACAACTTATGAGAGTCACAAAAACCATCGAAATTGTGATCTGCTTCAGAGCAGGTCACAACTCACAAATTACATGTGTTTTGTCATTTTGACCTGACATTCTATATATTTTGCTAAAAATTTGCACCTTTCGAGATTTTTGAGTGCTAAAATAAAGTAAAATGGGAATTTTATGATAAAAATTTTCTTAGATGACTTTATTAGTCAACTTAAAATGAGATTCGAGAATCATAAGTCGAAACTTCCTTCTTTGTATATTTTAATACCATCGACTATCGATAAAAATGAAACTAATTTTAATGAAGAAAATTTTAAATTTTTGGATTGGGACACTATGGGGGCTGAATTCTTACTATGGAAGACAAAATGTCACCAACAATTACCAGAAGACCGTGCGAAAAATGCAATAGAAGCTCTTCAAAGATGTGATATTATTTTTTGTGATAATTACTCGTTTTGTGATAATGAGTAATAGATATAAAAATATTAAGTAAAAATCAAATTCTATGTTTATTTTTTTTGTACCATGGACTACATCACTAAATTTCATACATATATTTTCAAAATTTGCAAGTTTGATTTTGTTTTTCTTACAAAAATTAATTGGTTGTTTTCTTTAGAAGAGGGAAGCCTTTTTTAAAAAAAAAGTTGACTGAGAAGTTCAACGGTTTGTTGAATTACTGTAAGAGGTCCTCATATCATATCATAGAGAGGTCTCTGTAGATTACATACTAAAAAGCGAAAAATTATTTTTCAAAAAGTCATAATCCCCCCTCGAAATTTTTGTCTGGCTACGGCCTTGATAAACTGTTATCATTTCTTAGTTAAATACTGAAAACCAGTTATAAAAATCTTTCTTGGTTTCTGAGAAGTTAAAAACGAAAAAAAGAAAAATATACTTCTTCCCAACAACCCCAAAAAAAGGATTTTAATTATTACCTGCATGAGTAGGTATAGGTAGGTACCTTTTAAATTAAAAAAAAAAAAAAAAAAAAGATTTTTAGATCTTGATTTCAGTATTTGACTGATAATTTATAAGAGCATTGAAAATTAAAAGAACAGTGGTACTTAATAACGCAAAATTAAAAAAAAAAATCACAATTTGCTACAAAAATTTAATCCCCTAAAAACTATTCATTTATATAACTGGATTTAAAAAGTAATAAAGAATGAAATAATAAAAAAAAATGGAATATTTGCTTTAAGAAAAACTACAGCACATCATTGATTGTATACTTTCCTTCATTTTTAGTAATTTTTTTTTTTTTTCATTTTAAGTCAACTTTTCATAAATTGCCTCATCGCCTCAGGGGAGATTGAATTTTTTGCCCATACATTTTTTTTTTGAACGATCCCATGAATCATTCCCTCCTAAAATATCATGCACTGATTACCTCTAAAATGTCCTTCGCAGTTTTGGCCCAGGCCCGCTCTTGCACATGGGTTATATGATGATCCTCCCGGATATTATCATATAAACAGGGATATGCCTGTACAAGGGATACAAATTTAAGCCTAGTACGCAGATCGGACAAATTTTGTCTTCAGTTTTTTTCCAGGCAGTACGCATCAGTTCACGCGAAAAATTGTGACGTTTGTACCCGCCGGCAGTAGGGTGAAATCTTCACTAAATTTTGCCAGGAAAAATAATTTTCAAAGCATTATTTTGCGGGAAAAATTTTGACAGGTCAATAATTTTACACGATAAACACGATCAACTATTATTATTTATCGATAATTTTACAAAAAAAAAAAAGAAGAAAAACATTAATTTTGCGCGATTTTTCCAAAGTTATTGTAGAGATTAGAATTATAGAGATAAAATTTGTCTTTTCCCGATCTGCGTACTAGGCTTTAATATTGAAATCCTGATCGTCTCGCATGTTTTAAATTTTTAAGCAGCCCCACTTCGAGACTTTGAATTTATTTTGACATTTTAAAATATTCAAAACGACCTTCTTAATATAAGTCAATAATCACAAGCATATACAGTACAAAAATCCACTTCATCACGTCTCACTTGCCGCTTGAAAATTATACATGCTTGAGATATGTGGCATCAGACTGGCACCACACCACTTGCAAAATATCTTGCCAGCGCCACTACACTTTGATGAGCGCGTCTTCATATTGTTTATATAGGTTTTATTATTTCCACCTGCCACTTAATCACCACCCCACTACCACTCCACTTTGGCACCACTTCAGTGAGCGCCTTGCCTTATAGAATTGTTTTGTTTCCACTTGGCCCATAGACAGAAACTACTCTGCGTCCACTGTAATTTGAGTTAGAGCGTAAGCGTAAACGGGTGGACCGATTTGCTCCAAATTTAGAACAGAGCATTATATGGTGATTTCCTAGGCCTAGAGGATATACTCGAATTTTTGAATTAGGATGTTTGTCAACCTATACTGTGGGAGAGTAAACACTTGATTTTGAATTATCCGATCTTCGAGGGACGCAAGTTCCGTTGTGTCGTGCAAACGTTTATGTTCGATGGGTAACGTGCCTGTCAATAAGAGTCTTGGATATCTGTATTTACATATGGATAATTTCAAGACTTTAATTTATACCTCAACAAAAAAAATTTGCCTCAGTTCTTCATCCTAAGGATCTTTTATATAAAAAGAATCACCAGGAAACAACCATGTGCAACAGTTATCCTTATTTTATTCTCTTGTATTATGGAACAAAAGACACATAAACATAAAATAATATACAAACAAACCTACATGAAAAAGATATGTCATCGTCGAATGGATGTCATTCAAAAATGCCAACTTGAACTGTCGTGGCCTTTTGTTCTCAACCTTTTCATCTTTTTTGCACGTGCAATTCCTTTGTGAGCAATTTTGCATAAAATGACGATTTGTATTAAAACCACAGACAAGCACGTTGTGATAGGAAGCTAGATACATAATGCTCAAAAGGTAAAAGAGGATATAACTGTGTGGTAACACATCAACAACAGTGCCACTTGCAGTCTAACCAGTAGAAATGTCAATCTTCTGCACTGACCAACATTGAAAAGGACACAAAACACACTTTTGAGGTCTTGCCTTACATCAACTTAACAACAACAATACCAACAAAAATAAAATATAAACCTTTTTGTGCGGGGGTGTCCAGGGTGCACACAATTGCAAACAGCTTTGGTAAATACCATGGATCGGATGTTCCACCTTCAACCCTTATAGCAATTTGCAAGTTTTTGTATGCAAAGTGCAGGAAACGAACCAACCCTATATTGTTTTTTGTTGCATTGCAAAGTGTGTTGCAATGGATGTTGCACTGCACGATTACAATCGCAATTATATTATTTGTCAGGGGATGATTTCTATTCAGCTCTCTACAACAGAGCTACTAGACTAACCCTTTGCATTTGCAGCCACCTATTCAATTGGAAAATTTAAATTTGAATTCAAATTAGTCGCCGATATGCAATTACAATTGCCAATAAAGGATATACTGCTCCTGCTGCTTATGCTTTTGCTTCTGCTGGGTCCGGGCTGCTGTTTGTTACTCTTCTGGGTTTTTGCTATAACTTTTGAATATTTTTTCGGGCGTGAATCCCCTGCCTAATGCACGGTGTGCGCTCAACATTTTTTTTTTAATTTGCTTGTTTGGGGAACAGGACTCTCTCTTCTTCCACTGCGTTGGCCGCCCGCCGCCGCCCGCCGCCGCAGCCACCACGCCGGCCGTAACTAACGAAGGGCAAAAAGTTTTGAAGTTCAATGTTTCCATTGTTAAAGTTGTAGCAAGTATATGCAATATGCAAAGTGTGCTCAATTTTGAATTGGAATTTTATGCGTCTGTTTCTGTTTTATTTTAATCCAACTGGATTTGATGATGTGATTGGGTGAATAAGTGGTTTAACATATGTATAGGTACCTGGATAAAATTCCAAAAATTTTTAATAAAGCTTTACACAATGAAAGAGAAACAAATAATTGGAATTTTTTAATTAGTTTATTAGTAAGCGACTTGGTTCATTTGAGAGCCCACTTTTGATTTGTTTCTCTATTAAAATTTTGTGTGGATATTTGATTAGGTTTTATATAAAACTAGCAGGCCCGTGCTCGCCTTGCTTCGCATGTTTCAATAACTTTATAATTGTAAAATACGTATTTCTTTTTGATATTTTTATATTTGAATATTTGACATTTCAAACAATGTATCACTTTTCTTTTATATTTTAACTGTTTTTTTGGTAAAATATTGTAGATTTTGAAAACAAAAGTAGCTCCAAGCTCCCACTATACTAATTCTCATTTCAATCAATTAAGTATTTTCAGAAAATAAAAGGAACAAATAGACATAGAAACAAACTTTCACATTTATAATATTAAAATAGGATTGTTTGGTATTTTATTCAAAAATGGTTTTTGATTTTGTTTTCAGGAATGTCAGCATCAGTTCAAAAACCGCCGCTGGAATTGCAGCACAACAGAGGATAATACTGTGTTTGGGCCAATGTCAAGTTTAGGTGAGCTTAAATTTAATTTTTTTTAAATATTTAACTACCTATTGGGGGTTATCGCGAAGAAAAAATTCCCTGGTATATCGAGAATAAATCGAGAATAAATTTTATCGATAGTAGAAAAATTTTCGAGGGAATCAAAATTCCCCTCGAGATTCACGATAGGGCCCATTAACTTTGTGCTGTTTTTATATTCATTTATAAGTACTTTTTTTTTTAAATTTATTTAACATAAAAATATGTATATACACTAACTTAGCATTTATGTAAAATAAATGGTGATTTGTTTGTGTTTTTTTTTCTTTTGTTATCTTACATACATAACATATGCTATGATTGTTTATGTAACTAACTTAATTTGTTGTATTATTGTAACATATTTTTTTAATTAAACTAGGTATACAATGAAACTAGATATACAGCTTGAGCATGTAGGTTGAGTTGAGACAAGAAAAAAAAAATCGTATCGGAGGAAGGGGTCTATTTCCCTCCGTTTAGGCGGGATGGGTAATTTTCTAAAAAATCAACTTAAAATAAAAAAAAAAAAATCATTACAAAACAACTTTTTTTTAAGCCAGAAATCCGTTCTTCTATCATGTTTTTAATTAAAATTATTTGAGATTATAGTTTTTGAAAAATTAATATTCAAACTCAAAATTTTAAAAAATTTTGTGTTATTAAATAGTATTTTTGTTTTTATTATTCGATGCTTCTATTAATTTTTAATTAAAAACTGAAGATTAGATGCTCAAGCGTTGTTTAGTTTTTTGAGAAAATTTTAAATAACGAGAGCACAATTTACTAAAAAAATTGACTTAAAAAAGAAAAAAATTATTAAAAAATACAACTAACCGCTACAACGGTTTTTTTTTTTTTTTTTTTTTGGAAAACCAAAAATGTTTTCTCTTTTATTTTCTTTTTTAAATTAAGTTGACCAGTTTTTCAAAAATTAATTTTCCAACTCAAATAAAAAAAAAAATATAAAAAATTGTGTTCAAAATGATTTTGTTCAAAATTTTACGTTATTAAGTAATATATTTGTGTTTAGTATTTAATGCTACCATCAATTTTTAATCAAACACTAAAAATCAGATATCAAAATGTTTTCTTGATTTTGAGAAAATTAAAAATAACAAAAGTAAGTTTTCCTTAAATTCGACTTCCATCCATTATTTTGTTGCTTCAAAGATCCTATTTCTGCTAATAAAGTAGTAAAATATATTTGGTTATTTTCAATTCAAAAACTAAAAGACTTCTGGGCATCCAGTTTTCATAGTGGTTGACTAGAAATTGATAAGAGCATCGAATATTAAAAACATAATAATTTGAAAAAATTTGAAACAATTTTTTTAAATTTTTTTTTAAATTTTTTAAATTTGAATCAAAAACATAATAAAACAACGGACTTTTGACTTTAAAAAAAAAAAAACTTGCCATATAGTACCTATATGTATATATATATACATATATCAAAAGTCAAATGTATAGCATGACATTGAAACGGTTGCCGTTGTTTATTATAATGAGTTTTAATTGCCTCTCCTGCATAAACGGGGGGAAATAGAACCCCTCTCATAATTTTTATTTTCTTGTCTCGATTCAACCAACGCGCTCGAGCTTTTTTTCACACCTTAGGTGAATCACCCTGTATAGAAGTTATACGTTAAGTTCCACAAAAACGTCATAAAACTATTTCGCCGTGTCCAGCGTAGTCACGGTGCGTGCAATGCATCGGTTGAATACAAAATGAAACCTTTATTGATAAATGCAGATGTCGTTTAATGCGGCGGCGTCGCATTGTTTGAAAATCAAACGAGTTTGCAAAAAGATCGACCGATATCGTTTTGAAGAAAGGTATCTTTATATATCTGTACAGATATGATCCCACCAAAAACATTTCATGTAAAATAGGTCGCCAAGACTCACAATTTCTCACCATAATTTTTGACCACGATTTAGGATTTGTAGAGTTAGGACTTGGAGAGTTAGGCCTAATACAGTTAAGGGCTAGGCTCTTCATGAGATCTCGTAAATTTTTCATAGCGAAAGCGTTATGACCTTGTGAGTCTTGGCCCCCTATTTTACATGAACTGTTTTTGGTGGGATTTCATTTCTTTTTGTAGGATCACCAATTATCCATAAGAAAAACACCTGAACCTCCCTGAACTTCACGGTGGGATTCTGATTCCAATGAAACTACTTTCCAATTGATATTGTAGCAATATAAGTATATAAGTAAAAGTAACGCGCATATTTTTATCTTCACAAAAATTAAGGTAATAAGGTACTTAAACCTTAAAAAAATGATCCGTCAATGTAAAATCTCTTTATTTATTTTGACCGAAGCGAAAAATGAAAGTTCACTATTTTTTCCTATCGCACACCCCTGAGTATAAGTACATATTACATATATAAAATTCCATTGGAAGATTTTTTGCGACCTTTCTTCCAATTGAATTTAATTCAATATAGTCCACTAAACAACAACAAAAATATTTTTCTTTTATTTTTGCTATTCCTCTTCTTAATATATAAAATTCCAAGGATACGTCATACTGAACGAGACGACAGTTCACCGATCGTGGTGAAAATCATACAATATATAAACAACCCTTATTTCAAGCAAAGCCATATTGTGCATTGTTTTTTGTGTTCGTGAATAAAATAAATAAATTTGATGGCACAACAGCTCATGAAGAACTAGGGCCTAGTGACTTACAACTCTCAACCATTCCTGTGTGCGTGTCTGCAGGAATGGAGGGGACCTACAGTTTATTGCCGAATCCGAACGGCTAACGAGCGGCACTTTTCTGTGACAGGAGATACTCTTGGAGGATTTGTCAATTCCTCGCAAGAGGCAGTTGCCGTTTTTTCTTTTTTAAATAAATAGGTGGCGAGGCTGGGGATCGAACCTTAGACTTTCGGCATGACAGTCCATCGCACTAACCATCATGCCACGGCTACTACTGTTCGTGAATATAAAATAAAAAAAAAACAACCCTCACATCAATTATAGGCGGGGTTTGCATTGCATTGTTGTGTGTGATTGTGAAAATTGTTGTTGTTTTTGGGGTTTTATTATGAACCTCCACTTTTGGGGTGTTGGAGGGTGAAAGTTACAGATTTCTTAATTTTTTTGTTGTTTGTATGTAGATCATGGTCTACATTCCAAATTTCAGCTTTCTAGCACTTCGGGACGTACCCTTTAGGTTTTGATGAGTGAGTGGTCAGTGACAAAATCGACGTTGTATGGGTATTAATAACATCCAAACTGTAAAAGCTAGAAGTATGAAATTTGATGTGTATTATAAGGTCGTAACCTACATCTAATCCTGAAAATTTGAGCTCTCTAGCTCTATCCATACCGAAGCTATGAGGGCTTGAAATTACGACGAAATGTTTCGAGAAAATATAAGTAGTGCTCACCGCTCGTCTTGGTGGGTGCACTACCGTGCGCCTAGATAGAGATAGCAATTGTGAAAACGATATCGCGTCCAATCGTTTTCGATTTACGTGATGAGGCCCCAGGCTTGTGATTCTGATGCCTGCCCAAAAAAAAGTCGAAAATATTGTAGGTTTGTAAATCTCTAAAAAACCACCTATTTCTTGCTCTCAAGATTATGGATATGAACAAATGCTCAGTAGAAGTTGATATAGGATATACCCATCACTATAGGAACCATTTCTATTTAACTTAAATATTTATGATTTTTTAAAGAAAACAACATAATACCTTTACATAATTTTATATATTATAACACGTGAAACGTGATAAAATAAATAAATTAGAGGAAAAATTAATTTACCAACAAACTGCCTGACAGGGTTATATGCATACAAAAGCTCTCTTAAAATATACTTCGCATTAAAATTTTATTGTTCGCTAATTACGTACCTACTGATATCTATTCCTTAAAACTTTAAATATTTATTTTTGTCATCCTTGAACCGTGATGCTAATCCCAGGAGCCACTTTTAAACAAGGAATCTTCTATCTATTTAATTATTCAAAATATTATTATGTGCAAAATAAACGAACACAACACACCGTAGTTTTGTATATCAAGATGAATACCTATTCCTACAGGACCCAGGATTAACATCGTTCCCTTCTCTCTGTATCTTTAACATTCCAAATACCATAACGTCGCATATTTCAAAGTCATCCGGATTTGTTTTGTCTGGCTGGCAGAGAGGTTAAATTAAATTTCAGGAAAGGGGACCCCATCAACGCAATTCATCGCCCTTGCAGTATCACAAAAGTTCTTTCGGCCCCTAACAAAAAGGAAATGTAATAAATGTGCACTAATTTACCAATTTGTTGCGGTTAACAGTTATGATGACTATTCTCTATCTCTTGGGTCTTGTGCAAAGATCCCATAACTTTTTGTTTCAAATGGAGGCTTGTACAATATAAGAGGAGGGTAGAATGGTAGATGTATCATGCTGCCTATACCGCAAAGGGTGGATTTACTCTTAAATCGTTTATTATAGAGTCGTAAAAGAAGGCTGGTTAAAAATCTCGGCGTGTTGAACGCATCTACACTTCGTCCTTTTGTTCAAAACAATGTTAAGGGATTTGTTTTGTGCCGGGTTCAGATTTGCAATTTTTTTGAATGTGAAACTCAGCTTGGTGGGTATTTGGGTTTGAAACCCCTAAAACTCAAAAGGTTATCCTTATTTGAAGTAAGACTGAATACAGTTGAAACAGCAAGGGATTTGAAGAAAAAATATTTGCTTCTGCATATTTATTTCGGCACTATGTAGACATAAAGTTTTTGTGTGCCTTGAAAAGTCGATTGTGTTGATTTGTTCGTATTAATAAACATTGTCTAACTTTAGACAGCTGCCCATGATTTAAAAAAACCTTTCTAATTGTTGGTAAAGTGTTTTAACTTTTTATCTTACTTAAGGCAACGTAATCGATGGTCTAAACCTTGACAAATGTAATCATTTTTATATCAAAAAAAGGATATTACCGACTGTTTCGAAATACTTAGACACTGTTTAAACAGTCAGAAATCTAATGAATTCGACTATTACAGTCTCATAAATACAGACTTATGCATAGTTAAACAGTGTTTAAGTATTTTGAAATAGTCGGAAATATGTTTTATTTAATAAAAAAAAATATTACCTATATTTGTCAATAGATTCCGTTGTCTAAAATTAAATAAAATGTAAGATCACTTTAGCAACAATTAAGAATGTTTATTTATAACTTGGATGACTGTCTAAAGTAGTAGTCCGTGGCGTAATGATTATTGCGATGGACTGTCACACCATTGGTCTTGGTTCAACACCAGCCGCTTCCACCTTTAATTTTTTTTTCGGGCTACTACCTCTTGCGAAGAATTGACAAATCCTCCAAGAGTATCTCTTGTCATAGAAAAGTGCCGCTCACCTTAGCCGTTCGGATTCGGCAATAAACTGTAGGTCCCCTCCATTCCTGCAGACACGCACACATCAGGAATGGTTGAGAGTTGTAAGTCACTAGGCCCTGGTTCTTCATGAGCCGTTGTGCCACCAAATTTATTTATTTATTTTATGGCTGTCTAAAGTTAGACAACGTTTATAAATACGACTAAGTATTTAATTAAATTAAATTTAAGTTGGTAGATAGGTAAAAAGTTTTTATTTATTAATAAATCTTAGAAAAAAATAACATGACATAAATGACGGAAGAGCTATTATACTACTTTTCTTTGGGGCTAAAAAAATAAGACTATAGCTATATTTAACTCAAAACTCTTATGAAAATACATAAACCCATATATTCCCTAAGTCAATAATCCTTATCCAGAAGTTCAAGAAGTTGTTTTATTTACTCATTGGCCTCCAATTCAGCTATCACAGCCAAAATCTATGTACATATGCCAATATTAGTCGAAGTAGGTATAACATGAGTTTCATTCACCCGAATAAAAATCCAACACTTATGTAATTACATACATGCTCCCACTCGTATATCCTGAAATCCTTATTAATACCGAAAAATCATTAAATCAAGATTTTCCTCCCCACATGTGCTTTGCGCCCGCATTCCCAAGTATAGGACATTCCCTGTTAAAAGGACTTACAAAACTCAAATAATAATTACCATTACTATGTGAACTATAGCAAGGATGAAGGAGCCGTTTAGGGACTTTTCGTTTATACCCCAAGGTTTTTAACAAACATTTTGAATATTCAACTGGAAGCACGGTCAAAACCTAAAATAAGTTTTGGGGTTCAGGAAAGGGGGAGTCTGCCATTCAAACGGTGCGCCCGTATTCAAATATTAGTTCAGTTAAAACCCCTGCCGCACCCTGTGGGAAATGACGATAATGGATTTGCTTCTATTTATTTTCAAAAAAGACAGAACTCGGAGACTGGTTTGCACTCAGAGATCGTAATCAATACCCGAACTGAGTTTAGGCATTCGGATTCAAATAATAAAAAAAAAAAGGATGAAAACAAAGTCCATTGAATGGTTAAGTGAATCCTGGAGGTGCTCTTTTGCTGTGGCATCACTGTGGCTGCCTGCCAATGGTGCAGATGTTGTTCCCAAGGGATGAATCAATGCGGCGAGGCACTGTTACTATAATATGTACATATATGCGAACAAAAGTGTATGTGTTTGATCTGGTTCGGATTCGGATTTGGAATTTTACGTATATTTTCATTCTGAAGTGGATTTTGTGATTTTTGTGTTTTGCAGGTCGACTCTACGCTCACCACTTCCAACACTTCGCAGTTGTCGAATTTCAGTTTTGTTCTCTGACTGACACGAGCAAAAGTGTTTGCCTGCGAATGTGGGTAAATTCAACGATTGATTGCAGCAGGAAAGCAATCCTGAATATTTATCTGGTCTGCTCGGTTCTGGGTTGGCTGAAGTGGAGTGGAATTCTTTGATGAAGAGGGGAATAGATTATCAGATTAGATGAATGTGTGCATAAAGGGAAAAGTGATATGATTACTTCGGCATTGATGGATTACTTCTGAAAGCTGAAGGACTCAAGGAAACAAAATTGATTTTGATGACATACGGGTTGTTTTTGTTTATGGATTTTCTTTATATGGGGTGAATTATGTGATTCATATCATCTTTTTTTTTTAATGTAGGTATAGAAATATCTAAGCAAACAGATTAACGAACTAATGAAAAATTGAATAACTTAAATACTCATCATATTGCGTGTCTTGGGTATCTTTATTAAAATAGTCTGGAAGTTTGACTTAAAAGTTGTTCTGGAAATTCTAGTGAAATGAAAATATGTCCGCAGTATTTGAAATGTAAGATTGGAATCAAAGTTCCTTGGTCCTGAAAAACAGTAGTTTTGTTAAAAATGTGATTTGTTTGTTTTAAAAATGTTTTTATTGCATTGATTCAAATAAACTTACGTAAAGCCTAAAGGAACTTTAGGCGTCTATGTACAGTACATTCAGTTTTAATAAAGTTTTGTTTAAGAATAAATATTAACCATTATTCGAAAAGAAACCAATGAAACGTTGAGTATAGATGAATCTGTACATTCTACAACTCCTTGATCGATCAGTAAAAATCCTTTAGCTTAATGTTCCTTCAACTATTAGAATTTTCGTTCAATTACAAGTCGCTCGCCACCTCTATAGAACTATCCAAAACTGAGCAACTGATCGCCATTCTTTTTATTTTTTTATTTATTCTTAATTAAAATTTAGCCATATAGCCCTGAACATTTTTATACTATTTCGAAAATTTCGAAAATTTTTAAAAAAAAATCTTCTTAAATTTTATTGTGACTTAAAAAAAGTACTCCATCTGATTTCTTTAACTAATCTTAGTTTTTTGAGAAAAAAATTTTAAATCGTATAGGAGCGTTTTTTTTTTAATTATTTTTTTGCGTATGAAACTTTGTAAACATTTTTAAGGAAAAAAATTGTGCACCATTTTTTAGTGTTTATTAATGTTGAATTAAAAATTAAATTTCGAAAAAAAACATCTACCCGTTTTTTAAATATCGAATTTTCAAAAAAAATTGATATTTTTTTTTTTTAAATCCAAAACTTATTTTTTTGAAATCGGTTTTACAGATAAGGAGATAGTCCAAAATAACAAAAAAGGTTCTATAAGGGGTACTGTTAATAATGGCCAACAAATTTGTTGTTGATAAATCATAGACCGTACTAATATAAATATTCAGAACAATTTTAATCAAAATCTTAGGAGTAGTTTTCGAGAAAATTTAGATTTTCTGTGACGGTTTTTTATTATCAAAATCAGCTTATTCCTATTCGAGAAAAACGAAAATTAAAAAAATGGTTCTATGGGAGGTACCGTTTAAAACAATTTTTTGGCAATTTTATTTTCACCAAAAGGTAGCCCATACATAATAAAATTTATTCAAAATTTTGTAGAAAAATTTGTTGAGCCATTTTTGAGAAAGATAGGATTTTTCAAAAATTCTAAAAAAATTATACGGCAGATACCGTTATTTTCGGTCCTAAAAAAAATTAAAAAAAAAATGTGTCGGGGGAATTTCCAAAAAACACTATTATACCAAGTTTAAATAAAATCTACCCATACGTTTAGGCTGTAGGCGAGTACACAGACAGACAGACAGACGGAATTGCGAGACCCACTTTTTTCATCTTCCCCATCGTCGTAATGTGAAGTTTGATCAAAATCTCGAGTTCGATTTTTTTTTACGAATCCAAAACTTAGTACCTATGTATGTATGTATAGTATATACTTATTGCAAGTAAAAATATGAAATTTATTAAATAAACAAAATGTTTCATAAGAAAGACCAGAAATTATTTGAGGCCATCAGAAGCATAGTGGCCTAACTGATTTCTGCACTTATTTTTAAAATGGCGAAAACGAAAGTTTATCATAGCAAAAACTACCGTTTTATGAAACAGTTATGTGCTCCATCAATCCATAGATACATATAACTGTTTCAAAAGAGACAGTTTTTTACTATAAATAGTAAGTTTAAAAATCAGTTAGTCCACTCTGCTTCTCATGGCCTCAATTCAATAAAAATAGTGGTTCACTTGGGCGTATACATACTTTTTTATTTTATTAAATCTTTTACAAATTGTATCAATTTTTTTGTGCACGTTAAGTTTGTTTATGTTATGTTGGGAAACAAAAGTGGCAACACTGCTGAATGTGAAAGAAAATCATATATTGAATGAGTGGTGACAGTACTAAGAAATATTAAGAACGCCCATACGATATGGTTCTAAAGTGTAAGCTTTGGGCAACTCAACTAACTCGCCCCATGTTTCATACGAGTTAATGGCTCAGTTGGGCACTGTAGTTTTATTTAATATCAGGAACTTAAAGTACGAAATACTTTTAAGTTCGGAACAATTTATTCCACAAGATGGATGCAGTCAAATATCTTATACCATTTAAAAACCGAAAAGCAAAAGAAAAGAAGACACAGCTAAAAATGAGCGCATCGCTCTGAATGCCATGCTTAAATTGTCGAAGCGGAAGTAATCCTCTTATGGTTATTGGAGAAAAGGATAACAACCATTATACTGAGCCGGTTATTCTCTAACCCAAAACGAAGACCAACCCAACCTTCTCAACAACCCCACTTGTTCACTCAACACTCACAAAAATTGAATGAATGAAAATTCTACTTGTAGGAGGAATAGGCAGGTCGGTGGTAAGGTGGTTAAATAAATGGGGAAACTTTTCCATCCACTGCTGTGCTCCTTTTCTCGGAGTAGCGGAAGGATGTTAATAAAAATATCCTTGAGCAACAGTCGTTTGTTGGGTCTTTGCTTGGCCTGGCTTGGCTTGGCTTATAATGCTGGTGTGTTGTGCTGCGCTTGATACCCATGGTTACCTTGCGAAGCACATTCAATTCAATTGTGTTGAGGGCCAGATTGGTGCGGTGGCCCAATGTCCCACTTCATCGTTTATTTAAGGTCGAAAGGATTTATACAACAGATCACAAAAAAACAACAACAAAAGAAAGTACTAAATGTGTACTTCTGGGAGCAGATGACTGTGAACGAAATTACTTGTGTGCAATTACGAGAAGGAGGAGTTTACAGATTTTATCATGGCGTACTTTTTAATTGAATTTAACGTTGCTAATGAACTGGAATAATGGTCATGTTATTTGTGAAGCTTGTAGCTTAGTATTCGCGCTTTGTTTAAGGAACAATAGATGGAATAGAATAATAATTAATTAATTTAATTAGTATTATTGTTTAATAGCAGATAACGGGTACCAGGAGAATCCTACCTGTATTATGATTTTACTAAATAAAATAAAATAAAATAAACATTTAGGCTGATTGAATAAATCCAATCTATGAATAAATGTACCTACACCAAGGGAAAATAGGATGTAGTCAGCAAAAAAATCCATTTATTCATCGCCTAGATTTCTGCACACATAACTTTTGTACTCATTACATTTTGAAATGTGTACTGACTACATTCTTTTATTAGCAATGCTGTGCCCAGTAAAAAATTCTGTGGTCCCATTACAAAGATATGTATCAGTTATATGCGATGAGTTCATGATTATGTATTGACTATGGTTCTTTATGCAATGACTACATAAATATTAAAAAACCGCAAGCCATTCACCTGAAAATTTTAACTCATCACATCAAGTTTTGTGCTAGACACAAGCAACGTGCAGTGAGTTTGTATCGATGTTTATTGGATAGGGACAATATGTAATTACTAAATAGACGTTTCAAAACAGTTACTCATCCGCGAAAATAAAATGTTTTCATCACAGCTGCTATGGAATATGTACAAGCGGCGGCGTACGATGAGTTTATATCGACGTGTATTGAATAAAGATGATATGCAATGCCTGCATGAATATTTCAAAGCAGATGTCCATGCGCAAAAATAAAATGTATTTATCAGAGCAAGCTTTGTGCTGAGCGCAAGTAACGTGTGCTGAGTCTATATTGACAACTTTGATAAAGATGATAATGTAACGACTACATAAATATGTAATGAATCTATAAACACTGTCAACATAAATATGTAGTCATTACATATACAATTGTACTCATTACATATATCTTTTGGTGCAAAAAGGGAATTAGTTGAAACCTCACAAATGATGAACATATTTTTTTTTTCTTTTTTTCGGATTGGTAACTGCTTTGAATGTTTATTTGGTCATTACTCATTAAATATCGCCTTTATTCAGTAGGTACAAGTCGATAAAGACTTCTCACACGTTGCTTGTGCGCAGCCCATAGCTCGCCTTGATAATTTTTTTTTTTTTTTTTGCGGATGGGTAGCTGCTTTAAATGTTTATTTAGTCATTACATATCGCCTCTATTCAGTACATGCCAATATAGACTCAACGCACATTACATTTATTCAGGACATAATTTGATGTATTACCTTTCATAAGGATTGTTAGCGGGTAATAAATGTGTATGTATGTAGTAAGACTACCGACGTTTGGCTGTACCTGGTGCATAGATTATGTATTGAGTAAATATCATCTGTGGCCAGTACATGTCAATATAACATCATCGCACGTTACTTACACACAATACATAACTTACAGTGACATTTTTTATTAGGTAGCTGGTGCATATTTATGTATTGAATACATACCGTCTTTAATCAATACACATCCATATAGTCGCAGGTCAATTTGCTTGGCTGGCAGATTTCAAATACTTAAACTTCAGTATGCATTGAGTAAATATCGTCTGTATTCAATAAACGTCAACATTTTTTTTAATAAGCTTAATTCTACCTACATATATGTGCGTTGGTATTATACCTACTTATTTTAAATTCTATTACCATAACTATTTATAACTACACATAAACATTCAATTTTGTTGTGGGGAACAAAGCTCCGCACAACCCAAATTATGCTTTTATAAATTCCAACTAATTTGAACCCTTTCTCTGTATGTTCTAGGATCCCCTGAAATGGCATTCATTCACGCGTTGGCTTCAGCAACTGTTACCAGCTTTATAGCCCGCGCTTGTCGTGATGGACAACTGGCATCGTGTGGATGCTCACGTGGTGCCCGCCCCAGGCAATTGCACGACGACTGGGCGTGGGGTGGATGCGGTGACGACTTGGAATATGCTTACAAGTAAGTATACCAACGTTTGAGTGTGAGCGGCATATAAAACCCCTTCACAAATGAGCACATGTTCCTTTTAACACCACACCATTTCGCTTAACGTAATCAATTTATCGCCTGGAATCTGGAAACGAGACTGCCGCCATATGGCTTTACGGCCTTCCGGGGTTTATCAATGCCCAACCAAAGCAAACCGAACCGTGCCACTCCCAAAAGGGATCTTTGCACCTTTTTGAATGTCTGATTGGGTGGGGATGACAAGGATGGAACGGGGATTGCTTGAATGTGTATTTGCGCTCCTCGAGACGGCCGACCTAATCCATTATGTAAATTGTACAAAATAACATAAAGCTAGAGTATATAGTGCGAATCCTCGCCCCCACTATTATGTGTAAACTGTAGTGTATATGTACCTACTCGTACTATAAAGTCAAGGAGGACAAACAAACAACATTGACCTAAGCAATTTTCGCTTGCGTTCTGTAATACACTTTATTTGATTTTACCCCAAAGGATATAATGGAGGGTTGTTTGGTGTAATTACATCGGCCTTTTATTTTATTTTGTGTTGTTGTTTTGTTTGTTCCTTCCACTGAATAAGTTGATGGGGCTGCCTGCAACAACAACGGAAACAAACAAACAAACGACAGGATAACAGTCAGAAAAGAGAATACCTACAAAATAAGATAATATTTTTTTGTGAAAGTGTTGCCGTAGCAACGAAATATTTTGTTAAATGGAAGATTTTTTTATTTTGTAAATTTGTAGTTATTATAGTTTTTGCTTCTTAAAGCATAAGTATATGTAACACCTTTATTAAGTTTAATCCGAGTTCTATTTAAGACTCCAAAACTCACCTTTTGAATACGTTTTTGTGAAGATTCATATTAAAGATTCATGTCGATTTAACGCCATGAAAAGAAATTATTAATTGTAAAAGTTTTTACATTTGGTTTCACATTTTTACAGAACGAAAATCGGTATAAGTGTCAAAAAAGATGAACAATTTTTCGCTTCACTTTTTCTCAGAACCTGTCACTTAAACATTTTATTGAAATGTGTTTTGAAAAGTTTATTTTATTATAGACGGTCGATGAAACATTAATTTCTGAAATAATATTTCTCAAATTTTTCTCTCTATCCATTTTTGAAGATATAAGGTACGTTTTATTGGTAATTCAAAGCTAGCGCAGCATCAATACAAGTTCAATAAAACGCTATATCCAGTTTTATGTACACTCCCTAGTTCTGTGGCCGTGTTAATACCTATCTTTTTGTGAGTAAACATAATCTACGTTACCGACATTCAAGGTTCAAGTCTACACTCTGTGTCTACTTTTATATTCACTAATTTACTGGCTTATTTATCGGCACTTTTGGTTTTGTTATTGTTCACCAAGAGAAATTTTGCCATGCTAGCTATAAAATTGTAGTAGCCGTGACGTGATGGTTAGTGCGACAGACTGTCATGCCGAAGCTCTAGGTTCAATCCCCAGCCTCGCCATCTAATAATTTTTAAAAACAAAAAAAGGCTACAGCCTCTTGCCTCTTTTTAGGGGAATTTGGCTGTTATTGCATTGGATTTTTGTTCGAGGGGAATTTATTCTCGATAGGGCCAAATGTCAAATCACTCATCATTTCAAATCATTTCTCACATAGTTTAAAATTTAAGAAGCATTTCATAAATGTTCTTTTTTTTTTGTTCGTTTCTTTTTGTCTGGACACACTTAGTACATTGCTTAGTTCATTACTTATTTCCCAGGAAGTATTGTATGTAGTTAATGGGGCATTGTAGTTCCAGAATTTAAAGCTGTTCTCAATTATATGTATAATTTCCAAATGCAGCCTTATGCAATTTTTGTGTTTCAGTGTTAAAAGGCACAAAATGACCGTACCATACGCCGAATTGACTCAGCGAAATATTGAAAAATTCCTATTTGATATTCTAGCAGTTTTAATTTATGATCTAAGAAACCATAATTCCGTGAATTGATCCCTGCTTTAAGTTCGTTTCAAATGGTTAATTTTCCTAAATATACTATGGGTGCATTAATCTAGGAAAACGCTGTAATTTTTAAAATCCGATTTTTTAAAACTGTCGCTTAAAATCAACAACGGCATCTCTTTTTTATGATGACGACAGAGGATGCTCGTATTTACATAATGAGATTGTTCACTTTTGTGGTTGTGTGGTTGTTACAATTTTCCACTTTTTTTTTTGTCCTTTCTCATTGTTTTTGTCGGCGGTTTTGCGGGGTGGTGAACTCCAAAATTGAAAGTGATATGATGATGAGAAATAATATAGTTAGCAGAGAAGAGGGGGCCAGGCTCGCAGCTCGCTTGTCAAGTGCAAAATTATTCAAGCCCGAAAATATGCAATCGTTTACAAGCACTTCCAATCTATATATACGGAGTTATTGTTTCAGAAATTTAAATAATTCGGCTTAACTCCTCTAGCGAAATTCGTGTTGGTGAATGTACCTATATGAACGTGTTTGTGTTTATGTTGGAGGGAAAAAAAAAATAATCCTTGTTATTATCCGAGGGGTGAATAAATTATTATTCCGCGTGGTTAAGTTCGTAAGGAAAAAGGACACATCCATCATATTATTCGGTCGAAAATATCCATCAGCCAATGGATTTAAATCATAACTTTTAACTATATAGCTCAGTGCTCAGTCTAGTCTTCAGAACTTCCACAACCCGCCCGGGGATGAAAATATATATCTATTGCGTAGAAAGGGGGCAATAAACAAGAGAAGGAAAAAATATAAAATATAATTTTACGGTCTACAAGTCCAATAGTTTGTGATTTATATCCGTGCTGTCAGTAAAATGGATTCACTGAAGTAATTGATTAGTCTTCATCTGTGTAGTACGTACTATTCTGGATGAAGACTTGTTGAATGTTAAATGTGTGATGTCGGGCAAGACGAATAACATTTTGCTGGAAGCGATTGACATTTCGCCTGTCTTCTATCGAGAAACGCATGCATCATTGGTTCATTGAAATGTGATCAATTTAATTGAAACGCTATTTCTCTAAGGAATTGTAATGAGTCTCCTTGACGTCAGATTGACGTTGTGTTAGATTTGTGTAATTTGTAAGTGACAGTGGCATTCTGCTACAAATTTAATTGGTCAAGAATTTTATAGTCGTGAGATACATATGACTCAATTCATCAAATACACACAGGTATTTGTTACATTTAGAAAATAAATTTATAGTTTATAGTTTTACTTTCCTCATCAGTTAATAAAACACTGAAATAGGATTTATTTTATCGAGTTTTCCCTTAAGTAACCCAACACAACAGGAGCACTTTCAATATATGTACATAACAAGCTGACCTATTCCAAAATGCGTTTTTAATTGGCTTCAATAAAGAAAAGGTTCTGTACAAATACATTTAAAGTTCCTTCTCGCGTTGAATTAAGAATAATAATAAAGTCTTTCATTTGTTAAAATATTTGGCTGTTCTTAATTTTAGGTTTTAGTGTCGATTGAGAATAATTTTGAGTTCGGTTTCTTTATTAAGAATGAAAAATAATATTTATAAAAATAAAAAAATTAAACAAACAAATTCAAGGAAAAAATAAAATTAAATAGTACTAAAATTAATTGTAGTAGCCGTGGCGTGATAGTCAGTGCGATGGACTGTCATGCTGGAGGTCTAAGGTTCGATCCCCAGCCTCGCCACCTATTTATTAAAAAAAAAGAAAAAACGGCTACTGCCTCTTGCGAGGAATTGACAAATCCTCCAAGAATATCTCCTGTCACAGAAAAGTGCCGCTCGTTAGCCGTTCGGACTCGGCAATAAACTGTAGGTCCCCTCCATTCCTGCAGACGCGCACACAGGAATGTTTGAGAGTTATAAGTCACTAGGCCCTAGTTCTTCATGAGCTGTTGTGCTATCAAATTTATTTATTTATTTTAAAATTAAAGTATGTACTAAGATTAAAGTGATAAATGTCTTTTGACGTGATAAATATTCCTTAGCCAGTTAGTTTTTAATTCTTTAGCCGATTGTCAGTAGCTATCTGCAACATTTCTCCCCTCAGGTGATTCTACTGCTTCCTGCTGTTGATTCACCATCATGTTTAACTTGTCTGACATCCATAACGGCCAACCTCGCTACAGATCTATCATACAATCCCGAAGATGTTCTCACAGTTACACCATCCTTTGCTTTGATAGTTCTTGTATCGATTCCTTTCGGCCAAGATCCACGAGGTAGATTTTCATCAACAACTATGACTAACTGGCTGAACAGAATGGTGACGCAGACGGAACCGGAGACGGAGCTGGAATAGCTGTCAAAATATTGAATACACGCAAATTCAATGTTGCGAACACAACGGAACGTAGACGCATACGGAGCTGCAGACGCAGACGGAAGAGTTCACCATCTTTTAACTTTTCACGTACGGCACTTTTGACGTTTCAATTTGTATGAAGAAAAAAACAACTTTTTGGGTCGAAAAAAATTTTGTGGTTATTTGTATCGCGAAAAAAATTATTTATTAAAAGGAAAATTATTGGAAACAAAAAATGTGAATTCTGAGCTTGTACACAATAATATTCTTTTCTTTTTCTTCAAAATACTTTCAAAGCTGTACAGCTCCCTCCATTGTGGACATGTAAAAAAAATAACGTACGACACTTTTTGACAGTTCTTCCAGTTCCGTCTACGGCTTCGGTTCCGTCATTCTATTCTGTTCAGCCAGTAAAGCCGAAAACAGATGTGCAGCTTTTTCCAATGCAGCGAAAATAAATTTACACAGGTTCTTATGAGAGCTGACATATTCCAGGCTCTGCATGCAGCCTTTGCTGCACGATTTCTCTATTTCTAATTTCGCTGCATGGAAAAAAGCTTCACATCTGTTTTGGGCTTAAGTCTCCTTCTTCAATATTCTTAGTTCTTTGAAACCATTTAGTTCTTCGTGTTAGCGTTGGTAGAAACTCACGTATCCACCGTTTCCAAAACAAATCTGCCACCCGTTGACATCTTCGCCACTGTTTATGAAGTAAAAGGTCACTGTCGCAAAATCGTCCTGCGCCGGAGTTTCGGGGTCAAAGCTTCCATGTCATGAGATTTCGACTGGCACAAAATATAAGTGGCCGAGTGCTAATAATCATTTTGACCTCAATTAACATTGACAGCAAAGATTCTTCATTCAGTCGGTGATTTTTGATCACCTGCCGCAGTACATTTTTAACTGATCCAACCATGTCGGTCCCATGTACCTCCGATATAATATGCGGTGCTGCTTTAGGGTTGAATAACTATTTCGTTTCTGGAGTCGTAAACCTCTCTTGTATTTTGTGAAACTCTAGATTAGAAAACGCTTCCCGAAGCTCTTTCAGTGCGCCTCGGTTGTCTGAATAAATTTCTTTTGGAACTCCTCGTCTGGACATAAAGCTCCTGATACACCTAATGCCTGACAGACTATGAGCAAATTCCAAGTGAACAGCTTTTACAATGAAGCATAATGTCTTTTAACGTGATAAATATTCTTTAGCATGATTTATTGTCAGTTGATATTTGCAACAGTCGACTTGCACGAAAGCTTTATTAAGATGCTAAATATACTTTCTTACTCTTTAAACTACTCCTTAGCTCTTTTTCTGAGCGTAAACTAAGTATGTAGGTACATATTCATAATTTCTGAATAAAAATGTTGTTGTTTTTTTGTGCCAGTACCTGAGTACCTGTATCGCAGGAAATTTCGTTAAATTGATGAATATTTTGGTAGAATATCATTTTATGTTGGCACGGAAAGTGTAAATTAGGCTTAACAATATAAATGTAAGTTCACTGCACTATGTGAGAGTAAAACACGTTAACCAAAATTTTCTCCCAAATACTCATAGCAAAAGTCTTACTTCACGATGTTCTTAGTTAAAGCTGATAGGCAGTATCCAACTCAATATCCTTTTCGCCTGGTAAAGAAAACATTTAAAAACAAAAATACCATTCTTTTTGAGAGGTTTTAACTAAAAAGAGTTGAGAATACTGTTATAGTGTTAAATAGAGAAGCTATATCTATGAAAAGAATGTTTCTATTCTCTTTCGTTCTAACAAATGAGAAAGTGAAATTTTTCTTGCTCATGCACATGCTCGCTCAATGCTCCTGAATTAATCCTTACTTTACTCCAACAAATGCAATATATGCAACACCTGTTTTAATACAAACATACGAAGCAAGGACTTATTCCTGTTGTGGATAGAACATATTTCTGTTTTATAGAATGGATATATATAATGTATTTCACTCCTGTAAGTCTAGACAAGTTGCACCATAAAACACTGCACAATTTGCCTCAATTTGTACAGAAGCGCGTATGAAGTACAAGTTATCAGGAGCTCAGGCACAACTGAAAGGATATTTTTTAAGATTCCTTGTTTCAGGATTATAACAGTCAGATACACCAAAACGAAACCCAGAACAGAGAGAATAATATTCAAACTCTCTGTATTCCTGTTGAATGATTTTGTGTCTTGTTGAATTTTAATGTCGTTTTATGAGAGAAAAGTGAAAAAGCATTTTCTCTTTCTAACTTTAAATTTAAAAATATTTCTGGATGGAACATTCAGAGTATTTCTATGTGAACGTAATTTAAATTATTAAAATGAAATAGCTGAGAAAAAACCGCCTTTGTTATGTTGGCAGCATGAAGAAGCTGGGATGGCAGGAAATTGTGTTGGTATAATTTTAGTTGGGTAGGTCTTGTTTCGGCTCTGTTAATAAACTCTCTGGAATGTCTGTGCCCACTGGAAAATCTGATATCCTGTTAACTAAACATTCGAAAGAGGAAAAGGAATTTTTTGGCGCAAAGGTTGGCTGCCGTACAATATACCTACTTTAATGGACGGAGGAGAATATTATTTTTGCTATTGAATGTTGTTTTTTTAATGAATTGATTGAGCATTCTCTTTTGCCCTTAGTCAGAGGGAGCTCACTCAGAGGTTGTTGTTCTTTTACCTTTCTATGTTAATTTTAGAACACGCAATCTCTTCTATACTTGATATATGTATGAGTTAAACTTACAATTTAAAACTTACCCCTTGGCAAAATATTTTTGTTATAAAATTTATCGTCTACATTTTACATATGTAAATTGTTTGTACTTTCAAAACTATTTACATTTTCACAACAGCAAACGTAGTTAAGGGTGAAATTCAGAAAACTGACATTAGTTGATGTTTAGATTTCCTGATACTCTGATACCCTTTGTTTGTTGACTTTGTACGTATGTATGTAAATGTATGTACAGTAAAACCCGGATAAGAGCCTCACCATAAATGCCTCGTTTTGAGAGGTACTTATGCGGGTTGTGCACTTATAAAAAAGCCGCTTAAGTGCGCATAAGCACTTATCTCTACATTTACAAAAATAAAAAAAAATACAATAAAAAAAATGTTTAATGTTATTTAAAAAATAAGAAATAACATGACATCAACTGACTAGTATCGGAAACCTTTTAAAAGGGAAGCGCAAGATTAAAAGAAGCTTTTGTCTTTTTCTACTTATATTAATTGTGTACTTAAAAGAATTTTTTTCAGGTAAATTTCAATAAAAGTATACAAAATAAAAAGTAATTAAGCGGGAAAGGCAGCTAAGCGAAAGGTACTTATTAGATGAGTTTTATATGAAAAAATCCTCAAAATTTTGGTTCTAAAAAATAAAAGGTACTTTAACGGGTGAGACACTTACGCGATAGGCACTTATCCGGGTTTCACTGTACATTATAAAAGTAGTATTTTAATAGATTTGTCGCATGAGATGAATAAAAAGTTTAAATTTGTTAACTTAAAATGACATACATATGTACGTTAGTACCAATGTAATAAATGCATATGTTTATATTTTTGAATAAAATGTATCTCTAGGCGCGATAGGACATTAGGCAAAAAATATATGGGCTTCTTTTATTTTTTCTTTAATACCATTGAACTTCTTAAATATTAAAAGCTATATATATTTGTATGTTATCTACATAAGATATGAAAGTATATACATACATATAACCAGAGATCGAAAGTAAAACTCAACCTCTTCAAAGGTCTTCAGATAACGCTTATCTGCTCAGATCTTTAAAAATGGTCACTTAAAAACCATTTTACTTAAAAAAATTTTTTTTTTGGTTTAACTTAGTGCGATTTTGATTTTTTTTAGGTTTTGGTCAACCACTAACCACTTATCGAGAGAAAAAAATAAATCTCTTTTAAAGATTTATCTTCTTTTCGGTCCGTTAGAAATCTCTGCCATTGGAATTTCAGTTAACTGTTTAGTTATTCATTGTTTAGCACTCTCTAAGCAAAGTTCGGTAAAAGTGTAAAGTGATAGTGCGTGGCATTAGTGAAAGTAACGACGGGGAGGGTCAAACTGTAATGTAAGGAATTATTTTGAATATAGGGTGATTCACCTAAGAGGGTGTGAACAAAAACTAAAGCGTGTAGGTTGATTTAAGACAAGAAAAAAATCGTATGGTAGGGGGGTCTATTTCCTCCCTTTAGGCGAGAGGGGCAATTTTCTAGAAAATCGACTTAATTTTAATTGACTTATATTTTTTTCCAAAATCCCATAAATAAGGTGCCAAAAATATCGCGGATGACCTTGACAAAATTCAATCCTGGATTAAAAATTTTCTAAGCCTGACTAATTTCTAAAACTACCTGTCCTTTTATGACAAATTGCAGTATATGGGATGCTAAGATCCCACAGCCGGCATATTAATTTTTTTTTCAGTGGGTTTGGTAGGTTGAGTCGTGATTTTCTTTTTGTTTGGGTTACGGTGGTTTGACAGCAAAAATTTATTTATTTATTATTTATCTATTTATGTAATTATTTTTTTGAAAGTTTTGGAAAAAACGTTTTTTACCAACTTTTTTTTTTTTGAATTTTTAGAACTGCCACTTAAGTCGCTAGGTCGCTTAGTTAAGCCGCAAGACAAGTTTAAAGGTGTAAACTTTGATGCCTCTAGCAACTAGCATGTCTAGTTTAGCCGCAAATCGCGTTTAAAGTCGATTTTTTATATAATGCGTTGCATCAATTGAAAGATTCTAAGAGTAAATTTTTCTTTTAAACTTTTTAACAAGACTTTTTTGAGCATTTCCCAGAATTTTTTTTCTAGCTTATTGTGCCTTTTAAGCGTTTTGGCATTTTTTCCGTGACCCTGCCCATTTCTTTGGATTGGTCAAAAATATTTTCAAAAAAATCAATATTTTACCTCTATAGAACTTCATAAAAACGCTTAAAATGTTATTTAATGGCAAAACGCTTAAAGAACGTTTTCTTGAAATTTTGAATAACTAAAAAATAATTCAATAAAATTAAACACTTTGTGAAAAAATATTAATTTAGAAATATTTTTTAAAAAGTACAAAATAATGCTTTAAAAAAAGTAATGAAAATCTCGTCAAATATACTTATAAAATAAATCTTTCGGAGGGATTTTTAAATTTTATTTTTTTTTTCGCCGGGATTTCGTCATTCGGGTTTTTGTGATTCGGGATTTTGTTACGCTCTCATTTGTACATACATTACAAGATTCGCAGTACGCTAATAGACCTATATATATATTATCTTTATTTTCCTTTTTTTGTGAATTTATTATATTTGTTTTGTTTTTTTATTAGAAAAATAAAGAAAATAACATAATATATCATATTAACCATTTTTGATTTATTTTCTATAAAAATGGTTAAAGGTTGATCGTTTCCCTTAATTTTTTATAAAAAAAAGTCAACAGATAAGAGTTATTTTTCAAATAAAATGATAAATCTCACGCAAAGACCTACAAAAATATTTTTTAAAAATAAATCTCAAACCAAGACCAAAAAAGAATTGGCGAATTAAATATCTCTCTGTGAAAACCTAAAATGGTTGACGGTTATTTTCGATCTCTACATAAGAACATATGTATGTTTAAATAAATCTTTAGAAATTGAACAAAAATACTTGCTTAATAATGTATAATAATAATAATAATAATAATTTAAACTCACTTATAAACTGTTATTCTGTTAAAAGTTACTTTTACGGTCAATTTTGTGGTCCTTGTTCTAGCTCTAGCAAAGGTACATAAGGGTTAATGCAGAAATTTGATCTTTAATTTCTTAAATAAGATTGGTCGGTCCAAAAATCCAAGGGATTAATCTTGATTGTTGATGCCTTAAACTTTTAGTACAATATTTATTTAGCGCGAATATTTCACGACATTCTGGATAGCAATTCCAGAAGTGATTTTAAAAATAAATTTTAATTATCATCTAATAAGAAATAAATATACCTTAGTTTAATTGAACAAAGTTTTTTGCAGTGATTTTTTTTAAACGGCTCTAGCAATTTTTAAACGTATATTTTTAAAATTAGGTAGATATGTATATTTAAGAAAACTGGGTTTCAGAAATTTTATTAAAAAGGTAAAACTGTTCCCAAACGGAAAAATCTAATTTTGAAACGCACTTGAAGGTTCAAAAATCAGTAGTCTCTGTGAAAAAAAAAATTGACACACTTGGCTAGCTTAAATGTATGTATATCTTAAATCTCAGAGGACTCCTTATTCTCATACATTTTGTTGTCAAGAAGTTAGAATGAAATTTTTGTTCAATTTTTTTCTGCCGTAGTAAATCAAATCTCAGTAATTTAAATTTACTATTCCTTCAAATTATTTAACATTTTTTAATGTTCTTAGAAGTATTAACAACTTGCCATACAAGTAGAACAAAATGTTCTATGAAAAAAAATTGTTGAAAGGAAAAGTTCAGCATATGAATTATGTAGTTTTTAAAACTAAAAATTGTGCAACTGTGTGGGAAGGGTAGGGTGTACATGGTCATAACATGTACCCCTTTGTGTATGGCCCTAAATGTACCTACAGTAGGTACTCAATTCGGTATGGGTTTTTTTTTTTTTTTTTTTACAAAGTGGCCAATATATCATCGAGTTTAGAAAAAGGTATCTATTAAAATTTATACTTTGGACAGTTCTTAATTTTATTTATTACGAATAAAGTTCTTGACCGTTCTCATTATAATAATCAGATGGAATTTTATACCATTTTAAAATATTAAACAAGACGAAAGTACCGACCGTAGTAGCCCGTGGCGTAATGGTTAGTGCGATGAACTGTCATGCCAGAGGTCTGGGTTCATTACCAGCTGCTTCCACCTTAAGTATTTTTCCGAGCTACTGTCTCTTGCGAGGAAGTGACAAATCCTCCAAAAGTATCTCTTGTCATAGAAAAGTGCCGCTCACCTGCCGTTCGGATTCGGCAATAAACTGTTGGTCCCCTCCATTCCTGCAGACACGCACACAGGAATGGTTGAGAGTTGTAAGTCACTAGGCCCTGGTTCTTCATGAGCCGTTGTGCCACCAAATTTAATTATTTTAAAGTACCGACCGGCATATAGCTCCTCATTTTTCTACTTTTTAGTCACCATCACCAAATTAACTCTTATAGAAGAATAAATAGGAACAAATTTTTTATCGAATGAATAGTATGTAACTTTCTGATGTTTAACTGAGTACCTATTGACAAATTGACCCTCAAAAAAACTGCTTATTTATTTATTTATTTATTAAATTATTGTTACCAATGTATTAAAATTAATTTTAGAGGTTACAAATCACTGTTTCTAATCTAAGTCAATTATTCTTTAAGCTTCGGGTTAAGAATATTACCGTTCAAATAAAGCAGGCGTAGCTATATTTTATTTTACATTTTTCACCATCATCATCTCAGAGAGATGATAAGATTATTGTGGTTCATCCGAGGAATGTAACCTCTTGCATACTACGCATTTTTACTCTGTAATAAATATTTAATTCCCTTTCAAGTAATTTAATTTTTAAAGCGTCTTTAAAAACTCGGTTTTTCTAAAATAACAAAATAGCTTCATTTCAGCGACATAAAACTACTTTAAAACTTAATTCAGCGAAAGGATATTTTATAAAGGTACCTATAAAAAAAAATAACCAACGAGCTAGGTACCTAAAGCATTTGCATATCCTTTAGAATTTATTACTAAACTTATTTCCGTTTACATGATAGTCTAAAAAATAAGTATAGCTATCGCCGTGTCTTACAAAATATCTCGTTGACAGACACTGCAATTTCTGAAGGCACATTGTTGCCTTAGCTTTCTCGTGAGGGTAATATGTGGGTGGTTTCATCAGGAAAATTGTTACAAAGCGCCCATCAAACCTCGCTCTAACTATTTTTATATGGCAATTCCTGATTAATAACATGACGAACAGACGATAAATTTTTCTCAAAGAATTTCCAGTTCCAGCATAAAACATAATATTTTCCACCATCTCCGGGCGCGCCGCCGCTCCAATGGAGTAATACACGATAAAACCTTGATATGTATTTTAATAAAGCACACTTTCATTATATCCTTATCCTTGTTTCCTGGTCTATAGATTCTCTCAAGATTTCATCGACATCAGAGAGAAGGAACGTAAGCGTGGCACCCGTGGTCTGGCATCAGGACCTCGAATAAAGAATGATGAAAAATCCCAGGACAAATCACTGCCGATGCCACCACTACAGCCCTTCCCATCTCACCTATCGGAGAAAAAGAATATCACAGCAACAGATGCTGTTTATGCTTCTTCTAGCAGAGCGCCCTTATCACCGTCATTGGCGGCGGAGCAACAAAATGGTACAACGTCAACAACACTACGTACCTCGCAAGATGGCCATGCCAATATAACTGTCAATGTCGATAGTGATAATAAAAATGGCAGCAGCAGTAGTTCCTTTACAGGATCTTCGTCTTACAGTTCGTCAGTCAACAAGGACAATACGGAGCGGGAGCGGGAAGAGGACAGCACGGAAACGGGCAGCCGTTTCAAGCCAGAAGATTTATTGGAATTGCAGGAAAGGATAACAAAGGAGATTCTCAATTCGAAATTACAGGAGAAGGAAATGCTGGAATTACAGGTAAGGGAGACAACTTTTTTTATTAGCATTCTTGTTTGCTTTGTACTATTTTGACAACCGATGAAGGCTATATACACACGGAGCATCACATCAGAACCAGGTGGAGCAGGCAGTTCCAGTAAGTAGGAATGACTCCATCAGGCGCACAGATGTTGTTTGCTGTGTGCACTTCGTCACTCACAGTCAAAGTCACAGGGGAATCGATTTTTAAATTAAAAAGTTGTGTCCTCGCTAACTTTTTTTTTTTTATTCATTATGAGTGTGCAACTTTTGCCGCACATCCTAATTATTTTGCCCTTTGTCCTTTGAACAGGAAAAAATCAACCGGGAGATATTAAATTCTAAGGTTTTCAATTTGGATCACTACGCCGCATCCATGTACGGAGGTGGCGGTGGCGGTGGCAAGAAGAAGAAGAATCAGCGAGCTGTAAACAGCATGGGAAACGCTGGCAACAACATGATGGGAGTTATGGGGAATGGAGGTGGTGCTGGTCCCGGTCGATTGAAAAATGTCATGTCAGTGAAAGCACGAAGTTTAATGAATCTGCACAATAACGAGGCTGGCCGACGGGTAAGTTTTTTGATTGAGTCGTATTATTTAACTGAAAAAAAAAAATATTTTAAACCGCTATCATTATATCCGATGTATTGATAAATTATTTCTTCGTGATATTCACTAATTCTAACGCAAAAATTATCACTGCATTGATATCTCCTATAATAACTTTTTATTTCTTAACCCTAGAAAGCTAACGTTCGTCAAAATGACGAGCATCCAACAAATATTCTTCTCTATCTCTTTTATTTTTTTACCAATGTAATTGTGATTTCGCGCCAACTCAGTTGCCGGTGATCTGTCTCGCGTGGCACATGTGTTTTGCTTGTAAGTTGTTTGAAGAATTAAAGAATTGTTGCAATAGGTTCAAAGTTCCTATTTGTGGCGAACATACGCTTGACTTTGTTAAAGTGCTAAAATGATCTCAAAGAAACATGTCCCATTAAAATATGATTGAAGCATTTAAAAATGAAAGGAATACAAAAATTGGAAAAACTTTTGGTTTCCCAGAAAATTCGTGTTGCATTTTCGCAACGCTCGCCGAAAGCAGTATCAATATTATTGAAATAAAAAATTTTCTTCTTAAGCCTAGTTTATAGATCGAAGCGAAGTGAAATTTTCATACAGAAAATTAGCTTTTTTTCCAGGCGTGAAAAATTCAATAAAATTAAATGCAATTATTTAAGCGACAAGGAGGAAGAAATTTGGTTCGAAGAGAATATAATTTAACGGACTTACCTAAACCAAATATAAAACAAAATTTATTTTTTCTTTATCAACCTTTCGAGGCAAGATTTATCGATGTTTCATTTCGATTTAGATCTCACTTCGCATTGATGTATAAACTAGGCTTTACATGGAATAAGTGAACTTTATATGAAAACTTTTATGAAAAAATAATTTAATGCACCCAGATACACTAGGTAATGAAAAGATTATTGAAATTTAATAAAATTATCAAAGGAAAAGAAAAAATTGACCGAACAAAAAAAAAAATAATTTTTTTCAAAAATTAATAAAAAAGAAAAAATAAAAATATTTTTTTTTTTTACAGAAATGAACATTAGAATTACCTCTATATACTTTTTATATTGTATGTTTATATATAAAAATTGGAAAAAAAAACATTTTCCCCAAACTTTATTTTCTTCAAAAATATAAAATAAATTAAAAAGGCTCATTTTTCCCAAACTTTATTTTTTTTTAAATGAAGACCACAATTATCTATTTGTTGTATAAACTACTAGAGGGGGATACAATTTTTTTCGATTTGACATTCAATGTATTTCCCATAAGAGAAAACGAAAAAATTGTCTGGAAAACATTAATTTTACTAATTAATTTTATATGAACGGGTATCCATATAATAATTGCAATAGATTAACAATGTATGTTAGTTTGTTAATCAAGAAGAATATATACCGAATATAACTTCTTATTTGCTTTATTTTGCCCATAAAGAATTTAAACAAACGTGTATTGTTGTTGTTTTTCAAAATGGATGAACGTCGAAAGTTGAAACGAGATCATGTGCGTAGTGAGGGAAGGATTTTAGGGGCAAAATAAATTATGGATTGAACTGAAATAATTTTTTTTACATAGAAGTATAGATAGGTATATTATGTAGGTATGTATTTGCATTTTAGTATGTGAAATAGAATAATAGGTATGTTTTATGTTTAGAACATTTTAACGTAAAACTTTCTAACACAATATAAAGAAAATTTAAATAAATTAATAGATACGGTAAATTTTTAAACACAGGATTGGAACAGCTTGTTAAGGGAACACATTTATAATTCACTTAAAATTTTGTTATTATTCTTGCTAAATTTTTGATTCTATTTTTGCTTTTGGAAGCTTTTCTAAGCATTCAAATTAAATTTTGTAAAAAGTACAAAAGGGCAAAATTTCTTTAAAATTATCAAACATATTTTACACAGCACAAAATAAAAACAAAACATATTTTAAATAAAACTGGCTACGCCCCTGCCTTGCTTTTGATCCCGATCCAGATCCGTGGAAAACAAAACGCGGCAAATATCACCCGAATTCCTACGATTTTGAGTCTTTTTCCTCATTTTGGAGCATTAGTTAACTTTTTTCAATTTACATTTATCACTTAAAATACCTTAACATTAAAATAAAATGGACAGTTTCATTACAAAATATATTTTATCCATTGTGAAATAATACAAAAATAACACCACAAATCATTTGGCCAATCACCCTGCAAAATTTCAGAAAACTTTGCCAAAACACGTCCATATCGTCGATACCTTCAAATACTCTACCGCAGAACTAAAAACCCGATAAAAGCTGTCGCCAAATTGCTATTCGTATTTGTGCAGTCTTTCTGTCTCATATTTTCTTTATATTCTTTTTTTTTTTTAAGAATTTTGTAAATTTGTGGTTAGTGTTTTGTTTTGTTTCGTGTTATCCGGAAAACTCAATCAGTTGGCCCAATCGCACCGTGCCAATCGAATAATTTCGCTTTTAGTTTTTATCTTTTTTTTTTTTGCTCGGGTTCTTGCTCCTGGAAAAACTCATGTCGTCGACAGCAAACGATAAAGGCTTCAAAGGACAGCGACTTGCCGCGTCCGTTTCAGTTTGTGACATATCTTTTACTTTGCTTCAGAAATAAACTATATGAAAAAAGAGAAATTCAATGCAAAAAGGAAACCTGCTTTTGTTGCCATTGAGCTTTCAGAAAATGGAAACATTAAGGATGAAAATGACTGAGGTTACGACCAAGACCAACAACCGCATCTAATATGCCAAAAACCTGCTGGCAAAGGAGACGCTCGCATTCGGAGGAGGAAGTTTTTACGTGAATGGAAACAGATTGCGCTCACCGTCACCATCACTGACTTGTTTCTCATATTTTACGTGATTCTTAAGAGCTTTGCAGAAATAGTAAAAATAATTTCACGATGTTGGAGCGCAACAAATACACAACATCGTCGATTCTTCCTAAATATGAAGTATTACATTTTTCTTTTTTGGAGGTTGACTCTTAGTTTCTGAATGTTTTGACACGAAGGACAAGTTTTAGGTGCTTTCTGTATAAAATTTGATGTGCAGCTTAAAATTATGGCATGGTGGTTTCTGGTAATGTCCTGCGCTCAATATCCTTCCCCCCCCGTCTTCGCCAAAAAGCATAAACCTTCACAATTTATGACGGTTTTTGTTTGTGGCATAAGACATTTCCATACAATTTTGTAAAGGGCCGGAGTTCTCTTTTCAATTTGCACTCTAAAACGTTTTCGTCCTTCAAATTTCAACATCAACAAAAACGTAAAGAATCAGAGGAGCAGCCAGCGGTGGATGTTAAATTGAAACAAATCATGTCTCATTTATCGTTGAATTTTATCCCCCATTTATTGCTGTCATAAGCTGTTTTTTTTTTTTTTTTTTTTTTTTGGCTTGTGGTTTTTGGTTTTTTGGTGGTCGATGAACGATATGCTTCTGATGCTTTTGTTAAAAAGTTTTGCTTTTAAAAGTTATCATCAAACAAGAAGTTGGGACAACGACGATTGCAAAGTGTTTACAAATAATAACCTCAAGCGGTTTAAGCTGTCGTAATAATAAATATGAGAAATTAATCTTGGCTCCTTTGAGGTGAAAATTTAATGATTTTGGAATTTTAAACTATTTTTTTCAATTGGCCTGTAAGTTTTGTGGAATGAATAAAAGAAACCTGCTTTTTCATGTTCAGAGACAATTTGGCACAGTAAATTCTTCTATCAATTAATTTAAGAAGAAAAATAAAATGCACGACGCATGGGGGGCTCTTTTGAAACATAAAAAAATGCTTTAATTTTTGGTGATTTTGTACAATTTCCAACGTCCTTGAAATTATAAATTATTAAACCAAATCTGAAAAGCCACACATTAAGAAAAGAACAAAATACATACGTTCAGCTTTATGTGTAAATTAATAGTGGTAGAGGTAGTCTATTTTTAGTTTTGTGTATTCTTATGAACATATTCTTTTGGAAAAATATGGTGTGAAAAAAAAAAAACATCTGTCTTAAGCAAATCTGCTAGATTACTTCAAATAATCATGTTTCACTTGACATAATTGCAGGACAATTCGTTAAAAAAAAAAAAAAAACATTAAAATAATTTAGAAAAAAGTAAGTATACGCCCGAGTGTACCATCTTGTTACTCGTTTGTTAGATTAGAAATAAAACTTAGGAATATCTTGGTATAATCAAAGTTTCGTAGAATCCAATAAATGTGGTTCTAAAATTCCCATTGGATTCCAAGTATGAATGACCACAAATTTTTTTTAATAGTGAAATTGAATTGAAAATTTGACAGAATTACAATAAATTTATTCATATTGTGAATATGAGTCCTTCTGATTATCGGTTAAACTCCATCGGGGTTTATAAACGTTGGATATGCCAACAGTTATAGAGGCATTCATTTATTTTTGTTGAGGGTACAACCAGTGGCGTAGCTAGCCCTTTGGGGGCCCTGTATCAAAAATGTTTTGAGCCCCCCCCCCTTATAAGGTTTTTTTTTAACAAACTTAACACTTGTGTCAACAAATAAGATAAGATTAATTTAAAAAATATAATCAAACCATCTATGTATTTTAAATTAGTACACATAAATTTTATAAAACTTTTAAAAAAATTATCTTTGGACCAAAACCTCTGAAATTAAGAAAATTAAATCTTCTATAGCTCAACAAGATTTTAATTTTTCAAGATTTTTGGCTTCTATGGACAAAATTGATAAATCCAATAAGCGTTCCTGACCCGTAGAAGTAATTTTTTATTATTTTAACCTTAGAAAAGCTTCTTTCAGCTGCTGTAGCCGGAAGCGTAAAAAAAGCATGCATTGATAACTTCCATAAAATTAGAAGCAAGACTATTAACTACAATCACCAATAATTAAGCAAGTTCTTTTATGGAATGAATTTCTGAATTTTGGATTTTTAAAGCAATTAGTTGCTCACAGAAATCAACCGAAAGGCCTTTTTTATATTTTTTAACCATGTCTTCCTGCTCCTTTTTTTAATATGTCATTTGAAAACGATAACAATTTATTTGGTCCTAAGACTTCAAACACACTAGGTAATCAGATTATAGAGGCTCTGAAATCTTTATATATAGTTTGAGTAACAAAAAAATTCTAAGCAGAAATGATACACATTGACTTTAAAGTACGATTCCGGGTCTGAAATTATTCTCTGATCTTATGAGAAATCTTCAAATAAGCGCTTCGTTTTCTTTCTCCCTTTATTTTTGAAAACAGATGTCACTCCCCAATCTTTGGACTCCCAAAGCAAACCAACGAATGAATTTTGATTTCTGAATTCTTGGAGTTTATTCAAAAATGTTGTTGAGTACAATACTTGCCCTTTGTAAATCATTATGCTCATCGACCTACTTTTTCACTTTCTTGTCGGGAGCTCTTAATCGTGTGGGCCCCAATATCTCGGGGGCCCTGTATCATTGATACAACGGTAGCTACGCCCCTGGGTACAACTTATTAAGTATGAAATCTAAGGAAGATATAAGTTCCATGTAGGGTCCATAGTGGTGAGCCTAAGTCAAATAATATTAAAACAAATGTTAGTTTTCGTGTTCTTTATATAAATTTAGTACACAAAATTGACTGAAACAATCTTTTTTATCTCAATTTTAATCAAAATGGGAAAGTAGTAGCATATTTAGTTCACGATTCTTATGCGATGTTCTTATATCCTTTAATCCAAAAAAATATTATCTCGAACACATTAGCTTGAGTGTCTCCCATTCCCTCCAGCTTAAATTACCACAAGCTAACAAACCGAAAATAAAACCTGTTGAGTAATATAGCCTCCTAGCCAACCAAAGACCCATTGATTAACTGATATGCCAGATTGTTGCGTTGAATGGTCGGATATTATTGCAATTACTATACTAGCCTTCGGGAGCGTGTGTTTTCGACTCCTAATTGCTTCAACTTGGTGCTCCGGCCTTGCCTGCTGTACTATGTAAGACCAAACCACCACCATGGGTGCTGTCTGCTCTTGGCCATACATACAAATATCGAGTTAAAGATTTATGGGATTTTGTTTGTGGCGATTGCATAGACATAAATGCGAATTTGTAATTTTATCTGAATTTTTATCACATTTCCTTTGGCCGTAAAACAGTCAGCCAGGTAAAAAAAAAATTATTTGAATATTTAAATTAAAATAAGTAAAAAATAAAAATAATAATATTTTTATTAATATCGTGATATTAAACAGATTTAAATGGCTGCTGGCTGAAAGTAAAAATAATTTATTACGTTCTCGTTCATATGCGTGCAATAACTGCAAGTAGTACTTTTTTTTTTTACTGACAACCGTGTAAATCAAAAATTGCTTAATATATTTAAATTAACTTCATATTTAACGAAAAATATAAATAAAAATAGAAAAAAATATGCATGTGTAGCAAAAAGTTGCCACATTATTGTGTGGGAACAATTTTCAATTTGTATCATAAAATATTTATATTTTTTATTCGGTGCTGCTAAATCTTATAATTTTTTTTATTTTATATTTAATTGGAAGATATGGATGTATTAAAGGGGTGAATGTGCACACTTTTTACTTTGATGCAAGGTTAATGATGTCGAACTTTATAATAGTACATGAAATTAAATCCATCTTGAAAAGTGTGCGTACCTATGCTTCCCAATTTTTGTCTTCACTTACCCTGTACCAAGTTCTTTTTTATGTTTTACTGAAATTTAAACAAATTGATGACCAAAACAATCTACATACCAAAAATACGGTAGTTTTGCACTTAATTGACACCAAGATGTTGCTATATACGTAGGAACTTATTGTGTGCCCAATGCAATTTAAACTAGAGTGTAAACGGTTGGACTCCTTCAGGGGAATATTCCAATTTTTGTTTTATGTAGCTCATCTAAAACGCGGATCTGCCATATTACCATTTCGATTTTTTTTTTCAAATTTAGGGCTCAAGATTTTGTTTAATTCTCGTACCTACCTGTAATATAAGAAAATTGCTTTTCATGTTTTTTTACAACATTACCTTATTTTTGAGGCATTTCGTGAACCCATAAATAGCGTCCTAAAGGCTCGATCGATTTTGTTACAGTTTTTGTAATCTGGTGCGTCTTTAAATTGTAAATATTTTCCTTTCGGACTTACCCGCGTTTATGTATAAATTAAAAATAATTAAATGTATTCGCCCGACGTTTGACTTGTCGTGGCCACGGGTTGAATGATGGCTTGTTAATGGTATTTTAAAAAAAAAAATCTTTTTCATTCTCTCTTGGGTAGATTGTACCGGCGGTGGTGTGTTGACTTGGGATGGTAATTGTTGTTGTTCTAATTAGTATGTTGTTGTTGTTGTAAGTCCTAAAAGAAAATATTTACAATAAAAACCAATTCCAAATATGATAGCTTAAAGTCTAAATTATTTAAACATTTTGAAAGAAAAAAAAAAATCAAACAAAAAATCTATTTTTTAGTACCTACCAGTGGCGTGGCGTCCATATAAGTCGATTCCTATCAAGTTACCTTTTTAGATTCTACCTTTCAACGGGTTGGGGTTGAAATAAAATAATGAAATGGAATAATGTTTTTAAATACTGTAATTCAAAATTCTGGTTTCACAAAATTCTGTGTTTTAAAATTGTGCGCACTTTTTTACATTATCAAAACAATTTTTTTAAATACAGAATTTTGAAAAGCAGAATATTGAAAAAAAGAATTTGACTCATAAAGATTGACTTAAATACAGAATGAACATTAAAAGTTTGAATGAAATGCAATCTTATATTTCAACAATTTCCCTTGTACTGCCTATATTTCTATTAAATTGTAAGGAAAACAAAATTCGGAAAGTTGCTACTTATACATATTATTTACGGCTACATGAAATTTGGTCTTAATGAAAAATTACCCTAAACAATATACCTATAATAAATATCCCCAAAATTGGAGAAATTACCCCATTTTGAAAAATGGAAAAATGACCCCAACTAAATGAAAAAAAAGCCACTTTTCATACTGAAATTTAACCGAAAAATTAAAAAAATGAAAAGAAGTCCTAAAACAATGAAAAATTACCCTAATTCATAAAATATTATCATTTCTTTGTTGTTGTTTTTGGGAAAAATTTTCATTTTTCAATTAGGCCAAATTTCATGTAGCTCTTTTGTACCTTTAATTTAAAATTGATCATATTTAGATGTCAATGTAAAACCTCCTCAAAATACTCAAATTCTATAATGAATTTTGCAAATAAAACATTTTAGACTTGTACCAATATTGCTGAAGAATTCTAAGTTTCATCGTTAAATTCTACAATTTCCACATATCGAGGTTTAACAGAAATGTATTAACGCAAATAGAGTTAATGAAACGTTGGTTACAAATAAGTCTTTTACTCGTTTTTAAAGAAATCGTACTTGAATGAATTTTTGTACAAGTAAATGCAAAAAATTCTATTTGTACTTGTACGTGCTTAACAATGATAATTGTAAAAAGGTTTTTCTTGAAAATATAGAACTTGGACATAAACAGCATTTTGGAAAACAGAATTTTACACTTACAGCATTTTGAATATACGGATATTTGGATATACAGAATTTTGAAATACAAATTCTGAAAAACAGAATTTTGGTCGTACAGTATTTTCAAAAAAAGAAAAAAACAGAATTTTGGTCATACAGAATTTTGATAGCCAGAATTCTGACCGAGAAACATAATTCGTAATGAATAAACATACCTATTTCTCTATGTGTTTATTCCCTACATCTGCATACGCACGTGAAGTTCTTACCCATCAACAAACCCAACCAGTCAAGTCAACCACTTTCTGCCTATCACCTTGATACTCTACGCGCACACACACACATCATTTTTCCGTCTTTTCTCCTACTCCACCCCACAATCTACAGACCCATTCTATCGAGAAAGACAAAGTGATAGCAAAGCAATGTAGCTCGAATTATGTCGGGTTATAAAATTTCTGGCTGGACGGGACAAACTGGTTTTATTTCCTTATCATTCATTCACATAAGAAATTAACTTAATAATTCGAAGAATATCGTGTTATTTTTTTGCATAAGAGAGCTGTCACTCTATCTGCTCAACAAAAATATAAAACGCATTCTTTCGGGTTACTTGGTGAATTTTGTACGTGCGTATCTCGTTGCGCTGCTGTGTGAAGTTTATTGAGCAAGTCACGTAGGTTTTTGTTTGAAAAATATAGTTTATTTATTTTTTTGTAAATTCAAACTTAAATTATCTACGTTAACAAAATTGGCTAGAATTGGCTTCAAAAGCCGATCTCCAACACGCGATTTATGTAATAAATTCCTAATCTAGTATTCTACGTTTGCGGATGAAATTTTTCTTCGACTTACAATTTGAAATTATCCACGCCACTCCACTGGTATCTACTTGTTACTTTCTCACCCATTTGTTCTATAAAATGTGACTACATTCTTGTTAACTGCAACATGTTTTCAAACTATATCATCAACAAAAAATTTTGCACTAAGCTTTTGTTCCGCATATCAACTACTGAGAAGAAATGTTTTTTTTTTTTTTAAGTAAAATCAATATTATCAACAAAATCGAAACATTGTCCATTATTTAAAGAAAATAAAAGTTTTTAATTAATACGAAAATCTCGAAGAAAAAAATTCAATTTCAATCAATTTTTTTTTCAAATTCCCAGGCCGTTATTAAAAAGACTCGAATAACTTGTAAATGCCATGGAGTTTCCGGTTCCTGTAGTCTCATCACATGCTGGCAACAGTTGTCATCAATACGAGAAATTGGTGAGTTTTTAAAAGATAAATCTACATAACCGACATTTAACGAAAATGGTTCTGCACTTAGGTGACTACCTGCGCGAAAGATATGATGAAGCAACTGAGGTTAAATTAAACAAACGTGGTCGTTTGCAAGTAAAAGATCCCCAATTCAAAGTGCCCACTGCCCATGATTTGGTGTATTTGGATGAAAGCCCAGATTGGTGTCGGAATAATAGACAACTCCAATGGCCAGGTTAGTGGTTTTTCTATTTTTATATCGTCAATTTCGTGCAGTTTTATTTTTGTATGGTTGTAAAATTTGCTTATCTATGACAGGAACCCATGGCCGAATATGCAATAAAACTTCGTCAGGTTTAGATGGCTGCGGTATTCTTTGCTGTGGCCGAGGCTACAATACAAAAAATATTGTAGTTCGAGAGAGGTGTAACTGCAAATTCCATTGGTGTTGCCAGGTTAAATGTGATATTTGTGTGAAAGTTCTCGAGGAGCACACGTGTAAATAAGTTAATAAAGCCGAACAAAATTTATTATTATTTTTTTGTAGAGCAGATTTTATTATTTGTAATATTTTATATTTATCGTATTCATTTAATTTATTTCAGAGATTTTATTTAAATTTATAATATTAAACAAAAACATTAAAAATTCCATACTTTTAAGAAATATTCGATTTAAGTCCATAGTTTCCTATGACGTGTAGGTGTAGGTACCTTCTTGAAGCGCAATTTTCTTTTCAAACTTCACAATCAGTATTAATTTTAAATAAAATAATAAATGTCATTGACTCTTGCAAGTATGCCAACGAAGGTATTGAACTCGAACTAAAATTAAAAAAAAAAAAAAATCAACACAAACCACTCAAATGTTAACATAAAAAAAATATTTGTAAAATAGATTTGATTTGTAATTATAAAATAAATATTTAGTTATTAGTACTTAAGATTAGCAAGCAAAAATAACATACATGTATAATTGTAGTAACTGTCTATTAACTAGTTTGTATTTATTTATAAGCGATTGCCAACCTCTACACTAAAAATTAAAGTACTTGCCTATTTCTATATACATGCTTTTTTTACTAACGTAAAAAATAATTATTCCTACATAAGCTATTTTTACCGCTTAGGATTTTTTGTATTCTTTTAAATTTTACCTTAAGAATTATATTAAATATTATTAGTTTTAATATTTATTCTAATTTTGTTTGATAGATTTCGCTTTTAAGATATTTGATGTTCAAATTAGTTATAATCTTTTGAAAAATAAACAAGAATAAATTTTAAGTAATATAATAAAATTAGTAACTAGTAAACGATACGGCGCGCGTGGAGGTGTAGCGTTGATATGCTTTGCGATATTGTGAAATAAAAAAAAACAAATAAAAATGTAGAATTGTAAGAACATTGAAACCTTGTGAAACAAAATAATAAAAAGATAGCTACGAGAAGATTAAGAAAGGAAATTACAAAAAATAAATAAATTCAGAACGTGTATAAATGAAATACTTTGTGAAAAATGGTCTTTGTCCTTTTTTTTTTTAATTGCAGCCGGAAATTAATCCTTTTCTTGTTCGGTTTTTTGTAGGATTGATACTCCAAGAACTGTTAAAAACTAAAATGGTTTCACCTTGGTAGTTTTCAACCCTCTGTTACTCATGGGCAACTGCTCTCTGTATAAACCCAAGTGATATTTTATGCTTTAAGTTTATTTAGCGACGGAAACTTGAAGAAAATATTAAGTTCATTAACCTTAAAATTGGAGTTCAAGCTGAGTCCAATGAGGCGATGTACATGGGCAATATCTTATTTATTTACTCCGTTAAATACTAACGCTAAAAGCTTATTTACATAGTATTCAAAAGGTTAACATTTCTATAAAAGATCGTATTATTAAGTTGAGTTATAAAAAGCTATTTTAAAATTAGTGCATTTAAAATTGTCATTAATTGATGAAACTAAAAAATAGTATTTATTGAAAACTGAAATCAATTGATTAAGAGGACTATTTAAACCATAGTTTGACCTACTGAATATGGGACATAAAGGCAGTTGTCTTCTTATGCTAGCTTGACTAAAGCTGAATCTCAATCGATCCAGAGCTGATGATGATGCTATCCAACCATTGATTATTCCAACAATAAAGCATCGCTGGAGATACACTCTATGTTTTGAGAGCAAAGGAAGATTAATCAAGTTAAGTCTTTGAATATAGGGAGGCAGAGTCGTATTCTGGGACCATGGAAGAAAACGAAGACAAAACCGCATGAACCTTTTCTGAACCGCCTCAAGTCTATTTAAGTGAACAGAGTAGTACGGTGCCCAAACTACACACCCGTATTCAAGGATTGGCCTTACAAAAGATACAAAAAGAAGCTTAAGGACATATGGATCTTAAAATTCACGGGAAAAACGTTTAATAAATCCTAGCATTTTGTTAGCTTTTTTAATAATAAGATTAAAGTGATCGGTAAATGTCAACTTAGCGTCGAGAATTATACCCAAGTCGGAGAAAATAGACAATCTAGAAAGAGGGGAAGAATCTAACATGTAACTAAAAGTTATGCAGGTTTTTTTGCGGGTAAAACTCATAGTCTTTGTCAACATTTAACAAAAGACGGTTTATATTGCACCATTCCCTAAACCTTTTGAGATCTTGTTGAAGAAGTAAACAATCGTTTGTTGAAGTTATTTTTTTGTAGAGTTTTACGTCATCGGCGTAGATGAGAATGGAGGAGTGTTTTAATACCGAGGTCAAGTCATTAATAAATAAAATAAACAATAAGGGGCCTAAATGACTAACCTGGGGAACACCAGAATTAACATAAAATTGGTTAGAACACTCACTACGAAAGGTAACACATTAACTTCTTTTTTCTAAATAAGATGATATCCACATTAAAAAACTTTCATTGAATCCCAAGGACTTCAGTTTATTAACTAAGGTTTTGTGACATAATTTGTCAAAAGCCTTACTAAAATCAGTAAACACACAGTCAACTTGCTTCCGTTCTTCAAAAGCATCAAGACAAAAGGATGTAAAATGGAATAAATTTGTAATGGTTGACCTTTTTTTGACAAAACCATGCTGATTATTACATTTTATAGAACTGCAGTTAAATGACAATACGTTGCAAATAATAGACTCAAACAGTTTTGGAATAACTGAAAGTTTAGCGATAGGGCGGTAGTTTTGTATGTCGTTTTTTAATCCTTTTTTGTGAACTGGTATTATAAAGGCACTTTTCCAAAGATTGGGAAAAATTGAAGAACTTAAAGATTTATTAAAAAGAACAAAAAGAGGATAAGACAAATGAGATACACATTTCTTTAAAATGCAAGACGGAATGCCATCAGGACGTTACTGGCCTATTGGTACGAAGTAACGTGGCTTTCAATTCTTTTCAAAAAAAAAAAAACGAAAAAGTAAAGCAGCAGTTAGAACTGACGTGAGTTCAGAATTTTCTGTATCATATACTTATCCAACGAATAGCGCAATATCCTGCCCTCGATCTTTTTTGTATTTTATACAGATTTAAATAAAATAAGGCTCCTGGCTAGGCACTTTTGCAAAATTCTATGAAACATAGACAACAGGTCTTAATTGCTTACCAGGACCTATTTAATACTAAAAGTTAATTGAATTGTCAGGCAGCCTCGAAACTCTGCAAATCGATTCCCAGCCTCTTCCACCCACAAAATATTTTTTGCGGAGGTTTCGGGTATTCAAAATCTTCGGTCTAGCAGATTTTATGTTTTCTGGAAGTAGGCTTAACAAATTGTGTCTGTCATGGGCCATGGCTTAGCAAAAAATCGAAAATTGGAGAAAATTATTTGAGGTTAGAGAATTTCGACCTTTGCAATCAAAACGTTCTTAAATAAGAATTTTCATACTTACCGCACTAAAATTATTTAGCAATTTACAACAACATACAGGTCGTAGTGGAAGTACATATGCAATAATTTTTTTTTAAATAAATTTTAATGAAGGTCTTATGGTAAAATACTTAAACTCAAATTAGGTCAAGTTTAATCAGAATTGTCTTCTCATTCATAATTCATGAACTTAGCAATTAATTTTCTTATTCAAGGGCAGGTAGAACACAAAATATGTATTATGGTAAACCGATTCTATTGTTAAAGCTTAATTCTTCATGTTTGTAGTCTGTATGCTTTCCGATAAACGGTTTATCACAGGTGTATTCATTTTTCATTATCAGAAATGTTATCCTGTCTAACTAGTTTTTGATAGCTAAGCGATTAGTTGTCTGAAAGCCTGTAAGGAGTGCAGTAGCCACAGTTGAATAGTCAAATTAATTCGGCAATTTTTCAGAATTGCATTTATCTGAATATGAGATAACAGTTCGGCAATCAAGTAAAATGCATTTCATAACTATAATACAGTTACTATTATTTATGTTAAATACAAGAGTGAGTAGCAGCAAGCTGTTCGCAGAAAATTCGGTGGATTTCCGGAAAGCCCTTCTAAACATAAGGTAGTTATGTTCGTTACTCAATTGTATTTAAAGAAAAAGTAATTTAAGAAAAAGTATTTCGGAAATGACGTACAAAATATAAAATACAAAATTAAGATTCTTCTTCATGAGAGTTGGAACTCACAGACCTGTATCCACAAATCATTGGCACAAAATAAATACGGAATGATCTGAATTTTATTACATTATTATTTATCAATTCGATAATGTAGTCAATAGTGATAAAACTAATAAAAGTGTTAGCCTTACGCTTTACCCATTGGTTCAATATGTTATCATTACAAATGTGCTTTTTGTGTCTGCTTAGATTAGATACTTATGCATGATTTAAAAAATGACGTATCAAGTGAAATACTGCGTCTGATTGTCTCTTGAAAAATATTCGATGACTTGCAATATGCATTATTTCAAATATGTTGGCTTGGTTAAGAATTTGATTTTATGCCTCATTAGGTAAAAACAGTAGGACCTCGGTAGTTCGAACACTCGATAATTCGAATGGTCCACTAATTCGAACAGCTATTTTTTTTGCATAAAGTTAGGTTAGGTTAGGTTAGAGTGGCCGTCTGGATGTTGTTGACTCACTTAGACCCCAAGGGTCCATTGTGATACCACTAAAGAAAGTTACTCATGGGAGAGTAATGAAATTAAGCAAACCATTTTGTACTTTTAATGAAATTTGAGAGACATCTCGTGTCTATCGTTGCCAGTTCACATTATCAAAGAAGGGGTTACTGAGGTAGGTGTTCCTTCTATTGGAGAGTGCCGGACATGTACATAGAAGATGTTGGACTGTTTCCTCTTCTTCCTCGTCCATGCAGCTTCTACAGAAGTCATTGGTGTAGACCCCCAGCTTCATAGCATGTCTACCTATGAGGCAGTGTCCTGTTATGACTCCAATTGTGGAGCTTATACTTTGTCTGCTCAAGGAAATCAAGCCTTTTGACCGCTTCAGGTCTATGCATGGCCATATTTGTTTAGTTACTAGGCAGGTGGTACCCTGTAGCCATCTTGCATTTGTTGATTCTAGAGCATATTGTTTGAAAAGGTGTTTGCATGTAGTGGTGTTCCTATGTTGTGTCTCTGTTTAACAGTCGGCAGAAGTGTTCCGTTTTTGGCGAGCTCATCAGATTTGCAATTTCCCGGAATGTCCCTGTGGCCCGGCACCCAAATGAGGTGAATGTTAAACTGTTCTGTCATCTCATTCAGAGATGATCGACAGTCGTGGACTGTGATAGAGTTTGTAGAGACAGACGCGAGAGATTTGAGAGCGGCTTGGCTGTCTGAGAAGATACGTATATCCTTACAAGATATAACGTTTTCTTTGAGCCAGGATAATGCCTCTTTTATCGCCATTACTTCTGCTTGGAACACACTACATTGATTGGGAAGTCTGTATGATAGCAGACTGAGTTTTCAGTTTTTTTGAAAAGATACCAGTTCCAACGCCGTTTTCGGTCTTTGAACCGTCTGTATAGAAGTGTATCGTGTTTTCTTCTTGAGGTCCTCCTTCTTCCCAAAAGGATCTTGAGGGGATAGAAATATGGAAGTTATTATACCGTTTTTGGGGTGGTATAGTTCTAAGCGATCTGGGATAGATCTGAAATTGTCTAAAATAGTAAAATGTTGTAACAGATCCATTGAGAGGTGGCTCTAAGCCTCACGCATAAGTTGGCTACCACCGTTTTGGAGAAGATGTCAAGAGGTGTTAGGTTTAGAAGTACTTCTAAAGCTGCTGTTGGCGTTGTGCGAAGTGCTCCCATGATGCACATGCCTGCTGACCGCTGGACTTTTAGCGGCAAATCTCTTTAAAATGTGCATCAGCTACTGGACTATCTTGTAGAACATATAAATTTTCAACAATTCATCGGCATTTAAAAACATGAAACCATAGCGAAAACTATTAAAAAGAATTAAGCAAACCACAATATTAAATTTCTTAAATAACTTTAAACAACCTTGAACTTTATTTTATCTTTTGTCAGACTTTTTTAAGTAGTAAATATTATCTTTCTTGTTTCGACCAACACGAATTATTTTATTATACATACTTAAAACCATTTTACACTACTTTATCAGCCAAAATATTGACTACGAAAAACGTATCCAGTAATTCGGACACCTCCGTGGTTCGAATTGCATCGGTCTCTAATAGTTCGAATTACTGAGGTCCTATTGTATTACCTGTCACTATTTTAGACGTGTTCAGCTGAAGTTTATTAAAGAAATAGGTTTTTAGTATAATACTTGTTAAAAATTTTTTTAAACTAAGAATATTTTAGGAAAGTCTCTGCCATTGAATCGAAAATGTAATGAAACAAAGCAGAATATCAAAAAGCATAGCATTCTTCGTCTACATTTTTTATTTAAAAAATATTAATGTTAATTTGATACTTTATTTGGTTCTCATTCTTCATATTATTGACCTTATACAGCAACTTACAACCTTCTATCACTTACCCTAAAGGGAAATGTTACAGACTACAGTGCAAGTATATTTGTTTCAATGGAAATCATTCTTCTATTGAAGGGAATTTCAATGCTATCGAGGTAAGAAAAAAAAGTTGGTATTGAAACTTTTGTATAGCTGCCTTAATTTATATAATTTTTAGAACAAAGAGTGCATATTCATCAACGAGCTTCATCTCATTAATTACCAATTTCCTCGAAGAATACTTCCGAAAAAACTACTCGGTTCGATTTCTGACAAAATAAATAACTTGTATATTTATTCCTCCGATATTGAAGACATAGATCCAGGTGCTTTTGAAAGTCAAACTCTTACCGAAGTTCACCTAGAAAACTTGAAACTAAAACACCTTGACAAGCGAATTTTTGAAAATATCAATGACCGATTCAACAGCTTCACTCTGATACAAACCGATCCTGAATTGAGGTCAGTTGATGAAAGTTTTCTTGAATACATAAAGTATCAGATCAAAAAGCTGAAAATACAAACAGGCTTGATGAATGTTGAAAACCTGACATGTAGCCAATCTCTTTTGAATAATTTAGACGATATTGACTTAAGCTATAATAATTTTGGAGGAAAACTTAAGGCAGAGAGCTTTAACCAGTTGTCAGTTGTGCAGAAACTCAACTTGAGTAACTCAGCAATAACGTTTCTACCTGAGTCCATATTTAGTGGTATTGTTGTCACCTTAAGGATGTTGGATTTATCAAATAACCAGTTAATGGTTGTTAGTGGGAATATTTTTGGTAGACGAGGCCTACCCAAGGGACTGGTTTTGTACCTGAATGGGAATCCTTGGGAGTGTTCGTGTGATCTGCAAAGAGAAATAACTGTCATGTTGAATTCTCATCAAGAGGAAAAGGTTTATTGTGGAAATATGCAAAATGTTTTGGTAACAAGTGAACAAAGCTGTCCAAATTCGGTTTCTACCACACCATTTCAAGAGCATTCAACTAGAACAGGTCTTAATGGCGCTGAAGAGGTTTTTAACTTTGGAGAGGCATTCACAGAAGCATTTCAAACAACAGAATTGCTTCCATCTCCAACTGCTTCAGAATTTAATGTTTATGCCACAACCCATGAACTAGAGTGCCACAAGGATAATGGAAAACTAGACACTGAGAATTTGTCCATTCATTGGCCAAATACACAATTCGAAATAGTAAAGAAAAAGGTGTTAGAGGTTGACATAGTTGTGAAGAAGAATTCAAATGAATCGTATGGGGTTTTATGGTTTAACAAGGTAACACTTCAATACTTCAAAATGGAGACAAATCACAATGAATATGGACTTGGATGTTATGGTCGTGTTGAGCATGTTACCACCATCAACCATCTTCTTCCAGATATATCATACACCTTCTGCTTAATTTTAAAAGATCACTTAACTGTTTCACCATTTTCTTGCAAATCAGTTTATATTGATGACAACTTAGCTATTAAGTACAACACTTGGCTTAGTACTAACATGAAAGCTACAGGAATAAGCATTATGATCATTGGAACTGTCATATCAGTTTTTTTGGGCATATTTTTAGTATTTGTTGTACTAAAGAAGAAGCCTTCCCTTCTTAAAGGAAGTAAACGTGTAGCAACGCAGAGGAGTGATGCATCTAACATTATTGTTTTCCCCGAGGATAAAACTCTACAGAAGTTTAAATTGATGGAAGAACAATTAGCAAGCAATAAGTTGAGAGGGTAAGAAGAAGAATAAATGTCCTTTATAAGGTATACTTTTTAATAAAATTATTCTTTTTAGGTTCCCATTTCATAGACTTTCTACTGTATCGGCGAACAGTTTGGATAGCATTCAAAGTTATATGAATCCTGATAATTTCAACATCTACGAAATAATTCCAGCTTATCAATCTTGTTCAAATGTCAGATATGCAGAGGTGCCATTTAAGCGTAAACGTTCATCCAATGATCCCTTGCCAGAAATTCCACAGACAGTCGAAAAAAATAACTCACTTCATTTGGGAGGAATGCGGGAAGTACCAGTTGATCAAAACTATGAAACAGAAGCTAGTCTTTACATTTAAATTTTTAAATCGACAAAATTAAGGGTAAATTTAGGAACTATGTGGATATTTGGGCAATTTTCTGGTTTCTGACTATCAGAAAATCGACAGTTAATTCAAGAAATGGCTATGTTCTTAGCAAATTAAGGAAAAAATAGAGTTATTTGAAAAACAGTTCTAGAGGGGGTCATTATAATGTGCCACAATACATGTATATGCTCTTATCATGCGTTTTTCATTTTTAGTTCAGAACTAGCTCGGAGCTGGTCCATGACCTCAGAATTAAATGACCCAGAAAATGGGGTAAATAGCTGAGTCTAGCCAACTTCATAGAATTTTCATGTAATAAAAATTCAGTGCTTGTGTTTCATAATTTATTCCTGAAATTGCATATAGCGTTTTAAATGCTAATTTGTTGCGCAAACGCGAAATTTGTAACTTTAATGGTTTTTTTTTCTATATTGAAGTTGAAGTTTTGAGTTCTAATAATTCTAAAAAAAAAAACAGGAAAATTGAAACAAAATTTTTGCATGAATTTAAAGTTACCCTAAACCAGATTTTGTAGCTCTTTTAAATAACTCTGTTTTCTTATTTGTTGCTCATGTTATTATATACGAAAGATTAATGCTTTAGCTATTTTAATTTTTAATTATTTATTGTATTTTCACTTCAGAAAATAGTTTTAAATTTTTAAGTTAAATAATTTAAATTTTATTTTTAATTTGAGATAGTAATTATTATTTAAAATAAAATTGTTTTAATAAAATTTATATAAAAGTGTACCCTACCCATATATTATTTTACGAGTTAAAAAATATCTGTAGTTTAAGTTCCACCCACTCAAAGAAAGTATTGTTGAGCTTTGTCTTAGGTACTTTCATTTAAACTTAAAACTATAAGGCCCTGTATGCTGTATTACAGTCGAAGAAAAAGGAACTCTTAAGCCAGGAAAACTGAGCCTTAAGTCCCAATGTGGAAAACTTAAGCAACACTTATTCCGGTAAGTCTTCTCAGTGAATCTGGCCCTAAGACGTAGTGTTTGAGTGTATGTTTTTAATTATGCGTATGAATAATACAATAAATAATAATAATGAAATAAAATTTTATTTTTTTTTAATATAAATGAATTTATTACTATTGCAAAATAGTTGGCCCGTTAGTTTTTCCCCGCTAAATAGTTGGCCTAAGAATGATAATTTCTCTCTCTCTCTTGAGTCAAGAGTCTTGACATGTACTGTTTATTATTGGCTTATTTAAGCTTGGGTGTCTTCAAGTAAGGCATGTACTCATAAATATCGCAGTCAAAGTTCATTATGGCGCGCGGCAAGTGCTTATCGGAAGACATGCGTAACCAAATAATAAAAAATTACAAAAAAAAAAACGTTTCGGCATATGAACTTGCAAAAACATTAGAAATTTCGAGATCTTCAGTTCGAAAAATAATTAATTTATTCAAGAAAACTGAAAATGTGGTTGTGGACCCACTTAAGAAAACTGGAAGGCCACCAATTGCTACCAGTCGTGACAGAAGAATTTTGAAAAAAAATTCTCAACAAAGATCCACATGCTACAACGGCAAGTATTACCTTAGAGTGAAAAAATAACATCAAAATGCAAATTTCAAGAGACACCTGCATTCGAGAAATGAAGAAAATGGGATACAAATTTTATAAAGTAATTTTAACAATTATATTTCAATATCGTAGAAAACTAATTTTTATTACAATCGTCACTAAGGCCAAAGAAAAACCAGTTTTAACTCCTTTTCAAAAAAAGAAGCGCCTAACGTGGCTCCGTCATCATCAAAACTGGACGTTAGATCAATGGAGAAGTATAATATGGAGCGACGTGTCCCGATTCGAGCTTTGTGTTGGAGACTCGCGATCAAGAGTCTTACACTACGTTTCCACCGACCACAAAACCAAAATTTAGGTAGATTTACCTTAAATCTTCTTCAAATCCCGAAGATTTACCATACAAATTTATTTCCTAAATCTCGAAGATTTGAAATAAATCTTGTTAGATCTTCATAGGTCCAATAGTTTTAAAACTGGAACTGGCCTATATTTTCACACACTGAATACATTCATTGGAAAGTGGACATACACGAAATTTTCTGCCTCACTTCAACGTCATTAGAAAGAACGAAACAGCATCTGCAAACTGTCAAAATAAATCTACTTTTTAATCTTTTTGTGCGGTGGAAACACCAAATAGATTAATTTAATCTAAACTGAGATAAATCTTCGATGGAAACATAGTATTAAGAACGCCAGCTGAAGCATTTCATTCAGACTGTTTTCATAGAAAAACGAAATTTACCGCTTCAGTAATGGTTTGGGGATGTATGTCAGCTCAAGGAGTGGGTAACCTTTGCTTTATCGAAGGGACTGTGAACACCGCCAAGTATCAAGTATCTAAGAGCACCATCTTATACCCTCAATTCCAGTTTTGCAAACAGAAGATAGCTATTTTATCTTTCAACAAAATGGCACATCATGTCATACAGCCAAGCAAAATATGAGCTGGCTTCGAGAAAGCAACATTTCAGTTCTAACTTGGCCTGCAAATAGTAGTCCTGACCTGTCTCCAATTGAGACTTTATAGGAAAAAAACGAAAAAAGAGTTGAGGACGAATCCAGCTAAAAACAGTAATGAATTGAAAGAAAAGATTCAAAAACTTTGGTATGGTATATCACCTGAATGCTGCAATAACCTTGTGGAAACAATCCCACGTCGAATAAAAGCTGTTATTCAACACAAAGGTGAAGTCATTCAGTGGTAAAGACAAGTTATTTGTATTGGGCCAACTTTTTTACATCCGTATAGTATTGTGGGCTAACTATTTTGCGTTGTTTAAGTTTTAATAATTTTCTGTTATCTTCTAATAGGTAACTGTTCTTTTTTGATAAAGTACGGCTGAGTTCCAAAATTCATCAGATGCGCATTTACTGCGCAGTTTGCGAATCCAAAAACTTTCTAGCTGCTTCTATTAAATTTTTTTTTTTTTGCATTCCGAAACGTCAGACTAATGTAATGTAATATTTCTACAAAGCATCAAGTTTTCGTTGCTGATGCGTATGAAAAATGAAGGCATTACTTCCGCATCAAAACATATTCTACATTTTCGAACTCAGCCTACCTTTCTTAAACGTGTTTATCTAGTACTTAAGAAATATCGAAATAAATTCAGAATTACTTTTTTTTAAATATGTATTGCCATATTGTAAAAAGAAATGTTAACAAGTCCAACTGTTTTGCGTTTGGGTCGAACTTACATGAAATACTAGCGTTAGTGGAACATTCTACACTTTGGCTGTTTTGTATCAGCAGCGTAAAGCTTTTAGCTAAGAAAGTCGATGAATTACATTTTTTTTTTAATAAAAACTAGGAATAGGTATATATTTTTATGTACATATTTTAGCTATACATAATTTAAAGTGGTGAACTCCGGTACCATATCAAATCAGCCAAAATCAAATCGCCCTTTACTCCATTATTATAGCCAGTTGTGTAATGTAATATGCCATCCCGATTCAGCTAACAAAAATTGATGGACATTTTAACTTATCGAGCCTTAGGTCTCCACGAGCTCTCGCGTCACCAAATTTATTTTGATTATTTCTTATTAAAAAGTATACAGAAATATTTTGTAATAAAAAAATAAAAAGAACGGTGTTGAACAAATTCCACTTAATAAAGAAACGTAAGCTAAATATTGTTTCAAAATAATTGTTATTAAATTCAACAAAATTTTGAGAAAAGTATAACTCGTCTAATTAGAATTAGACTGTTCTGTATTGTGAACATCACATTTAACTAAAATGAAATAAATTAAATAGAAATAGTAAAAATTACATATTATTTCAATGACAAGTAGAATGTATAATTTTCAAGTGGACAAATATAACTCCGATAAAAGCCGAAACCTTAATATTGTAGATATGGGGATATTATCTGAACTACCAATACAAATCAAATATATTCACCTGGATATCAAATTTAATTGGATTAACTGTCTAATTTAGTCAACGTGCGACGGTCGTGATATAAGGATAAACATTTGTGTGCAAAAATTATTCATTTTCATTCAAAATTAAAGTAAAATAATGTTTAAGAAAAAATTCAGACTAGTTGAAAATAAAAACAAAATGTTTCATTTACACATGTCGATAAGAAATATTAAGTAAGTGAATGTCGCAGTCAAGAGCATTAAGTTTGTAAGGATTATTTTGAAGTGCGGCTTCTGAACGCTGCGCTGACTCTGGGATGATGTACAAATCGATCATTATAGTATAGGAGGAGTTAAAAAAGCAAATAGCAAAAATTGTTCACTAAACACAGAGTTCAGATTCCTTTCTCTATGCAAGATCTCTGAAAACATTGCCACTTAGGTTATGCCTTAGGAAGCTTTAAAACTAAGGGCCTTACCAATAATCAAATTTGCAGTGAAATTAGCCATAAAGTTATGGATCTTAAATAATTAACCATGCAATATTATTATCAATTTTTAAGTCCTAACTAAATTTGATTATTGGTAGGGCCCTATATCTTACTTTCGGATATTTTAGGATAATAAGGTCTATAAAGGTATATCGGCTATATTTGTATTTTTAAAAAAATTATTGGATGGTGTAAAAAAGTGTCATACTGGACTGGTGCTTGAGTCAAATAAGATTCTATGTTATTCTAGTTTCAAAAGATATGCAAAGCATTTTGAAAATCAATATAGGTAGGTACTACACAACTTTTGCTGAAATCCTTCATTTTTAAATATTACAAACGGATGCGTCAGGTGTCTTAGGGACTTTATTTTCATAAAAATGGTTACAGAATAAACGGACTATCACCGGGTTATAATTCCCCCCCCCCCCCAATTTGGTGTCACCTCTCTGAGTCTATCAAAGTTTTTTCCCCTAACGCACTAAGAAATTTCAAAACATTGATAGTTCAGCAATTAGGAGGTCTTGACAATGTTTTTGGAAATAATATGGTACCATCGTTCTGGTAATTAATGTGTCCTTGCGTTGATACTATTTTAAATGGAAATGCATATGCGGGTAAAATGGAAAAAAATCAAAAACCGCCAAAAATTGATGGAAAATATGTATGGTATTCAAAAATTCACTTATCCAAATAATAAGGTTAAATCGAAAATTTGGCAATTGCGGGTCAGTTTATTTCTTATCTGCTTTTGTAAAATATAAAACTTATTTACACACAACATGACTCTGATTTATGGTTATTTTTTTCCCCAACGTCTCTTTTTCACATTATTGCTTCAAACGTTAATATCTCGATTTGTAGAAAAAGGTTGCTTAAAATTTGAATATGAGCTATAAAGTGGTAAAGTTCAAGTTTTTCGAAGGTAGTATTTGTAAGATTATTACACTTATCTAAAAAAACAAATGTTATGGTTCAGGAAGTTTGTCAAAAAAATTAATGAAATCACATTTTTCGATGGGCAATTTTATTTGGTACGTATTAGGGCACCAAGTGGTTTTTTTTTTCATTTAATGACAATTAAAAAAAAATAAGCTGAAATATCTACTCTAAGAAATAAATCAAATTTTTCTATAAAAAAAATGTCTGATGTGTCCACCATTAAAAAAAAAAGACGTTATAATGTGTAAGTACATTTTTCTCGACTTTAATTTGTCTTCGAGTATTTCCTTTTTTTTAACGGAGATAAACTTTTGATTAATCTTAATATTAAAAAGTTACTGCAGATATACAACTGTCGAACTAAGCGAATCAGAAATAGTTTTTATCGTTTATATAACCTCATGTTCATCTGAACCAGAAAGTATCCACAGTATTTCAATAGAGCTATAAAGCAGTTAATTTACAATCTATTACCGTAAATAAGTATAAAACATAAATTACTAAAATACAGCTAATTAAGCAAATAACTTTTTACTACCGCCTATACCGTTGTTTAATGTTTAACCTCCAGTTTGTAATTTGGACATGATTTGAATTAGTTACGAACAACATAAACCAGGTGCCTGCATTCTGTAACTCTCACATCGAACAAATCAGTCGAGAAACGCTGAAAAATGGAACAAAACTCATGTATTTGTAACGGTCCGAGATGTTATCGGCAAGGACTCTCATAGGCATGTTTCATAGGCTCTCTATGGAGAGGTGCTTAAGCCCCAAAAATAACAAACAAGACAGCACATTGAGGAAACATTCCTTTAGAGAGTCCTCTAAAATCTTCCCTTCTCATACCACCATTACATCCCACTGCTTACAGGCACAATGGACTGACGCTGGCGGCCGAAGGAAAGGGTGTTCAGGTTACGACAAAGCGTGGCAAGCTAGCATATAGCACGTACTAGCTCGTCGGTGGGGGGGGGGTCCTTGCTATCGTAACACTAAACGATTGTTACGTAATTACATGCCGGGGTATATTCACAAAAAGTATCGGGTTCAATAGTCAGAAGCCCAATTTCGTCCTGGATGGATCGATCTCGACCATTTTTATGCATGTGAGAATTACAGAACGTAGGCACAGAACAGGAAACTATGAATGTGACACCTTTATATTAGGAAAAGTTCAAGTGACAGGGTTTTCGATTAGCAAACCAAAAAGATGTATTATCTAATCGCTTAATTTTACAAACATTTCTAGCTGGCGTAATTATATGGTAACATTTGGCCTGGCGGTTTTTGCTTTGCTGCTTATCTTTGGGAATTACAAAAGCAAGAGCCACTATGAGGAGCTTAAAGCTGCAAAAGAAGAGAAGTTAAATTAACATCAGTTCTTCTTAGTATTTTAACATTTACACTAATTCCTACCATATCTGTTACAGTTCTAAAATTCGATCAATTCAAGCATCTCAATCGTTTGTGGAAAACTCTATTAACTGTACATTTAAAGCTTGTACAGCTACCTGCTCTGGTGATATGAAAGATCTTCAAAAATACCTAGCAACTGCAAAAGCTTGCTCTTCTATTATACTTCGTATATCCGATGGAATTTTTCCTGAAGAAAAACTCCAAAGCAACTGGTTGCAAGGAAGTTTTTATATCAGCTCAATTGAGATATCTCTTAGCAAACTGAGTGAAATACAAGATGGAGCATTCAACCAACCAACCGTGGCTTATGTTTTAGAAATAGAACTAAATGATGTACAAATAGAGAACCTTACTGAAAATACATTCGTGGGTTTAAAGACAATTCAAACATTTACTTTGGTCAATAGAATAGACAAATTTTCTGGCGTAGCTTTCCTTAAGCCGATGATGAAAACTTTGAAAAAGTTGGTCATTAAACATGTGACCAATATTGCCACCGATCCTGGGCCATGGCTTCGTGGAGGAAACTTTCCCAATCTAATGACAATAATTTTTGATGGTAGTAATTTTGGAGGATACATTAATGCAGCTACATTTGAACATTTAAAAAAAGTTTCAATACTGACGATGAATTCATGTAAAATAAGTAGCATAGCTGATGGAAGCTTTGACTTCATGATGATGCAGATGGTAGTTTTTATAAGTTTGGAAAATAACCAATTGAGGCGAATTGATGGTGAATATTTATCAAAAATAAATTCCCTAAGGCGAATAGATATCCAAAATAATCCCTGGGATTGTACTTGTGAATTGGAACATCTTGTACGCGTGTTCAAGAACTATCCTGCAGGGTTTGGAAATAATTCAAAATGCAATACGCCACCACTTCTAGCTGGAAAGCTTCTAAATGCTGTCGACGTAGAAAAATGCAAAGATGAGCCTTCATCTCCTGGGGAAAAAAATACTTCTACTTTAAAACCGGCAACCGAAACAATTTCGACAGCTTATGCGAGTTCGTCAGCTTTATTTACAACAACTACAATCGAACACACTTACACCAATCCTTCACCTCACAATGGAACTACCACTCCTTCAGCTGATTCAGTTTTCATACAATGTGCAAGGAAGAAAATTCAATTTGCAAATTATCCCCCAAGAGTCCTAGAACTATCACCTGCAGATGGACATTTTAAAATCGACCCAATCAGCAAAACCAGTATTAGGATGATCTTCGAAGGTCCTGTTCATGATCTTTCTGTAATTTGGTTTTATGAACAACCAAGCTTAGACGAATATGGTGGAAGTGTTCGAATTGTCGGAGAATTCGATATTGGATGTCAGAGCGAACTTGATACATCGTTGCTTATTGAAGGTCTTGTCGAGAATCAATCCTACATTTTTTGTCTTATCAGGAATGGCGCAAGAGTGATATCACCATTTAATTGCAAATCTCATTTCAGTGCATGTGACACTGTGAACGATACAATTTGGTTGGAGAAAAAAGACAAGCCACTAGTAATTAGTCTTTTCGTTACAAGTATTGTGGTTGCAATAATTTTAGGACTCATTGGAATGTTTTTACTGATTCGATATCATCCACGTTTATTAAGAATTATTAATCAGACTGAGGTTGGTAACAAAAATATCGGAGAAGATCGAAGAAATATCGAAAATTTCGTCATGGAGTCTTCTTTAGAAAATAGGTTTATATTTACTTTCTTTAATGCATGCAATTTTTATTATTAGATGATTTTTACAGTTTTAGTTCAGAAAGGACAACAACACATTTAAGACGATTTTCAACTGAAAGTGGCTTGAGTTACATGGTGGCTAATATTTATGAAGAATTGGAATACTATAGGAGAATGAACATCAACAAAGACTTGGTATTTTCTAACCGAGTGCCAAGAAGCCCAGCACCACCCTTGCCAAAGATAATCAATGGCGTTTTTAATCAGAAGTCTGAGAATGTGGATAAAATAACTAATAGTTTTATGGAACATAGAGATAATGATGATGGATATACGAGTGTAGTCTGAACAGTAAGGCCTGGTAGTAAAGCACAAAGCTTTGTATGAAATCAATGAGAAATATTTTAAAATTTATCAGTATACCTAACCTTAAAAAAAAAAATTAAATGCATGTCTAAATAGTTTAGTTTATGTAAATATAACAATTTGTATAGCCAAGTATTAACAATAAAACAGTTATTTTTGATTTGAAGCAACAAATAGACTGATTTATTTTTTAACATTACAAACAAGGATGGAATTTTTAAATTTTCATATTGTTACGAATACGCAAAGTCAAACCCATCATCCAATACTACTTCTGACTTATAAAGTGGGAACTCTGTGGAAACAAACATTTGCAGAAACTACTGTAAACTGGTGATGAAGACATTACTCCCGCAAATAATACAACACGAATTCAAAAAACTAAATATAAACATTTCATTTAAGACAACAAACAGCATTCACAAAATATTACAACACAAAAATAAAAAAGAAATCAAATCATGCTCAGGAGTTTACAAAATCAACTGCGATGACTGCGAAAAATACTACATTGGACAAACAGGCAGAACATTTTATGACAGATTCACAGAACACAGACCAAAACAAAATACGAACTCAGCATTTGCACAACACCTAATCGACAACAACCACAACTACACAAACCTCGACACCATTTTGACACCCATGCACATATGCAAGAAAGGAACAAAACTTGACGCTTTAGAAGAATACGAGATATATAGAACAAACAGAACAGAACAACACAAAATTCTTAACGACAAATTAACAATAAAAAACAACACACTATACAACACTGCAATCACACACCAAAGAAGACAGCAATAATAAAAAAGAAAGAGACAAATCCAAAAATCACTACTGCAAAAGAAAATTGGCAAACAACACAAGTCACTGAATTAAACCCGATGATGGATGAAAATATCCGAAACGCGTAGCGTATAAATAAATATAAATAATTGTTGTGAACAAAAATTTAAAAATTAATAAATAAAATTTCACAAAAATTTAAACTTTTTAAAAAATTTTATTATTCATTTTAAAAACTATTCAAAGTTCCACACAACATGGAGACAACACCACATATTAAAATGATGAAGATAGCTGGGCAGAGGAGAACGGGAAAATAAGAAGAATCACGAGAAGCAGAAAAAAATGGAAGAGCAGTTGGAACCAGACCTCGTACGATCCAGCCCCAGCGTCTTTTAAAACGGGAGATTAAAATAAACGACAACAGAAAACTAGTTTAAAAAAAAAAAAGAAATTTAAGAAACTGTTCATAAGGCTAATGAAAAAACAAAATTTATCCTCTCGGGAACCACACTGACCTTTTTTTTATTATTTTTTTTTCACTTTTTTCTTAGAACTGCGTTTCCGATGATCTCCAGCAGGTTGTTTTCATCTTTCATTTGGCAAGATTTGTTTAAATATTAATTAATTATTTTATTAATTTCAATAGTAGTAAATTAATTAATAAGAATTAGTTTTGTTAAATTGTATATTTTAATCATAGAAGTTTTAGCTTAAATAAAATGTGTATTGGTAATGAGCTCTGTAAAGTCCGAAAGCGCATTCAAGAACTTCATTCCAAAAATTAAATAGTGGCCAGATGGTGGAGTAGCTGGACGAAGTGATCTAGATAACTCTCATACCTGTGTACGTATTAATTTTGTAGCAATAGTGGGTAAGTGCTGGGGGATCGTGAGAAAAATCACTTTCTCTGGGGTTTTGATCTGTAAAGGCACCGACCCATTTTTTTAGAATTCTTTGACTTTTGAAAAATGGTATTTCCTGAAAAAATGACATAAAATGGAAAAATCATTGGATTTTTTGAAGGCGAATATTTCTTCTTTTAAGTCATTTTGTAAATCCAGTTGTTTAAATAAATAGTTTTTGATCAAATTAATTTCGAATTCTAAATTTTTTTAATTTCTCAAAAATTAGTTTTCAGAATTGACTAAGAAAAAGAGCATTTAATATTAAAGTGAAACAGTAGCACTTACAGTGGCAAACATTTTTCACTTAAACAACTTGATTACAAAAAAAAAAAAAATGGGGGAAAAAAATGGGGAAAAAAAGTATTAGCCTTCAAAAAAAAACTATAACCCAACATTATTATGTGCTTTTAATATTTTTTTCCATTTTAAACCAACTTTTCAAATTTTTTTTTTCTGTGGGAAATAAAAAGGGAAGAAAGAAAATATTTGTGGGACAAAAAGGGAATTTACCGACTGCTTGAAGGGAATACTGTTAAAAATGCCCCCAGTACTGAGTCCCAAAATGTTCTGCCGATAATCTAAACGGCTAGGATGCTTTATCATGAAAAGGGATACTCTTGGAGAATTTGTCATTGGGCCCTACTATACCAATAATCAAATTTAGTTACGACTTAAATATTTCAGTAAAATGGACTAAAAAGGAATGGGCTCTGCATCGTGTTACCTAAATATTTACGTGGACTATAAATAATGAACCAATATATCGAATTGAAGGCTGTTTCACAATGTGACGAGAAAACGAGACGTCAGCGTGACGAGATTTCTTCACACTTGTTCTCTCTTAAAAAAGAGTTTTAAACAATGAAATAATAAATAATAAAGTATTTCTCGTCGTCACGTTGCTTTTTTTTTTTTTTTTTTTTCAATTTTTCGAACTTTATAGCTTGACGTGACGACGAGAAATGCTATATAAGGTATGTATTATTTCACTGTTTAAGATTCTTTTTGAAGAGTGAACAAATGTGAAGAGATCTCGTCATGCTAACGTCTCGTTTTCTCGTCGCATTGTGAAACAGCCTTGACCCCAAAAACTTAAGAATATAATGCGTGGTTAATTAGCATCCATAACGTTATGGTTAATTTTACTGCAATATTTAACACTGCAGTACACGCATGGCCTACTATAGTAGACCACAGTAACAGTAACAGCTCATAACTTAACGGTTTTTTATGTAAGAGCGGTCATTCTAAATAAGCCTTCTCAACTAAATTTGTCAACAGGTAATTATCTCTCTTGATTTCTTCGCGAACGCATAGTTTTATAGTTAAGTGCCAAAGTCAACTTTCTACCATAGTAGTCCGCGCGAGTAATTGTGTACCAAATTAAGGTGATCTATTTTCATTCTTTTTCAAGTTTTTTATTGCCAAAGTGCATGAATCTGGATGGAATAACTCAGACGATTTCTCGGAATCGGATAACGTTCCTCTCGCAGAATTGATTGGTGGGATACCAAGAACTTACAAAAATGACCAAATGGTACAATTTTGTCAAAAAAACGTACCGCCACCAAATCGAAGATTTAATGCAAGACTTGCAACAAGTGGGTTTGTCCCGATCATTAGGCTGTAGTGTGTCTTGATGCTTTGAAAATTGATTTTTTTTTTAATTATATAATTTAATAAACAAAATATGAAACATTGATCTCTGAAAAGCCATTTTGGTTATTATTTTGTATTGAAAAAGTATTTTTTACTAAATTTAAAGGTCTTATCTAAAATTTATTAATTAATATTATTAATTATTTAAGACAATAAATAAATATAATATTTAAATATTTGTTTCATTTAAATGTTTATAAACTAAAAAATTATTGGCTTTTTTAAATGGTCTACCATAGTAGGCCACGCGTGCATCGGTGTAAAAAATAGGGCACGTGTACTCCAGTGTTAAGTCATAACTAAATTTGATTATTGGTAGGGCCCATGTCTTACATGAGTCAGTGTCCTGAAAAAGAAAAACATTTTACTTTGGGTACAATAAATTGAAATCGAATTATATGAGCAACTAAAGAAAATACATTGACAGTTTTATATATTTTAAATCCTTGAAATGAGGGAAAAAAGCTAAGATAGTTGGGGTTATCGGGAACTTCTTTTTTTTTTTCCACGGAGTTTTTCCCATATTCGAGAAATAGGTATCGGGAACATTTTTCGAAATTACGAAAAAATTCCGAGGGAAAAAATATCTTTCGTCAACATATTTTTTATGGGAAATTTAATGGTTTCTCCCTCGGAATATTCCCCTGTCATTTTACGAGAGGAATTGAAAACGGAAGCAGCGATGTGAGTTGCTCTCTACAAAAAAATAATAAAATTACATTAAAAGGCTTACTTTTTAAGATCGAATTTATCAAATTCAAAGCAAATTCACGTTTTAATTAACTTAATGAAAAAAACAGAGATATTGCGAAGGGATTAACAACAAAACGACCCAAGGAAGATGTTCAAGAATTTTGGAATAAAGTTTTGAAAGTAATCTCAATTGTTTGGGCCCACCGATAAAATCTGTTGCCGAATGGAAAAAATTAAGTGATACATTTTTTATTAATGTTTTTCTTTATAAGGAAATAAAATTCTGACAAATTGAGACAAAGAAAAGCACCTGGTGGAGGCCCTAACAAGAAGTATAAATTCAGTTCGTTGGACGAAACTATCATAAGAAGTTGTGCAATGAAAGAATCGGCTGAAGGGTGCCCAAATGCTTCCACTTTTTGATTGCCTTCATGCATGAAAGTTTGACGTTAATCAAAATAAAAAACTGAAAAAGAAAATTGCTCATTTTCATCAACACGCAACCGTTCTGCTGATGTATTAAAGGACAAGTCATTTGAAGAGAACGTTCTATAATGGACATACTTATCAATACACCAGAACCAGAGGCACAACAAGAAAAACACACTGAACAAGAAGAATAAACACCGAAAACAAAATTAAAACTCCTCGAATAACAAAAGAACGATAAAAAGACATAAAAACATAAGTGGCTTTGGTAGCTCTAAGGGCCAGTTGTACAAATATTTGATCCGTGGTTCAGGAATTTTAACTCACCAATTTCGGCGGATTAACTGTGGTTCAACCATGGTTCAGGCATGTAATTGGATTTTAGTGCATATTGGAACCTTGAACCATCGTTAAACCTCAGTTAACCCGACGAAATCGGCGAGTTAAAATTCCTGAACCACGGATCAAAATTTAAACCACGATTGTACAACTGGCACTAAAGGATTTAAGTGATCCCTTATAAACTTCGCCTTATTAATTTCTGTTCATTCCGTTCTCTTTGCTCTATTTCTTCCAATAATAAAAAAGATGATATTCTTTGCATTATTTTATTATTGATACCAAAATCACTTGTCAAACTCTTCGAAAATAAAGTTTGAATTTTTGTTTATTACTTTCATGTTGGTGAGACATTTTCCCAAGGAAAAAAATTCCTTGGGGAATTCCCGATAGTAGGAATGTGTTCCCGGGAACGATAAAATTCCGAGGGGAAAATATTTCCCATGGAATTCCCGATAGGGCTGAGTATGAAAAAATTTTCGACTTAAATACAATTTTTTATGAAAATTTTGCTTTTTCTATTTTGTTATTATTATAAATCGCTTTTCCCTCAAAATACTAAAATTATAAGCTTTAAAATAATCCCCATGTCAATAAGCTTTAGAAATTTTATTTTTATTATTGGAAGCTAATTTATTTTTCATTGACTGAAAATATCAAATCTATCCTATTTGCTACTGCAAACCATTAATCAATACGATAGTAAAAACATCCAACTACTGCAATATGGTAGCACTATCAAAGTCTTATCAGAGGGTTATTATCTATTAAACTAGAGAGCGAACACCAAATGTTTTCAAAGTAATAATATTTGTCAGCGATAAGACTATAATCAATCCTTAATCGAATCGTGTATTCGATAAATTTCCTGGGATATAAAATTGGAAAATAATTTCCACGTTTGCTTAAAAATCTTGCTCCCGTGATGACCTATTCAGAGGGTTCTTCCAGTTGGTAAGAATAGACAAATTTATAAAAAATTGAAATATTATACCTACCCTCTTCTGCATTTTTAGTTTTTGGAAAGGTTCCAAGAAATACCTTGACAATGCAATCAGAATTTGCTTGTATCTTTTATTGGTACTATGTTTTGTTTTGGTAATTATTACCATAAGCAGGGCTAGCTTAAGCAGTATTAAAACAACTGAATCGCTAAACATCCTCCCAGCCTTGCAGTTGGAAAGCAGAATGCTTCAAACAGCTGAACCGAACTACGTGTCAAGCGCCTGTCGAAATTTTAACTGCACCATCAAATGTCTCAACGCTATAAAAATTTACGATGAAGTCTTTCAAGTTCTTCAAGTGAGTTAAAGTTGAAATATTCGTATTAAAACAACTCGAAAATATATTTTTTTTAACAGACCACAACGTGTAAGGAAAACATAACACTTAAATTAGATAATCAGCATTTCCCAAACTTAATTTTGACAAACAGATGGAAACCAACTCACAAAGTTATCAAGTCTCTCTTAATTGAAAACAGTCAGTTCACACATATTAGAAATGAAGCTTTTAATTCGTTTGACTTTACAGCAACAGAAACTCTCACAATGCTAGGCTTAAAATTGAATAAACTTAACAATGGAGTTCTCTTAGGCTTCGCAAGGCTTCAATTTCTTCGTCTAGAAGGAAGAGTACATCAGGTTGATAGATGCTTTTTTCAACCTGTCCAAGCCTCTCTTATGCGCCTAGCCCTCAGAGCTGAGATGAAAATTTCGGGAGAAGACAATATTTTTGGCATTAGTTATATGTCAAACTTGAGTGTCTTGGACCTTAGTGAAAACTTCATTACAGGATCCCTCTGTAAGAGTTTTTTTCGCGCACTGCCCTGCTTGAATTACTTAACTATGTCGAATTCGGAGATATCATCGATTGATATAGACGCGTTTGACGATATAGCCAGCGGACTCTTGGTTTTGGACTTGAGCAATAACCGATTGATAACTCTTGATATAAGATCTATTGAACAAGTTCTTGCAGCAGGTATAGTGAATATTTATCTTTTGGGAAATGACTGGCTCTGTGAATGCCACTTAAAACCATTAATAAGCTTGTACAAAGACTACGAAGATCGATTCGGAGATGTACCATACTGCAAGGCTCCACTCGCCTTCTATGGAGTTCTCTTGACAGATGTTGACTTTGATGCAGATTGCAAGGCACGGAAAGAAATTGAAGGGGCACTCATGGCCACACCTATTGAATATACAAAAACAGATTCACTTAATGAAACAATTTCAAGTACAGAAACGAGTGTTTCAAACATTGAGATTTCATTTAAAATGGCATGTCTGTCAACGATTGGTCTAGAAGATTCTCAAGAATCCTTTTCGGAAGATGGTTCTTTCGAGTATTTTCTATTTGCTCCACCATGCCATGATTTTGAGCTTATTCTTTTGCAAAATAACTCTGTTCAAGTTGTTGTCCAATATGCCGATGAGCCAATCAATATCATTTGGTTCAGTGAAGCTCTCGAGAAGTTTGTTCACACAGTGAATGGCATCACTGTCGACTATAATTGTGAAATGTACTCGGATCCATTTCTTCTGGCCGAGGATCTGGAAGAAAATTGCACTTACACATTTTGTCTGGTTCCAAGTGGGACTTTCTCAATCACACCTTTCAACTGCTTGCCACTTCATGTACCGTCAAAGGTTAATTCGGAAGCAAACATTTGGATCTCACATGAAGAAAAAAAACTTACTCTGGGTATTGCTTGCTTGATTCTTCTGTGTTCTTTATTATTTGGTGCAGTTGTAGCTTACTTTGGAATTAAAGCATATCCAGATATTCTTGAAGGCAGCAATCACGTCCTTGTGGTAAAGAAATCCAAGAAAACAGCTTGTTATGTGTCAACAATCACTGAAGGAGAGTATGTAATTCATAAGAATAGTTTGAAGAAGAAAAACTCCTCGTAAATATTTTAAGATTTCATTCTTTAATAAGAGATTCAAATAATTAAAAAATTACTTTATTCCAGAACTCTTCAGTTGCCCAGCCTTGCACCTTTACCATCATCGGTGCCATTTTACACTTCTACCGAAGAAATCAAAGAAGAATCATCCCAAGAAGCCGAAGACTATTACGAAATGCCTTGTATCTACAACAAGACCCACAATTGCCAACAAAAGTGTGTATTCAACAAGTGTGTAATTACTCCCACTTCGCCACCGCCGTTACCGAAACGCAACTCAGACAGCACTTTATACGGTTCATCCAGTAAACTTATTTCTGACGTCCCGCATCCAAAACTGAGTCTCTAAATTTATGTTTAAACAGCAAATATCTATCAAATTATAAACGTTTCATATTTCGAAAGTTCATATTTTCAAAAAATTTATGGAAAATAAAAAACTGTTGAAAAACTTTTAATATTTATTCGATTAAAGTCGTTTATCCCAATAACATTTTAAGTGTAAATAAAATTCGAATAGGTTGTCATGTAGAGCGGACGAACAAAAAAAAAACTGCGATTTTGAAAAATTTTGAGTGGTTCACACCGGACTGTAATACTACTACGCCAATGTAAATAAGTAGGTAACGTCTACATGGACATGACAAATGTCCCACTTTCACACCTTTTGTTTGTCCACTATGGACAAACAAAAGGTGTGAAAAACGGGACATTTGTCACGAAATGTTACTTGCAAAAAATAGCAGATTCAGCACTATTTTAATACATTACAAGTGAGTACAAAAATGAACGTGTTTTAAAGGACCATGGGCCCTTTTGTATGGACTTTTGGCCAACTTTTATCATTGCTCAACAGTGATGAAAATTATGTCTAATTAAAGCTTATGGACAATACTTTATTTTATTATTTGGCGACTTAGTCGAAATCGAGCGCAAAAATGGTGTTTTTTGGCTTATTCTTCTTTTTTAGTATTCTTCTTCTTTTTTAGTATTTAAAATGGAAATAATTTATTAAAAAAAAATGGCAACACTTACTGAGAATTGTTATGCCTTTTTTGAAAGCCAGAAGTCTCTTCTTTCAATACTTTTTTAAATCAACTTATTTCTGTTTACAGTTTTCGAAAAAAATACTTCCAACTTAAAAATGTTGAAAAACAAAATATTTGAGTATTGATTTTTTTTTCACAATTTTAAATACAAGGTTCTAAATTGGATTTTGTATTAACAATCTCTTAAGAATTTTGTATTTAAAATTGTGAAAAAATCAGTATTCAACTTTTTGTTTTTTTACGTTTTTTAAGTTGGAAGTAATTTTTTCGAAAACTATAAACTGAAATAAGTTGATATATCAAAAGGGAATAGAAGAAGATACACTAGCTTTCAAAAAGAGCATAACACTTCTTAGTAAGTGTTCCCATTTTTTTTTATAAATTTTTTTCATTTTAAATACTTTTTTTTTAAATGCGAAACAACACCATTTTCGCGCTCGACTTCAATTAAAGCCTAGTATGCTGCTGATGCGAAACGAAAAATCCCATACAAAAATGACACAACGAAATCAAAAACGAAAAATTTCGTTCTGCGGTACGCTGTTCGATGAGCGAAATCGATAATAGTAGCAGATTATTTGGCGAGATCTCCCCTCTGTTTTCGCACATAATTAGTTGCCTGTACCATTAATTGTGTGCGGAAAAGTGACATATTTGGTCTCTATTCTTGTTTGTATTTGTTGTTTCTTTCATCACGACATTGCGTTTGTGTTTGTTTTTTATTTTGCAAATGGTGGCACTTTCAAAAGGTGATTTTTCGTAAGCATTTCGTCGTCATGTTGGAGACCAACTAAAAATTTCGTTTCGTATCAGCAGCGTACTAGGCTTAATTGGCTGAACAGAATAGAATGACGGAACTGAAGCCGCAGACGGAACTGGAAGAGCTGTCAAAAAGTGTCGTACATTATTTTTTTTACATTTCCACAATGGAGCTGTACAGCTTTGAAAGTGTTTTAAAGAAAAACAAAAGAATATTCTTGTGTACAAGCTCAGAATTCACATTTTTTGTTTCCTATATTCTTCTAGGGGAACATGGTTATATTCTTGCACCTAGAAATATATGTTGTTGTTGTAAACCCGTGGCCTGGTTAATGTACGAAGAAGAGAATTAACAAAAACAAAAGAAAATTATAGTTCACACTGGGTATTCACCATGAAATCTATGTAAGATGAACTGAACTTAATGGAAATTGCGTATTGACAAGGCCCTCACTAGTCAACTGATGAGTCCAAGTGAGATCGCCGGGACGAAATGCCAAAAAATTTTCATGGACTAAAGGCCGTTAAAAGCTATATTGAATCAATAATTCAACAAGTCCAATAAAATAGTGCTAAGTTTTCTACTTGGCTGATTTATTTCAGTAGTATATAGAATTTGTATTATTAAAAAAAAAAAAAAAAAAAAAAAAAAAAAAAAATCTTCGTATAAAAACAAAAGAAAATTATTTTTGTTATTGTTTTAGTGGACTGGATTGAATTAAATTCAAATGGAAGATTTTTTGCAAGAATATAACCATGTTCCCCTAGAAGAATATAATTTACAGTGTGTATGCGCTGTAGATTTTATTAAGAGTCGGTAGTCATCGACCAAAAATTGCGTCTTAGAAAGGTACGACAGCATCTAACTGATGAGCCCAACTGTCGTGCCTGGGCGAAACGCTTGGACTAAAGGTCGCAAAAAATCTTCCATTTGAATTTAATTCAATACAGTCCACTAAAACAATAACAAAAATAATTTTCTTTTGTTTTTGTTAATTCTCTTCTTCATTTTTTGTTTCCAATAATTTTCCTTTTAATAAATAATTTTTTTCGCGATACAAATAACCACAATATTTTTTTTCCGACCCAAAAAGTTGTTTTTTTCTTCATACAAATTGAAACGTCAAAAGTGCCGTACGTGAAAAGTTAAAAGTTGGTGAACTCTTCCGTCTGCGTCTGCAGCTCCGTATGCGTCTACGTTCCGTTGTGTTCGCAAAATTGAATTTGCGTGTATTCAATATTTTGACAGCTATTCCAGCTCCGTCTCCGGTTCCGTCTGCGTCACCATTCTGTTCAGCCAGTAAGCCGCCATATAATAAAATAAACTACTCTAAGCTTTCATATGACATAAGTTTCATCACTGCTGATGTGATGAGTAATGTTGAAAAATGGGCCCAAAATGCCCATGGTCCTTTGGTGTAGAAAATAAGGCGTTCTCTAAAACAAAATTACGTTTATTCTTAAATCGAAATGAAGATTTCTTGAAATGTAAGTTTTAGTGACAAGATCACAAGATACTAGGTACATTCATGCATACGGCACTAACAACAAATTAAATGGTGAGAATTAAATAAAATTTGAAAATCCCAAAATTGTAGCGGTCAATTTTACCAAAAAGTAAGAAACTTACTGCAAATAAAGTATATAGCTTTAGTACTTTTGGTATATTATAAATTATTTGTAAATTTTATGCTCTCATATTCTCTATTTTTGTATGTTATTGTTTATTGTTTAATTTTTTATTATTTTTTTTTTTATTTTCTGGAGTTAATGTACAAAATACATAATGTAAAATATATACCAATAATATATGAGAAAAAACATATTTAAAAAAAAAAAAACATGGAACTCTTTGCTTGAATTCATTTCACTGCACCTGAAATTGTTCTTGGAGGTTTTTTCAATTCCTCGCCAGAGGCAGTAACTGTTTTATTTTAAAAATTAAAAGGTGGCAAGGCTGGAGATCGAACCTAGACCTCCGGCATGAAAGTCCATCGCACTAACCATCACGCCACGACTACTACCTGGTACTATGTATAAGTTAAAAAAATAAAAAATTGTTATTAAACAGACATTCAGCCAGAATAGCGAGGCTTACTTTTTCGTTTTCCCTACATTATTATCTTAATGTCAACCCGCCTGGAAAAAGAATCTATTTTTCAATAAGGCCCTGGCAAGTTTTTCATAGTTACTAACAAGGGTCTAGCAAGGATTACTATAGGCATTCGCTAGGCCCTCGCCAGCTATGAACCTTTTTGCCTTGTCAGTTGAATTCTGCCTAAGCCCTGATTAGTAAAAACTAGATTTGTTCCACATGTTTTGTTTTACATGGTTTTCCATTCAACCATTTCAGATATGGGGCTATATTATAGCACCATTTACTTAGGTGTGTGGGCAAGTATGTGTGAAAGAACTGTAGGTATGTTCGGTGATGTTGTTCGGAACAGTTTAGAACATAAAAGAACAAGTTCAATGAGAAATCTTCTAATCTAAACTGTTCTGTCTTGCTGTTCAGTGAGTCTGTTTGCATACTTGCTTTTTAAGAGAACGGTTTTCTGAAAAATGTCAAAATTAGTTGTGATTCTGTCATGTTCTGTTTTGTCTAGTTGCGATTTTACTATTTGACACACCGATTCACAATCATTATTTGAAATTTTGACAGTTCACACAAAGATTTTTATTACGATATAATAAGATTCTGCTTTTATTAATTTTCGTAAAATTATTTCACTTTTCATAGTTAGTTACCATCAAGAACTTCACTAGTACTTTATTAAATAAATGTCCTCAGCGAGGCACTAATAGGGGTGTGTCAAGTTTTCCTCGTCCAGGCTTTCCTTACCGAAAACTTACCGGGGCCTCCTTTAAACTTGCCAAAAACTTGTCATTTTTCCAGGCGGGAAGTTTGATCAAAATCTCGAGTTCACTTTTTATTAACGCACGCATCAAAAGCCATATTGTATCACCATTATGTATATGTGAGGTACCTATTTATGTAATTACAAATAAAAATAAATATACTATTTCTTTTCATTTTGCCGGCATTCTGGGATCATCATCAACATTAAGGGTCGATGTCGTCTTTTTTTCTTTTATTTCCTTATTTTAATTGAAATTTCAGTTCACTTTCACATATTTCAATGGGGAGTGAATTCTATTTATAACCAAACCCGTCGACGAAAATACCCAATGAAAATGTCTATTTTGTGTTTACGGACTAAGAAACCAACAACATTACATTTTTGTATCCTCTCGTGAACATCTCGTGTTGACGGGGTGGTGCAACAGGTGAACGATACACAGTCATTACCCAAATGGAATAAGACGGATTTCTACGATCGATTAACCAAAACACAACCAACAAAAATATAATATAAGTACATTTTCTGAAAATAAATCTGCAGTAACCAGGGCAATTTGTTCAATGCATATTTACGCCAAAAATAAATTTTGAACGTTATGCTTCTATGAGTACTTAAAGTTCTATACACTCTTTGTTGGTGTTGTTGTAAAATTGAACTTAAATAAGCTTTAAATATCTATTATTTGAATAGGTACCAATTTAGCTCTTGACTTTTATCTTTGCCAAAAGTGTATAAACCGCATTTTCATTCATGGATATCGGTATTTAATTTTGTTCAACATCAAGTTACTCGAACAAAAATAATTTCTATTTTGCTAAGATTAGGTCTTAACCCAAAATCATTTTAGAAAATGTGATTTTCGACAGCTGTCCTTCAGGCAGTAATAATCTTCCGCCACTTATATTATGCGCTAGAAAACAAAATATTTGTATGTTCATTTTTTTGTTTGCTTTGCAGTTCAATTCTATCTGGCAAGGGCCAAGAATAAGTTATTGACACACAATATCATGATATGTAGCGGATTGGCACAAGATCTCTGTCCACCAATTTTTGTTTTATTTTAATTTTCAATAGAAAAACAAGAAAATCGAAAATTGAACAGTTTTGGCAACATATCCCTGGCAGTTGTACCTACATGTAACAACAACAACAAAAAAACACCTCGAATTCAAAAATATACGTGTATCTTTATAGGAACGAGAAATGTTAGTTTTTGGTTCTCAAAAAAAAAAAAAAAAAAAAAAAACTTGAAAAATAAATACATCGGTATGACTCTTGCTCGTAATTCTCAAAACTGCAGTGCATATAATGTGTACGTGATGCCACAATTGCTGTGGTGAATTCTGATTTTAAAAATATTTGTTTTTTTTTTTTTTACATATATGTGTAAGGTGAAAATGATTTTTTGAATGCGTACTATGGCCTTTTGTAAATTGAAAAACAAAACATATTTAACGATTTATTTTAAAATACATTTGTGCCAAAACACAGTTTTTGTTTTCTAAATAATTTTCTAATAACAACTTGTTTTTTATGTAAACTTCCAACATTGTAATTTTGTATTTTCTCTTTAATTGGGGTAAAATTGAGCTTTGAAAATCTGTAATTTTAAGAAAATTCAGTATGTAACCTACGCGTGTTAAATAAATTTGAATTATTATATACTTACTTACATTATTTTGTATTATTTGGCTTTGGAAAATTAGAAATTAAATATAAATCGAAAATTATTACAAAATGAGAAATGAAAAACGATTGGATCTCGCAGCACAAGATGAGCACAATACAGCACATCTTTTATTTATTTTGAAAATGGCGGTACTAACTTCACGCTTCGCAAAATGAATTTTTGGCTCTAAAATTTGCAAATTTTTGAATTTCGAAAAACAAATTCACGGCACAATACAGCACAACCTTAATATTTTGAAAATCGAAAATAGCGGTGCTAACTTCACGCTAAGGTGCTTCGCAACATTTGCGTTTGCTTGTAACAGTTGCAAATATGCGAATTTTTGTTTTTATCTCTTCGGTTCTTAGTATCGTTTTTTGAGCACAAAACAGCACAACTTTAATTTTTAGAAAAACTTAATTAAAAAAAAAAAAATCATTTGTAAAATTTGCGGATTTGAAAAAAAAATATTTACGGCACATCGCAGCACAAGTTGAGCATTACAGCACAATATTTTTTTTTTGAAAATCGAAAATGGATTTATTTATTTCACATCCAGAGTCAGTACAAATGTCAAAGCAGTTCTTTTTTGTAAATTGTGCAATTTTTGCGAATCCATTTGCATTATCTTGTACAATGTACTCAATCTTCTTTTTTTTAGAAAAATATTTTTTTATATGTTTAAATCTTCTTTAAGGTTTGATGGTAGAGTAAGAACCTCTGAAGGATTGTATTCTCCTAGTGCTAAAGGACACCGACATTTTCTTTAAAAGAATTATTTAGTGCAGCAGTTGGTGGGTGTTTATGTCTTGAAGTAAGAAAATAATGGGTTACATTATCTGCATAGTTACAATAAGCTGGTGACTGTGATGATTGGGACAATTGGGAATGTAGGTAGATATATACCAGGAAGTGAAGCCTTTTGATTTAAAGATGGATTAAAGTGAATCCATCCTGATATCATCAAGAAGTATCCAGTACACTTCTTGATGATATCAGGCTTGCGGTTTGAGGGTGTAGATCCGGAATGTTCCCACTCCCATTAAAGCTATTTTAATGTCATGCTTCCTAATCGAATATCTTTCGAATATATATTTTATGACACTTTAAATTTAAAAAAATCTTTATTAATAACAATTTCAGCATCACACCTCACCAAAAGTGCAGCATCTCTCGCTGAAGTAAGGGAAATAAATAAAAGCATAAGACAAATAAACAAAAGCATAAGTTTAAAAAAATCACTTGAGTCACTTTAAACAAGACCACTCGTTCACAAAAAATGCTCACTTGCAACAAAACAGGTTTTGACATCTTTACGCAATTTCCACGCAATAAAAGAGAACATAAAAGTCAACAAATTGCAATACATCCCGTTAACTTTTATAAGTAGATAACCAATTTTTTTTCTGTCGTTTGTATTTGAAATCCTAATGAACAAAAAAAAAAAAACAAACGGTCTGGCACGGGTGACTACAAATCTGACTTTTAAGGCATGCGGCATCTCTCCCGTAATTACCCTAAGGCGCCAGTTATAGCTTTCGTTAAAAAAACATCATTAAAAAAATTTTTCTCTTCATTTTGAGGCATTTATAGAAAGATTGATGGCATTTTAGTATCAAAATGAAGGGAATTATTAGCTGAATTTTGTTCTTTCTAATATGTTTTGAAACTTTCTTTTAAAATCAATTTTATTATATCAGAGATTTCAGAGGAATCTGATTCTCAGAAATATAAACACAATTCCTCACAGTTTTGCTGTCAAAAAATTGAGGAAGGTTTTTTTTGGATTCGTTGCTAAATTATTTTTTGTCGCAGTAATCAAATAAGAAAGAAAGGAAAAGAAAGTGAAGGTTTGAATGAAAGAACAACAACTTGAGTGAACTAACACCAAGTTTTATAGGCTAGGCTGGAGTTACAGCTACATATTTCACGGTCGCCAGGCCGATCATCAGACTCCTTTAGTGGTGCTTAGTCTATTTATATTCAATTTTATTCGAAAAACCATTTGCCCCACTGGGGCTCGAACCTAGTCCAAGCGTCTCCGGGCCAAGTGCACTGCGCTACCGAAGGTCACGTGATCATGTCGATCGAGTGCAGGTTTTATTGTTTGACGAATGCATTTGAATCAACTAGCATTTTTACTAGCCACACACAAGCTTGTTGTTGTTCATTCGGGTTCTTTCTTTTTTCATACTCTTTTCATAAGTCAACAATTCGTTGAATATATAAGGACGGAGATTGTTCTGTTTTTTTTTCACGGCTACACCCTCTTACTAGGAAGTTATAAATCCTTCAAGAGTAAAACTCTTGTCATATTTCCTTTTGGATAGGTCCTCTCCATTCCTACCGCACACAGGAGTGGTTAAGAGTTGTAAATGACTATTTATTTATTTATTTCAACTTCAGACAATGATGTTAAAGTTGTTTGAAATGCTTTAAAGCCCTAGTTCTTCACCAGCTTACGCCTCACTAAATTTATTTTTTCAATCCATTTTTACAATTTTTATTAGATTATTTATCATATACCAGATACCTACATTAAATGATTTTAAATTTAATGCATTTGGGAAACCTGCCTGTTATAGGAATACATTAGCTGTTTCCCATCGACATTGCAATGCTGCATATCTGTGACTTAATATTCGACAGCCAATTATTATTTGTTCTCATAAAGAGAATAAAATTTCCAGGCATGCACGGAAGAATTTGTTGTAGATACTCGCCCGGGCCGCATCGGCCTAGCCTCAAAAGTTTCTATAATTGTGTTTAATATCGTGATGATTTTTTTTTTTTTTTTTAATTAATTCATTGTTTTCAAACAAATTATTTAAATTCCACTTAAAACACATAAAATTATTATTAAGTGCTGTCCAATGTAGATTATCCTACCATGCACGACGCGATGCGACGACGGACGGTTTTATTTATTTTTTTTGCAAATCCCAAATGTCCCAGCCAAATAGATGCATGCCGATATTTAGCTGCTGCCATTTTCCAATGTTGTGTATTTTTCTGTCTAAGTGGACTCGGGTTTTTATTTAATTTTTTTTTTGTTTATTTTTTAAAATTTTATATTGTAAAGTAGGCGGTGTGCGGATAAGGTGGGCTGGGACTGTGTACTAAGAGTACTTATGTATATCAACCACTGTCCTACCCTGCCCATCTCAGCCCAGACATTGATGCGCTCCTATTCTTCTAATCTCCCAAAAAGTCTCAATTTCCAAAAGTGATGTGTTTAGCTAGTGGTTTTTATTATTTATTTTTTAATGTTACTTTGCAATTTCAAACAAGTTTTTTTTGGGGAATTGCCATTCAATGAACTGTCAACCGTGTTGATGTTAGACATAAGTGTGTTTCTAATGCAGCTCAGTTCAGTACACGTTCATTGAATATTTTTTCAGAGAATTTACGTAAAATGAAAATTAAAAAAAAAAAAAAAAAAAAAAAAAAAAAAAAATATGACGATATATGATTATAGTACATTTCAGCGTTAATGAATATTTCTCTCTCGTCCAGGAGCTGTGGGAACACGTCCAGTCTTTCTTCGTCATTCAATTGATAACGTTTCGGAGGTGAATTTTCCTCAAATCGAAAAAGTCGACTAAATTTTTATATGAAAATTGGATTTTTGTGAAGTTTGTGTGATTTCGTTTTTGATTTAATTCTCCAAGAATAATAAAAAAAAATATATCAAAATGTCGAGAACAATGGTAAATACATATACATAAATGTTTTTCTTCAATTTTGATAAAAGTTAAAGTTTTGTTAAAAAAGTGTTTTTAATTTAATTGGATGATTTATAACATTCTGTCTTATTTTTTTTTTAACACTTACGCAAGGAATAAATCCAAATATTAAAAAAAAATCAGTAAGAAAATATTCCAATACCCATAAAAAAAAGTTTGTGAAAACTGCTATTGGCAATTTATTTTTTTTATAATTCAGTTAAATAACCGATACTTAAGAAGACCAGAAGAAATCTTCTCGTTTAATAAAGACAATTCTCTAGATTTTCGTTAAGTTTTCAAAAATAGTGAAGGTCAAGAAAATTTCAATTGTTATTTTTCGAATAAGCTCTGTGGTGACTTGACATAATTTTTACCACGGAATTGTTGACTTGAATTTTTTGTATGAGTCAAATGGACTTATTTAGGATATTATATAACGCGTTTAAATATTATCTTAAATTAAATTAAAATTTAGAACTGCTTTGAAGGTATACTCGTACATACGAGTAGGTACTCAATGAAATATATTTTCTGAAATACTTTGGGATAGTTTGTTAAAATTAGCTTAAAATAAATTTCTAAGAAACAATATTTTGAGTTGATTGCTTCAAAAGTAGGAAAAAAAAATCTTGGTAATTGACCATGGCTTTATATTATACAAACATATGGTATGTATTTGACTTAATCTACCTCTTCCGTATGTTATTTTAAATCTATTTTTAAATCTGAGCATCACATAACATTTTATAGTTGTCTTATTTTGTTAATTTAAATTTTAAAATTAAATTAAATCAAAGCCAATTTTAACATGGAATCTTTACAGTTTGCTCTACAGTTATGTTTATGTTTAGTTTAGTAGTTTATTGATTTTACAGAATTTTAATAATGTCTTCTATTATTTATTACTTAAATGGCAAAATATGTATTTCTAGTTTTATTATAAAAAAATGATTATGTTTAGAGAGCGAACAAAAATTAACGCTTTAATTCTGATATATTTTACAATAAAGCAGCAGAAATCTGCATAAAAATAAATAAAATCTTAAAACGTTTCGTGTTAAGTAGCTGTATTTTTTATTATTTTCTTCTGTTTTTTTTTTTTTTAATATATAGAAAGCGTTAAAAATATTTTAAATTAAATATTTAAAAAATTGTTTGTTCAATAGCACCTCCAAAGTTTGGCACCTCCATTATTGGCATTTATTGCAATTGAACGCATTGATATACAGTGCCGTATCTAGGTTTTTTGCCGCCCTGGGCTTTTTCAAATCAGTCGCCCCCTTCTCTTTCTAGAATTTCTTCGCACATCTTTGACATAAAATATTAATCAAAGAAAATAATAACACAGCAGTTTTACCTTCACTGTTCGTATGTTCCAGCTTGTACTTGAGATTGCTTCTACCCAGATATTTACTTGCGATATAGGTAAACACTATTAGGCAAGTTTTGGATTCGTGCAAAAATCGAACTCCAGATTTAAATCAAACTTGACATTACGCTGATAGAGAATATAAAAAACAAAGTTTCTACCGTAACTCCGCCTGTCTGTCTGTATGTCTATCTGTACCTCGACTAACAGCCTAAACCACTGAAGCAATTTTCTTAAAACTTGGCTCATAAAATTTTTAGGTGTTTGCAGAGAGCGGAAATTGAAACTTTTTTTAGCTCAAAAAATAATGATACCTGCCATACAACCGTTTTGAAAAGGTTATTTATCTCGAAAACACCTTTAACGATTTTTATTAAAATTTTTGTGGTATGGTCTGCATTTTGGTGAACCAAAAACTGTTACTAACTGTATACCTACCATATAACCGTTTTTTTTAATTTATTTTTTTAAACTATGATTTTAGTTACCAATTTCAAAAAATTTTATATAAATTTATTTTTTAAGAAAACCTAGCAAACGATTTTTTGCATAAAATCATATTTTTTCAAGAATTCAGATTGCGGCGTTCTTTATTTTTCCCCCGTTAATTAAGGATAGGGTTGTCGTATTCGTGGACCTGGAGACATAACCGCGTATTTTTTTAAGGGAAAATAATTCATTAAAATAGTCTCTTTAATCAAATGAGAAAAGTGCGTATACGCCATAATGAACCATATCTGAATGAATTTCATCTCTGTATGAAGCATCTAGTTAATTAAATAAATATCATTTATTTTTGTAGATAAGACTACTTACAAACATATGTATTTTTTTTTTATAATATTCTATAACTGCAGCCTTCTAGAAACCGAAGGCTCTTCCTTGAAATTACTTTTTATTTTATTTTTTATTTCAAGTTTTTATTTAAAACTTTTATTTATTCTATTTTTTTTAATGTTATTATATATTACAGTTAATAATAATTAATATAATTTTATTTTAATTCTGTTTAGTTTACTGTAATAACAATGCAAGAACATTATGAACGTACTAACCTAGTCTCCAGTTTTCATTTTCATAATCAGAACTTATTCCAAACTTAAAGCTAAAACATCTACAAAACTTCAAACAATGTCTAAACCTTGCACACAAAAAAAAATATAATTTATTTTCTTATTGAAATCAAGTGTTATCAATGAAAAAGCTTTAAAAACTATGAAATCTTGACGCACCACAAAAATTACTCGAATTACCAACTTAGACGACACGCCAGCGTAGTGGTGCCATATCGGCTAGGTGCGGTTACTAAAGTTTCACATATTTGGACAATTATTTTACGAGGTGACTTGCATAAGGATATACTGGTGAATAGTGGACCCTGACGTCAATCCATTTAAAACAAAAAAAAACGCAAATTCGTTGATCTAGTTAAGACCAGAACCAAATTTGGTTTTTGTTGGAAAGCAGTTTTATTTGAAAAATCATACTTGTGGAAGCTGTATAAATATATGTAAAACAAATAAATAATTACATTGAAGTTTGAAGATCTAATTAACAAAAAAAAAAAAAAATACAAACGGCCTGAGTCTACAGTTTAATGGCTAAAGAAACAAAAATATAGATATCTTCATCGACAGCCAGGCGGCAATAAAAGCCATTTTCTCAGTCGTCACAAAGTCTAAGCTGGTAAACCGTTGCCGTAACGAACTGAAATTGCTCAGTGCAACAAATACAGTTACCCTCCGATGGGTCCCAGGACACCGCGATGTACCTATATGGGTATGAAATGGCGGATGAACTGGCCAAAACCGGATCTTCTCTTGATCCGAGCCAAATTGAATCCTCTGTATTCATGCCACTGGTACAAGAAAAAAGTAGAATACGCCAGAGTTTCCTAAAGGCCGCCAACGACAGATGGTCAGCAATTGATACTTGTCGGGTTTCGAGGAACCTATAGCCGGATATCTCTAAGAAAAACACAGACTACCTTCTTACGCTAAGTAGACCTCAACTGTCCCTCTTGGTTGGAATCCTGACGGGTCACAACTCAATGGGAACCCACATAAGCAGAATGGGTATAGCCACATCTGACTTATGCAGAGGATGTTATGAAGAAGAGGCGGAAGAGGGCTCTTATCACTTCCTTTGTGAGTGCCCCAGCTTAGCAAGAACCAGGAAGAAAGCCTTCGATGAATTGGGTGACATCTCGTGTTTGCATCATGAAATTCATCCAGAATTCAGGATGGTTCAGGGAGGCACGCTACACCTAACCCCCAGACTCCACTAAGTCCTTTCCCCACCCGTCCTTATTCATTACCTACCCATATCCTGGGGAGCACAATGGATCCACTGAGATCCGAGTGAGATGACGTGGCTTGCCATATCATCACCCCTTAAAACCTAACCTAACCTGAACCTAGGCCTTAAAAGAGTTTTTTTCAATTTTTATGAAAAATAACCACAAAATATTTTTGAGTTTTATTCAATTGAATTTACAATTAACTTAAAAAATCCGGAAAATACAAAGTTGCCAAAGTGTTTTTTCTAACTTTACACAAAACTATAGTATAGTTAACAAATGTCAAATCAACAGCAACATGGAAAAGGTAATCAACTGAAAAAAATTACCAAAACCACCACCAACTAAGCCAATAAATAACCTATTCCCTCTTCTTGCCTTCGTGTTTCATAAGGCAGAACCAAAACAAATGAATACTTCTTCGAAACAGCGGTGATCTTCCGATCACAATCCGCAGTATGTTCAAATAAGCAACATTTCTTGGCTAAAATCCTATTTTTGACACCCAGTTGCAGTTTTGGCATAGTGCAATATTAGTGCAACGAAACATCATCGTCGTCTTCTTCGTCGCCTTTGTGTTGTAATTACGAGGCAACTTTTACACAAATAAACAATAAAAAAACAAAATTCAACAAAAACAAATAAAAGAATACAACATTATTGCCTTGTGCAAAAATCTGCATTCGAATATTACTCTTTGTCATTTTAGTCGAAGGATTTTTTTCTTCGTCAATCTTTTATAATCCGTGTGTGAAGATCTAGAATCAGCTATAAAATTTTCTTTTACTCGGGCACTCATCGATCTTCGAAGTGCAAAATAAGAAGAATATAATTGTAGATAGATTTAATTTTTTTTTTTTTTACTTTTTTTTTTAAACTTTTAGTCAGTCTCGAGAAAATAAAAGAAATTTTTGTCTTTTGTGCAAATTGTATTGTTTTTTGTTTTTGATTTTGAAAATTTTGAATGTGGTTGGTGGTGTGGTGGTTGTTGGTAACAGCTGATTTAGCACTTCGGGTGCATTACGTCTAGGTGCACCACGGCATAGTTTTAGCTACCTCTGCCCACACTGCACAACCACATATCTAATATTCACACTTGAAAAAGTGAGGAATTGCGAGAATAATTTTTGGACTTATTATTCTGTATCCGATCGAATGAGGAGGTGTTGTGCGCGGTCCTCAGCTCCTTAAAACACACCAAAATATTCCACTTAATTTTCAAGCTCAATAAATTCTTCCGCCGTAACTACCGCTTCGATTTTTAGTATTTTTTTCATTAATTTAAATTTTTTCATAAATAGAACTCGAAACATTTCCACAGAAAACCCAAACCATATAGAAATATTGGATCCTGTTTTTTTTTGTAAATCTCTGTTAAGTGTCAAGTTTATTTTGTTCCTACTGTATTTTTTGTGAATATTTGGTGTTGAATTCTTGTTTTGTGTTTTACGTAAAAAAAGTTTTGCCATGGTGAGTGTTTAATGTTTTATTGTAAGCAAAAACTTTTTTTTTTTCTAAATATCTGTCACATTGCCTACGGACATTTATATCATATATTTATTACATCAGGGCTTCTGCGGTGCATCACATGACGAAGGGTTACATAGTTTTGCACAAAGATTTTTGATGAATATTTTAAAAGTGTATTATTTTAAGAGAAGTATTATATTTAGATCGCAGGCAATTTAGCATAGCAGCACATATATGTAGGAATGGCGATGGCGGCTGGTTTTTTCAGATGGCACCAAGTTAGAAGAGCATAATCCTCTCGTTGCCTCTATAGATACCTATTTCGACGATATTGCTCAACCCATGCAACCGATGGATGGTCTCGAGGTCGGTCTATATGAAGGACGGTGGTGGTGCCGTGGCGACGCGGCATGGTGATGATGGCGATTTTGTGTTATTTTTATTGTTGTTGCATGCGCTCTACCATATAATGTTAAATTTAACACGAATAGATATGTTTTTAATTTTAAAATATTTATTTAAAATTCAAATATATTTAAATGACATTTGAAGGAGATAAAGTAATGGATGCATCTCATTTCTAATTTTGTGGTATGTGGGGGGTGTATCTGTATAGTATCTACCATTGAATTATATTTGTAGGAATTTTTGGTTATTATACTTCTGAAGTAGAATTTTTCCTTCCTTCCATATATGGGCTCGTATCTTGATATAGATCGATAAATTACTGCCTTATTGCGGTTGTCAATGATAAAATTGATCATAGACAAATATCAAAATTCGATAATTGAAATCCCTTCTGAGAATTTTATTTATTAATGAGAATTACGCGGACCATTATGAACTACAGGAAAATTAACACTTATACAATAATTATTTAACAACCTTTTAGTTAATCGGATTTAAGGTTTGATTTTCTTCATATATGTATATGTAGGTATACAAGGGGGACCAACTTGAAATGTACAGATGTGCAGCTTTTTCCCATGCAGAGAAATTAGAAATAGAGATATCGTGCAACGAAGGCAGCATCCAGAGCCTGGAATATGCCAGCCCTCATAAGAACCTGTGTAAATTTATTTTCGCTGCATTGGAAAAAGCTGCACATCTGTTTTCGGCGTAAAGGTCACAAAAAACTTTAAGTTGAATTTTATTCAATACAGTCCACTAAAACAAAAACAAAAATAATAAAGTCTTTTATTTGTGTTTTCCTTCTTCTTAATTAAGTAAGTTTTAAGGATAATTTTTCTTTAATTTGAAAAACAGAAAAGAAAAAGGGTATTTAAAACTTTTTAAAAATGAAAAGTTACGGTTAGCTCATCGTTTTTTCGAAAACCAACACAGCGATTAATTCCTTTTTTTCATGACTAATTAGCAACTTGGTATAGCAGCTAATTTATTGTATACGTACTTTCTAATCTCCATTCGAAAAGTGTCTTCCTAACTGCATATACATGCATGATTTTGTTCACTGTCAACATGCTTAACGAAAAGGTAGAAAACACTTCTGGTCTTTATAAAAGTCGGACTCGTTGTAACATTGAAGAAAGGCTGTATTCGACCACTTGTGCCCTAAAGACGACATTCTTGGCTTTTATATGACAACGTATTTCAGACCCTCAGAACCATAGTGGCCTAACTGCCTTTTTACCGAGATTCGGTACCTAAATTTCCTGAAAACATTTTTGCGCCATCTATAACCTGTGCCTACTCACTGCATGAACAGAATGGAGACGGAACCGGAGCCGGAACTAGAATAGCTGTCAAAATATTGAATACGCACAAATTCAATGTTGCGAACACAACAGAACGCAGCCGCATACAGAGCTGCAGCCGAAGACGGAAGAATTCACTAACTTTTAACTTTTCACGTACGGCACTTTTGACGTTTCAAATTGTATGAAGAAAAAAAAAACAACTTTTTGGGTCGGAAAACAATAACGTGAATTCTGAGCTTGTACACAAGAATATTGTTTCGTTTTTCTTTAAAATACTTTCAAAGCTGTACCAGCTCCATTGTGGGCACGTAAAAGAAATAACGTACGACACTTTTTGATAGCTCTTCCAGTTCCGTCTGCAGCTCCGGTTCCAGCATTGTATTCTGTTCAGGCAGTTAGTCTAATATTAATTTTTAATTGAAATACTTGTTCATTCACTCAGAACCCGATTATCTACCGAATCTTTACGATCAGCTCCCCCTAAATTAAATTTATTAAAATGACTAAGTATAGAATTTTCACTAGCTCACATCAATATTCGGTTCTTCATTCGGTTTCTTTAATTATTTGCCATACGCAATTTATATAAATGTGTTGAGGAAATAAGTTTAAAAATTTGCCTTTTAATAAAAATTTAAAATAAATAAATAAAGAATATTAAAGTGCAATTCCTGGAAAGTTTTATAGTTTCCAGTTTTGCTACTATCCCTGTTACTTTTATAAACAATATTTTGTAATTATTTCAGCGTAAAAAAATTATATATAGTATGTATTTCAAAAGAAACTACTGTTTTATATCCTGACGCAAGACTTATTAGAGCCGGCAAGAAAAATTTGGTCTAACAGTGGTCCTTGCATTCATAACTCCAATGTAACACAGTTTTGCCATCGCTCTAATGGATAATTAAGGAATTTTAATTTATATAGAATCTATTTGCAGTTCTGAAACATGAGGAAAGTTAATAAGTTACTTTAATTTCTTCATTTTTAAAATAAAAACATCAAAATTTGAATAATAATAGCCTTTTTAACTTAACGCTTTTGGCCTATCTTTCTGTTTAATTGAATTAAATTGTTTTTTCCTCAGTGCCATAGTGGCCTAACTGACTTAAAAAAAATGTTTAAACTTTGAGGAAATAATACGAATTCCAAAAATTTGTATAATTATTTCTAGATATATTACAAAAAGAAAATCATTCATTATCTTACTTTAATTAACAGTTGTAACTGTCCCAGAAAGAGCTGATTTTTGTTTTCGCTTTACTGAAAAAAGAAAAAATGTCAGTAAGGCCACTCTGCTTCTCACGGCCTCATTTATAGAAATATTGTATTGGATATATTCAAACAAAAATGCAAGCGGAAGTGTCAATTTTCTGACCAAAAAAATTTAAAGAAATAGCGGTTTGTTAATGTTAGTGTTCACTTCTTCGAAAGTGATAACCATTTCATTTTGTAGCTTTTATATATTATTTTCTACATACAAATAAGTAAGTGTTATACTAATGTAAATGTTATACCGCCTTAAGAAATCATTTAATTTTTTTTAATCAACGTACATAGATATGTTTTCATTGAAAAAATCATCTAATAATAAGTTTTTTCCCATTCTAACATTATTACTATTTTTTTTTTCTTATATTTTTAGGATGAGCTCAACAAAGAACAAATTGCTTGTAAGTATAAGATGAACTGCAGTGTTTTTAACCATGGCCTCATGCGGTTTGATGTCGCAACCCGAACATCTATACACTTACACACACTTGACAAAATGACTTGGTATATGGTAACCACAAGTTTTTAATACCCTTTGATGTAAATTAAGATAGAAGATCAGACTTTAATGCCACACACAGACATCATGATCAAACTATACGACAGTGTATTATGATCTTCAGAGGTGCTTTTAAAAAGTTTACTTCACATGCACCGAAAACTGAAACTTAAGTGTTGAAGAAACCCTCAATTTGGGTCGACCGAAAATGGCTTTGAGACAAAACGGTGTTGGATTAATTGAACCGAACCGAACCGAGAGTATCATACTGCCTGGAAGGTATAGAATTCTGTTTTCCCATAGTTCTGATGTGAACCTGTCGTCGGATCTTCCGCAAATTCATGTTCTTTCACGGAATATGTGACATGCAAAAACCGCAAAATACCATTTTCATAGTATCTTAAAGTGTAAAGCTATAAGATAACTGGGTATTCAACTATATACTTTGTGTTTGATTCGAATGTCTTTTTCAGCAAAACTAAAATTCTTCCAATAGAAATGGGGAAAGGGAATTACGGTGATTAATATTGCTGGGGGGTTATTCAACCTGATAATGCTGCTGTGCTCTACCCACACAACTTGTTACACAAGTCAAAATAAAAATATTGTAACACTCATGTGACAGATAAAAGATATACAGGTCCAATGGATTCTGCGCGATCGCGTGCGCTTGTGTTTTGCTTTGCTCATAGTGCTTACTCAACAGCTATAGAGAATGTTTTGAGCCTTTCCCAGAGGAGTAAGCTCCATTCAGCTACCGTTCAATGGTGGCAAACCAGTCAAACCCAATATATTATGCATATTATATATCTACTTGTACTCATAGTTATATGGATAAGATATTTCGAAAGGCTATTTTAGAGCTACATATACATATAGGTATCTACAAGACATGAGAGAGGCATAAGATAATAAATTTCCTCTCCAACTGTGATGGGTGTGCTGAGCGTTGATGTTTGTCAATCTATCAAATAGATAGTTTATAGTTTGCAAGTATATTTGGCCCCCAAAGCCAATTATTGTCTGACGACGGCTAGTTGGTTTGAGCAAATTATTACTAAGTTATCATTAAACATTAGCCTTAAGCTATGATATTTGAACAAATATTGAAACATTATAGGCTTTCACCTTTAGTTAGAGCTGACCACGCGACGATACTACCCCAAAGCATAACGAGATCTAGACTAAGCAGTCATTTTTGACTGAAATTTACAAAGCCTAAGCGGTCCAGTTCTTTTCAGAAGAAAAGATTTGAGATAAAAAAAAAATAAAATTTTTAAACTATGAAATTGATTTTATAACTAAAGCTAGCGCAATAAAATTTCCCTTGGTGAACAATAACAAAACCAAAAGTGCCGATAAATTAAGGCTGATTTCCAATGCCGCGTTGGGCGTCGCTTTGACAGATTTTTCTTTCAACGCGAAAGCTCACACATAGCAATTTAAGCAAATTGTTTACAATGTCGCGTTGGGTATTATGTTACGATTTGGCACACAAACCAACGTTACATAAGCTACCTCGACGTTAAATTTAAAGAAAAAATCAACTTTAGCGTGCGTTTTGACAGTTAAACTAATGTTCGAATTCCTTTCAACAATAAAATCGATTTATTTAGAAGAAAAAATCGGGTTTTCCGGACAAATTCCTTTGATTGAAAGAAAAAAATCGATTTTGTTTAAAAAATAATGGAATAGTTTGTTGAAAGGAATTTGAAATTAGAGTTATGTAGGTTCATTTTGATTTTCAGGTTATCTGCAAATCGTCTGTCATGTCGATGCGTTCGTAAAGCTTGTAAACGTATACGTAAGCGTCTCTAACGCGAACGCGCCATTGAAAATCAGCCTTTAGCCAGTAAATTAGTGAATATAAAAGTCGACAAATAGTGTGGACTTGAACCTTCAATGTCGGTAACGTAGTTTGTTTTTCACTCCAAAAAGGGTATGAACACATCCAGAGAATAAAGAGTGGACATAAAAGTTGATACAGCGTTATATTGAACTTGTATTGCTGCGCTAGCTATGAATTACGAATAAAACGCACCTAATATAAATATTTAGCGTGTTCCAGACTTTAAGTCTTATTGAATATTTCTTCAAACAAAATGCAAAAAAACAAAACGAGACCTGCGGAATCGAGAAATATAGTTGACCATGGAGAAAGATATTTCATATATTTGAAATCTTATGATAAAACAGTAAACACGACCAAAAAAATTTCATGTAAAATAGATCGCTAAGACTCACAAGCTCATAACGCTTTCGCTATGAAAAAATAATGAGATCTCATGAAAATCCAAGCTGCTAACTCTACTCGACCTAACTCTACAAACCCTACATCGTGGTAAAAAAAATATATGACTTTTGCATGACAGACTTCATTTTACCATAAGTGTAATGGCTGGTCTCTAGCGCTTTCCAGACCGAGGGCTTGAAAATGCGACAAAAACGTATCGAGAAAATATAGGTAGTGCTAGCGCTCGTTTGGCTCGCCTTGGCGGATTATCTAAAAGAAATTTTTACTTAAAGCGAGAAACAGATTGAAACAGAAACAGCAACAGCAACAGTGGCCGCCATTAATTTAGAACCAATGTTTTTCAATTGTGCAACACAGATAAGAACAGCAACAGCAACGTCAACGGCGCCGTTATGCCTAAGTCCTAAATTTGCTGTTGCTGGTGTGGTACGACGATGAAAATGCTTTGATTTGAAACGTCAAACAGATCCAAATTGAAGTGCTGCTGCTGGTGGCAATGTGTTTAAGAAATTTTTGCTGGCCAGCGTGCTGTTTGCTGTTGACGGTGCTGATGCTGTTGCTGGTTTAATCTGTTTCACGCATAAGCGTTTGACTGATCTCTATAACCGGTGGAATGTAAGAATAGGGTGTCTTGCGTTGGTTGGGTCGAGACAAGAAAAAATTTGAAAAATAACCTAAAATATTTTACTATACTTTTTAGATAAAAATACGATCTTTGAAATAACTTCAATAACGTATTGAAATCGAATTAAAAAAAATATATCTTAGTTATTTTTGATTTTTTTATAAACCATGAGTCATACATTTAGGCATATTGATTTTGGTATTTGACCTAGAATTGATAATAGGATTGAATTTTGAAAACAAAACAAATGCTCAATAAAGTAAAATTTTAATTAAAAAAAATAGTTTAAAAAAAAACAGTTATTTTTTTTCAAAATTTTGAGCTTGGAAATGAATTTTTCAAAAACTATAAATTTTAAAACCTTATTTAAAATGAAAATTGAAGAATGGATTTCTGGCTTTGACAAAAGGTATAGGATTTTATTGTAAAAATTGTCGTTGAATTTTTACGAGTGATCGTTTTCTATTTCAAGTCAAATTTTTAAAAAATTGCCCCTCCCAATTAAACGGGGGGATATAGACTACCCCCTCCAAAGGATTTTTTTCTTCTTTTGACCCAACTTATACGCTCTAGTATTTTTATGCCTCTTGTGCCAAGAACCATCTTTTTTTTATTATACTGAAAACTATACTACTTTGTTGTTATAAATTTATTATTGCTAAATTTTGAACATCTGTATTTTCGAAACTTTTGGGTCTACACAGATGGTTTTGGGCTCAAATTAAAGAAAATTTAATTACTTTGAAATCGTAGAGCAAAGTTATAGTCGAAAAACTTATCCTATGGGGTTTAAATATGCCAATAAATGAAAAAAGTGCGCTCGAGTTCGGGGCTCGAGTTCAAAAACTTGGGTTTTTCATGAGGCCAATATAATAAACGACTCAGCACGCCCTCCTATGAGACGACAAGGTTACTAGACTATATAGTTTGTTATTAAAAAAATATGTGGATACAAAATTTAAAACAAAGTCGAAGCATTCAAATATATTAAATTGAAATTGTATCTACTTAAACAATTATTGTCTCCGAAAAAAATGATTGAACAAACAAACCCTTAAACATATACGAAACAGAACACACCAAGTTTTTAAAACTTTTATATAACATATTAATCTTTAAAATTTCTATAATTAGTGCTTAAAAATGCCTTCAATGCATTCGATCCTGCCAAGAATGGCTACATTGAAGCCACCATGGTCGGCACGATTCTAAGTATGCTGGGCCATCAATTGGACGATAACGTTTTGGCCGAAATTATCGCTGAAGTTGACGAAGATGGTTCGGGACAAATTGAGTTCGAGGAATTCACAACTTTGGCTGCACGCTTCCTTGTTGAAGAGGATGCCGAGGCTATGCAAGCCGAGCTTAAAGAAGCCTTCCGTTTATATGACAAGGAAGGCAACGGTTATATTACCACGGGAGTATTAAGAGAAATTCTGCGCGAGCTTGACGACAAACTCACCAACGACGATCTTGACATGATGATTGAAGAAATTGATTCCGATGGTTCCGGCACTGTTGACTTTGATGGTATGAGTGAATAATTTATAAATGCACATTATTTCTATCAATCTGACATTTTTGTTTTGTTAATATAGAATTCATGGAAGTCATGACTGGAGGCGATGATTAAAATATAACCAAAGATAGCATCGTACACCTTCATGCCACCTTGTTCAGCGAATTCAGCAACATTTACATTTAAATCAATAACGTACAAGTCCATAGACATAGACGTATGATAAATAGATATTCTTATTACCATTTACACCTCGAAACGGACACTTCAATCAAAAATAGCAAAAGTTGGACATATTGCATCTCTTATGCATTATATTCAAACACCTATTGTTCCACTCAGAGATACATATTTACTTTGAAATTAGATATGCACATAAAGTTATGACAGCCAATAGCCTTGATAAAATTTAACTTGGACCTTCAAAGTCGCATGTCAATTTTACATCTGGGAAACACTCCCTCTGGGTGACCTGCATGAGATTGAATTATTTTAAATTAGAATGCAAAGTTATATTTATTGCTATTAAGAAATGTAGGTGGACGTATGTACGGTTTGAGAAAATTTACAATTTTATTTTTTTTTATTTTTTAAAACTGTTTTGTAGAAACTGAAAAGAAAATTGAGTAAATTCTAGTCCTTAGAAAATGTTTTATGTATTTATAAAAAGACAATTGGGTGTATAGCAGCGTAACATACATTAAAAAAAAATCTTTTCTATGCTTCATGTTTTTTTTTGTTTATAATAATAATAATTAAAAATGTATACAATGTATTACGAACAAAAACTATATTATTAATCTTTGTATAAAGTGCCTAGTAAAATAAAGATGTAATTTCGTTAACAATTTCAAGGTTTTAATGTTAGGCTTCAGCTTTTTGGTGTTTTTTTTTTTTTTTTTTTTTTGTGGTAGGTATATTGGTTTATGTTTATTTTTTATTTTATTTTAGGGTACATGTTACACTCATAAAAATTATTTAAAATTACGTCTTTCTGTTTTAGAAAAATATTTGTTGCTTTAAAATAATTTTAAAATAATATGTTTCTACGTCAAAAGTTAAAATAATTTCATGCTGTTATATGAAAATACACACATAATTATTTTTACTTCCGATATAAAGGTAATATATGGCAAGTTTTGGATTCGTAAAATAATCGAGCTCGAGATTTTGATCAAACGAAGACGAAAAAAGTGGGTCTCGCCAAAACCGTCCATCTGTCTGTCTGTCTGTCTATCTGTCTATCTGTCTGTCTTTCTGTGCCTACAACCTAAACCTATGGGTCCTTTTTATTTAAACTTGGTATATAGTTAAAACACTATACATTCCCCCACTATACATTCCCCCGACATATTTTCTTTTTTATTTTTTTAGGACCGAAAATAAAGGTACCTGCCATATAATGTTTCTTAGCATTTTTGGAAAATCTTATTTTTCTCAAAAATGTTTCTTTTTTCTAAATAAAAATTCAATAAATTTTATTAGGTAAAGGCTACTTTTTGGTGCAAATATATAAAAAAAATGGTTTTAAATGGTTCTTCTTATAGAGCCATTTATTTTATTTTCGTTTTTTTAGAAAAGTATAATAAACTGATTTTGATAATTTTTTTATGGAGAATCTTTTGAAAAATTCAAATAGTATGTATTGTACCAAAAACAAAATTTAAAAAAAAAATAACTTTTTGGTTTTTCAAAAATTTTCAATTTTTTTTTTTTAATAAAAATATTTCGAAAACGACTCGGTTGATTTGTACCTTGGGACTGAGCGGTTTTTAATATTATCTTGAATATTTTTAACAAAAACTTTTCTATAATAGTCAATATAAACGGTACCTTCCATATATGTAAATATAAAAAAACGGTTACACAAAAACTTTTCTCGAAAGCAACTCCTAGATTTTGATTAATTTTTCTGAATGCTAATGTTACTGCGGTCTATCATTATATCAAAAACAAAATTAACAGTTAACCATTATTAGCAATACCTCTCATAGAACCATTTTTATCCTTTCTTATTATCTGTATAACCGATATAAATAATTGATAAGATGATTTTTTTCAAAATGTAAATTTTTTTATTTTTTAATGTTTATAAAATTTTTTATATAAAAACTGCTACGATATGTATAACTAATAACTTTAATTCATTAATCAAATTTAACAGCAAACAGTTATAGTTATATGGTTATATTTCTGTAGGCAGTACATTCAAATCGCGAAACTGAAAAAAAAAGTGAAGGGACTCCTCTCAGGATTAAAGTCCATCCTAGTACTATTTTTAGAAAGATTTCCTTATATAATCTACTAGCTGACCCGGAGAACTTCTCTCTGTCCAGAAAGTATGAAATTTCGTATATTTTCACGATTTTCCGACTTTCTAATTCTCGGCTCATTAAATTAAATGAATATTCGAAAACAATATTTTATTTCTTTCACCTAAAATAAAACAATATAAAATCAAAAACATCGTAAAAAACAATTTTAAAAAAAACTGAGACAAATAGAGCTATTTTTGCAATTAAAAATTAGTATTTTTTGAAAAATTATATTATTTCAAAACCTTTAGAAGACATTAAAGATGATGAAAAAACGTTTTGATGCTGTTTTTAAAAACAAAATTGCCTGTGATATGTTGTGTGATATGTTGTACCATTGAATATTTAAACTCAATGGTTATACCTGACGTAAATGTTTCAATGCTCATTGCTCGCTCACCCGTATTTCATCGGTCAGGGCGACGCACAGGGAAAAAAAAGTTATAAGTTTTAAGGAGTTTTTTTTTTAAAGAAGTTTTGATAGGATATTCAAACTGACTACCTACAGTCACCAAAGGACCACTTTCCTCTCCAAACTCCGGGCGTATATGCACTATGCAGTCCCTTGTAGCTGTGGGTCTTCTTACATTGGACAAACACAAAGAAGCATTGCCACCCGCTTAAAAGAGCACATTAGTGCTGTGAGCAAAAACCAGCGTGAAAAGTCGGCAATCTGTGAACACATCTTGGATAATCCAGATGAACCCCACTGGATTCACTTTGACCAAATCAAGGTGTTAGCTCAAGAAAAGCACTACATCCCACGGCTAGTTCGTGAGGCAATTGAAATCAAGCGCCACCAAAATTTCAATCGTGACGACAGTTTTAAGCTATTAATTATCATATAGTGTTGATTAGACAGCGACACTATTTTCTTCCAATGATTGATATCACCTGACTCATTGTCAAAACGATTCTCGGATGCAATGTATTTCACAGATTCTTCAACATATTTCCATTCTGGCAGTTGATCAAAAGAAGATTAAACATTCTGATGAGGTTGATGATGAGACCCCTCTTTCTATGGGGTCGCTAAAAAATAATTGGTTCTCAAAGTGGGCAATAAATGAGTTAAGTTTGAGAATTTATGAAATAAATAATTTATGAATTAAATTTGTGTATTAAACAGATATACAATTTGTGATGGCGCCATCTATCAGGCTGTCTGGTACTACGGATTTGGAAAAATTTCGTTTTCATTCTTCAGAATTTGTGATGCTTTTTTTATTTTCAGCTGAGGTAGCGTCAGCGGATCCAAAGTTCGTACCGTAGAAAGCAAAATAGAACTCGGTGTGTTTGAAAGTTCGGAACTCTGGTTACAAAAATTAGATCTTTATTAAATCATTCTTACAACTAATTCTAACAATTCATTATAATAAGTTTTACAGTAGCCGTGGCGTGATGGTTAGTGCGATGGACTGTCATGTCGGAGGTCTAAGGTTCGATCCCCATCAGCCTCGCCACCTATTTATTTAAAAGAAAAAACGGCTACTGCCTTTTGCGAAGAATTGACAAATCCTCCAAGAGTATCTCCTGTCACAGAAAAGTGCCGCTCATTAGCCGTTCGGATTTGGCAATAAACTGTAGGTCCCCTCCATTCCTGCAGACACGCACACAAGAATGGTTGAGAGTTGTAAGTCACTAGGCCTTAGTTCTTCATGAGCTGTTGTGCCATCAAATTTATTTATTTATTTATTTTAAGTTTTACAATGATTAATATATATATCTTACTTGAAAATACATAACAGAGTATTTCATATACGGTAAAAAGTGAGATTGACTCCCTTGGCTGACCGAAATCAAGCCGGGGGTGGCCCCGGCACAGTGGAAATAGTGCTTGACTACTAACCTGGATGTGTGGGTTCGAGCCCCAGTCTAGGCAGCATTCTTTTCTATATTCCCTCAAACTGAACACCACCCCTGGGATTTAATGAGATAATCAAAACCTTATTTCTCAATCCACTGTGCTAACAAAAATCTATCCTATCCTTCATTGCCTAATATTGCCTAATTTATAAGACCTTAGGTCTTACTGGCATATAATATGTTTGTGTTGTACAAGTCTGGGTACAGAAATTGGGATTGACTCCCTTGGCTGACCTAAGTAAAGTCTGGGTACGAAAGGTAGGATTGTTCACTGGACCAGGTAGACTCTAAGACAAAACCAGCAATGGGCCTTACTGCCTTAGTACTAGCAGGGTGCGAATATATTTGTTTGGGATTAAGTTCCTCGCCTTAAATACAATTCAAGGCAAAACAGGGGAGAGGAGCGGAGATTTTACGGCAAAAATCCAAAAAGTGGTTTTAAAACTTCTTACTGTTGTACTACACACCCAGCAGCTTACTTCACGGTCCTTAACTCCTAACTATGTGTCACGATAATTGACCTAGAAACACCAGAGGAGAATATTCTCGGATGTTCTGATTTAATGGGTAATTCTTATGGTCCCTTGTGAACTCTGCAGTGACAACTGAATGTGAGCTCTATAAATGCAGAACAACTCGTTTCATTGACTTCTTGTGTGCAGCCTCGATCATTGCTTCTGTCGTTGTGATGTTGTATAGTGTTCGTTTGTTGTTGTTGTAGAACCTCGTCACAATCATCGTGGGCGCCTTAAAGTATGTGATGCAATTCTGGTGATGCGTTTCTTGTATTTCGGTATTCTTTTGACAGTATTGTCGGATAGGTGTAACATAATAAACTGAAAATAGTGTAATTTCGTTACAAATTTCATGATTTGTAACAATCTACCTTAGTTGCAAAGCTTTCAATTTAATAAAACTATATCCTATATCAACCAATCAATTTTCTTTCACAGCTATCCACAAAAATGAAAAAAAATAATTATTAATCTGAAGTCAATTTAAATAAGCAAAGTCAAATACCTAGGCAAAACAAAAAATAATATAAAAATTGCATATTTTTGGAGATTTTGAAAAAAAAAAAACCGAGGTGATTGGGAAAAACTGACTTCAGTTTCGTATTAAGCAACACCGAAAACATTAAGCCAGCTCCGAGAGCGTTTTTTTTTTTTTTTGGAAGCTGTGTAATAATAATGTAAAAATTCAACTAGGCCTAGGCAGCAAACCTAAATCTGCTACTGATCACATGCAAGTTTGTTTAAAAATGATGGTGACTTTGGTAGATTGATGCAGATTCATAAAATAGACATGTTAGTTCAGTAACTAAATCAAACTTAACTTCGACACTAACTTATACCACCTCTCTTTGGATCATAATTTGTAACTTTATTTTCAACAGCTTCTCGTGTGTAGAAAGAGTAATATATATAACAAAATATGCCTTTTCATTGTAAAGATAATTTTATTTGGACATCACTCTATCAAAATGTCAAAGGTATTGATTTAAATAAAAAAAATAAAAAAAACCGAATAAAACAAATTTAGTTAGCCCAATTTTTGCGGTTTCAATTTCAAAAGCCTATTCAATCCCAACTAACTATCAAGGGCAAACGTAAAGTGTAACTTAAAAAAGGCACCACTCCCACCAGTCAACCAATCAACACTCCCTCTCTCGAAACAACAATCAAACATTTTCGAATCTGTTGAAAAGTCAAAAAAACACATGTTAAATGGCGTATAATCTAAATTGATTTAATTAAAAATTCCTGTATCAAATGAACCAAAAAAAAAAAAAAACACTCTTCCATAGATTTTGGTGCGGTGACCAAAGTGTTTCCCAATGGGGGTGTATCAAAGCAGCTCGATTTTAAATTAGTTCGATGGTGCAATCAAATTTTATTGACGGACAGGGACGGTTTGAAAAAAAAAACAAAAATTACATTTTGGTTTTTGCAAAACTAAAAAAGGTGCTGCCAATGCCATCAAAAGTAATGCAAAATTAAAAAAAAAAACACACTGATCGAATTATGCCTAGATTAAGTAATAAAAAAGTTTAAAGGCTCATAGCAGTCTCTTATGAGGCACATTTTTCATTTTTCAGCTGGAACATAATAAACTGAAAACCTTGCCAAGAGAAAATGCATCACCTGTAAGCTTAAAACTTCTCTGGCCCGTAGTAAGGTATACGTCATGTGTGTTTGTGCAATAGTTCTACATTATGTTTGATTTCATCTTAAAACGAAAAAAAAATTAAGATAGCCTTCGTTTTTCATTTGACTGTAATTTCTCTTGCAATCTCATTAATAAATTACTATAACCAAGACGACCGACCGACGTGTTCACTTTGATATTTTAAAATTATTCTCAAAATAAGAACAGGTCGGTGTTTTGGTCGATTGGTGGAATTTTACTGAAAATAGATTCACAACACTAATCAGCAGAATATTTATACGGCACTTGATTGAACATTTTTGCATCAGTGGGGGGTTCTATACGGCTTACCACAAATGGCTAGGAGGCACATTAGAGAAGTGCTGCACGACTCGTGTACGTCTTTGAAAGTCCACCAGGATAATCCCGAGCAGCTCGATCTTCTTCGACTATGATCTATGAATGTGACCTAATCAAAATTTTATAATTTGCATTGCAATGGACAAATTGTCGCGGAATTTATGCGAGCACTTTCATTTCATTAAGATTTGGCATCGCTAAAGGCAGAAGCACAACCAGAACCAGTGGACCATCATCGTTCGTGGGTAGGATTGTTTCGGGAACTCGATGTTTTATGATTTATTATTTATTTTTCTGTATTGTCAAGTGAATGCATTTGAAAGATCTGTAAATAATTTCCAACTCACTGGTGAGCGTTTTAATGTACCTAGTCGACGAGTACTTGGTGATTGATGAGTCCCTGATTGAGAAAGATGAAAATTTGAAGCAGTGGCGTAGTATAGTATTTATTTATGTTTTGAATAAAATTCTTCCTTTGTCAATCGAAGAATAAAAAATTGTGTTTTCTGGTTCTTAACAGGGTGAGGCGCCCGAATTAAAAATATTTTATTCAAATGCTAGATTTATATTGCTATATGCCAATGTCGTACTTTTATAATACCCATAACAATTTAAGCAGAAAGTTGATTAAATATAAAAAAATATAGGAAGAGAATTTTCTCCACTTGCGAGATTCTTCTGAGCGAGACTTAAGAGTAAAATCCGAGTTTGTGACCGGAAATGCTTCTTGCGAACAGTTGACAAATCTTCCTTTGCTATAAAAAGGTGTGTCTTAGTTCTCACTGTAGCCGCTCGGATTGGGCAGAAAGTTGTAGGTCCCCTCCATGTCTCTGCCGATAACCCGGAAACAGTGACCGTTCTAAGTCACTAGCCTCTGGTTCTTCACGAGCTGATACCAAATTTGTTTTTTGTATTTTGAAAATTTTGTTATTATAGAAATTTTAGCTTAAAGATTCATCGAGCGTTGTACCACTTCCAAAATAAATGCTGATAATCCCCATTGATCCAAAATATATTCAATTCTCCTTCTATTTAAAAATTCGCATTCTGATTATTAATCATAATTATAACTACTATACTGACATAATTGCGTTAAATTGTGTGGATCCTGGTTCAAGATGAAAGACTTAAAAATATATAAAATAAAATGGGACAAGTGATACCATTTTTCGTGAACTCATAATTCATAATAATATTGCTATGACGTAAGCTAATAAAAAATAGAGGCTGGGTGTGACCCATACTGATAACTTCCAAACTCGACACCCGATGTTATTTTGTATAAGAAAATTACCAATTAAAAATCTTCGAAAAACTTATCAGTTGTGCAATCAATGGAAGACTTAAGTTGGCTATTTGCTCTAAATTATGTATTATTATGTACGAAGTTGATGTTATTGCAATCGATCTCAGTAAAGCCTTTGACAAAATCTCCCATTCTTTGATCCTTTTCAAACTTAAAGCTCTGGGATTTCAACCTTTATTTATTGCATGGGTTGAATTTTATTTGTTAGATCGCTCGTATAAGGTCGTCTTCAGATCTTCTGTATCTGACCATATTCATGAAACGTCTGGTGTTCCACAGGGTAGTCACCTAGGCCCACTGATTTTTATTCAACGACGTCGATAGTGTCATTAAAGACTCCTTTATATCAATTTATGCTGATGACAAAAAAATCTACTGGCACATATAATCCTTTGAGGACTCTAAACTTCTCCAAGATGATCTAAATAGATTCTCCACATGGTGCCATAAAAATTTCCTTGAACTGAATATCAGCAAGTGTCAAGCGATAACCTTCTCTCGTAAACGTACCCTACTCCCCCCAGAAAGTATCTTATTAACAACAAGCAGATTAGCACAGTTTGACTCTATTCGCGATCTTGGAGTTATATGTGATAAAGAACTTAACTTTCGTTGCCACATAGATACCTCTATCAAGAGAGCTAACTCTGCTCTTGGATTTGTTAAACGTTCGTCCAAAGAATTCTCTGATTCTTATGTCACTAAAGCCCTGTATATAACCTTTGTCAGGCCCCTCCTTGAATATGCCAGCCAAGTCTGGTCACCTCACTTTCTCCTACACTCCTACCGTATCATAGCTGTCCAACGCAGATTCCTTCGATTTGCACTCCGCACCCTTCCTTGGAATGACCAACATAACCTCCCTCCTTATGAAATCCTCTTAAAATTAATTGACCTGCAATTTCTTGAACAGAGACGTCTAGTAGCTGACATTGTCTTTATCCAACAGCTCTTAAATGGAAATATCGACTGTCCATTCCTTCTCCAAAAAGTTTAAGTGTTTTTGTTTTGCTTGTATTAAGCTTATAAAGTTAAACAGACTTCTGGAGATGGGAGGGGGCCCCACCCCGGGCCCCACCCCCTCTCTCTATGGGCGTATGTTGCTAAATAAAATAAATTAATAAAAATAATAAATATATATGCGACAAAAAAAATTTCAACAACTTTTAGCAGTTTCTTTTGGAGCAATGTCAAAATGTTCAATTCGACAAATCGGACCAATTACAATAACTTCCAATGAAAAGTTAACAAATGAATAAAAACGAAACACTACCTACTCTTCTCTTCATATATCAATTATTATTCATTATGAACTGATAAATGTGATAGAAGCGCCTGCCGGACGCCACTGCCAACACTCTATTAATTAGGGCACAATGCAAAATACCTATACATTAACTAACTAAGGTACACGCACATCTGCGTTGCAGACAAGTGACAAATCTAAAAACAACAAATCCATACATTGCGATTCGTTGCATTAATTTAATTTGTATCCAAAAATAAAATTGTATAAAAATCTTGTAGTACTCAATCTATTCCTTTGGGCGGAAAAATTCGAATACCTAAATTAACCCTCCGTCCGTCATCGTCTTCACCGCGTCTATCGGACTACGAATCGCTTAGTGACTACTCTTGTCCCTATTGACACATTGAGGGACTATGGTTCGAAATGGTCAAACGATCTGCCATTGCAGATGCACCAAGTCGTGCATCTTTTATTGAGCGGTCACTGTTTCGCAGTACTGTCGGAAACCTTCACAATTGATCGATTTCACGGTGTTTTTTTTTAACTATAAGAATTAATTCATTCTTTTCAAAAAATCTTCCCACATTTTGTTGCGTCAACATTTTTCTGTTGCTGCGAAATACGGGTGACTAAACATTGTGAATTTCATACAAAGCATTATAAGAGTATTTTTGGTCGGGAGGGGTGTTTAAGGGATGCCTTTGATGCTAGATCGATTCTGCAATATAAACTGCTGCAAGTACACGACCGGCGAACTTTTGGTGATAGAAAACGTTTTATTTAATTCTTTTTATTTAATTTTTTTTTTATATTTTACTTTTATACTGTGTGAGTGTGTGGTGAACAAAATTCCAAATTTAATTTCGGTATCGATTCGGTTCAACGACGAAGCATAGAAAACGAGCGTTACTCTTGGTGGCGTTTAGACAGTGGTTTTTGCCATTGTAGACTTCATTAACAAAACGAACAACCAAAACCGAAGAGGATCGATTCAATTCTGAATTCTTCTCTGATTAAACACCAACTGACATAGTAGTGGGAGAAACCAAAAAAAAGTCTATTTAAACAAAAGTTTTTTATTACAAAAAAAACAACTTAGTTAAATATAAATAAAAAATAGTTTTATTGTTTTTTTTTTATTCTTATTTTTTTCTATTTTCTATTGTCAATTTAAATTTAGACATATCGACCGAAAGGTATTTTTTATCGTCGATTTAAATCAAGTCTTGAGTGATTACAGAAATTCGGTGCGGTTAACACGTTCGGGTCGGTGATCAGACTCCTCTATTAAATTGAAAAGAGATCGAGTTGAGGAAGTTATATAAAAACAAAGTAGAAAACAAAACTCTGTCCAGTGTCTCCTCGTGCCGGATTGAAACACAAAATCTACCAAAAAAATGGTATATTTTTATGAGCAAATAATAAAAAAATTAATATTTTGTTAAATTTATATAAAAAAAAAACAATATTCCTGGATAATTAAATACTAAAAAAACAAAAACACATTCGTATAATAATAAAATGTATTTGCTTTAAATCTATAAAAATTTTAGTAAACAAATTAAAAACATTCAACTAAAAAAAAAAAAAAAAAACTATAATATCACCACCAAAAAGCAAAATTTTCCAATTACGCAAGAAATGTTCGGTTTTTCTACGATGGGTGGCTGTCGAAATTGCAAAATTGCATTGAATTGATATTTTTATTATTAGATATTTGGCAATTTACAAATTGCACTGCGAAAGTGTAACACATAATTAACATTATGAAGACGACGTGAAATGACATTAATTAATTAACATTTATTAAAATCACATTAATTTGTTGAATAATTGCCAAGCAATCAAGTTTTATCAAGCGATGAAGTGTATCCTTTTGGGGATTAACAAAAAAAATGAACAAAGTTGTTTTCGGTTCTTTTATTTTTAGTTCAAGGATTTATTTTGGTTTGTTTAACAAAACATAATTTTTAAAGAAGTGAAGTTTGAAGGTGTGGTAGATTTATGTGGACAATTTAGGTCGTTTCCATTTATACTATTTTATTACATATTATGTATAAATAAGATGTATCTAAATATTAGTTTCATATCATATGCAATATCTTCACATACATAATAAGAAAGAAATCAATAAATTTTGTTCTTCTAAAATGTTAGGTCTGAAAGCCAAAGTGACTTTTTATCGCACTTTGATCATCGCAATTTGATCTTTAAAGTAAAAAAAAAGTCTTCATTTAAAACGCGCATGACGGATAATATTATTGGGTTATATGCTGAATCCACTATAATTTCTTTAACAATACTTTTCTCCATATTAAATATGACAGGGTAAATTTTCTAGCTTTAACCCGTTTTTAAAAGATAAAATATGATGGAATTTAATTAAAACGAAAATCAAATTAAGAGTTATATTTACATAATTTATAATTTTTCATTAAAAATGATGATTCGCAATGTATTTCACAGTGTTCTTCTCAATCTTTTGAATACGGAGATAAAAAGCTAGACTGAAATATAAGTAGTGAGATTTGTTAATTAAATAAAAATTTTAATTTAATTCTAATTTTATTTTAGTTTATTTAATATATTTTTATTTTATTTAATTTTTAATTTTTTTTTCAAATTTAAATCATCAAACTTGGAGAAAAAATAAATATGTTAGTTAATATTTTCTTCGTTATATGAATCACTACCTGTCGCTACAACTTCCATTATTAAAATATATAGCGTTAAGGCAGTGTAAAAGTCTACATCTGCGAGTAGGTTCTGGCGCAAAGTTGGAATTGGCAGTTACAATGTGGTCCTAACAAAAAAAGAGCACAAAGCGTCAAAATTTAAAAAATGGAGAAGATTAAAAGTCTAGAAATGGTTCAAAATCACGAATGCAAATTTTATTGAAAGTTTCAAGCAATTTTTTTAAATCACAATTAAATTTTTTTAAGTTAGTACAAAAATTTCTGAATCTTTTACGAAGTATAAAATAATATATTTTTTTAAAATAATAAATCTTTATTCAAAATTTTCTAAATTATTGTATTTAAAGGCGTAAAATAAAAAAACATTAAAATACATTTATATCAAAATTACTAAAATAGAGGCTGAAAAGCATAATTTAAAATTTCAATTAAAAATTAAAAACGTTTAAAAAGGAAAACCTGTTATTATTTTGGTACGAAAATGAGCCTTATGACTTGTACTGTTTTTTAAGTGAAGACGAAAATGCCAACATACCATGCATATGAAATAATATTTAAACTTAGTTAACCCATTTACAATTTGTTTTTTGTTTTCTTACCTTATTTCAATTTCAATATGAAGCTAGATTTTTAGATAATTTCTTGGATCCTTGAAGTACAACCTTATAATATATTACAGTTCAAACTCAAAAAGAGTTTTTATATTATAAATAAGTTGTAAAATAAGCCTGATCTTTAAGGTCCATTTTCTAATTTAAAAAAAAAACTGCCTAGTACTTATTTTGTTTTTACCAAATTTCACCCTATAAATAGAAAAATTTTAGGTAAAAAGAAACTTTCAACCTATACATAAAAACAAACTTAAAAAAAATTAAAAAAACCATCCCTAAAGACATTCCTTAAGAAAAACCTTTTACTAAGAATTATGTTTAAATCGTGTGTCATTTTTTTTTGTACCCGTTTTAACCCTATCAATAGCCAAACTTTTAAAAAAATCCTTAAACGTTTTGCTAAGAAAAATCGATAAAGAATCGTTAAGCATCTCAAATTGATATTCACGTGAAGCTCAAAAGAATCAAAATCAGTTGAATTTGTGAACAACAACAACAACTTAAAGGCGGTACCACCAATTGCTTACGAATTAATTTTTGTTGGTATTTTTAATTCGTTTTATTTTTGTTTGGCTGGAGATATAGCTATTTCAAGGGGTGCCAACCCCTATCATCAGTCTCCTTTATAGTGGTGCTGAGCTTTTAATCCAATTTTATTTGAAAAGCATCAGATTTGCTCAGTCTTCGAAGCTGTGTGCATTACGCACTCTGCTACTGCTGACCACTGACGTCACAGGGCGCGATGTGAGGTTTGTTTATCAAATGTATTTGGAGCATCAGCATTTTTATAAGCACCTTTAAGTATGCTGTCTTGTTCCGCCTCCATTTTTCTCCGTACCTTTGATTTCTTGAAAATAAGTGCAAATCAAATTTCAATAATCGTTGCAACTGTTTTATTAAAAATAAATTTCTTAAAAAAAAAATAATATGCAATACATTAATTGGTATTAATAAATATTGGAGCAAAATTTTTAAAATGTCACCGTTTTTTAGAACTATTAATGAAAGGTAAGAACAAAAAATGTATTATATTTCAAATCGACATTGGTAAAAGAGGTAACTATAGTAAAATATCGAGGTTATAAACTTTATAGATATCCGGAATATTGTTTTTTTTTTTGATAATTAAAAAAATATTCTCTTAAAACCAATTTTGTTTTTTTTTTTAGGGTGAACAAGAGTATGACAAAGAACAACTGAGAAGTAATATAAAACAATAATTTACAAAAAATACATTAATTATATCTTATTCTTGTTTTAAATACTTATAATAGTTCTTAGAAACGCCTTCAAAGCATTTGATCAAGAAAATGAAGGTTTCATTGAAACATCAAATGTCCAAACCATCCTGGAAATGCTGGGGCAAAAATTGGAAGAAAAAGCAATTAAAAATCTGATCCAGGAACAAGACAAAGCCAAGACAGGAAAATTAAACTTCAGCCAATTCTGTGCACTGGCGGCTCGATTTGTGGAAGTCGAAGAAGATGCAGAAGCGGTGGCCAGAGAACTTAAAGAAGCCTTCAGAGTCTACGACAAAGAGGGTAAAGGTTACCTGACTGTTAAAGTACTTCGTGACATTCTGCATGAATTGGATGACAAACTATCAAACAATGAATTGGACATGATTATTGAAGAAATTGATGCTGATGGTTCAGGCACTGTGGATTTTGATGGTAAATTCCAATGAAATAGATCAATTTTTTTTATGTGAAATTTTTAATTTGTTCTTTTTTGTTTTCAGAATTCATGACTGTCATGCAAGGTAATAGCTGCTTCGAGTTCACATTTACTCGCAGAGTGACCTATGATTTCCCACCTGGTGGTTGTGTTGCAACACATTTCCATCAATTGAATCAGTCCTTTTTTAATTTATTTTATTTATACCCAGATTTAAGTCCAATTTTCCCAAGTAACAACTACAGAAATTGGCTTCGTTTTATGATAAATTTTTACCAAGGATATCCCCGCATGCCAAAAAGGAAAGCCCACATGATTATGTTCTCACATTGTTCCTTTGATTAGTTTTGATTTAGAAAACAAATTTTGGAAAATTCCTCTCGTTAACCATCTTGTGTTCTTTGTTTGTGTTCAAAAATAACTTTTAGTACAAAATATTTACAATTCTGTTTTTTTTTTCACTTTTCATAGGCTAAGCGAACTTAACAAAAGTAGTACAAAGAGACTAAATAAGGGCCATCGTAGGAAAAGGATATTGAAAAAATAAATGTTGTTTTAAAACTAAATTTTCTTACAAATTTATGATGATAAACATGTAATGAAATGGTAACACATCATTTTATTAAAAAGAATTAATATTTTAAAAGCGCAATTGTATTACGATAAAATAAAAATTAAATGAAAACAAAGACTAATGTTTGATAATTTTTTACAAATATTTGTAAAATATTTGAAGTGCAACATAAAATAAGACGGAATATTATTTTACAAAGTTTTTCAGCTTTTAGTAAATCATCAGACTCAATCTTTTGAAATTCGATGGATGTACAAAGTAAATCACTGTTAAATTAATACGAGGTTAGTCACAATTAAAAAGGAATTTTTTGTAAATTGTATATGATGATTGTAAATTTCATATTTGTAGTGCCAATTTAAAATGAAGTGGATACTGAATCTTAAATACTTACAAATTTATACTCTGTGTCTAATTAAAAATTTTCTATGGGAAAAGTTGATAAAAAAAATTCTTTGCCTGCTAAGTAGCTCGCAAATGCTGATGACAAAGAATATTTTGAAAAGCAAGAAAAGCCCACTGATTCAGTTTTCACCAATTGGGTGATTTTGGCTATATTTTTCAACAGGGAGTCCAAAAAACTGTGGAATTAACCAGCCACTTTAACCTCCAAAAACTTGAAAGAATTAATTAATTAAATAAGAAAAGAGGGACTTTTTTTTTACAGAACATTCAATTTTCTAACGTTTTTGTAGCGATGAGCGACCTCTAAATATTATTCTAAGCAGCTGAATTTTTATCTGTCTTATTCACCAAAATGTAACTAAAAAGCTAGTGACATTGAAAATCGAAGACATAGGTTTTTTGAATCACCCTAGTGGCGGTACTGTAAACTGTAAACAATTTATTGATATAATACAGATACGTATTTAAGTTCACATAAACAAAAGAAAATAAAAAATGCAAAAGTTTACGAAAGAAAAGAAGGTCTATTTACCGATATTAAAATTTAAGTTCATAATTTTATAGCTTCCTCGTTAAAAAAAAAAAAAAAAACTAACAAGACACCTTAACTAATTGCAATTTTGCTTAAAAGTAGTTCATTTAAATTATCTCATTTGAAGTAGAGAAAAACTAACTATACTACTTTTATGCATAAATCATTCAATTGAAACTGGGTAATAAAAATTACCAAAATCATATCCATCGAAGCACTGCCAGCCCCATAATTAAATCAATCTTAATTAAAAACAATTTCCACAAGATGAAATGCTCAATCGGGCGCACAGCAGCGTACGTTTCAAATACATACGTTTGTACGTAGACGTGCATAGCATAATTTATATATCGATATAAAGGAACGTTATTTACTGTCTAGTCTAGCGTACTTACCTTAAGATAATACTCATAAATATTGTGCATTTTTTTATTTTTTTTATGAATAATCAAATTAAAAATACTATACGGATGGATTATATCACAGTATTTCATAATAAAATATTTATGCGGATTTTAACACATATTGTGTATATGAATCAGCCAATTCTATAATATTCATTAAGTCTCGATGCAGATTGTTTCAACCAGAGTTACCGTAGAACAATTTATCAAAAAAAAAAAATTGTTTGAGGTTGAGCATTTAGCATGGCTTAAATGGAAAATTTATGTCTGTTGAAAAATTGTATTACGGTAAATCTGGTTGAACTAGGGATAATTTAAAAAGCAAGGACTGTGAATTTAAGACAAACAACAGAAACCTTAAAATTTCTGCTGTTTTTTTTTGACCTTGTTTTTCAAAATTTTGAGGTTTTTGAAATATTAAACTTTAGCATTTTGAAAAGCGAAGGTCAAACTCATTGTGGCTTCAAATACCGTTTATCTTTATTTTATAATCTTAGACTTGAGATACGACTATTCGTATTCTCTCTAGGGCTGGCAACGAGACGAGACCAGGCGAGACTTTTGTTAGTCTTGTCTCGGTCTCTTTAAAATCGAAAAATTTCAATCTCGTCTCGGTCTCGGTCTTGGTCTCGCCTAACCAAGTCTCGTCTCGATCTCGGTCTCGCCTTTTTCTCGTGAAATTTTAATGTGCCAGTCTCGTCTCGGTTTCGGTCTCGGTCTCGGTCTCGATCTCAGTCTAGGTCTCGGTCTCGGTCTTGGTCTCAACCTTAGCCTTGGTTTCTTTCGTGTTTTTTGGTGGATAAGACGCCTGTTTATATTGAAAAGATAGAGTACGATATCTCGGCAGTTTGTTGGTAAGAAAAATGCGAGGTGTGGAGTCTTGTGTGAAGCACGAAGAGAATGAATAAAACAGGCTCGTGAGTCTGTTTTTCATTTGTTGTTGTTGTAAAATTTTACAGTGAAATTGTAAAATGGTTGTTTTTTCTTTCCATGTATTTTGAGGCGAATCAAAGTTTTTAATGTAAATACGATGAAACTTGCCAGTCGGTACACATGCTGACATACTGACATCCCATTATCTAAACAGGGCCAAATGCATGCAAAATTTAGTGAAAATTGGTCCAAATTCCGTAAAAAGTGGACAGAAACACAAATTTTTTGAAAATGCCCGAATAGAGCAAATGAATTCCTTTGATTTTTGTTGTTGTTTTAGACCCGTTATAAAATTGATTACAGTTTTTTCAACAAAATAGAAAAATTTGTGTTTTTTCATATGGCACGTAAATTTTATTTCGGGCGGCAACGCTGGTTAAAATTGAAGTAATTAAATAGGAGCGAATATTTGTGCAAATAATTGCAAAAGTGTCGTGTTTCTTTTTCGAAAATTAATTTGCAAATAAAGTCGATACGACAGTTGTTAAATGGTGAACACTTGCCAAACGACTCGGGTTTGGAAGACGCGTCGCTAAATGTGAGCACTTATTCCAAACCTAAAAATAAAATTGGAAAAATTTCGAATTTTCCAAGATAAAATTTGAATTTTGTAGAGGATTTTTAATCCATTTAAATCGGGGTCATCCTTCAATGGATTTTGAAGTTTATGGCTTGACGGGTAGGCGATGAACTATTGACCTATTCGATTGGCTATCCGGAAGAACTGCCCAATTCGGAATGCCAATAAACAAACAAACATGCCCAATTCGATTCTGAAGTTTTCTTATCATTCCTTGCGTTCGGGTGATAGTCAGATAGGCTATCCACCTATCCCATCTATCCACCTACATAGCTTGAGTTGTTGTTGTTGTGTCAGCTGACATCAGAAGTTTTTCAACAAGGGATTACAACAACACAAACCTATCCGGATAGATTTGTATAGTAAGGCGAACGCGCCCATTGTAAAATGTTTTAAATGGCGGAGACAAACATGGAGAAATTAATATTAAACTCGTATCTTCAATATCTTCGATTTTTACTTTATTGGCACATCAAACGTCACCCAAAAGGTTTAAAATCAACTTTTTCCGGAGCAATTTTTATTGATTTTGTATCTCTCGACAAATTTGAAATTTTGACGCTATGTAATAGCGTCTCGTTGTTGATAAACTTGTGAATTAAAGATTAAAGAAAATTAACTAAATCACAATTCTATATTTATGTAGGGATAACTGTTAATATTCATGTATTCGAATTATCAATGGTTCTCAAAAATTCTAGCTTTGTTCGTGTACTGTACAAAACTACGAATTTCTTCACAATTTTTATGATCTTTGAAGTATTTTCGCTGAATATTCTTAAAAATTCTTAGTTTCCGACAATACACGAACGAAGCTTCTACATATTTTTATAAATAGATATTTAGATCAATAATTACTATCATAGTACCCATCGATAAAAATAATAATTATAAAAACCCAAATTAGTCACCGAATACTTAAGGAAACAACATATTTAAACTAATCTATACTCTCTTTCATCATTTTGAATTTCACGTTTTTCGAACAAAATAAAATCAGAACTCACAGCAATAATAATCTACGAAAAGAAATTATTATAAAATTAGATAATATTCTTATCAATATAATCAAAAAACAAATTTGTTTGAGCAAAGAAAAAAATCCAATGGCAACACTGACTTGCAAACAATAATATTGAATTTGAATCAATCTGAGCATTGGAACGTCATAATATTCAAACAATCATAATAAAAAATATTGTTTAATATTATTAAATCAATTGACTGTATAATTGTTTATCGTGAGCTGCCGCTTGTAGAAGGCTAAGCTAAAAGTAAAATCGTAGCTCTGCTTGCTGCTTCGTGGAAAATGTTGAAAGCTTTCACGCTCTACTGTGGGTGATGATCGTTGCTGCTGTGCTGCTGCTGCTGTGATACACTTTCGTTAACTAGACACTATAGGAACATTTATATTGTTGCTTTTAACTACAATGCTCAAACATTATTTAGGTACGTTTACCATGCAACTAAACTGCATTACGGATTTCATCCAGGAAGTTCGCTTACCACATTTCTTTGAATAGAAGACAGTACTTATGGCGCACAGGGGGTGGGTGTTGTATGGTAGGTTTTTAGTAACTTGAGAAGTTACATTTGTTGAAGTGACATGAATCGTTAAGTCAATGGCTCAATTATAGCTCCAGATGGCGCTGCAATTAACGCAGTAGTTAACTTATGATAAGAATCTATATGCGATTATAATGCAGCAAGTGATTTATTATTGTTGTCTCGGTTTCTGTATGCTGGAAGTGAGTATACGTAAACAAAAAAAAAAACATTAATTGGCTCCGTAAAGTTGATAGTTTCTGTTTTTTGTTTCTTTGCATTTTTAAATTTGTAGTTGTCATTTTTTATTTATCTGTACACAAGCTTTGAGTTAGACTGAAGTTAATGATGATAGACAGTTGTTTATAATCAAAGTAGTCTAGGCAATCGCTACCTAAGTATAATTATTTTTTCCGTAATAGTATTAGCCCAGTCAAATTAAGTAAATTATTTCTTAGTGGAAAAACAACGGAACTCAAATAAATTGCATGTACAGTACATATTTATTTACAAGAAATTATTTTTGAGTTTACATTACCATATCGACAACAAAGTAGTTTACCATTTAAAATTGCTGCTATAATGATATCTTTTTTGACATCCAGGTACCAAATGTACAAAGTCTTATATTGTCTTACTGACTTTTAAATAAACACTATTTTAATGGCTCATATAGGCTCATAAAATATACTGAAAAATCGATTTCTTGGTGATTAGTTTCACGTTTCAGAGATCTTACTAAGCAAGCTCTGTCAGCTGTACTGAGCAGGAGGAGAAACCCGGACCCATGTTCTGTAACTTCCTGCATGCATCAAGTCGGTCGAGAATTGATGGAAACTGAAACAAAATACATGTGTTTTGTTCCATTTTTCAGCGTTTCTCGACTGATTTTTTCGATGTGAGAGTTACAGAACATATGTCCTGAACAAAATTTTTCCACTAGAAGTTAAAAACCAATATCCATCTTTTTTTAATTGATTAATCAACTGCGACAAAAAATAACTGAGCCAGCGAATCCAAAAAATATCGGTCTCATTTTGTTGACAGTAAAAGTGAGGAATGTCACTGAGGAATTACGTTCTGTAACTCTCAAATCGATAAAATTGGTCGGGAAACGATGAGAACTGAAACAAATTATATGAGTTTTGTTCCATTTTTCACCGTTTCTCGACTGATTTTGCTATGTGAGAGTTACAGAACGTAGGCACAAATTTCTGAAATTGCTGAGGTCTCTGAGATCTCAGGAAGATTGAGAAATCTGAACTGGCTAATTATAAACTAACAACAAAGGTACAAAATTTTAAACGATTTTGTATGATATTAAATAATTTTTAATATGAGGATTTTCTAAATTTTAAACGAGTTAGAATCGTACTATTTTTTTAAAATTTTTTTACTAAAGTTGATATATCCAAATGGCTGTTTTATCTTTTTAGTATCATACTAACTCTAAATGTCACTTTGACAATCACAAATGTGAAAATGGTGTGAATGTTAATACCTTAACATCAGGCTGTTTTGAGTTTTGCGCCAGAGATTTTATTCTGAGTCAAATGTTGGTCAAAAATCTTAATTTTTACACTTTTTACTCCGACAAACTGGAAACAAATAGACATAAAAATCTTTTACCTTTTATTCTTAAAATAACAAGTAACAATATAATCAAAAATTCAGCTACATGAAATATGATACGTGTCAATTAAGAGCTTGCCTAGTACACACAAACTTATACAGGGTGATCGGTATAAGATGCACCAAATGCTGGAGCGAGTAGGTTGGGTTAAGACAAGAAGAAAATCGTATGGGAGGAGGGGTCTATTACCCCCCGTTTAGGCAGGAGGGGCAATTTTCTAAAAAATTGACTTAAAACAGAAAAAAAAATATTTAAAAACAACGGTAACGGTTAAAACGACTTTTTTGTTAAGCCAGAAATATGTGCTTCTATTTTGTTTATAAATTAAGTTCTTTTAGTGAACAGTTTTTTTAAAAATTAATTTTCAAACTTAAATTTAAAAAAAAAAATTAAAAAATTGTGTTCAAACTGATGTTGTTCAAAATTTTACGTCATTTAGAAGTGTTTTTATTTTTAATATTCAATACTCTAATCAATTTTTAGTCAAACACTGAAAACCGGATGTCAAAATATAGTCTAGTTTTTGAGAAAATTGAAAATAATAAAAGTAAGTTTTCCTTAAATTCGACTTCCATCCGTTATTTTGTTGTTCAAAAGATCCTATTTTTACAAATTAAGTAGTAAAGTAGATTTCGTCACTTTCAATTTTCTCAAAAACTAAAAGACATTTTAGCATACGGTTTTTTGTTTTTTATTGAAAATTAATAAGAGCATTAAATTTTGAAAACAAACATTATACTTAATTCCATAAAATTTTGAAAAAAAAAATTAGTTTGAAACTTTTTTTTCATTTTTTTTTTTTTTTCAAAATTTCGAGTTTGGAAATTAATTTTTAAAAAACTATTTACTAACACAACTTTATTTAAAATGAAAATGAAAATGAAAAAGAAGAGATTTCTGGCTTTCCAAAAAGGTATAGCATGGCATTTTAAATTGTACCGTTTTTTTTAAATATTTTTTTTCTGTTTTAAGTCAATTTTTTAGAAAATTGCTCCTCCTGCCTAAACGGTGGGAAATAGACCCCCCTCCCATACGATTTTTTACTTGTCTTAACCCAACCTACTCGCTCCAGCAGTTTGGTGCATCTTATACCGATCACCCTGTATAAGTGGCTACCCTCAACCTAATCAACGAACTCGTATATTTACATATCCCGGTTTGAGACTACTCTTTCCTTTCAGGTTAGTGATTAGGCAATGTCTTAAGACAAAACAACAATTTGCTCCGGATCTGTCTATATGGTCTTATTAATTAGATTTTTGGCTATTTAAACTATGTCTAAGTACTTTGAAACAGTCGGAAATATGCTTTTTTAATAAAAAAAAATATTGCATTTCTCTAGGTTTAGACAATAGATTACGTTGTCTAAAGCAAGATAAAATGATAGATTACTGTTGACTCACAGTTGATAGCCAAAATTTAAAATCTGTTCATATTCTTGACTAAGTTGTTGCCAAAGAATATTTTAATAATCTCGTGCCTTTCAAATAAAAAGAACTCTTTTTCCACGTTATAAATATCCACTTTATTGTTTAAGATTCAAAATTGAAGTGAAGTTGAAATCTACTGGACGAAAACTTTTTGCCTCGGTGTCTTTATTCTTATTTTGCCATCAGCTGTAGCATATACTTTACAAAATTATACATAATAAAGGTTAATATCCTCTAAAGAAGAATAAATCGTTGTACATAATAGTTTTTGTTTCAACAATACCCCCTATTAGTTACTTGTAGAGTAAAGGGTTAACAATATTCACCAATTAATTCTGCCATTATGGAAATTGTTAGAATGGGTTAACAATATATAAATTATACAATTCATCATAAGGATAAATAAGGACGAATATAAGATGATAATTGAAATTTGACATTTGCAAGTTAAGTTTCTAATTTCTCTTCCTTCCTTTTAGCATTAAATGAAATAAATATAATATATGGATATAAAAATTCGTTTTTAATTTTAATAATTTAATTATTTAATTATGTTGTAAAGCAACATTACTTTAGCAAAAATTAGAAAGGTTTTTTAAAAACTTGGACGGCTGTCTAAAGTTAGACAATGTTTATTAATAAGACCAAATATGTATAAAATGCATTGTCTAAACTCTAAACCAAATATGGATATCTCTAACAGAAAAAAACTTAACACACCTCTTCATAATATTTTGTAGCATCATGCATGAAAATGAACAATAAAACAAAACAAAAATTACAATGGAAGTCATCTAGTTAATTAAAATTGCAAATTGCTTTGATCCATTGAAAGCGTCTTTCTCGAATGCCAAATCAATGTAAAATGAAAGTATACTAACAAAACGGTTGGAGGACTATGTACGTGTCAGTATCTAGCAATTACCGTCTGCCAACAAAACAATTCGTCATCATTATCAATCACTTCATTTTGGTTCGGAGTCGTCAACAATGACTCCACCCAGTTTTCTTTTTTTCAGTTTTCAGAGATTGTGCTCCAAGGAAAGTTTTTTTTTTTTTGTACAGGCTTGTCTACACTATATAGTGATATTAACATTAAGACTATATTTTATTACATTCCGAAGACATAACATCTACTTCTAATAAGGACGGCTTTTTCTTTATAACTTAAGATGGATTTCCAGCACATGAAAAGCTTCCCGCTGCGTTTCATAAAATTAAACTTATTTGGGCATCTGTTTATTATTTTGTATCACCTGTTATTTTATTGGACTTGATGTTAGTGTTGCAGAGCTTGAATTTAATTAACATGATCTGGCGAACGAAAAGAAAATTCATTGACGTAGCAATACAAAATTTTGATTGGAATTGAGGTATTTTTGATTAAAGGGAAAAACAAAATTAACGATTAAAACACGGAAAAAGGAATGGAATTCTAGCCTAGTTGTGATTGTAAATCACTCACTTGAGCTGTAGAACTAGGGTTCCCACCTTTCTTCAAAACTAAAGGAGGACACAATTTTTTCTATATATGAACATAAAAATAAACTACGATAGACACCTAGGCATCTATTTTTTTAAATTTGAAAGCTCATTATAAATAAAATTCTTGCCGCCTAGAAAATCAATATAGCTTTCTTACAAGGCTTTAGTAAAGCAGGTACTTTCAAAAGTCAACCAGGCCCTTGCCAGTTATTACTATTCCACCTCCATAGAGAACAAAAATTGGTTTAATCTAGATTCGATAATAGAACTTTCGGCTTACTAGTCTAATACGCTAACCACTGCACTGGCCACTTTGAAATACAGACGTACATTGATGAAAATGAATAACTTTAAACTTTAAAGCGCTATTTCTGATGGGATAGCAAAACTTGGCGAACAATTTTTTTAAACAAAGGTCTAACGAGTATTTGCCAAGTTTTCCTCTACATAATTTTCCCCAATGAAAATGCTCAGGGCGTTCGGTAAACTTGGCTAAACTTACCATTTTTCCAAGCGGGTTTTGGCATAAATTATTTAAAAAATAAAATGATAAGGAAATTTAGATACAAATTTTAATTATTATATGTTATTCCTTATATTAATACAAAATTTATAAATAAAATCATAAAAAATTGTCATTTTGTTGCCACAATAACAAAAATGCCTTAAGCACAAAAACTTCAAAAGCTTTTGAGAAAAGAGACAAATATTTTGGTTGAACTCTTCTTATTCATCAAAATAAAGATTGCATTTCAAAACTAAATATTTTTTTACTGACATTTTGTGTGCGACATTATGACGCATAATAAAAAAGATACATGCTAACAAAATGAATTATTGAATTATAACCCTCAGATTTTTGAAAAGGAGGACATTACAAAGTGAATATAAGGACGGGAGGACAAATATTTGAAAAGGAGGACTGTCCTCCCAAATGGAGGACGCTTGGTAACCCTATGTGGAACTGTTATATCAAAAATACTTGTGCAAAATATCACATTTTTGAACCTTGCAGCTAAAATATTTCAAATGTCAAAATAACTAAGTAATTTGTCTCAAAGGAATATAGTTTTGAAGTGCAAAATACTCTAAAAATGTCAATCCATTATATCACTTTTTATACTAACAGTTTTACTAAATATCATTTTATCCTTTATTATTAAAAAAAGATTTACCATAAATCATGAGTCCATTAGAGCCCTCACATTTATCTTTTGATACGCCACTGACCTACAATGCGCTGCGGATATCCACTACAAAATAAATAATTATGAATACACCTGAAGGCGTGCGTGATTCAGATGTAGATCATACCGATGCTGCCGAAGTTGTATTGTAACCTTGATTCTAATTCCAATAAGTCATTAAAATAAGCCGTGAAAAATAGTTTAGAAAATTTTTTAGTGCGTTGACTTGAATATTTCGGTTAAATACTACATACTATTCCAGTAAACCACTTATTTTAACTATTTACCCTTAAGCCACATTCGATCGAGTGGCTTCATAATTCAAAACGCGGTTGTCATAAAATCTTGAAGTGGTACAAGTTCTTTGACTGCATTTCTGCCGCCAGCCATTGCTTCTAGAACGGCTGCAAAAGACCTCCGGTCTATTGACGTGTTAATTGAGTTCTAGACAGAAAGAACATAACTTTGAACGCTGCTTCTACTGCGGCTTTGACAACCATTAGCGTTGCATAATCGAATGCATGTATATCAGGTGTCTTTTTTTTAAATTGATTAATCCGACTTTAAGGGTGTTTTGCTGCCATTATTATCTTTTAAACGTTCTACCGTAATGGATTCGATTGTCATCGCGCACTCTCTGGAGGAGCAGTAAGGCGGTAACGAGTATTTATTTGATTTGATTTCAGGACGGATTAAACTGTTAAAAGATTATGTTACAAAACAAGAAAAATATTTAAACAACTTCCAATCTTGGATTCAGACCATTTTTTTTTTTTTTTTTTATACTTGGGAGATATTCGATAATAACTATTAAGTTATGAATGAAGGCAGTTTAAGGCACCTAATTTGGTCTTTATGAGAAATATTACCTAGCTACGCCCAAAGATTTAATCGGCGGTGCTTAATTACAAACTATGAATGCCTCTGAGACTAAGTCGCGTATCTAATCAAAACAAAAATCAAACGAAATTCGTATTTATTTTTATTTTTGTTTGTCTTATTGGCTAAATCGTTGTAATAATTCAATAATTTCCCACGCCAATTGATGGAATCCTGATCGAAATGTTGCGAATTGATTTGCAATTATCATGGTCTTCCACTTAGCAAGTTAGCGAGTGACCAGTCAGCCCAGCCGCGACCGGCCGGCTTGGGCAAAATCAAAATTGTTGTGCTGTCATTATTTTGGTTTGCACGGCCGAGAGCCGTGACTGCGAGCGCGAAAAATATAAAAAAAATTGATTGATTACTATGAGTTTGGGTTTTGGATTTTGGAGATTAACTCGATTCTGGAATAAATTTGAACATTTCGTCATAGAATTGCGGCCAGCATATAGAAGTTAATTCAAGTGAAATTGAAATTATGAACAACGTGTTATGACTGAAATCGATTTTTTGTGAGTTTGCGAATTTAATAGAATCTTATGCCATTAGGCAGTAGCGCACGGTAAAATGGATTGATCAAATGTGGAAAAAATTAATAATTTTAAAATACATTGCAAGGTAGAAGAAATAGATAAGAAATGTCATTTGAAAATATAATATAAAAAATGTAATTTAAAATCCGTGATATAATGTATATTTTTATTCACTTATTTCTATTACAAGTGCGCAAAAAAGTCTATTAAATTCAGTAAAACTCGCTTAAGTGAAAAACCCGGATACCTGAAACATATTTTCAGTTCAATTTAATATTTTTCATTGAACAAATCTCTCTTAAGTGAAAAAAAAATAGAATCGCACAGAACAAAAAATTTGCTGAATCCTTTCGTTATTTTTGACATTTGAATTTCTGATTATTTTACAAATGTTTACATTTACATTTTATAAACAAATTGCCTTGCCTTCTCAAACAAAAATCTAAAACAACATTTCAAATGGCTCAAGAGGTATACCTACGTATTTTAAAAAAAGATAAATATAAGATAAATACAATTGTTTCTTAGCTTAATGGAATTTTTAAATCCGCTTAAGTGAAATTTTTTTTCATTAATTTAATTTTAAAAACTTCTTCAAATGCCAACGATCAAAATTGCCAGTATGCCATTTTACCCTTGCAAGTAAACAAACCAAGCAAAAGTTAATCAAATGTTGGAATGTTTTGGATACTTTTTTCCAGACTGTTTCTTTTTCATGGCTTTCGATAATGCGTCCTCAGTCCAGGAATGCCTTTCTGTAGATCGTTAATATTTTTCAACCATTTTTTTCACTATAAAGAAAATTAAAATGTTTGTGTAAGTATAAAATGGCACACTATTCCATTTTAGCCGATTGCTTATTAGGCCATTTTGCTCGTTTAAGGTTTTTTTATTTAAGTTTTAATTTCGAACAAACTGAAATAGTACCATTGAATAAATATAAATAGAAGTAGACACCGGGAAAATCGGCCACTAAGGTTTCCATATCGGGCTGCTATCGCATGGTAGGTTGATGTATTTAATAAAAAAAACTTCCTTAATCATAAAAGGGTTATGAATTCGAATGGGAATTTTTTTCTAATTACTATGGAAACGAATGTTGAATTTGTTTTGTTTTCATTATTTTTGTATATTTCTATGGAAACGAAAGTGGTTGTGTTTAGTCTCAAATTTAGAATTTGAATAGAATTATTTATCTATGTATGTATGTACAAATTCGTGCATGTCGATGAAAATTAATTTCGTTATGATTTCAATTCCTAAATCCTAACTTAATATCAAAACACTACCTACATTGATATTTACTAGGGAAATCAAAAATATGCTAGAGAGTATTTTTTCTAGAAACACTTTAAAAAAAAGACTTTAGAAATACGTTAAATGAAAAATACTGTTTTTCAAGCGCATATTTCTTTGAAAATGTATGGCATGGCATATTTTTGGTTGCCCTATTCATTACAATCTGCATTGTTTATAGGTATACCGTACACCTAACTCTACTCAGCTCTACTCATCTGATATTTAAGTACACAATGTGTGTACTTAAATTTTGGTAGGTAACAAAATTATTTTAAGTCAAGGATAGTGGGTAGGATGGGGGTGTTGTATACCTAGGTGCACATAATATCGAAACATTTCAAAGGCTGAAGATGAAATAAAAAACTGCATATGGGAGAACTAAAGCATAGTGAAACACCTTTCAACACTTCCTCGGTGCTTATCTGCAGGAATGGAGATGACCTGCAATTTATTCCCGAAAATAACTTCCATTATGATGCCGCCGCCTCCGTGGCGTGATAGTAAGTGCAATGGACTGTCATGCCGGAAGTATAGGTTCGATCCCCAGCTTCGCCAGTTGACAAAACCTCCAAAAGTATCTCTTGTCTTGTGTATTTATCCATATAATAAATTGAAGAATATATCGAAAAAAGCAGGTATGGACTGGGTAGCAGTAAGTTGCTCTTACACTGTGGCTTTAAAGTCTGAATATATAAGCCTTAATTAAATAAAAAAGAAGTTTTTAATTTTAAGACACCTTAATAATAAACATAAGCCTATTCATCTGATTTTAGGAGATATATTATTTTAATGGGAGCCTAAGTTGACGGTACGGGTACCTAGTATTTTTGTGAGTATAAAAAAAAATAAACCCTTACTATAGCACACTGCACATATACATATATAGCTTATACAATGTATCTTCATGGAACTTACAAATTATTTGAGAAAACAGTTTTTAAAAATAAATTTTTTATAATGACAAAATGTTTCCTTTCATTTTCGTTTTATATTTAGCTATTCTAGTGAATAGTTTTCCAAAAATAAATTTTCAAACTTCAATTTTTGAAAAAAATAATTAATCTTCAATCTGATTTTGTTCAAAATTGTTTGTTATTAAGTTATATTTTCGTGTTTAATATTCAATGCTCCCATCGATTTTTAGTCGAACACTAAAAACTAGATGTCAAAACGCATCCTAGTTTTTGAGAAAATTGAAAATAACAAAAGTAAGTTTTCCTTATATTCGTCTTCCGTCCGTTATTTGTTGCCCCCAGGGAAAAGGATCCTATTTCTACTAATTAAATAATAAAGAAGATTTCGTTATTTTCAACTTTATGAAAAACCAAGATAAATTTAGGCATTCGGTTGCAAGTGTTTTACTAGAAATTGATAGGATTCTAATACTAAAAATGGGAGATATTTTTTCTTTTCTTGACTGAACCTACACTGCCCACACCTTAGGTGAGTCACCTGTAAATAAAATTTTGTACATTAAAAAAAATTGGTACACCATTTTTCATTATTTATTATATAAAATGTTTTTTAAAAATATTTTAGATAATGTTTAATAACCGCTCGGTGCCAAGTTTCGTAAAAATTGAAATCGAAATTTTCGAAATATTTAGATTTTTTTTAAATCCAAAAAAAAAATTGGAAACTTTTGTAGGTATAACAATACTACCTATTTGAATTTTTCATAAAAAAGTCAAAATCAGCTGCTAATTATGCTTTTCGAGAAAAACATTTTGGTTAGTTTTACCTTCCTAAATTAAATTACCTTCCTAATTTGTTCTTTGAGACTATCAAAGTTTTTCTCTAAAAAATTGAGAAATTTTAAAATATTGACATTTAAAATTGCAGCAATTTTGAGTTCTGGACAATGTTTTTGGAAACAATATAGTATCTATATACCTGACCATCGTACTCGGTATTAATGTGTCCTTGCACTGATACTGTTATTAATGAAAATACGCGCGGATAATTAAGGAAAATCAAAACCCGCAAAAATTTCATGGAAAAATTTTAGATTATTCAAAAATTCATTTATCTAAAAATTGAGGTTAGATCGAAAATTTGGCAAATAAGGGTCAGTTAATTTGTTATCTGCTTTTTAAAAATATAAAATTTATTTCCAGAAAACATAACCCTGATTTATGGTAACTTTTTTCCCCAACGTCTATTTTTCACATTTTTTGACTTCAAACAACCATATCTCGAGTTTTTCACAGTTGTTGTATATATCCATGCATTTTGTATATTGAAAACCAATTAAAAAAACAACCATCTCTCTATCATTTTTCGTTTAGAAAATAGATTCTACACTTATCTTTGTTTATCCTTATTTACCCTATTGAAATTGCGATTTTTAAAAGACCATCTATTTAGAATTTTTTAAATAAAATTTCCTTTTACATAGTATTTTGTTTATGTCCGTAAGACATACCATCTGAGACACTACCTACAAGACTGTATACCAGAGCTGTAAAAGACTGCAGCAATTTGGTAATGCAGTTAATAAAGTCGCAGTTAATTAACTTACCTATTGAATGCAAGTTGATACTTTATATAAGTACTTTAACTGCGAAACAAGCAGTCAGCAGTCAGTACTAACATTCTGACTGTGCAGTTAAAAAAAAAGTTAATTAACTGCTGTACTTTTTAACTGCTTTTAGTCTTCAACTTTTTTTTTTTGACTGCACAGTCGGAATATTAGTACCTACTGACTGCTGACTGTTCGATTTTAGTTAAAGTATTTTTGTAAGTTAAAAGACTTAATGAAATTAGTCTTTTTAGTCAAATAACTGCAGTACCGAAAAGACTGCAGTTTTTACAACTCTGCTGTATACTTCTTATCTGGTACCTCGATGAGGGTAGGTCCTTCTATCGTTCTATGGCGGGATCTTTTAGACTATATAACAGAGGTAGGTACTGACAGGGGCAAACATTTACATATATGTAATTTAAATAGTTAAGTCCACTAATGCATGGGCAGTTGGCTCATCTCCCCAGATAGAGCTCAAGAGCTATTTCACATAATAAAATTAATAAAAGTACGAAAAAAAGCGAGGACGCCAAAGAATTTTATGCTTCAGTGTTCAGTCTAAAAGGACCAATAAAATGTAGGTCCTAGTATGTTACTAAATAATGGGATACACTAAGTGACTATCCATCCCGGTTTTCCCGGGACTATCCCGTATTTATATAGCCTGTGCCGGTTTTTTTTTAAGAAATCCGGGACGTAGAACCTTTCGAGGGTTTATACATAGTATGTATGTAGATATACACAGAGTTGATTTTCAATAGATTTTACCTTTATAAATTAAGATTTTTAAATGAAATTAAAATTTTGAAAATAAAAAATAACTTTCTCTGAAATGTTACAAAAAAATAAAAAAAACTAACTCTTATTTGACGAAGTAATCCGAATCAAGAAAATAATTCAAGTCTGAATAGCAAATAAAATAATCAAAATATCCTCATCCTTATATAGTCTTGTTCTGTATTTCAATATGGCAAATATAATCTTCAGCGTAGCTTGTAAAAATCATCGTCATATAAATAAAAATAAAAAAAAGCAACCAATACCTCTAAATGACAATACATACATACAAACATTATTCACATGGCTTTGTAAACTAATTTCAAAACTAAACAGAATATTGAAAATCGTCGTTATGGATACCGATACAAAAAGGAACAATTCAATAAATAAAAAACCCTTTTGAATCGGTTTGTGTACAGACAAATTCTACATCATCAATTTGTTTCTACAAAACGCCACAGGACGAGCATATAGAGTTTTGAGAAATTGGGTGTCACTTCTATTTGTATTTATTCAATGATAGTACTAGGCCAACGAATGTCAATTTCGTAAACAAGTTGTTTGAAATTATTGAAGGAAAAAAACATTTTTATTTTTAATTTTTTTTTTTTTAATATGCACAGTGTTTGACAGTACAAAAACAAAAATGACCAACAGTGTGTAAATGCATGTCTCAAGTATATTCTGCACATCTCCGCAATTGTGGCTTTCCAACCATATAAAATTTATCGAAATCGGTCAAATACTTTTTAAGAAAATGGTACCACAAAATTTATTTAATTTTCGGCTCAATCGAATCGTATTATTTAGATCATAAATAAACAGCTAATTTTTGTATGCAGATAAATATATAGTTAAAGGTACTTCGTATAAAATAGATAGATAATTCATAGAAAAAGTCATATTTTTAGTTAATTTCTAATAAACTGCTTTGTTTGTACAAACATTACCAAAACCACTTCAGTCGATTTTTTTTAATCTAAAGGTTTTGCTTTATTAGACGTACAAATTTAATCGCACATAATTTAACAAACCTTATGGTTTATATTATCGTGGGAAAACTTTCAAATGCAATATAATAACGGAAACAAATTTTATTCTAAATGTCAAAAAACTTAAATGGTCTATATTGAATAAAATTTGCTGGGTGTTGCTTTATAGGTACTGCTATTAAAATGAAATACAATTTTTTATATGTGCTTGTCCATATGTGCATGCAAAAATTTATAGCTTGAAAAAGTGCTTAATTTAGACAATAAAACGACCAAAAGTCACACATTACCCACTGAACTAGAACCAATTTCGTGAACACTTAAAACAATCATTTACCAGCAATCTCTAAACAAATCGCCAAGTCCAAAAATAAAAAAAAATACAGAAACGCTTCAATTTGTCACTCAAGTATAATTAAGGTAAATTATACTAAAAGAGTATATGGAATTAATTTGCTGTAAGGAATTTAAACAAATTTTATACAATCATGTCAACATTTAAATGGATACTTTAAATGGAGTGGTTTAAAAAAATAAAAAAAAAAAAATATTGTTTTTCATAAATTGGTGTCTTGAGCATTTTTAATATTTTTTTGTATTATTTGATTTGAAGACATTTAAAAACATACAAAATATAGAAAAATTAAAAAAATTATTTTAAATTTTGCCCAAAGATTAACGTTTTTTTAAAAGTATGAAATTTTGTTTGTCTGTTTGCCTGGGCGTATTTTCGATGCGATCTTATTAAAACAAGACTTTAAACTTATGTTAAGGGTGGTAGACAAATTTTTAAGGTGTTATGTTCTTCAATATTCTATCTAAAATTTTGTCTCATATTCAAAATGTACTAAAATTCTTTGCTATTTAAATTGAGTAGTAGGTATTATTAAATCTGTGTGTGCCTATTTAAAAAGAGTTTCTTTTTTTCGGTACGTATCCCAATGAAGTTGCAATTATTTGAGGGACAGTTTTTAGAGAATCAGTATATTTTTATTCTAAACAAATATTATAATCTTGATTTTTCTAATTTAAACTTTAACTTCTCATTACCAAAAGAATACTTTTAAATAGATTTTTTTTTTAAATCAAAAAGCTTGTGCCATTATTTATAAAATTTCAAGTGTTTAAAACCTACATTCAACATAGTTTTACCCTAAAACATTTTCTAAGTACAACATTCTCCACACAAACATCACGATGACAAATGAAAGAAAAAAACTGATTAAAATCTACTTGAATATTCCTGGTCAAATAAGGTTTCTCGTGAGTTTCCTGTTTGTAAACCTTTAATGCCTATTGAACACTGCACTATATATACTCAACTGTGCCATTCTTTTGCGCAAGCTTGTGCATTCATGGCCGCCCACGGATAACACGAATTGTCATTTTAATTCATTTGTCCTTTCGCTTTAATTCTGTTATCATAATAGTCGTTTTTAACTATCCACATAAGTTTAGTAGTTCAATAAAAAAAAAAAAAAAACTTCTTTGCAAAATAAATTACATTGCTTAGTCGCATGTTCTCGCTCATTTTACAAAGCAATTAATTTGAGCTACAGAACTAAGAAATCAAGTAAAATACGTATTATTAAACAAATTCATCAAAATTCATAAAATGTTAAATTGTTTTTGAAAACATATTTTAAAAAATAATTTTTTTTGTTGAAAGGGGTTTTCGTGAGATAGCGAACTCTCATTAAGGGCTGCACAGTTTTCGCACCATGATATTAATATTGAGGGTTTTTGAATGAATCAACAACCATTTGAGTGGAGTTACCATCACCAAGTTTTTATTGACTGGAGTTATAGCTATTGCACGACAGCTAGGCATTTTTTGATTATTCTTATCATCTTTAAAAATTTTAGCAGAGTTCGTCGTCAAATAAAATCAAAATATTTAAAGATACATATTACATATACATAAATGGAAATAACTTTGTTGATAACTTAGATACACGCAATAAAATTCAGATAGGCCTTCGTTAATAATCGTTCTTTATTTTTACTGAACTGAGTAAAAATATTACTAATGTCACCTTCCATAAAACCATTTTGTTACTTAGTAGATACTTTCTCGTTAACAGAATAACCGATTCTGATCAACATTTTTATTCAGGAAGTTTTTTTTAAGCTTGAATAATAGTGCAGATAAATATTTTCAAAAAAAATTGGTTTGATTTAAAAAAATTGAATAAATACTTTCTGAAAAATGAATACATAAATTAAAAATGGATTAGTGAATTTTTTTGTAAATTTTTAAGATGTTTATTACTTACATAAATACTTACATACCTGTTCTTAATGTAAAAGGAATTTTCTATATAAAAAAATTATTATTTTAAGAAAATCTCTCAAACGACTTTTAGAGTTCTTTTTGCAAACAGTTAAGGAGAGTTAAGGAGTTATTTTAGTAAATTAAAAATTAAGTTTCATGCTTCTTTTCCACATTCTCTTATTTATTATAAGCAATTTACTTTTGTTATTAGTTTATATTAATAAAAATGTCTATACCATAAAATCTATTAAAAACTTCATTGGATCAATTGATCCAAACATGCTTTTTATTTCTGGAAGCTAAATGTTCTTTAAAGGTTATTTTTATAAATAAATAAAATATCAGTCGAGAAGTTGACTTAAAGCTGTTCAAAATCAAACCTTACATTTTATTATTTTACCTAATCAGGTCCGTATTCAGAATTTTGTTTCGGAGGGAGCTTGCTTCAGCTTCAAACTTGGGGTTTCATCCTGAATTTTGTGCACTAAAGAGTATTAAAAGCTATTCTGAATCAATTATTTAACAAGGTCATTTAAATTTGGCTAGCTACTTATAAAAAATATATAGAACTTATTACTTTTTTTCAATTTTTAATATTTTTTTTTTTTTAATTAGGTAATGTACCCAAATATTAAATGTGTATGTAACCACTTGTTCACATATAAAATTATTACCTTTGTACATGTTTATATTTTTTTCATAGCAGAATTAGACGCCTTAATTTTTTTGAATTCACAGAGCCATCAGATTTACAGAGAATGATGGTCGATCATTTTCCCAAGTTTAAAGACTTTAAAATTCACAATCAGATAAATAGAACCCATGATATACTTAAGCAAATCTTGTCGACATTTTTTGGATATTTTATACAACGCAAAAATCAAAGAAAAAAAATTCCAAATAAAATGCTGATAAGGTTCGTTTTAAATGCTAATATCTTGGATTCTATTAATCCGATGGTCTTAGGGACAGTAATAGGCCAGGTGCGCACATGCAACTAAACAGTTTGGTTTCGATTTTGAGTACTATAGGATTATATGAGAGTCCGCGCACATAAACCGGCGCGCACTCCCATATAAGCCCATTGTGCTCAAAATCGAAACCAAACTGTTTAGTTGCATGTGCGCGCCTGGCCTTATAGAGCATCTTTTTCAAATATATAAAAAAGGCCTCAGTAGATAACGATTCTGGATTATAACGTGTTGTCTGTTTTTACGAAATTCAATTTAAAATAAGTTCTTGACAAGTTTGCGATGCGGACTCGACTTGTATCGAGTGCCTGTACCTAATCCAAAAGTTAAGATTTTTTACAAATTCATAATCTGGCCCTTAAGAATATTGCATACAAAAAAAAAAAATTGAAATAGGAGATACAAATCGATAAATAATTTTGTTTAATAAAGATTATGGGTGATATGCAAAGAACCTAAGGTTGAGTTTAACTCAGTCTTTGCCGTCTTTGGTGCTCAGCCGGTGTTGAATAACAAGAGAGATTATTTGTCAGGCTGAAAACTAGTCTATTTCTTTTATGTATACATTTATTTAATATTTATGTAAGTTTCATTTACAAAAATTTCGAAAAACTTTTCGAGTCTGATAATTTATTTCCGACTGCTAAGTAAAGCCTAGTACGCAGATCGCGCTAAAATTTATCTTCCATACAAATTTCCTCCAAAGATAAATTTTAGCGATGATATTTAGCTAGGCAGCACGCAGTTCACGCGCTAAATTCAAAAATTCTTCACCTAATTTAGCGCGCGAAATAATGCTCAACGCATTCTTTCACAGATAAATTTTGACATTTGTGCTCTTAGCAAACGATTGTAGAGATAAGAATAGTAGAGATAAAATTTAGTTTAGCTTGAACTGCGTACCTGGCTTAAGCATGGAATGGTCATTTAGTGCGCTGACATTTTAGGGGCATTTTTTTTCACTCCAAATTTGGTTGGGTGTTTAACTTTGTACGACTTTATAAGTATTTTAGTTTGTGCTACTAATTATGGCCCATATTTTAATTCTTTATAAATATTTTTTTTTTAATTGAAAATATTTAATAAAAATCAGAAAAGGAAACTGTTACTGAAATAATAGAATAACATACTCTTCTTTTTGCACAAAATAAATTGAAAAAAAAAAACTCCTGAGGAATCTAGTAAAAAAAACATAGGTACCATTAGGAATTATTCCTTAGTTCTTAAGCGCAGCTAACGTATACAAAAATACTGGCACAGATACGTCTAAATTTTCTCATCTCTAAAGAAAATGATATATGTATGTATTTATTTTTCTCTGAACGTCCAACATTACAAATTTAAATTTACAATAAGGTTTTATACTTCTTAAGATTCAAGTATTGCTCCACTAAACTGTTTAAGCTTAGTTTTAAAATCATAATCATTAATCTCGAATGATTCTTAAGATTTATTAAAGCGAATGTGTTTATTTATTTTATGATAAAAAAACAGAAACACAAAAGAAATTAAAAATATCCAACTTAACGCCAAACATATAAGGAAATATCCTTCCGTTGATAAGATAGCTGAGCTATTGGACAGAAAAACAATTGCATAAGGAGTTCACTAACTCCCACAATCTACATATTGTATACACCTAAGTTTGTGAAAAACTTTGACGTCTTTTTAAGCCTTAAATTTTCCTGTTTTGTTAAGTAACAAACCGTGAACTAAAAATAACACTCACCTTTCGCTTTTTCAGTTCTTTTGATTTATTTTACTAGCACGATACTTCCGTCATATGCAGCTCTATTAAAACTAAAAACAACAACTATATACTCCATTCCATATTGAAATATATGGCTTTCAATGTCCACCATTTCTAGGCTCAGGAGCAGCTCAATTATCAAATAGCTGGCATAACTGAAACTCTTGAGTTGAGTTTGCAAATTTGTACCATACTCCACTCACATACTACATACTTACCTAACATAACCTACGGCACATTCAATATGAGCGTAAATATTGCTGCCGTCCGTAAGTCGTAAGTGAGACAGTTGTCAGACGCCGCGTAGTTGTAAAGTGACCCTTACTTAATGATGCATAGTCACTGAAGCCTTAAAGGTGCACTTAAATGGAGCATTCGCAGCATGCACTTTCTTTGTTGTGTCCGCATATTGGAGCCCTTGTTAATTACTCACTTTGTCGGTGCAACTAGAGTAGAAAATGCATAACGAAATGGTCGATTTAATTTTCTTGTAAGTCGTATCGTAAGTGTTCCGTATCGTTTGACCGCTGCTGCTGTATTAGGAGAATTCACTTCTGATAAAAAAGGGATATTTGCGTGATGACCTAATAGGAGCCTATATGTATAGTATAGAGAAAGTCTTTAGTGATGAATTGCTATGAGCTAAAAAACCAAAAAAACTGTAAGCGTTGGTCCAGTTTTAATTATGACACACGTACCTATGTATTAGTCAATTCTTATACCAACTTACGAATATTATACTAAATCTTGATTAACAAATCTGATATTTGCATCAAACTTGACACCTTAATTAAAGCCAAACTGGTGGTCTGGAATATACTGGTATAGCTGCAGCTCGTAGCATTATCAAAGTTGAAAGTTTTCAAAATGGTTTACAGCAGCTAGCAATATATTGCGTAGCATAAGTAGAACAAAATTCAACTTCTACTACAGTCCGTTATAGTAAGGAAGTAAGTCTGGCAATTCTGTTTATTTGAATGCGGCATTGCCTACATCTTAGAATAGAGACTTTACTTAGTAATAATTTTTTAAAAATTTTATTGTGTAAAAAAAATGTTTTATTGATTTTGATAAAAATTTTTTCTTAAGAGATGGATAGCAATGTAAGATTTTTGACAATTATTTGCATGGGCTTATGAATAAGTAAAACAAAAATAATGCTAGCTTGTCAAATCTTTATGGTTATCACAGAAGAGAATTATTTTATGTTATAAAGCCTTACCGCCATATTATTCACTCGATACATCCAGATTTAAACTTAAATCCAGATGAATTTACTTTGAATTTGTATGATTTACATCCAGATTTAAGTTTTACTCTGGATGTATTGAGTGAATAATATGGCCGTTAGTTATAGTAGTATTACCTAAACCGTTTCAGATAAAGCTTAACTTCATACGAATAAGCTAGGAAAGTCTTAGCTTTAGCTTTATAGTTTAAGCTTTAACAAGAAACATTTTGATGGTTTTCAGACCACAAACCAAGAGAAGTATGTTTCCCTGTTATATTTAGGGACTTAAAAAATTAAAAATCTTATAAGTTTTAATAATTTATGAGCCTCGGTTCTCAAAGCGTTAAATCCACTTACGACCAAAAACTATGCTAAATTCGTACATATAAAAAAAGAGCCTGGGTTTGACCCACACTGATAACACCCCATTGGTTCCCTTTGAAACTCGATACCCGATGCTATTTTTTAAAAGAAAATTGCCAATTAAAAATCTTAGATTGTCAGTTGCGTAATCAAGGGAAGACTGTTTGCTCTAAATATATGCGACACGAAAATTTTCAACAATTATTACCAGTTTTTTTGCAATCTTTTTGGCCTAGAAAAAAACCGTCAATTGATTTTTTTTTAAAACCTTATCAATTATTAATTATGGCATTGTGTGTAGACGAAAATTATCCAGGAGTTGATATCAAGAGATATTCTAATCGAAAAATATTTTTTTAACAATTTTTAGCATTTTTTTGCAGTTTTTTTGGCCTAGAAAAAAAAACTGTTCGTTGAATTTTTTCACTATAATAAAAAAAGCCGCTAATTGAATTTTTCTGAAAATCCTTTTCATCACGTTATGACCTTATTATCTGTAAAATAAAATTTATTTGAAGTCGATATCTCTATGCGTTCTCCAGATATCGTGAGCGAAGAAAAGCTTCCGAAAGTACGAACGTACGAACATACGAAAGTACGTACACCGACATCTATCTAAAAACAATGTAATCCGATTCCAGAGACCTCGAAACGTCGAGAAATGTCAAAATTTTCAATATCACAAATCAAAGCTTTCCACAAGGTTTTTGTCGAATATAGAATTTGCAATAGTGGATCCACAGTGATTCATGAAAAGGAGTTCTCAATACGAACCAAATAAAGAAAAGTTGTTAAAATAAAAGTCAATAGGCTTTACCAAAAATCAAATGACTTAAATATTGCACTGAAAATTACCATAACGTTATGGATCCTAAATAATCACCCATACATTATATTCTCAATTTTTTGGAGTCAATTCGGTTTATGGTTCTTTATTTATAGTCTACGTAAATATTTAGGCAATACCATGCACGGTTTATTATTAAGAGCCCATTCCGTTATGGTTCGTTTCAGTGAAATATTTGAGTCGTAACTAAATTTGATTATTGGTGGGTCCCAATAGAGATCTCTACCAAATTGTCAGTTTCAAATGACAGCAAGAACTTGGCACAATGACAGATGCAATTGTAAAAAAAAAAATAAGGAGGGCTACTTTTAATTACAAAAATCTTGCTATTTGCATTTTTACTTGCATGTTTTCTAAAAAAAAGGAAAAAAACAATTCGAAATATTCATTTGCCTCCAAAATAAACCAAACAAATGGCTGCCACTTAAATGTCATTGTGCCAAGAATTTTAGTTTGACATTTAAAAATGAACGAGACAGAGATAATATTGCTGTTTGTTAAAAAGCCCTATAGGGCTCTTTACCAAATAGCAATATATCTCTCTCTCGTTCACTCATAAACGTCAAAATCATCACATTGTGGGCTTGACATGTTTTCACTTCGGTACAACAAACTAAACTTCTAGTATAAAAAACCGCCTTTTTTATTTTTGCTTTCGTTCTTCGTTCGCATCTGTCAAGCCTACAAAGTTATGGCTGTCAGTTTTGATATTGACAGAATCGTAAAGTTCCCTATAGCGCCGCTCAGCTTATCATGAATTTACTTGAAGCTCACATAATTATTTTTTGTGAAAAGAGAGCTGGGAGCCAGTCAGATAGTTCACAGCAATAGGTATAATGATCTGAATACAAAATCTCACACTCAATTGTTCCTATATGGGATTTCCCTATAGTTAGATTTCCCTTTCAAATTCCTATTTGCATACTTTTTCCCAATCAAAAAGTGAGAGTAATTTGCCAACAGTTATAATAATTATTCATAATAAAAATGACATGACAATAAAAGACTACAACAACCATGGTCTGCAAAAAAATCTCAAGACAATTGAAAGCCCACCCTGCCACCGCCTTATTGAGAGCCCCTTGGCGACGCATGGGTTGGCCCACAAAAAACATCACTTGTTCATAATGCATTTATATGCAAACACAAAACGTTGCAATGTCAATCACCCATAAAATCTTTGACGGCAACAATCTTTCAAGCCGTTTTGGTTGCAAGGTATAACAAGCTAGGTGAGGAGGAGGCCCTTGAATGATACGTTTATATGGATGTACAAGTAAATACATAGTATACTCAACTCATATGAGGAACTCCGAGGAGCGTGCCGCCCGAGGAATCGTAAATTGTTGGCATCACTTTGTGAAGCTGGCAGTGGCAGTTAGTTATGCGGTAGCTATTTTATTCAGGTGCCTCAATAAGTAAACGGACCTGAACTTGAAAGTCTCTTCGTGCAGTCAACCTCGAAGCCAGAGTACGAAACGTGAAACGAAAAAAAAAAAAAAAGAAATATGAAGAATTACAGGTGGAAAAGTTATTGTAATCGGGACGTCTGGTAGTTGAGGCTCGTGAATGCAGTAATTTACACAAGCGGTGGTGATGGTGGTGAATTTTCACCATGTGTTCGCAGTATAATAATGATAGGTACTTTAGATTGGATCTTGGTATTTTCTCGGACGTCGTGGAATTTCAGACATGACACGTTTCTTGACGGTGAAATGGCTTTGATATGTGGATTGCAAAGGTTGAGAGGAGAAAATCATGGGATCATTATTTGAAAAATTTAAATTCAATTGTTTTTATTAAATCCACCATTTAATACAGTTTGGTTTCATTTGATTTCTTTTATTGATTTAGAAATACAAGACATTTGTCGCAATAATACAAGTTTAATAAAAAAACAAAACACAAAACAAAACAAAAAAGTTCACTCATCTAAATTTTTTTAACCGTTTCTACGACAATAAAATCACAAGAGGAAAATATAGCAAAAACCTGGAAGCTATTGTCAAGCTGAACCTTATGCCAATTCCAGTACTGCCAAATAACTTTGGATGCATAGCTAAAATGGAAAGGAGCAGATCAAAAATATAATAGAAGGTCTTAACTTGAAACAAAGAAAAAGTCACTGACTACTGGGTAGAAATCCCACTTCTGACTTCTTAAAATGTATATCCGGAACAAGATAGTGCTGTAAAGCAAGTACTTTTAGACCAGTTTGGATGCATAATGATGGCATCCAAAATAAACATAAAAAAACATTTCGTGGAAATATATAATATACTTACATCTTGGTATTGGTACCAAACAGAATCCATTTAGATCGCGACAAACAGAAATAGTTAAATCTAGTATGCTGCTGATGCGAAACGAAAAATCTAATACAAAAATGACACAATGAAATGACAAACGAAAAATTCTGCACGAAAGTTCTGCAGTATTTGATGAAATTAATAATTCTAAAGTTCGTCCAATTATTCTTGTCAGTACAGGGAAGATAGGACGTTTGCATCTCAGTTTGGTTGCAGCGTATTGCATATGTCTATCGCATGTAAAAGCTCTAATCGCGATGCCGTAGTATGCATAATAAATCTTTTCTAGTTTAATTGGAATTGATCAGCGTTGCCATCTAGTAGGTAAAATTGCACAAATACAATTATGAAAACTAAAAAAAAAAAAATAAATTAAAATAGGTGCGTTTTTGTAAGGGAGGGTATCCCCAGTACGCCTAATCCTAATTTAAAATATAAAATAACAAAATATTAAATACATGCATACCTTACATAAAAATGTGCTTACAAATTTTGTGTAGGTACCATGAGCCGTTTTCAAGATATTGGTTACTTATTTTTTTTAAGTGATAGCCGACGCACAACACCTACAGCCGCGCCATTTTATTTTTATACTAAAAAACAACACACACACTAATTTGAATCATAAAATTTGACCATTATATTTTTGCAAAAATATATTTAGGCCGACTGGCCTAAACAGTTTAAAACAACGATGAACGACCACACTTAGTGTTTTTTTGATCCTAAGAGCTTTAAAAAAAGCTTTAATTCTGTAAGCTCTTGCATATAAGCAATAGGAAAAGGAGTCGTTAGCTTACCAATGGTCACACTATATTGTGTAAATACATTTAATAAACACAAACAGCAAGAGATCATGATTGGTTATTCATTGTGCCTACGGATGTATGTCGCTTGAAAAAGAAATTACAAAAACAATGCCGTGGGAAGTCAGTGGCTATTGTGTTTATTTAAGTGGCATTTTATTTCGTGGAGTGCCTTGGGATATCAGTAGGTCCCACTGATTTGAAAAAAGCTTTCCCGTTAAGCCTTTACTGACAAGAATAGTTGGACGAACTATAGCAGATTATTTGGAGACGTCTCCAATCTTTTTTCGCACCAAAATTAATTGTGTTTGTATTTGTTTTTTCTTTCATAACAATACGGCTTTTTGTGCGTTCAGGCATTTTGTACGTTTCTGTTTTTTTTTTTTAATTGGGGACGGACATTTTCAATAGGTACTTTTTGTTGTGGTTTTCGTAAGCATTTGCTGTTGTTTTGGAGACCTACGAAAAATTTTGCTTCGTACCAGCGGCTTAAAAAAATACGCTGTAAGCTGATATGTACATGGTTTAACAAATTACCGAATTGTGTTTTTAAATTAGAAATTAAATATTATTTGTCGATCATTCACATATAAGTCCTGATTTCCCTTTGATTTGGAAGACTTATCTGTAGGAGAAAAATATATGTGTAGATGCCAGGATGAAGGATCAATAGAGTTTCTTTAAATTTAGAACATTGACAAATTAACATTGATTGATTTATCAAGAAAAATAAGAGAAAAGTGTGTTATCAAAAATATTTTAAAAATAATGGCTGAGTTTCAAAATTCATCATATGCGCATTTACTACGCATCAAAAAATTTTTTAGCTGCTTCGATTTAATTTTTTTTTTTTTTTACATTCCGAAACGTCAGACTTATACAATGTAATATTTCTACAAAGCATCAAGTTTGAGTTGCTGATGCGTATGAAAAATGTAGGCATTCCTTCCGCATCAAAACATTTTCTACATTTTGGAATTCAGCCAATTATTGTCATTTACATATTTTTTTAAATACAAAATATATAATTTTGGTTAAGCTTTAACTGCAGATCTCGAATTTTAATTATGTATAACGCCAAGAGAAAGTATGGAGTTAGGAATAATCCTTTGTTTATTTTATAATATAATTATCAAACGATTTTACTTCGATTTTGTATGAAACTCACTTACCTGTCAAATACAAATACTTGTTAAAAATTAGAAATTATCTGGCCATGGTATTTTCTTTAATTTAATCACCGATTTTTCTTTAATAAGTTAAAAGTTTAAAGTGTTTTGCAATAAATTGCATTAAACTAAATTGATTCAGAAATCATACAAATAGGTACTATTAAAAATACTTGTGCAGACTATGTTGCAGCTCAATGTAAATTATCAAATTTGATTGTCAACAGCTGTCAAGCCAATAAAGAAGTGATAAAAATCACAGCAAACTATTTTTTTTTTTCGCTAATTGGTGCAAATTACCAGTACTATCTTAAAGTAAGAAACTATACCTATTACAGAAACATGTGCGCAACAAGCATGCATATTAGGCCACTTAACCTGGTAGCAAAACCGTGAAATGATCTAAGTACAGGTATCAACCACAAAAATGTATCTAATCGATCGCACCTATACGCTATGGCCAGCCTGGTTGTTCTTGGATATACTCAGTCAAAGATTATAAACATTACTCCTTACGAGTATGTTCTCAAAAGCACTTTTAATATCAGTTTACGAGTAGGTTAAGCATGACCAACTCACTCCCTGATTTTTTATAAAACAAAAAACCCATTCATCCGATGTGAATGCCGAAGAATTTCGTGGTTTTGATAATTCGTTATTATGACATGACCGGAATCCGGGCTAGTCGGCTGATTCCATCCGTTTAGAAGGTGACGAACCCGCACAAAAAGACTACAGAGACAGACCATAAACTCGCTAATGTGAAACTTAATGAAAATAACCAACGTGCTTATGCTTTACCCCTCCGGAAAGTACCAATCAATCGTGATTGACTTTAAAAATTTGTCATTTCGACATACCACACCGGTCCACACTGGCACTGGTCTACGAGCTTACTATAGGCACCCACTGGGCTGTTTATTGCTTCTGTCGCTGCTCCGAATTCGAATCCAATTCCGAATCCCAGCGGAGCGGAGTACACATTTGGCATAGCTTACATAAGTGAGAGCATTAGACGGATGCTGGAGCTTGATGCACACAACTTGTAGCACAAGAGCAAGTCAAATAATTTTGTTGTGGTTTCTTGGTGGAAATTAGTTTACTAGGCCACTGGGTAAAATGACCGACGACGACGGCGACGTGACGGAACAGCAAATGCACAGTGGATAGGTTGTATGTCAAAACTGGCCAAAAATTGAGTATTTCTGAAATTATTTTTCAAAGTTAAGTTGCTACCCTTAGGTACACATGATTCTACACTTGTCAAAACAATTAAGGGAACAAAAAAATCACTTTTTTTTTTAGTGTTTTTCGAAGAGCTGTATCTCTGTGAAAAGTGGTCGTATTGAGATGAAACAAAAAGCATTCTGAAGCCTAATCTTTTTTGTATTGAGAAATTTTCGGAAATGATTTTTTTAAGGTACCGTTATTGCGCAATCATAAGAAGCAGCACGGCCCAAAAATTTTAAATTTTTTTCTTTTCTTTGAACATTGTCATTTTCTTTGAAAATTTTTTTTGAGCCAATTTAATGTCTTGTTTCAATAACCTGTTTATTCAGCTTTAAGGTCATCTTTTTTCGTCGTTGTACAAACTTTTTTCAAAAGAATATCTGGCCTTGAACGAAAAAACAGACTTTTGACTTTGACTACCAATACTATCGCAAGGAATGAGAACACCGAAAATTTATGGATAGTTTTAAAAACTGGAATTAATATTCTATAATAGTTTTTCAAAACTTTATAACGATTATTTTTTTTTGGCTCCTCATCGTTACATTCAGAAAAGGTCTAAAAAACGACTTTTTAAAGACTTTTTGTAAATCTTTTACTGATTTAAAAATATTGACTGTAGGACTTAATATGGTAGAACATTTTAAAGAACTATAGACCACCAATATTTCTGTAACATTTCAAATAAATCCATTGAACCGTTTTCATGTACCGAATGATCAAAGTCGTAAAAACCAATTAAGGGAACAAATTGGGTGGTTCATAAACATTGTGAAATTGTCATCAAAATGGAAAAGAAAACACCAATTTCTGCCCACTTTTTTCACAGTTTTGCGTTAGTTAGTTTTTTGTTCTCTTATTTGTTTTGACAAGTGTATAAAAATAGCAGAAAACCCCTGAGAAGCAATTGAGGTTTTTTTTTAAATATTTAAGTTTAAAGGTTTTCTACAAAGTCTTTAAAATGTCAGAATTAATTCCACTTTTATGGACTATTTTATCCCACTGTGTTCCGTCATCGCGCACTGTTGGTTAGCTCCGCCTGGTAGTGCGACGGCGGCGGCGATGTTAAGTTATATAGAAAGGACTGTGCTAATCTGTTTTTACTTTTATTTTCTTTCAATTCGATGTCGGCTATTTGAATAAAGTGATAAGTGAGTTGGTTAGGTTATTTAAGGCACGACATGCTGAACCAATGGAGAAAAGATTGAGGATTATTAATCATGCGCCAATTAAAAAGGTGCTGAGTGTTTTACCCAGTTTGAGGTTTTTTAGTGGTCTATAACATTGTGTAACTTTAAATTCGCTAATTAAACAAGCTGACTACGTGAAACTAGGTAGGTACCTATATTTTGTTATGTATTTTTTCATTTTATGTATGACAACATATGTTTTAGTCCTGTAAAGTAAACTGGAAAAAAATTTAAAACGACGGCGACGTAAACGACCGACCAACACGTTCAAATAGAGCAGAAACCACTGGTCTTAGGCAATATTTTCAGGAAATACGTGTGTGGATTTAAGGCTGTTTTAATCCTTTTTAAAAAAAACTTGCAGTTTTTTTTTAGAAAAGCCAGTTATGATAGGTACTCGTACATGTTTAAAACGAAAATCAATCTCCAGATTTAAATCACATAAGTATGACGAAACAGAGATGTGATTATTGGGAGATAAAAATTTGGTTCCGCAATAATTAATGTCTATTTATTAACATGTCTGTCAGTTTGTTTTATCTGTATTTATGAATAAAAGCATCTGGAGCACAATCTCCTTGACCAAAATTTATTTTTTTTTAGAAAAATTTTTAATTAAAATTTTAAAATTTAATGAATTTCTTATTTTCAATATGTGTAACATCTTTTCCTATAGTAAGGTCATATTCCACAAAAAATATTTCATGTAAAATATGTTGCCAGACTCACAAGCTCACAAACAAAAAGCTTTCACTACGAAAAAGTTATCAAATTCTATGAAGAGGCAAGCCCCTAACTCTCGAGGCCTGACAAGCTTTAACTCTACAAACCCTACATCGTGGTCAAAAAATGGCACTTTTATTTTACCCAAAAGTTTTAAATAATTCTATAACATGAACAAAATTTTACGACTTTACACGCGTGTTTATATCGAATGGATAGTCTCGAAAGTCATCATTTCAAATCTCCATCTTCATACAGCTTAAAAAAAAGAAAAAAATATTTTTTTCCAAAACTGGAAGCCAATGCCGACATTAAAAATGGAGCGTGGAGATTGGCACTTCCAAAAGAGCAGAGCAATTACCACAACAGCAAATTCCATCGATTTGCAAGTTATCGCATTTAATGCAAGATCTGTGTTATGGTTGAACTATAACAATCTATGGTGGCATGCTGCCAGCCATTCCGATTCCGACTATAACAAATTTACACTCACCTGCTCTTTACCAAATAGTGCTGCATCAGGAAGAATAAAATGCAACACTTTTTCGATTAAACGTCAAATTAAAACTTGACTGGGCGTCACTGGAAGATCTTATTTGTGGATAAAGCTGCAGTAATTTGTGTCTTTAAAATGTTTTGTTTGCTTGGAATCCTTCCATCAGCTAAGCTCATGGACCAGTAGCTGCCGACGAAAGATTACAAGCTTAGAAATCCCAGACTGGTTATATTTTATTTTTCGAGAATTTTGCTGAAAAGCTGGGAGTTTTTGATTGTTATGAGTCAGTATAATGTTTATTCAAGCGCAACAAAGCTCCCACAGGGTATGCGCTTAAGTTGGACTTTCCGGATATGATCGAAATTTATTCAAAATTATGTTGTCCGGTGAGTAAGTAAATTTCAAATAGTTTCAGGATTTTGGCCAATTATCCTAAGACAAATGTTTTTATTTTGCTGTTTAAAACATCAATCTTATTAAATTTGAAACAAATCTAACAACTAGAGTGTCTTAAGAGCAAAAAGAATGACATTCATTTAAATCTGACATTACATGAATGAAATCACACAATCGTCGATGGCGGCCTCTTGTTCAATGCGCAGATCAAGATCACGTACCCCAGCTGCCGCATAAGGGAAGACTTTTTCCGTAAATGTAGATACAATGGAATAAATTCGAATCGATATCACTTAAAAACATTAGGCAGTGGCCTGTAATTATAGGTACTGTATGCATTATAGCGTCGATGTTGAATGGGGTTTTCTGTATTGTTATTTTTTACATTGGGTGATTGAAGCTGTCATCTGAATCAACTTTAAGTTCAGATATAGATCTATTTTATGACCTTCAGCGCATAGATCGAAATATGAATTAAGCCATACGCTTGACCACACCCGATGTGAATATAAGTAATCTGGCCGAAGGGAGTGCTCACCGCAGAGATAAATATTTAAACAACTTGTTTAATAAAATTTAATAAATTCCTTAAAAATCGTGATTTTGGATTTGATTCGAATTTCTTTGGAGAGAATAAAAACCATGCAAGGTCAAAAAGGGTAATTTGGAATCCTTGAGATTTTTTTGGACCATGCTTGATGGGTATGAAATATTTTTTTATACACCTCTGTAACTGACACTTGTTTTTTTTTTTTTTATTTTAAGGCACAGAGCCAGGCATTATAGTGACTTACAACTCTGAACCATTCATATGTAAGTTTTTTAGACATGCAGAACCTACCATTCTCAATTCTTCGAAAGAGGTAGTCACATGTCAAAAAAAAACATTTCTGTTTTTAAGCGACCAAGGGCTGAAATTTAATCCCCTTGTAGCAAAAACAAAATTTTGTTGCATTAAAACTCTGGTGTAAGCCAAACAGGATATGTCGCTGTCATTAATTTATACATTTTAAAATTCTTTATGAAATTATCTTGATTTCGGTATTATTTTTTTAGTTTTAATTAAGATTCGGCAGACATACATCCATCATTAAGTTCTATAAAGATCTTAATTGATGTTGCGATAGATCAGTTCTGTCCGATGTTTTCACAACAATCTTCTGCATTTCCGGTTAAGGAATTTAAAATATCAGTGCAACATTGAATATTCATTCATATGGTATTTGTTTTTAGATCCAAAATCATGTTCATACATTTTCAGGTATCAAGGTTCCATTATAGCTAAAGTGAAAGATTCCAACAAGCAAAGAATAATATGCGTGTCATGCATACAGAATACCAATTGTCAATTATACATTTAATTAAACGCAATTTTAATCACTTTTCTGACGTTAAATTTAAACTAAGCCATATAAATCAATTTTTGCAAAAACACCAATTGTATTTGGTCCAGTTAATATTTTAATGATCAATTGTTCAAGCAGTTATTTTCAGAAGCAACGAATATATATATAGACCCAAACGTGATTCGATTCAATAAAACAACGTATGGCTTTATGGCCATTTGCGAAAATTGATTGGAGATCATTAGTGCATTGCTTGGGATTTAGTTACACAATACAAAAGAGTAAAAGCTGAACTTTTGTATTGTGGGCTAGGTATAGACCTGTATGTCATTGTTTTGTAAAGCTTAGATGATTGATTTGAATGCTAAACTATTTAATAATGTATGATGTAAAGGAAATAAATTTAATTGACCAATCTTATTCATAATACATTCATGTGAAGGTATATATGCAAAATGCAAGTGTGGATTTTGTGGGTGCTCTGGTTATAAAGGTCCATGGAACTAATGTATTCAATAGAAAGACTTCATAGTTTAATTAAAAGTAATCTGCAAGAACTACGAAGCAAAACTTTAAATCAGAAAAGAACTATTACAATTTGTTGCTTATGTTACAAGATACACTGAAAGAAAAGCAACTTGGGAAATAGAATAAACTGACATGACTAAATTTTTGTTTAAATATACATATACTCTTTTCAATTGCGGCTTAGCGAAAAAAACTCAACTTAAGATACAAGAGTTGTTTATTATCAATTAGAGGACATTAATATAATGTACGCCAGTTTTAATTCAGATACTTATTATAGTTTTTATACAACCCAATTCTAAATATTCCCCGGGAAAAAACTCCCCGGGAGACGCATTCTTCCGGGTGTAAAATACTCCGATTCCGAATTCCCCGGTTGAATTTCTTTATCCTCGATAGTGGGAATGAGAGTTCTGAATGATACAAACAGCTTTTTTTCAGTATTTGACACATAAATCAAACTGTAGAAGAAAAATAATTTTCAGAAAAATTCTATCAGCGGTTTTCTTATTCAAGTAATTAAAAAAAAAAGTTTTAAAATGCCTTGTTTCTCAAATATCTTTAGCAAAAAATGCTATCGATGTCAGTCTTATTTCATTCTATGCGTAATGATGTAATGAAAAATTGGTAAGACTTCAAAAAAAAATCAACCCATAGTTTTTTTTTTAGTTACAAAAAACCATTAAAAATTGTTAAAATATATCGAATATCTTGAGAACACACTAAGATATGAACTTCGGGTTAATTTTATTTTATACACAATGCTATAGGTAGTTGATAATCGATGAAGTTAGTAAAAAAAATTCAATTAACGGTTTTCTGTCTAGGCCAAAAAAGACTGTACAAAAATTGCTAAAAATTAAAAAAAATGTTTTTTGGCTCGAATATCTCTAGAACAACCAATGACATCAACTCCGTGATAATTTTAGTCTACACAATGCCATATTTATTCATTTAGCTACAAATTTATAACATTATTAGCTTTGAGTTTGTAAATTTCTATATAAGTAATTTTTTAAACAAAATTTTGGTAAATTAAAATCAATTACACTAAAATATTTATTATAAGCTGCACATGCAGCAAACAAAGGTTCATGAATGCCATAATTTGTTCTATTGAATCTTTGATTTAAAAAATCTACAGATCTTAAGGACCGTGAATTTATGTTAATGTTGAGTTGTGACAAAAGATATTCTGAATTAATTGCTCCGATCAAAATATCGTTGATAAATAATATTTTATAAACTGTTCTTCGGTGATTTAGAGATGGTAAATTTATTAAGGTCAGGCGTTGGTTGTATGGTGGTAAATGCGTGTTGATATCCCATGGGAGATAGCTAAGGGCATAGAGAAGAAATCGTTTTTGTACAGATTCCAGTCTATTTATATTAGATTGGTAGCTTGGACTCCAAACACAGCTGCAATACTCAATAATCGGTCGCACAAGAGAACAGTATAAAGTTTTAAAAATGTAGGGGTCTCGGAATTCTTTAGAAAACCGACAAACGAAGCCTAACCTGCATTTCGATTTGTTAATGATATGATCGATATGTGTATTGAAGTTTAATTTTGAGTCCATTATAACGCCAAGATCACAAAAATTACTAACTCTTTCAAGTGGTTGACTGCACAACATATAGACATTGGAAAAAGGGACCCGTTTCCGAGAAAAAGACATACACTTGCACTTTGACACATTTAGTTCCATATCATTGATATGACACCAAATAGAAACATTGTTTAAGTCTTTTTGTAATAATTCAAAGTCATTATTATTTTTATAAGATAGGCGAAGCTTAGCTACATCGGCGAACAAAAGAAGATCCGAATATTGGATTATACTATGTAAGTCATTTATAAATAATAAAAATAAAAAGGGTCCTAAATGGCTTCCTTGGGGGACACCGGAATATACAGTTATCTTTTTTGATGTTTTATTTTGGAAGTAGACATACTGCGATCTGCACTGTAAGTATGACTCCAGCCAAACTAAAAACCAATTTGGGAGCCCAATGGTCATTAGTTTTTTCAGAAGTAAACGATGATTCACACGGTCAAACGCTTTTGCAAAATCCAAATATGCGACGTCAGTTTGAAATCCATTTTGGTTTTTGGCAATAACATCGGAGCAAAATTCCATTAAGTTGGTTGTGGTTGATTTTCCCTTCGTAAATCCATGTTGATGTGGTGAAATAACGTTTTTAAATCTTTCTTCAATATATTGCAAGACAATTTTTTCAAATAGTTTTGGTAAACATGATAATTTCGCAATGCCTCTATAGTTGGAAATATTACATTTGTTTCCGTTAATTAATAATTGAAAAGTTTTTTTTTTTTTTTGAACATCAATTGACGGTTTTTTTTCTAGGCCAAAAAAACTGCAAAAGTAACTGCTAAAAATTGTTGAAATTTTTCGTGTCGCATATATTTATACCAAACAGCCCAACTTTGGTATTCTCTTGATTACACAATGCACAACTGATAAGTTTTTCGAAGATTTTTAATTGGTAATTTTTTTATAAAAAATAACATCAGGTGTTGAGTTTCAAAGGGAACCAATGGGAATGTATCAGTGTGGATCACAACCAGCCTCTTTTTATTTGCTTTTAATATGGACATGCCTCTTAAATTTCATGGAATGCAATACGAAACTGTAAGGTTTTCCCAACACTGCACTTTGTTCTGTTCATTGTTTAAAATTATACCACCTATCACACTAATTAGAGTCGTGGGAATATATTTAAAACTTTTATTCAAAATATTTGCAGTCGTTTCCGAGAAATAGAAATCCTCATTTTGAAAATAGTTAGGGCTGGCAACGAGACCGTGACTAGTCTCGGTGTCAGTCTCGGTTTCGGGACCGAGACCGGGACGAGACTACTTTAAAAGCACCCGAGACGACACCGAGACGAGACAGTTAGTTAGTACCGAAATTCGCCGAGATTCTCGCTGGTCTCAGTGGTCTAACCGGTCTCGGTGGTGTGGTTTCGGTTTTTGCTAGAAGAAATATTTTTGTATTTAATTTTTTTTTAGTAGGTATGTTCAGTAGATACTCAAGTTTTTTTTTGCGAAATATAAAATATTCTATGCGTTGAAATATCGAACCACACATGTACATAGTTTTATACTCAGGTGCACTGCGAAAATCCAGAGAAAAATACGTATGCATGTCGTTGGAATAGAAATCGCTCATTTTTCAGACTTCGTTTTGCCGGAGAAAGGTTTTCCGATTTTATTTTTTGCTCCGGAAAAAGTTGATTTTAGACCCTTTGGGTGACATTTAATATGCCACTAAAGTAAAAATCGAAGATATTGAAGATACGAGTTTAATATTAATTTCTCCATGTTGGTCTCCGCCATTTAAAACTCACGAGTCTGTTTTATACATTTTCTTCGTGCTTCACACAAGACTCCACACCCCGCATTTTTCTAACCAACAAACTGCCGAGATATTCCTTCTGAATATCCACCAAAAAACACGAAAGAAACCAAGGCTAAGGATGAGACCAAGACCGAGACCGAGACCGAGACCTAGACCTAGACCGAGATCGAGACGAGACTGGCACATTAAAATATTCACGAGAAAAAGTCGAGACCGAGATCGAGACGAGACTTGGTTAGGCGAGACCAAGACCAAGACCGAGACCGAGACGAGACTGAAAAGTCTCGCCTGGTCTCGTCTCGTTGCAAGACCTAAAAATAGTGTTTCTATACAGATGGGCTTGAATGAAAATTGAAATCTATGCAATTGCTCGGTATCTTGTTGGAAACGTGTCGGGGCGGGTCGGGTCGTCGGTCAGTCAAACCATTCGATTATTTAGAGGTAAAGAGACAACAAATAACATGAAAAGAGATTTATTTTTTTAAGCATGGAATCAGGGGTGAGTTAAGCCAGAGTTAGTTAACTCTGGACATAAATATTTGTACTGTTAACTCAAGAAGCAGTTTTTCAGTTGAGAATATCATGCGAATCGACGATAAAACATCAGAAGCATCTGTTCAGTAAATCCAGAATCAATTTTGATGAGTTAACTCGGGTTAAACTTTTATCACGCATAGCCTCAATATATTGTTTGTTTCACAGTAAAAAAAAACTCAAAATATACAGTGTATTCGCTTAAATAGTCTTATGTCATATATAACAAATAAAATAGAAAAAAAAAAGTTAGATAGTAACTTTCATTAAAACTAAAATAAAAAATAAGTAATATTTATTTATATAATTTTCGAGTAATTCTTGTAATAATTTTTTCTGACAGTGTACCCAATCAACAGATCCAATTTGTAAAACGAACAAGTAAGTCCAATTTTTTGTATTTACAACTTGTGTCATATAAAAGACAGCATAAATAAAAAAAATCCAAGATATGTCAATTAAAAGTATTTTGCTGACAGGCCATCAAATTGCAAACAAAATAACAAAGTTAGTTTAACTCACAAAACCGCTCCAATAAGATATTTTCTTTGATATCCCGACAGTGTTGCCAAAATGTATGAATGCTTTTGTGATACACAATAAATCAAGGATATAGTTTTGCCTTAAATCAACTCCATTGAAACTTTTCAAACCAGGAAATGTCAATAATTATTTTGTCTTTATTATTTTATTATGTTTCACATCATTATTTTGCAAATTAAACGCTTACCAAATATTCCAATAAAAAAGGCATACATTTGTCAGATTAATTATAAATGTGCGTAACTTTTTTACCAAACAAAGAAAATTAAAAGCTGATTGCCAGCATAAAACTCAAATAACTTTCAAGTTTTTGGCTTATTGGTCAAATATATAAATTAAAACCAAACAAAAAAAAGGTAGGTACTCTAGATCTGTCAATCATTGCCCTTTTTTTATTTAATTTAACTGCGTGTTGCTAATCGAATGATTTTGCATGAGGGTTTTTAAAACAAAGATTATATAATAGTTTAATGTATCAGGAGCATTATGGTAAGATTGCTTCATTTTGATTCTGTTTCTCGACATTACTTTCACTTTATGCTTACGTGAATTATACAGATATTGCTTAAGTGCAATTTGAGGCTGATAGTTTGCTAAAAGCATACCTACACGAAATTTTCTTTAACTGTTATTCTTTTGATAATTTAGTACTAAAAACTATGAGATTAATTTTTAATTGACCAACATGCACCTGTGAATTTTATATGTATATAAAATTGTTGTGAATTAATTATGCTTTCAAAAAGATAAGCAAAGCTGCTCAAGCGCTACTTATAGAATTTTTATCAAAATACTTCCACTCAATTTTTTTTTTGTTTAGGTATCATTGTTTAGGACTATCGTGTCATGTTCCGCTCTTAAATCCGACCCAGATCGTTGTTTTCCTGATATTTAAACTGAATCGTGTTTTGAAATTTCGTGCACCTAACTCGTACGCCGGCATAACCTTTCATAAATTTAACCTGCACGAAAAGTCACCTTAACAGGATGACAAAAAATCGGTCTTATAGATTTTGTTCAACCACCCAGAATCGAATCAAAAGACCTTGAAAAAAAAAAAAACAAAGATATGCTGAGAACGTATATGGTGAGTTACATTTGCAAGTCAAAATCAAAAGTCTATAGAAAACCTTATTCCTACAAGCTCACAACGCTACCGGATCAACATTATAAAAATAAAAAAAACCAAACACCTGGTTGTGGCGGAACACGAAGGAAATTTGTACGATCAATCCGCGCCCTCCCTGGCCACAGCCGTGACGACAGAGATATCTCAGAGCCAAAGTCGAGCAAGCATTAAGACCAATTTGAATAAAGTGATCGTGGTCAGCTGTAGTTGAATGCCTAGTTTTCACACACAACCGGATTAATTGCATCAAAATGTCTTGAGTTTATTGTTTTAATTTTTTCAAAGCCCAAACACAATCTTTTAATCTTTCCATCAAACAATTGTCGACGGACTTAATTATTTTTTAAACTGTAGTTCCATTTACCTGGCACTACACAAACTATCACCTCGCCCAGATCTCCCTTTGATCTGAATTCGTGATTCGTCAAGTTGATTGTAACATGAGAATGGTAATGTGTCCCGTGCTGAAATTAAAGCAAACAGTTCTAATGCAATTCTAGGTTAAAGTTGTGTTTTTATTTTTTTTTAAACATATAAAGCTGATCTAATTGGGAACCACAAAACAGGAGTGTTTTTTTTTTTGTCAAAAAAAAATTGTTTATTAAATTCTTTTATTGTTCATAATATTTAAAAGCTCACATTTCAAGAATTCAACCTTGACAAACTAATTAAATTAAACTTAAAAAAATAAAAATTAACATTTAGTTTAGATTTAGACAGGTGGCTTCTCGACCTAATATGATAATTTGTGTCAATTCTTTTGGGGGGGACTATGTTTTGATTTTTAAGATTGACGTAATGAAGCCCGAATGTGTGTACATGATGGATCTAATAAAGCTAAAATAAGTGTTTATGTAGATTAAGGAAGATAAAGAATTCAAGAACCTCCTTTTCAGCATCATACCTACTTATACCTTATAAATCTTTTAATGAACTCTTATTATTAAAATCGGTTTAGGTCTTAATAATTTGTATTAGACATGCTGATCGAGTCAAAATTTGGGAAAAAACTGAACCCTATAGGTCTTCTTAGCAGTCGCCATTTTTTTTTTTTTTTTTTTGTTCAAAGTTACACATTTGGTGATCCAACAACAAGCACGGATACACGGGGGGCAATGGGTGCAATTACCCCCTGGGGCTCAAGAACGAACAATGAAGTATAAAATATAAATTAAAAAAAAATATTTTATCGTTCCATGTTTATAAAATTTATTTTAAGTAGCTATAGCTAGTTGCTACAATATCAGCTATAGGCAAATAGGGAACTCCTTCGTCCTATACTAGAAACTGTTATCTTCCTTACGGGGCAAAATGTATCATTTCGAGGACACAGAGATGATGGAGCTATACTTCATTACACTGCGATATTTCCAAAACAAATCTGACGTTACTCTGAACGAAGGAAATTTCAGATAACTTTTAAGGTTTCGAGTGTCTGCTGGAGATAAAAAAAAAAACTATAAACAACATTTGCAGTCAGCCTCTTCTAATTCTACAAATATGAGCAAGTCAACAAAAAGCATGGTCATTTCATGCTGCGGGAAAGAGATTTATGATTATTTTTAAGTAACGTGCGTGTGACCAGGTGGGTAGAGGGGCATGCCGGTGTACCTACTTCAATTTTCTGTAAACATCATCAAAAATGTGCAAACTCTGGAAACAATTTCGCAGTGGCGTGATCCGAGCACAGCTGCCAAGATTTCTTTAAGAATACTATATACTAGAATTTTTTTTCTCACAGAGCTGCGAGAAAGATTTTCATTCCAGAAAATATCAATTCTGAAGTCTCTACTCGACTGCTTCGGACTCCTCTTATAATTAAAGAACCTGCTTTTTTTCTGCTCAAAGACGAATTGGTGCTTTAAAATGGTTAAAAGAAAAGCAGCAGCAAAAATTACCTTCCCATAAAAACTCTGGATGTATTGAATAAATTTAATAAGGATGCATTTAGTATATTACACAGTTTTATGCTCATCCTTGCTACGCTTCCGGTGACAAATTCATCTGCGTAGAGGACTTTCTGTTCGCTGCGGCACCTTAAAACGTATTTAAGGTCAACAATAACTGAAAACCGCCTCCGTGGTCTTGCTCTGATGCACATCCACAGACATTAAGAACTATTTTATGTATGTACTGTACATACTTTCTTTACTTAATTAAAATTAAATTATTAATTCTCTCTTATTTATTCTCTTTGCTTTTATATACTATTTTTAAGACATACAAACAGTTTATTATTTAAAAAATTATTATTATTAGTAGGTATTAAATGGGCATGGAAAAGACTAAAATGCAATTGCACGAAAATTACGACCCCCCCTCCCCCTCCCTGAACGAAATTTTGGATCCACGCCTGCGCAACAAGCTACTCCGCTGCTTCTTATCTTCAATAATGGATTAAACATTTTAAGGGTAAAAATAATCCCTTGATATGAGTGAATATTATAAAAACAAGGAATAGAAGAAAGGGAAAGCAGTTTTGTCGGCACAGTGGATTGAGAATAAGATCCATATGTCAGGGGTAAGCAGAACTGCCATACAAAGCTAACCAAATTTTACATGGAGCTGATTTTGGTGATATTCTATATCTAAAGAGTAAAATTCAATTTTCCAGATGTTTAGCTCTATTCAGAATAATTATTCAGTCATATTAATTATTTTTTTAACTTTTTACAAGCCAATCTATTTCTGTAGAAACTACAATGTATTTTGCACCAACCTTGGTTAAAATAAAATCTAGTTTTCTTAATTAACCAAAATTATTGCCTTGTTATTAGCATCATGCAACTCAACACTTTGTTTAAGTTTATAAGAAAACGACATTGACTAGATTCATGGTCTTCATTCACATATGTATGCATTTTTAGATCATTTTTTTATATTATGTAGATAATTAAAAATTCGTTCATTTAATTGAATGTTCCTTTTTCTTAGACATTAGATAAATACCTTAATAGTTTTACGAGATTTGAACTCCTTATAACTTCCTAGGTTAATCTTTTTTTACTACCAACTTTCTGACTAAAATTTAATTTCATTACCAACAGTCGTGAAAAATGCATTATGGCCAGATGTTTGTCGGCAAACTTGATCAATTATAATAAATTAACACCAAATAATAGCAAACAGCTTAGCTCGAAATTTTATTTGATAAAATAAAACAAGAAAGTCTGCACCAGATTGTCTGGCAAAACTGGAATGTATATATTTATGTATATTTGTCAAAACGGTTGGCAAGCAATAAAATTTAACGAATAAAACTATAAGATTTATTTAAGTAATGGATTTTTAAACTGTTTGAACAACAACAAATGGGATATGCAAATATTAAAAAATTATAAAGTATTGATTTATCTAATCTAAACACCTCCGTTTTGTTGAAGACATATAGTATTTGCAATGAGTGATTATTTATTAAGTACTTTTGTTTGTATGGGTGGGTTGGACTAGAGAGTGTTCCAGACGAAACTGAAATATTTAAACAAAATTATGTTGCATGTATTTGTACACCTACGATGACCAAAGGCGTGTCTTCGGAGGGTAAAGGTCCATTCCTATAAATAAAATTTGTCTTAGTTTTTTTTTTTTTAATTTTTATGTAAAATGAAGTATAGACAACATTTATCAAAATACTGAGTGACGTTCCAAATATTTAAGTGAGGCTCTGATTAAAATAAATAAAGATTTGTTATTCTGCACATAACTTTGACTTTTTACAATTTCACAGATGGAATTTCAACTTTATGTCAACTTATTGTATTAGCCATTTAATCAAACAAAATTTCAGTGTAGAAAAAAAATCCGAAATTGATACCAAAATATAGCGTCGAGAACTGAAATTGCAATACTTCGAATTCCATTCCAAAATTTCAACATGAAAAATCTTCTGACAGATAAATTAATTCTGATTTATAATAAAATAAGTATGGTCCAGCAACCTTGTCGTCTCATAGGAGGGCGTGTTTGCATTAGCTCCGGTAGTTCAGAATTTTTGCTGAATCATTTATGATATTTGGCCTCATGAAAAACGCAAGTTTTCAAACTCGAGCGCCGAACACATCATGGTCAAAAATCCAAAAAACCGCGAAATTTTCGCGCTTTTTTCAGTTATTGGCAATTGCTGGTCTACCAAATCTCAAGAAATATTACATTAAAATTTAGGCATAAATTACATATTAATAGTTTATAATATAATTTATGCGTAAAGTGTAATGTAATATTTCTTGAGATTTGGTAGACTAGCCAGACCCACAAACTAATCTGGTTTTGTAAATTAATTTTAAAAAGATACCTTAAAATCAGCCAAGTAGTAGCAAGCCTACTATTTTATTGGACTTGTTGAATTATTTCTTCAAAACAGCTTCTAACAGTCTTTAGTACCCAAAAAAATTAGAGTTTTGTACCGTCGTCGTCGCACAGTGGGCAGAAATCGTCGATTTTTTGGTCAAAAATCCCTAACTTTAAAACCAGGTGAGATATTTGAATATTTTAATTATAAAATAAATTAGAAAAAATATTTTACATTTTTTTTTCGAAATAAAAAATATACGTTATGTACATAAAGGGTGTTTCAAAATTAATGACGAACACTGTGGAAATTCCTGTCTAAATTCCTAGTCATGTCCTAAGAAAAAATTTGTTTGGGGGAAGTATTTCTCCCCGTTTATACGTGAAGAGTTTTTTTTTTGAAATAAACTTAACTTACGGATACAAAATTAATTTAAAAACAACGAAAACAATTACAATATTAGACTTTATAGTTTCTTTGAAGCCAGAAACCTTTTTTTCTTATTAAATAGACAGATCAAGTTACTTTAAAAATAATTGTTCATGAAAAAAAAAATTCTGAAAAAATTAAAAATTTTCGTATAAAAATCAAAAACAATCAAGTTTTAAATAAAACAATAAAATCTTAATTAAAACTCATGATTTTTGGTTGAATATCTGAGAATTTCTTTAAAAAATAAAAAATAAATTTAATCAATTCTAATGTTTTTTGTTTCTTTTTCATTCATTCTTTTCTTTTACTACTTTTTGATCTGTCAGTTGGTCACATTTTATTCTTTTAAAGCCAACACTTTCTTTAAAAATAGTTACCAATAACTTCAAATTAGTTTTGAGAGAGCATGGGGTTATTTTTAAGGGACATATATAACAATTGCAGGCACACTTGTTTACCGAACTAAATAAAAATAAAATGGAAGTCGTAAAACCAGATCCAGGCAGATATGAATTTCAATAGAGCACATATTTTACTTCCAATTCGTAAAACAAGAAAGGTTGGAAAAAGTAGTGATTTTTTGTATATCTCCATTGAACTGGAAGAATTCGGTTCAAGGGAGATGGATTTTACAAAATTGAACGGTACAAATTTCCTTAACTGTTTTTTGTTTTTGTGCTGCATCGTAACAGGAAAATATGTACACTAACTATAAGCTGTAATGACTTTAATTAAATCTCAAAAAGATTTTCTAAAAATTAAAAGAATTAAAATTATGCCATAAAATGCACCACACGTACGTGTAAAAATAAGTTTGAATTTATTTTTCTCTTAACTTGAGCATATTCAGGCAGAAAGAAGTGATATTTTGTACGCTAAAATATTTTTCTTCTGAATTTTAATTAATGTCGTTTTCCGTTAGTCACTTCGAGCACTCTTTTTTCACTCCATTCGCACTCCCAATACTCTAAAAACCTTCCATTTTCTGTTTGGAGTGATGATTTAGGAGTGTTTTTTCACTGCGGATTTCATTAAGGAGTGCTAGTAAAACTCTGAAAACACTCAAGATTTTAAAAGTATGTGTTGGACTAACATTCAAAATAGTATATGCTTCTTGTTGGGATGTTCTGGAATTGAAATTATTGAAGAATTCATTTTAGTTTTTACTTCTACATACATAGATACACATATTACGGAAGAGAGTTTTTCATTTTCTATTGGGATCAAAAAGGAGTGAAACACTCTGAAAATCCAACCGAAAACGACATAAAATTACCTGATTTGAAAACATAAAATAATAGATTTTTGACCGCCGAATCGATAATTTTTTACCACCTGTGCGTGTCGGCACCACCACTTGGACTCACCATTTGACAATATGCAATTTTTTCTGGTTGCTTTTGTTTAACTGTTTAGTTCTGAATTACGAACTATTTTCGGTATGTTTTTAGTTTCATTCTTTCCGAAGAAAGGCATATAAAAATTCAGTTTATTTCCAAAATTATTATTAAACAGCAGTGTCAATATAAATACGTCAGATATCGAAAATGAATAGTGAAAACTTGAACATAGTTTATGTAGGTACTTACAATCATCATTATTTAAAAATCCAATTTGTTTACCAAAAAAACCATTAACTAAAATCTATACACTCTCATTTCACTCCATGCTATAATGAAGCCTTTTTATCTTATTATCTTATTAAAAACCTAAACTACTTAACTTTTTTCATGATTGAATAAAAAATTTCTTTTGTTTTTAATGCGTACGCTAGGTTTTTATTTGCCTACGCCTTTAATTAGAAATACCGACAAAATTACTCATCCACCACTTTTCGATCCTAATTAATACAAATTACTTAAAAGCATTTTAAAAATATTTAAACTATGATAATTGCCTACCATAAAGTTTGTTGCCTTAAGGGGTAGTTATTGACAGTTTTTTTTTTGCTTGATTACATTCATTTTACTCTTTCAGAAATTTAACTTCCTGTAACACAAGGAATTCGTGTTCCTACATTGGCGTCGGGCCTAATTTTATCATTGTAATATGGCATTTTTTAGGGAGTGTTAATGTTATATAGCTTCTTGTTTTCAACTTCAATTAAAAGGAAACTATCCATATTAGTTTAATTAAAAAATCGTTGAGTATAATATGAAGTGATGGATCGAGAAAAATGAAATGGATTTGTAGTGCGATATGTAACCAGTAAAGTAGCAATATTTTTGTGTGCATTTTAGCATGTTTTTCTGCTAAATCCTTATTTTATAAACAACTTTGTCTAATTTGTATGTATAATTGGCTTTTCAGTTTCCTAAAAAAGGAAACTTGTTAAAGCATCCACATATAGGATGTATTTTATATATTTTAAATAATTTAGTTTACTGTCAAATGGCATATACGACTCAAATTTCACAATTCCTTAATCACTTTTAATTGAATAATCAAATTCAAACTGTATAGAGAGTATTTTAATAGTTTCTTATGAACTTTGTAGAGAAAGGTGCTTCGATAAACAAAAAGTAAAACAAATCAAATTCAAAAAGCTACATATGTATGATTGAAAGTGAAAATACTTATTCACAAATTGATCAAAACAATCAAGAAACGCAGACTGATACCGATCTTTATTACTTTGGAATCGTTCACTTTCTAATGAAAGAAATTTGTAATCTAGCCTGCTAGGCAAGAAATAGACTTTAAAATACTTCAGCTAAAAAAGAGTGAATTTTTAAGTTATGAGTAAATAGTTGGCAGGTTGCAATAAACCGTCTATTTACTCAATGAAATAATTTATTTTACAACTACGAGCCTCAATGAAAACACAAAACGGAACTTAATCTGCATACTATTAAGCTAGCCAACAAATCAACCCTCCCTGAAATGAAAAAAAAAAACAAAACAAAACTTCACTATTCATATATGTAACATCTGTTCATTAATTTGGATTAAATCCAAAAGATTAAAAAAAGAAAACTCATTGCAGAAGTAATCATAATGAACTAAAAAATAGTGAATGCCAAACGTTCAATCCAGCAAATAACTTATTTTTTATTGTGTGTAGTGAGAAAGAAATCGAGCAAATTTGTTAACCCAAAAAGACACACCCTAAATATTTGCATACCTACTTTATTTTTGCAATTTACAAAAGCATTATTTGTATCAAACACCGCCAAAAACGATTGCTCCAGTTGTTCCATTCTGTTTTACCATGCCGCAGGGTACTTTAAGACTTCCCGACCGACCAATGTCAAAGGGCATTTCACTTAAATGTTAAGTAATTCTAAATGGCTAAATGCGATACAATTAAACCAGAAAAGTAACAAAACAAAAAAAAAACTAGATACAAAACCAACTTAAGTAATATAAAAGATGATGTAGTTTCACGATTAGAGAGGGAAACGAAAGAGCTGAAGTACAAACTTGGTTAGTGCATGATGGAAATATAGCAAGTTTATGGAAATGGTAGCACGCATTGAACCAATTATAATCCGAGTAGTTTTAAGAGCATATTTTGGGTGATGTGTTATTTTGTTTTTCAAGGACGGGGTTCTCCGCTCATTTAATCCGACATTATTATGGCTGATGACGTAACCGACACTGCCGTCACATGCATATCAGCCAAACAATAATAAACTTTACTTGATTGATCTTCTGATTGTTGTGCCTGTGAAGGTCACATAGTCAAACATTTCCCTGCATAATATAATATGAATTATAGTTTCTTATCTTTAGAACTCCACAGCACAGGACTTAGAAACAAAAGGCGGTACAAAATTTAAATGTTAATTCTTTTATATGTCATCATGTACAGCAATTTGAGAATATGTATTTATTATTGAATTTATATACAATCTAAGTTTCTAGCCAAACTTGATAGCTCACACTTGTTGTCCATTGACTCACCAAATATGTGTAACCCGTTGTTTTTAATGAAAATATTTGTAAAGTTCCGTGTTATTGAAAAGGAATCCTTATGATTAGACATGTTAAATTGAATATTATACTTTGACAAACGAGTCACCTGTTAGCTGAAAAGTAATTGTGTTGTATCGGCAAAAAACAGTGGGGTCGTATATCGTATATGAATCATAATTCTAAAAAAACTTAAAATTTCATTTCGTTTGCTTGATGGTTATAAAAAAAAACAACTTCACAACCATGAAGCTTTAAATTAACCTAGAATTTTTTTGTGTTTGACATTTTTATAATGTTTTTTAATTAAATCAATGTCCTCAACAAAAACTTAAAAAAAAAAGTTAAAATTATAGAATTAACGATTTTATTTTGAATAAAAAAAAAATATGAAATAAAAATTTTAATATAGGTTTGCTCTTTCCTAACGAAAAAATTCTTTTCCACAAGGAAAAAACTGTTTACTACAAGCGATAAAAGGCACCAAGCGTTTAAGTTGCTTGTGACCAATATTTTAAGCCATTAAATAGAAACCTTATAATCTTGCCTGTAAAAAGAAAACCTTCAAACTGCAACTGAAAAGTGCTTGTTGCAAACAATATTTATTTTCTACCCAAACGAATTTTTGTTATTTTCTTCCATTATATGGGTTTTGAAGATGCATCTTTTTTTATTGTGAAATGTATACAATTTTAATTTAATTGAAAAAAACTTATATTTTACTTCTTGATTTTTCTGAGGAGTCAAACCACATACCAGCCGACTACGCTACCACTACGCCAACTCGCAATACCGAAAGATGATGTTAAAACTTAATCACATTATACTTTATATTTTCGTCTGTGTGATATACAACAAATCTGTTTGGTATAATTTACAATATTGTTCTTTTCTATCTATCTATCTTTTTTTATTATTCGTTAAAAAAATTTTTATCTTCGCTGAATGCAGTGAAAAACCGTACTCACAAGCTATTTTTTAAGGTATATACACTTGTCAAAAAAATTAAGGGAACAAAAAAAAAATTAATTTTTTTTGTGTTTTTTGAAAAGCTGTATCTCTGTAAAAAGTGCTCGTATTGAGATAAAACAAAAAGCCCGCAAACTGTGAAAAAAGTTGACAAAAACTGTTCTTTTCTTTCCCATTTTGATGACAATTTCACAATGTTTATGAAGCACCCAATTTTTTCCTTAAATTGTTTTTTACGACTTTAATCATTCGGTACTGGAAAACGGTTCAATGGATTAATTTGAAATTTTACAGAAATATTGGTGGTCTATAGTTCTTTAAAATGTCTTACCAAATTAAGTCCTGCAGTCAATATTTGTAAGGCAGTAAAAGATTTACAAAAAGTCTTTAAACAGTCCTTTTTTTGACCTTTTCTTAATTAAACGGTGAGGAGCTAAAAAAAATAATCATTATAATGTTTTTAAAAAATCTTATAGAAAATTGATTTTTGTTTTTAAAACTATCTTTAAATTTTCCGTGTCGTCATTCCTTGCGAAGATATTGGTAGTCAAAGTCAAAAGTCTGTTTTTCCATTCAAAGCCAGATATTCTTCTAAAAAAAAAATTGTAGAATGACGAAAAAAGACGACCCTAAAACTGAATAAACAAGTTATCGAAAAAAAGCATTGATTTGGCTCAAAAAAAAATTTCAAAGAAAATGCCAATGTTCAAAAAAAAAAAATTAAAATTTTTGGCTCGTGCTTCTTCTTATGATTGCGCAATAACGGTACCTTAAAAAATTTATTTGCTAAAATTTCTCAATACCAAAAATATAAAGCTTAAGAATGCTTTTTGATTTATCTCAATACGATCACTTTTTACAGAGATACAGCTTTTCAAAAAAACACTAAAAAAAAGTGATTTTTTTTTGTTCCCTTAATTTTTTTGACAAGTGTAGAACAAAAGCTAAATGTTTTTCACTGAAACAGTCAAACCTTATTGCCAATTAATACATATTGGTAGTGAACGATTTGTGGTGAACATTATATGAAAAACCTATTGCTTGCATCATTGAATAGGCCTTTTACACCCTGGGTGTAACTTCTGAAAAATTTCGATATTGGTAAAAAAGTAGGCTCTACCAAATCTAATGTATGATTAAATTTACTATTAAAGTGAGCTAAATGAAATTTAAGACTAAAAGGAAATAGAAAAGTTTCAAAAATTTTTTGTTTGAAATGTTGCAGAAGAGTAGATATTCTTTTGTTAAAAGCAACTATAGCAACATCTTATGATCAATTATCCACATTTTCATGATAATTAAAAAATAAGACTGGGCTTAAAATTTTCAAAACAGTTTCCCTAAGCAAATTTTTTTTATATTTTGATCGCTTTAGATCTCTTTCGAGACTTTAAAATTGCTGCATAGCAGCTACTTGTTTTAGATTAGCTACAACAATTATTCGAATTTTGAACCGATGATATGGGGTAAGTATTGGTTTCGTTTAGCTACATTTTGGAGAATCATGGAGAAGTCTGAAATAGTGAGGTTATTGATACCGTTGCATCCATGTCGACCAACGTACGCTGAACTAAATCTTCTATTTTACAATCAAGCTTTAGAATAGTTCAAAGAATATTGGATTTTAAGATTTTAAAAATAGCTATTAAAAAAAAAGATGAATTAAACAGAACATTTATTTTTTTGACTCTTTTAACATTTTTTCATCGAAATATTTCTACACTGTTGTTATCTATAAAGCAAGTTCATGCGGTTCCTTTGTGTATATTTTCTCCGTCCAATTTAAAAATTTCATATTTTATTTTCAGATTGTATACAAATTTACAATATTTTTAGAACGTGAAGACAAATATTTTTATTTGTGATTTTTCTGCCATTCAATTTTTTTTCGAATTTTTTTTTTTGGATTTTATGCCATGTTTTTCCATTTTATACCCTACAGTACGATGGTGTGATTTAATTTGACAAGTTTATCTGTATTACACTTTGATCCGGTTTGAGGCCCAAACATGCTTGACGGTTACTCGTGTATTATGCAAACATATTTGATACTTTCTTTTGACATATATGTACGTACCTTTCCCAAAGGATTCCTTTGAAGACAGTCAAACTTTCCCTTTCTACTTGGCGATTAAAAAAATGAACACGTTTAATAAAGACATTTCTTTTAAATTAAAATATTTTCGTTGAATTAAAACCGGTTGATTTTTTTTATTTGCACACCCCAAGGTACTAAATGACCGCCATTTGTAATATCTTAATCTTTTCATCTGGTTGTAAGCTGTCTGCAATACAATGCTTATGTTTAAGTGGTCTGCTTGCAGTTATCAGCACAAAACATGATCATTAACACCGCTGTTCCGCCGCACCGACCGCTGCTGTGGATGAGCTAATGATTCAGCTTTGCAGTGATGCGCATTCAGCTGAGTCTGTTATCGTTTGTATGTATATTTAATTATTAATGTTCGAATGCCAGAAAAGTGCATAAACTTGGTGTGTGTGTATGTGTTACGATGGATGTTGACCCACTTAAAGATCATGGTTAATGAATCTTCAACACCACTGATGCGGACGGATTGAATTGAGAAAACAAGAAGAAGAAGAAGAAGTTCACTGTCAAGGTTTTTCATACTTCCACCTTCTTTTTCTGGAAATATCTGAAAGCTGCTTGTATAGGTTCAACAAAAGATGGGTAAGTATGATGTGCTATAGACATCTTGTTTCATTTCTTTCTTTTTTCAGAAGTCATAACTTTTATGAAGGAGAGGCACTTGAGCGATAATTGGTGCTGAAGCGAAGACGTTGTGGCAGTTGGAAAGTAATAAATAAAAATGTATTTCTTTAATGGTTTTTTAGTGGCCGGTGCAACTGTCACCAAAAAAGGCATTTTTCATAAATTATGATGACACTTTTGAAATTGAAAGTGAAGTTTTTTATGCTTATAAATTGATCACAAATTTAAACCATTTTTCAGTGTGGCCTGATATGTTTTTAATTTACTAATAATAAACAATAGAAGTCAGAATTTTAATAAAATATAATTTGTCGATAACAAGGTTGTGAAAGATTGAAATTCTGCCTTCATTTGCAAGTAGTATATCTAAGGGCCGCTTGCACGAAACAAACGTATAAACACATAAGACTGAGGATAACTACCTATAAACAAGTTTAGATAAATAAATAAAAGCTTCTCATTTTTTAATTGCACGAATGGAAAATACTAAACAAGCTGATAAGAAAATTTTGAAAGAAAGAGAAAACCCATCCACATAGTTTTCCAAAAAAAAAAAAAGTGTTGCGAATTGGCATATAAGTTTAAGTAGTACCCAAGTTTTATTTGACAAATTTTTATCATTTTACTATCATGAGATCCTTTGGTATCCCATTCGTATCATTGTTATTTAAGTTTTTTGTGTACGAGGCCCTTCAGGCTAAGATTGCATTCTAGGCCACAGTGTGGTCACGTGGCCTTCAGAAAATTAATTCTTCAAATGTCGAATACACTAAACACTGCACTATAAATATTAAGGTTACAAAAACGCCAAATAAAATTATTGTTTAAATGTTTGTTTCACTTCAAGTTCATCGTCTGCACAGATTCTAATTACATGTTCTTTTTAATTATTTGCTTTTCTTATTTTTTAATCTTTTCAAATTAAATTGTTATTCATTCCTTCTTATTAATCATGGTATGCTGCGCTAGACATAAATATTTCAAAAAATATTTGAAACTTCGTGATAATTAAAGGTTAAGTTTTTGTTTTCCAAAAGATAAATTATTCGCATAACTTAACAACTGTTACGAGTTTAAATATTTTAAATACGTTTTATTCAATCTACCTACCAACTCAAAGTCTAGTGCATGCCTCAGGCAAAGCTAATTTCTTTGACATGAGAGTAGGAAAAATTTTCAGGCAGTCAGGCAATGGCTGGTGCAACGCATTTTTAATCATATGTTCAACATATAACATTGCAATGTTTTGAGGCAACACAATGTGGCAAGCCAAATGCAGAGTTTGATTCCACATGTGGCAATCTGTTTTGACAATTTGCTATATAATTTATAGTAACTAGGGGCGCATTGTTTCCAACAACTAGTAGCAATTGGGTGCGAACCACTTTAAATAATTGTAAGGAATTGATTTATGCTTAAAGGTGTTTTTTTTTCGCTAATGGGACATGTGATAAATAGCCAAAGCAAAGTATTTGATTCGGCTTAAATGATGATATGGTTAAAAATATGAATAATCTCTTGCTAGGGCTGTTAATATATTTCAACCTATTTTCTCAAACCAACGGAGAAAAATTTATTGCTTCCAAATAAAAGAAAAAATTTGGTCTGAAAGATAAATAATATTTCATAAATAATTATTTAAATGAAATATTATTTTTAAATGAAATTATATACAACAAAATAACAATTTTAATTACCTATTTTTTCAAAAAAATATCTTCCCGAATCTGTTTTTCGTCTTCTTTTTGTTTTAAGTTCTTGAGTCCATTTTCAAGTTGGAATAAAAAGAAACATTTTCTGAAGCATAGAAAAACATGGCAGAAAAGTTTTTGAAAGAGTTTTTTTTTTTGGGGGCCATGAAACTTTTCGAAAAAATTATGTACATTTTTTTAATACAAACATCAAAACACATATATCCATTTTTTTTTTGTGAAGGACAATTTTTATATACGAATAGGATTATTTAATTTGGTGATCCTTTCTTCACAAAATATTCGTCGCAATACGGAATTACACCGGCTTGCATCAGTTACTTTTGCTTTTAGTTTAATCCATTTTTACCAGTAGGTTATATGATTTCTCTAGTTTATCAACTATATCATAGTTGAATAACTTCAGATATTCACATAATTCATCTCCTTGCCGTCCAGACATTATTTGGTAAGTACATAATTCCGTGTCAATATTATGGTCTTGGTCTCTCCTTGGATTCAACATGCTACGAATTCTAATACGTAATGATGAATAATTTTTTAAAACCAGTCAAAATACACACAAAAATAATGAGTGTAGGCAAATATCATCGTACTTTAAGTGGACCATCAAGTTTAAAAAAGATTTGCAATGAATTTGCAAATCAACTTTGTGTAACGAAACATACTTGTCGGCTTTTATTTTACTCACTTTTATACATTTGTAACGAGAAGAGATGAGATTAATTATGCAATTCAGTGGATAATTTGCCAGACGACAAGTTAAAGTTAAATTGATATTAGCTAAGGACTCAGAAATACAAAATTATGAAACAGGACATTAAAGTGAAAATCATTACATGAGTTATTATAAAATATTTATCGAATGATTTTATTTTTGCAAACGGCAAGTTTTGAATATTCATAACAGCTAATAGGAAGTTTTTTTCAGTAATTGCATACTTACACAAATTTGACCTCACGAATATGTATCATAGTCATCATTAAATGGCAAACATAAATCTTTTTTTTGTAAATCTTAACTAGTTTTTCGAATGGAAGTAGTTTTTTCCTATAGAGTGCAACAGCATTAGAGTTTGTTTCGATTGGTCTGGATCACAGTAAAATTCTTTTGTATACTACATATTATATAAAAATTAAACCTTTTTGTACGCATATAACTCGGCTAAACATTATCCGATTTAATTGGGTTTTTGTTTTTTTTTAGGAATTGTATTGAACCAGATTAAACCACAACGGAGCCAAAAATTGGAAAATTTGACCGAAAATTAGAAAATTCGACCAAAAAAATAGGAAAATCGTGAAAATATCTTGGAATTTCAAAATTTCTGAAATGAAATTTTGTTCGTACGCGCATAACTTGACTGAACACAAGGGCGGATCCAGAGGGGGGACGTGGGGGTCATGACCCCCCCCCCCCCCCTGGGCCATATCCATTCGCTTATTAATACTGATTACATTCACAGAAAAAGAGACTTTGCATGCAAAAATAACATAAATCCAGAACTTGACCCTCCCCTGGGCCATATAAAAAGCACTACACACATCTAGATCTGCAGCTATACATTGCTATTATTAACTTCCCATTGGAAGTTATTGTAATCCGTCCGATTTGTGAAATTCAAAATCTTGACATTTCTCGACGTTTCAAGGTCTCTGGATACATTGTTTTTAGAGAGATGTCTGTGTACGTACGTTCGGAAGTTTTTTTTTTTATTCACGATATCTCGAGAACGCATAGAGATATCGACTTCAAATAAATTTTATATTACAGATAATAAGGTCATAACATATAGAAAGGCCTTCAGAAAAATTCAATAAGCGCTTTTTTTATCACAGTAATTTAAAAAAAAGTTGTAAAATGACTTGTTTCTCGAATATCTCTAGATATCGACTTCGGCCTGGTTTTATTCTGTGCATAATGACGTAGGAAAAAATTGGTAAGACTTAAAAAAAAATAAACCCACAGTTTTTTTTTTGTAATTAAAAAAACATTTAAAATTGTTAAAAAAATATCGAATATTAAGAACACACAAAGATATTAACTTCGAGTTAATTTTATTTAGTATACACCTAATCTACCGATTAGAGTTTGTAAACAAAATCAATAAACGGTTTTTTTTCTATGCCAAAATAACTGTAAAAAAAACTGCTAAAAATTGTTAAAAAATGGTTTTTGGCTCGAATATCTCGAGAACAACCAATGATATCAACTCCGGGATAATTTTAATCTACACAGTTATTGATAAGGTTTGTAAAAAAAAATTAATTAACTGTTTTTTTTTTTCTAAGCCAAAAAAAACAGCAAAAGAAACTGCTAATAGCCGTTCCACACTATCCCATCGAGTATTAATACATGTCAAAAAAAAGTGTGATAGAATTACTTACGACTGCCAAATTTGTGTGAAGAAAACGATTTTCATATTTTACTTCCACACTTGCATCCAAAAAATCAATTCACCATAACCTCAAACCCCTCAACTGAGAAAGAATGTGTGATGGTTTTAGAACCAATCTTAAAAAATTGCATGTATTTACACATATAAAATTGTGTGAGATGGGCTGTCAAGTCGTGTGGGATGAAATTTCATATTTTGTTTCCACACTATTATACAGGATTTACTTCCCACTTTTTTGACATGTGTTAATACTCAGTGGGATAGTGTGGAAGGCCCTTAATAATTGTTGAAATTTTTCGTGTCGCTTATATTTTAATCAAACAGCCTTCACTTGTTTGCACAACTGATAAGTTTTTTTGAAGATTTTTAATTGGTAAATAACATTACATATCATATGGATATGTAGGAAAAGTCTAGCAAAACCACAGAACTTTATAGAGGAACAATAGCTGACAGTACAAATTACATTTAACGTGTTTTCAAATACACGAGTGTATATTATTATATTAAATTGTCTTCGATTTTCAATGCCACTAGCTTTTTAGTTAGAGTTTAGTGAAATAATAAGCCTGGTAAAATTTCAGCCGTTTAGATTAATATTTAGAGGTTTCTCATCGCTAATTTCTTTTTTCCATACAAATTGTATGGGAAGTACAACAATTTTAAGTACTAAAGTAATGAGTACAAAATTTTAAATTCTTTTGTGGAATTATAATTACAAGTACAAGTACCGGTACTGGTACTTGGAAATTTTAAGTACAATTACCATGGAATTGTACTTGTACTTAAAGTATTAAAGTACAAGGTAATTGTACTTATTGTTATTGTACTTAAGCTTAAATTACACAGGTCTGTCTGAAAGTCTAGTTACATACAAAAAGTCATTTTTCACTCTAAGTCCATAAAAAACATGTAGCTGTGTTCATCAATTGCAAAAGGCGGTAGGTGAATTATTGAATTTTTAGCGCGATTGCATTTTGAAGTGTGACCCCCCCCCCCCCCCTGACTCAAAGTCTGGATCCGCCCTTGACTGAACATCATCCAAATTGGATGGGTTCGCGTCCCAGCCTGTTCCACCTTAAAACGCAATATTTGTCGAGGGGTGGCTGCTTCTTGCGAGGACGTAACAAATCATGCATCAGTATCTATTCCACCGTGTAAACTAAATCATCATTATAAAAGCTAGTTTTGCCATTTTTTACTAGTCATCTTATGAAACTATTCTTAATAAAAATGGATTTGTAAGATTTAACTGCTCACAAAGCAGGATACAGCTTAAGGTTTTAATAAAAGCCATACCAAGTATTTCCACTGATCTCTATAATACACTGGATAGTGGATTCCCTACAAAGTATAACAGTTTTTCTGATTTCAATATGAAGATGACAAGTACGTAGGCAACTCAACACTTTAGGTATGTTCAGTGAAGCAACTCAACACTTTAGGTTTGTTCAGTGAGACTGAGAAGGCCAGTTCAAGTTCCTGAGATCTCAATAATTCCGAATAGGGGCAAAAACCAAAGTGGAATTTCTAAGAAAAAAAAGCAAAAAAACCATCACTTGTTTGTAAATCTGATTTTTTTTAACTTAAAATAATTGTAAAAGTGAATTTAAAATATTTTTGTTGCAATTTTGTAAAAAATTTTGCATTTCATTATGTTATACAGTTATACTGTTATACAAAAAAATAGGCAACTCAACATTATAACAATTCTCAAATGGCTTCAACTCTCTTGTATGGATACGCTATCCAGTGTATTATAGAGATCAGTGAGTATTTCAAACTTATAGAGCTAAACTCAAAAAAGCGGCAAATGTTGGAAAAGTCATTTTTCTCTTCTTGAAATAAAACTCATAGATGATTCAGTTTTATTTTTAAATTTTAAAAAAACTATGCAAGAAGTTAGAAAGTGTATAATTATTTAAAATTTAATAATTACACTCACTCATACAGGGCTTTTAAGAACACAACATATTCAATTTCAAAAATTGTGTAATTGAGGTGATTGAGAAGTAGTTGTAGTTTACATACATCAAAATGTTCATTAAAATTCATAGCATAAAGAACAAATACCATTTATTAATCAATGCATAAACCATCTCAAATAAATTGCTTTTAATTTGTTTCCTGCCTAAATACCTAAAGGTACCTAACGTTTTTAATGATCTCCGCTAAAGGCTATTAGCGATTTTAATTAAATTTATTTAAGATATAGTTCCTGCACCTTGCCTTCATCTTTTATAAATGCTGAATTAAATTTTAGCTTTGTAATTCATAAGTGAACTCGATTCAATAATAATGAACCATGACTGATGGGAGTGGTTCTACAATAGAAACACCCACTATTCAAATAAAAATAAAATCGTTTCAAACCCTTTCGACGAACTTGAGAGTTTAGATTTGACGCCGGACGCGACTCGACTGTATTGTTTAAGCTTTGCGGAAGAATTTATCTGAGCTCGTATAAACATTTCAAATTTAATTCATAAGCAACTGTGATTAATAAATAGCTCTAAGTGCAAATGGCCAGTTCGAGTTATTGATCGAATAAATATCGGTCCTATTAAACAAAAAATAAACAAGTATGAATGGTATTTGGGTCAAAATTGAATTGATTTGTCTTTGACGTGACGAAGGTAGTGGTCGAAGGAAATATTTGTTCCCACCTGCACCATTAGAGACGTATGAGGTAATATACACCTTGATGTTATGCCGTTCCATAATTAGGTACCTACCTACCTACTTATGATTGTTATTTTTTTTTTGTTTACAAAATAAAATAAAAATAATATATAAATCGTTGTTTGTAATGTTAGTTTTTAAGCTATAATAATAGCACATTAAATTATGCACTAGGTACTTGTTTAAAAAAAATTTCTTTTATAAGCAATCAATCAACATTTTTACCGGACGAAAATGTAATTCTATATTTTAATTGCAAATTGAAAGCTAAAAACTTTGATCTTATGGGATTTTATTAAGGCTTCGTCTCAGATGGTTTGGAGGTAGTATTGGCTCGATCTTGTCTCAATTTTCTTAGAGAAGTCCAATTCTTTTCTAGTAAATATGGTTCCGTGACATAAGGCCATGCGTCATAAGGCCGCATATTTCGGAATATGGTTTAATGACGCTTTCGTAAAGTGACATTAGGCCATATTCGAACGGATAGCCTTTTGACGCCTTGGTGAAGTGTCATAATGCCGTATTTAAAGCCATATATAAATATGGCATCGTTACAATTTCTTTAAGTGACATAATACCATATTAAAGCAATTTTGATACTCGCCGTACGAAAAAAAAAAATTTGTTTTTGACAGTTTTGCTCGACGTTGCTTTTCCTTGCAGTATTTTTAACGACAACAGTTCAAAGGGGAATACTTAGAACTTATAAGTGTAAATAAGATTCAAGCAAAAATCTATCGATTATTTTTATCTTCCATTGGCCATTTTTCTCGCTACGCTATTTTAAGAAATTTAAAACACTAGGTATTCATAATCGTTGAGATTTTTTCACGTGAATATCTAACATCAAATTGTGTCCGAATTTTAATTCACTCAAAGCGTAGCGGAAAAATATTTGCTGATGAAAAGATCAATTTGGTGAAAATATAGCGGACAAAATTTTGCCGAAGAGAAGAAAATGAAAAATTCGTGCGATGTTTTAATGTTCACACCCCAAATTAATCATACATTTTTCAGGACAAGTGCTAGCTATCAACATAATTATCTTAAGTCTTAACTTTCTTTACACTGAATTTTTTTTCAATGCAGGAATTTCAATTTGAAATCAATTAATAGCATAAAATGAAGGATTTAAAGTTCTAAATCTAAATGAACCCTCTGTTGTCCTTACAAATTTTATTTTATGGTAAATAAGAAATATATATTTGGAGATTGTCAAATATATATTTCTTTTCAAAAAGAAGAAGTAAATAGCTTGTTGAGGAAGCAAAGAAACGACACGATGAATACGAAAAGAAGAGATGTAGCATATCGGAAATCTTCCAGAAAAACTTTCAGATGCACATATTTCTTATTTAAATTTATTTATTTAATTTATTTAAATAAGAAATATGTGCATCTGAAAGTTTTTCTGGAAGATTTCCGATATGCTACATCTCTTCTTTTCGTATTCATCGTGTCGTTTCTTTGCTTCCTCAACAAGCTATTTACTTCTTCTTTTTGAAAATCAAAAGAGATATAGCCCTGAATTTCGCATACGGAATGAATTTTAAGACTTTCATTTGCAAAACACATAAATCAAATGGATTATACCTTATGACTTCTTATTTAATAATATTAATTCCCATAGCCAACACCCTTTCACAGATATTTATGTACGACTATTATCTTTCCTTTGCAAAAGTAAATAAAAATTAAGTCGTTTGAGCTTTGTATTTTTAATTGCTATGTGAACTTGAAAGTCAAACAAGTTTGCAGCTTCGTGTGAAAAAATCATTGATCACGTTATGCAAGCGAAATTTGCAACAAAACATATTTGACGCCGACATTAAATCCTCAAATGGATTTGCATAAAAAAATTTTAAATAAGATATTGATACTTTTGTTTTAGCAAATAATAAACAGATTAGATAAAGTGATTTGATATGTTGTGAATCGATATGTCGCCGCATCTTATAAGATTTAAATTAGACCGTAAACAGCTTGGAATATGTATATATTTGGAGATTGTCAAAAAAAAAAAAATACAAGCAAAACCTATTGCGGTCATTTATTTAATTTCTTAATTAAATTTTGCACTTTTAAGGCTGATGGGCTGCATAAGATTTTGTGTATAGGAAAAAAAAAACATTGCGAAAATCACTGCAAATTACTTTTTTAATTGTGAAATTTTTAATTAGGGTCTATAAGTATAGCATTCATATGGATGGGAGGTTTTATGGCAAAGGCCGGGCGCGACAGCATTCCATAACTTAACTATACTTACTTTTCTGCAATATAGTACTATAGAGGTATGTGAGGTGTCTGATTTAAAAGTGCGCTATTTTGCATGTGAGCTTGCTGTTGATTTTATATGTGAACAGGAAATTGCGAAAAAGTCAATTCCTCTGGCTGAGTTTGTCCCATGGATGGTGTTAAAAGACTCGCGATGGCAAATTATTTCAGTAGTTTATTAGCAATGAAAACCAGTAATGCATTAGGTTTTCGTCGGTCGGTCGTTACTTAATTTCTTGCTCTCAATAGTAAATTAATTACATGAGAAAAATCATACCAAGTGACTTTGGGTGGATATAGGTAAGGTTTATGTGTATATAGTCTTAGATATTTACAATTTCTAAGATATTTATACAGTTTTTCTTGTTATTTGTAAGTAAGATGCCTATTTTTACAATTCCCGCTTCGATATAGAACCCATTTGCCACTTGCCAGTAATTAAATGTGATTATATATTTTGACCCGTATGCCCTAACACAAGCCCTCTTTCTCCCTATTAACGGCATCATCCACTAGCTAAATCTACCGTGTGAAATTCTTTATATTTTTACTGCAGTTCCATGTCTGTTTTCTGTTGTGTTTAAAACCTCATTTGATACCTTATTTTTGAAGACGAACAAATAACTCTAGAAGTTTTTCAATTCTTTTCCATAATTTTTCAAAAGCGACTCTGGTCACCAAAATATAGCATTTTTGTTCGTTTTTTGATTTGAAGAATGTTTTAAAAGCTAAAGCAAATCTTCTGGTTAAAGATACAATAATGTTGTTTATGAAGAATTTACCGCTGAGCTGTTTAGGTTACAATTTTAAAATTTCTGTTTTGTCACTTACTTTTATATACTTTCTTATACGTTTGACGAAAATCACCAAAAAAGCCGATACAATTCGCTTAAACTGATATTCTAAAGCTATATATTATTAATCAGAAACCTTCTTCAGGAATAACAGAACAAAATTTGATATTTTTTTTAAAGAAAAATAATAAAACATTAATCGATATCGTTTTCAAATGTGCAGTGCTTTTTGAAAAGAAAAATTAGTTTTTCTTAGGTGGCATAGGCTATAGGCGTGATAACCTAACACACATTCACATTCCTTTGTTCCATAATTATTTGTTACTTAGTGAGATGCTTAAACATTTCTCAAACTCATACCCATTTAATTTATTCTTGACTCCATTTCTTGACCCACAATTCCAGAAAGTCGTTCTCAATATTTCGTCACGCATTTCTCATGTATTTTTCTTTTGAAAGTTCTGCAGCTGCAGTGATAACTCTTAACTCATTAAATTAAATACTCATCTACGTATTGACCAGCCGATCATCATTCATCAGTTATTAATTGTGAAATCCTTATTTTTCCCAGCTTCATAGACAGGCTGGTAAAAACAAATAAATTTAATTTTACAATAATTTTCAGATAGTTTAGGTAAGAGGGTGATGTATCAAAAAGCCAATAGTTGATTTGTTTTACTCAAGCACTGAAGTGTTGGCGAGATTTGGAAGTTTAAAACACATATTGTTCTTTCAAAATGGATTTCCAATGCATTTAACCTGGTTTACCATTCCTTCTAAGTTTATTCAAGATATACAGGATCGAGTTCAAATTATCTTAACGAATTTTTAAAAATATTGAATTCCACAAGTTACAACCCATCAAAATTATTTTTCAATAATTCTAATTCTAAATAAAATAGCTTTTTCTGTTCTCACTTATGAACCATTTTTAATACATTTAATATAGCACTGGTGTTCTTAACAAATTCTAGGTTAACACAAGAACGCATTCCTTAGTTAAATGCATTCTGATATACAAAATAATAAATCAGAAAAACCCATAAATATGACATCTAAATGTGAGTTAAGTATGCGTACTAACAATTTTGTTGTTAAATTACCAAAAGTCTTACCAAACGCATGTGCCAAGATTATTGAGTTAAACATTGAAATGTTGTTATACTTTTATATGAAGTTTAGTTCGGAATGAATGCAAAGGCACTTTAACTCCACCTGACGACTGTATTTATTTAATGCCAACCGCCATCAGCATTCAACATTGAAATCACGATTTGTAGCTTAAGTTGGTTTAAGCCCATGCAGTCCGAAAGGATTTAAATTATCCAAACGCTTTCGATCGCGATCAGTCAGATGAATTCAATTGATAGGAATCTATTTAACATTGGAACTCCGCCAACAATCGTGCACCATCAAAAGAACCATACATTTAATCATTTTTGTCCAAAGGCAGTAAGGTAATTATAGCGCGTGATCTCTTGAAAAGAAGTAATTTGTGGCTCTGTTTGACTTAGGTAGTTATTATTATTTTTTTTTTTTTTCTTAAGTATTGTTTATTTTGGGAGTGCGTTTTTTTTCTATTTTGAAAACTGTGCGTTCATTCGCACTACATAGCGTCTTTTAGAAGTTTACCTTGGAAGTTCGTGTTTGGTCTGATTATGTGGAATGCTGTTCAAGCGTTATTAGCTAATTGAACCTAGAATTTCAGTATTTAGCTGTTATTGCACGAGCTGAATTGGTCTAATTTATGCCGAATTCCACCTGAGGACATATCTACAGGCAAATAACCTTGCTGCATTCGGAAACGTGCAAGAGAGGCAGGAAATTCGAATTAAATAATTAGCTTAGTGTATCATATGGCTAATTGATGGATTTTTAAGACATAGCGGTTAATTGATCTGGGTCGTTTGCACAGTACGCGTTTTTATAATTTATTGATTTGTGGCTGACAATGTTGTTTGGCAAAATTCAATAAAATATTAAAAATAATATTACAAATAATTCTTAAAAATATTTACAGATTTATTAAAAAAAAAAATGGGTTATGTTTATTTCAAAAGTCTAAAATATATAGTTAAATCGATTTGGATAGTAGATACTCATTCTAAAAGACTTTCAGAATATTCATCTAATAACAATTCGTAGATAAAAATATAGTTATTTGCCTTTTGTCCAAAAATTCAAATTATATAAAGGCTTATTTAAAATACGTGTGATCAACTACCTTTAAAAAATTATGTCTTTTTAAATTTATATCTACGTATTTTTTCCAATATATTTTCATGAAGGTATTTAATCGAAGTAAAAGGAAAACAAATTGCATCATTCTTTCATTGAAATTTTGTCCTCATCTACATTAGACTCGTATATAGCTGGCAGAAAATATCAAGATCTTGCGACTTTCTGTGATTTCTTAAGATTTCAAATGGAAATCTCGAATTACAAATCGTACATATATTCACTATCAAATTACTGCTTTTGATCTTATCTCTCGAGCATGAGCATGAGCAGCTAAATATTTCGATTTCATAAAAGCCAATAAAATTATTTAATGGCCTTTGATTGACCATTTAATTGAAGACGTCGTCGTCCATTCGTTCAATGCATTACTGATGTTTATTTTTATTCTTTGCTTTTAATCAATCAAACAATAATATGTACATATTAGATCAATTCCGAATGTGTGGGAACCTTATTTAATTGGTGTTGAATTGAATTTCACAGCTATAATTTATTGAGTATTCGGAAACACTTTAAGCTTACCAAATTCCAAATTTGTATCTTTGGGATGAGCATTATTTGGTCGTTTTTTTTTTTTTTTTTTTTTTTTTAATTTAATGATTTGGGCGAGGTTATGTTTGATGGTTGTGTAATTTCTAGATCTGTGATAGAGATTTAACGAAGTTGCAATAAATCTTTTCATGTGACAGGCTGTGCGTTGCAATTTAAGGAGATAATTGATGATTTTTAAGTCTAGTATGACATTCATGCTGCAATAAAACTTAAAGAGGTGCGGTGAATAGAAGAGCTTAACACATTTTCGTTGTTGTTTGTTATATGGCCTGTCCTTCGTTTTTAGTTTTAAAATAGTTAAAAAAAAAAAAGTAAATTATGCCGATTATGAAATCCGCAAAACAGCATCTGCAGTGAATCGCAGTTTAGTGCTCTCTTTTCTCTTCATCGATTTCACATGGAAAGAAAAGAGAGAAATGTACTGCGAATCACTGCGGATTTACAATGGCGGATTCCATAATCGATATGAAAATTGATTCCCAAAAATGTGTTTTTTTTTAAGTTATTTAATTGCAAATCTAATAAATATCAAATAAGTATAGCAGATCCCAGCGAACGTTGTATCGCCCTACTCCATCATGTATGTAGTTCCAGAGGGATGTTACAGCAGGCAACCAATTGGTATCAATCGCCAATGTAGAAAGACCGTTCGAGCAAAAGAAAAAAACCAATGCAGAAAGTCTGCAATTTATTGTTATCAGGACTTTCCGATTTTTCCTGCCTAATTTTTCAATGTTTATCTCAGTAGTGTGTTTATTTAGTTCAATACAAATCCAACAAAAAAAAATCCCCATCCAATGTGGATGATGTTTAGCCGAGTTATGCGCATACGAACGAAAAACTAATTCAGAAACTTTGAAATTTCAAGATGTTTTTACGATTTTCTAATTTTGTCGATCAAATTTTCTAATTTTTGTTTGAATTCTTCAATTTTCGACTCTATTGTGTATTAATCTGGTTCAATACAAATACAACAAAATAAATCTCCATGCAAATCGAATGATGTTAAGCGGAGTTATGCGCGTACAAAAACAATTTAATTTCAGGAAATTTCGAAATTTAAAGGCGTTTTCACGATTTTCGTACTTCTGCGGTCGTATTTTCTAATTTTCGGTCAAATTTTGCAATTTTAGGCTCCGTTATGTATTAATCTGGTGCAATACAAATCCAAAAAAAATTTCATGCAAATCGAATGATGTTTAGCCGAGTTATGCGCGTACGAACAAAAAAGGGGATTTTTTTTTTATATATCCTTGGCTTAGAGTAAAAACCGGTTATCTCCACTTTCAATTTTATCATTAATTAATTCAAATCTTTTAAAATTAAGCAGATTATTCAAAAATTACTTTCTAAATACACTCATAGATAGATATTTTATTTTTCATAAACGCCAGGCTTTAAAATATTAAAAAATGCGCAGATATTAAACGAATCTTACCGTTTTCTTCCTTAGAAAGACTTAAATATACCACAAAGGCAAGGAGTAAATTAAAAGACATATTAGGCCAGGCACTCACTGAAGTGTTGACGAAGTGAAGTGGTAAAGTAGTAGCAAGTGGCAGTGGAGTGGTGAGCATGTGGCTTGGCAATGAAGTGGCGGCGAAGTGATATGAAAGTTATTTAACGCGCACTGCGGTGGCAAAATACGTTCACCAGCTCTCGGTCTATAAGTCAGTAATCACAGGCATATTGGTATGCAGTACAAAAATCCACTTCGTCACCATCTACTTGCCACTTGAAAATTAAACATGTTCCAGATATGTGGCAGCAGACTGGCACCACACCACCTGCAAAATATCATGCCACTGCCACCCCAATTTGACGAGCGCGTCTTCATTGAATTACATAGGTCTTACCAATTCCAGCTGCCACTTAGTCACCATGCCACTACCACTCCGCTTCGTCACCACCTCAGTGAGAGCCTTGCTTTATATTTGTTATTTTATCAAACGTATATTTTGTGAAAAAAAGTTTTTAATTTATAAACAATCAAATGTTCATGTAAAAATTAAATTTATAAAATAATATAAATCTTGTTTCGCTTTTAAAGCGGTTCGTAAAAATATAAATTCTGTTTTAACTATATTGTTTTAGAAAAACAAATATGGACGTTGGCATCCTGTTGAAACATGGAGGTAGAAATTACCAATTCAATTTTCAAACATTTGAAAATCTTACTATCTAAAATACTGACGGTTTCAATTTAGTTTAAAGAACTCTGCAAATTATGCAAGTTGCAAATGAAAAACTTTAAAAACGTCAAAAATCAAAGAGACAACAACTCAAACGAAGACCCCATATAAAATGGCACAAGAAGTGTATAAACCACCAAAATTATAAAAATCATCATCTTTAAGACTGGTGACTCAGCCTGGAAATAACACAAAAGTTTTTAAAATGTTAAATTAATACTTTAGTAAGAATAAATGTATTAAGACTGTGATTACACAATAGCTTTTAATATGTTATTTTATTCGTATCAACAACAATCAGATAATACCTTTCAACCATTTATTTATGCTGCACTAACAAAACACTTGCGTTCACTTTTTCACTTAGTTCAAAAAAATAATTATTCATAGTTTTAAAAGTTTAAATTGTTATCTGCATTAATTAGTGAAAGTGTATGCACATAATAAAGATATTATTAACATATTTTAATAGTTTTTTTTTTTTTTTCTTTTGTCAAAAAGTGATTACTACAGCTACTGATGATTTATTCCATCATTTATATTGTTATTTAATTTTAACTGTTTAATGTGTTTTGATTGACAAGAAACACTTTTGCAAATTCTTTAAACTGACCAGAAATAGAATTATACTAAACACCTCTTTAATTTGGCAAACAAAATTCTAAGAATTTTGTTTGCAGTAAAATTGTATCAAAAAAATGATTGGTATTATTATTACACATCAAGGTGAGTGACACAGACTGTTTGATAAAAAGGTGACACATCAAGGTTGTTAACTACCATTTTTGCCTCTAGTGTTTTTAAGTAAAAAGCAATAAATTTTGCATTATGTTTTGACAAAAATTTGATTTGAAGGTGACGGTTAATTAGTTTGTTTTGTTTTAAGATTTAAGATTAAAACAACATCAAATTAAGTTAGGTGAGTAAAGTGAGATATATGTTGCAAGTAATAAACATATACATCATATAATTTATTTCGGTCGCATGTCCAAATTTTGTATGATATTTTGTTAAAAGACTTATACAATATTTTTTTTATAATAATCTTAAATGTATAAATTATTTTTTATTAAAAATGTGCTCACCACTCAGCATGTCCATAAAATTCTACAAAAGCAAAAATAATTTGCATTTAAAATAGTTCATTAGTCAAAGCATCACAAAAGAACCATAATCGTTGTCATAAAAGCAAAAAAATTAACAGTAAGTTAGTGTTAAGTAAAACTTGATTATAAGAAGTTTAGCTAGTTTAGCAAAAAAAAAAAAAAAACAAAAAACAATAATAATAAGTGATGTTGCGATGTTCTAAAGGTCATAATACCAATAGATGAAAAATATTGCAGATACTTAAAAAAAGCTATCTACGAAAATAATTTCAGAATTAATTGGTGTTTCTTTGCATCCAAAGTCTAAAATGTGAAGAAAAAATTAATATGTAAGGCTTTAAGTGAAAATTTTTGCTGAGCGACAGCTAATTTTTTTTAAATATTTTATCAATTGAAATAATGATGAAATAATAATAAGTTGTAACGCCCTAAGCATTTCCTATATGAATCTCTAATTTCAACCATTTTTTTGATTTTGTGCGTAAAAGGAACAAAATTCGATGTCAATTCAAAAACTTACAGATTTTTGAAAGACTTTAAAGCTAATAAAATTCTTCACAAAAAAGACTATAATACTTTTTGTTCGTGAGAGCGATAAATTAAATTTAATAAGAAATTGATTTGGTTTTGTGGGAAAAAGTTTTTAGACGGCAGTGTGTGGAAGGAAAGTGCCAAAATATTCCTCTATGTTTGGTGTGGACTGAAATATGTAGTTTAAAACTGATATACAAAGTATATTTATGTCCAAAGGGGAAAAAATAGTAATAGTACTACAGTAAAACACGGATAAGTGCTTATATGGCTTAAGTGCCTACCACGCATAAGTATACCTTTTGATTTTTAGAACCAAAATTTTGAGGATTTTTTCATATAAAACTCGTCTAATAAGTACCTTTTGCTTAATTACCTTCCCCACTGGCTTTTTATTTTGTATATACTTTTATTGAAATTTACCTGAAAAAAATTCTTTTAAGTACACAATCAAAAAGCTTTTTTCATCTAGCGCTTCCTTTTTAATATGTCACCGATGCTAGTCAGTTGATAAAATGTTATTTCCCATTTTTTAAATAACATTAGGTAAATGCTTATGCGCACTTAAGCGGGATTTTTATTTATTTGAATCAAGCTAATTAATAACTAGCGTACAAAATATTTCTTAGAATTAAGAATTAAGAATTAATAAATTATAAAATATTATAAATTATTTTTTTTAAAACCAGTATTTGATACATCAGAAAAATTTATTAATAAGTTATGATAAACATTATACAAATTAAACATGTTATTTAATGGTGAATTTTGCTCATAGTTGATTCGACAGTGTTTTATATGAATTGGGTCAGGACAACCTCTTAGATTACGATTTGGAACATTAAAATTAACGCGAGACAAAAGGTTCAAGGCATCGATATTACCATCAATAAGATTAACAATAAAAACAAAACATAAATAAGAACGTCTGCGCTCCAGACTGGGTAAATCTATGAGTTTTAGACGGCTACTATATGAAGGAAGAGTCAATGGATTCTGCCAGCCCAGGCCTCTTAGAGTAAATTTTAGGAACCTTTTTTGAATTTGTTCAATTCTTATTTTGTGGCAACTGTAATAGGGGGTCCATACCTGGCAAGCATACTCTATAATGGGTCTGACAAATGTGGTAAATAGTTGTTTGATAACATAAGGATCAGAAAACTGACGTGATTCCCGTTTAATCCAACCTAATATTGAATTGGCTTTATTACATGTCATATTGATATGCTGTGTGAATTCAAGTTTTTTATCAAACAATACACCAAGGATAGATACATCATTTACATTTAACAGATTTACGCCATTGAAACTATAGTCAAAAGATAAAACGGACAATTTTCTTGTAAAATTTATAATCTTACACTTGTCGATATTTAACAACAAATAATTACGTACACACCAATTGTAGAAAGAATTTAGATCAATTTGAAGCTTTTCACAGTCAAGATTGCTAGAAATGGTTTTAAATATATTAACATCGTCAGCATACATAAGACAATTAGAGTACTTTAAAACTGACGGAAGATCATTTACAAACAATATAAAAAGAACTGGACCCAAATGGCTTCCCTGGGGAACACCAGAATTTACGACAAAACTATTTGAATGGTAGCCGTTAAAATTCACTGAATAGGATCTGTCAAGTAAATAAGATTTTAGCCAAGCAACGAAGTTTACGCTAAACCCCAGCCTACTCATTTTATTAAGCAAAACTTACTAAAATCTGTAAGAACACAATCCGTTTGTTTTTTATTTTTAAAAGAATCGATACAAAATTCCGCTAACTCCATGAGTAGGGTGACAGTCGAACGGCCCTTCGAGAAACCATGTTGGTTATGAACAATAAACTATTTCGTATAAAAGCTTAATGTTTTGCAAATAATTGCTTCAAAAAGTTTGGGAATAGCCGACAGTTTAGCTATTGGACGGTAATTAATAATTTGATCCTTTTTACCTTTTTTATGTAGAGGAATTATGAAAGATTGTTTCCATACATGAGGAAACCTACAAGTAGACAATGAACAGTTAAAAAGAACAGAAAGTGGCATAGACAAATGATTCACACATTTTTTCAGAACTGAAGCTGGTACTCCATCAGGACCAGACGCGTCATTATCTTATAACTGCCCAACCCGCATAAGTACCTTTCAAAACGAGACATTTATGATAAGGCACTTATCCAGGTTTTAGTGTAATACAAATTACAAAAATAATGTCAGGAACCCGAAAAACTAAAATGATAAAAATTAAAACTAAAATATCTCGAAAATATTACCGGCGCGGTAAAAATTGTTCTCAAAAAAAAAATGATTTCATTTTTTACAACTTAAGCTGTTACCAATTTGCACGCTTATATTAATAATTTTTTTTATGTTTTCCAATAGTGGCGTTCCAAAAATCTGAACTTCATCTTTTCTTTAAAGTCCTGAGCTCTTTTTTCTAGATTAAGAAGAAAATATCTCGTTTTAAAAACCGGTGATTTTTGAGTTACTTTCCTGTACAAGATATAATACGAGTTAATAAATTAATATATTTTTTTACTGGAGTAGCAATTTAGAAATGTTTGTATAGGTAGATGTCGTAAAATTTATATTTCTTTCTGAAATTTTAATAAATGAATTTGAATCCTGAGCGGGCTTTAGGTCTTATTTGTTGACAGTTATAAACCTGTCCCAAAATTCAAAATTCAGAGAAATAATCAGAAACAGACCCTTTTATGAACGAAACCTGCAAAAACCGAAATTCAAAATTAAAAAAATTACCACATCAAGGTAGATATGCTATTTTTAAATTAAACGAATCTTATTGGTTCCGCAGTAAATTGTCTGTGTACCATTGTATTGTCTGTGTTCTTCAAAATGACACACGGAAGCCAAGTCGCAGGCTCTTGTTACTTTTCTGGTTCAATTGATCAATAAGTGAAGCTAATAAAATATGTTTGAGATAACTTTCCCTGATTTATATTACGTTATACTCTTTTGCCTTAAAGCGCACTCCAAAACAAATATGCCATTCAAATTTAATTTTCTATTTGGATTGCTGATCTGATATTTTTTTTTTACAAAAAGGAACATTATTATAATGTTATTCAATTGTTGTTTTATTTTAAATTAGAAGAAATAAACTAAAATTTCAATTATTCGCCTAGGGATATATGAATTTCTTTTAATGTTTTCTCCGTGAGTACATGCGCAATTAGCACCCGGATTTGACTGATTGAACCTTTCAATTCAAATCGAGGTTTGAAAATGTTTGCCAACATCATCATCTGCTGAGCTGAGGTTTATCTATGTATAGTAGATATAAATAATTGATTTTCAGTTAAGGCGCACTTACTGAAAGAACTGAAAGGTTTTGTGATGTAATTCCGCTGTCATAATCTTCACAAAAAAAAAGTTATATTTTTTTCTCTTAATGGACTCGGTAGTTGATCTAATCTGATAGAAATGAAGCAAAGCTACCAAAACCCAAATTGAAGCCGACCAGAACGCAATCAATTAATTACCAACTAAACTCCCAGTTTTCAGATTTAAACTGATTGATAAAGTACTGATTGGACAGTCGACAGACATATCAGTGTCGCGTTGTATAGTAATTATGATGTTGCATAACTATACTACTTTGAGGGATAATGCAGAGCGTATTTGCACAATATTTTTAAGTATCTATATTTTTGTAAAAGTGGAACTTTTTATGCGTATCTGTGAAGCTGAAAATTGCATTCCTATTTTGTACAAGTTACTGCTTGCAATCCATATTCATAATTCATACGATTTTAATGACTTGTATACCTACTTGCCAGCTCAAACTTGTCGCACTTTTTTTTAAGGCATCATACGAGTATAAGTGCGATTAATCAACTTATAAGATTTTATCGGATAGTTATCGGCGGTGGCGGTGGTGGAGAGATATATTTTTAATTTTTTTTATTCTGGAAATCTTCAAGCAATAATTCGTGAAAGGAAGAAAATCACAAAAAATTAAAAATGCACCCGAACAGGACTTTCTGGGTCAGAATGTTTTAATTAATCTATGGGAGGGGAGCTTGAGCCTGGTAATAAAATTTAATGAATCCAGCTATCTTATACCTTGTTATACTAGATATTAAGTTGTTTGAAGTGCTTGATGTTGAACAGAGACACAATTTTTATAAAACAGGATTCAATTAAGTATGAAGTATCGGCACTTCTTCAAGCCAGTGAATATTTTAGTCAGCTCTTTTGAACACCTGAAATCTTGATAGAAACAAGAACATACACATATTACACATGTAGGTAGGTAATTTAATATTAATTATGTATGTAAATTAATTAACGCAACAGCTTATGATATTTTTGCAAGCAAGCACAAGATATTTGATTCTTTATAATACATATGATGTTTACAGCGTTCGGACTTTACTGCGAAAGCAGTAGATCTACTGCGCTTTTTTCTAAGTTTTCTAATCTTCTGCGTCACTGCGTTTTTCCTGCAATCTACTGCCAGTTTTTTTATTTCGTTTGAATGGCTATAGAAATTTCTGTAGATAGAACAATGTCGAACATTTAAAAAAGATTCTTAGCTTTCATGCAAGTTTTGTCTGCTAATAATATGTTTTTAATTAAATTTTTCTTCAATTATTTTTTTCTTGTTTCCTTTTACCTACAATCGCGCTTAATTTTTTAATAATTAGCGACGAAATTACTTTTTGTTTTGTTTTTTTAATGAAAAAAGGTTGAAATTTAATTAAAATAATCAGGAACGAGGGGTTCTCAAAATCTTGCTGGATATAATTCTGTATTCCAATATTCTGTAAATTCATTTCAAATTTTTTTATATACAAAATTCTATATAACGAAATTCTCTAAGTCCGAAATTCTGTATTAAAATTCTAGATTCTGGTATTGCTATGTTGTGCTGTTTCTATACGAGAAATAAAATTTGTCTTTTAATTAATCATGCATTGTTTCTTCATGGTGAGTTCAAAAATGTAAGGAACTCCAAATTTCTGTAAATTATAAATTACTTAAAAATGTTCAAAAATAAAAAAAGTTCAAATACAGAATTTCAGAATGGGAAAACACATAATTTCGGAATAAATACATAATTTTGGAATTTAGCGGATACAGAATTTTGAACCCAATCCGAATTAATAATTAAAATAAAATTATAATTCTACTGCGAAAATATTGGTTTCACTGCAATTATTTTTTCAGTTTGCTCCGATTTACGATTTCTCAAGTCCGAACCCTGGATGTATATTTTAATATGGTAGGTAATCGTCACTACGTGTAGTGTAGTCTATAGTGACCTGTATGATGCCTGTGAAGTTGGCAGGACATTTTTTATGGTAATGCATTTCTATTCCGGATTTTGCAGTTCAAAAAATAGTGGGTGTAATCGCGAGACCTGCTAACTTCACTGTGAATTTAGGCAGGTCATGCCCGTTTTTCAGCTACCGGTAAAGCTATCACATTGAAATTAGGCTGCAAATTTTAAGTTTATTTTGCAGTTCCAGAAAAGTCTAAAACCAAATTTTGAAGTCCTCATTTAAAAATAATATTAACTCATACTGGTCAATAAAGCTTTTATATTTTAACTTCATATAAAATACTCTCTTGATAGCAAAAACCAAAACTTTTTCCATTTGAATTCCCATACGAGTCTTTGACTACAAACTACCATATTTTAATAAAAAAAATTATTTAGTCTTTGAATTTAGTTTATTTTTAGGTCTGATCTCTAAATTGAAGATTCCTTGCTTTTTTTTTGCATAGAGGCTTAGATAAAAAAAGCTGTTGCGCAGAACTTTTTGTCAACCTAACAAAAGCTTTTAATATGGTAGAAAAATTTCAAAAAGCGGGCTTCAAATTTTTTACTTTTAAAATAGGACACAATATGAGATAATTGGCGACAGTGTCTTACTAACTTGAAAATTAGTGACATGGATGTACCGCCAGGATCTGTACTTCAAATAGTTTTGTTTCTTATGTACATACATATCGTCGCCCTAATATTGGGTTGCCGTAAACGCCATTTTAATGTTTTTGGGAAATCGCATTTAAAGGTTTGGCAGCCGACTGCATGAAAACAAACGGCTGAGAGTTCTTTTATTTTTTGACACGATATATATATGGAAATCATCTTGTATCAATGTTAGAAGGTATTCTCAAACTCTTTTAGTTTTTAAAATATTTAAAATTTATTAAAAAATGAGTTTGCCGTATACGCCACTAAAATCAGCGTTTGGTTTGTACTCCATACACGTACGTCAAAATATGGGAACGTCATTCCAATAAAAAAATGAGTAAAAAAATGTATTTACTTCAAGTCAAGAAATTAAAACGCACGTATATACCAAATTTTGGCGTTTACGTCAAAACAATACGTCAACTTGATGAATTTGATGGATATACGTCAAAACCATTCTGTATATCTTTGCAACGGAAAGAGATAGAGACAAACGGATAAAAGATTTGGAAAGAGCTACCCCGTATAAGACTGCATACCAAACTCAAAAAGTGAATTTTGGCGTTTACGGCAACCCAATATTAGGATATGTATATAAAAACTTTATTTTCTCATCCTTTTTCGCGTAAAATTAGAGCCTTTGCAGATGCATTTCCTTACTGTTCAGATATTAGATTAATAGCCGGTTTCATAAAGCTCTTTTTACTATTTAACAGGCTCTACTTATTGAACTTATTATTGAATTTCGTCTTAGCATACACATATATCAAATTTTAAACAACATCTTCCGTCATTTACTCGTGGTTTATAAGAGATTGCAAAAAAATTGTTCAATTAACTGCGGCTGAACAGAATGTTGACGGTGACGGAGACGGAACTGGAGCCGGAGCTGGAATTATAGCTTAAAAATATTGAATACACTCAAATTCATCAATGTTGCGAACACAACAGAACGTAGCTGCAGCCGCAGACGGAAGAGTTCACCAACTTTTAACTTTTCACGTACGGCACTTTTGACGTTTCAATTTGTATGAAGAAAAAAAACAACTTTTTGAATTCTGAGCATTCTGAGCTTGTACACAAGAATATTCTTTTGTTTTTCTTTAAAATACTTTCAAAGCTGTACAGCTGCATTGTGGGCACGTAAAAAAAATAACGTACGAGACTTTTTGAGAGCTCTTCCAGTTCCGTCTGCGGCTCCAGTTCCAGCATTCTATTCTGTTCAGGCATTAACTTGATGATAACTGTTGGGCGGTGCTTACATAAGAAACTTAAGCAACTTATAATTTTTAAAAAATCAACGATTAGAAAAGTTTTAAGAGTAAAACCTTAAAGTTTTCTTTATAAGAGGGGGTTACTAAACACACCGTTTTATTTCACTACAAGTTACATACGCTTTTTTTTCTATAACCATAATACTTTGAAATGGTTTCTACTTGTGTTTAGATTAACTATTTTACTTTTAAGTTTATTCAATTTTTCTTCTTTCTCAAACTTCTTTTTCCAATACATTTATTTCTTATCACTATTATGTATCTTCTTTGTACAATTTACACATCACACAAAGTTAAGTATCATAATGTGGAATCATCTAATTTAACCTATTAATTAAACACTGTCACTGTACCTATTTTCTTTTTTTTATAAGTTACGAACTTAGCTTTATAGGTATTGCAATCGTTTTATTTATTTAAGAGAGAATAAAAAAAGTTGTTACTGACGAATTAAAAAATTGTCCGGTGATTAATTTTCAAAAAACTTTCAACTTCATTTCAACAATTATTATTTCTTACTAATTTCATCGTCACTATGACCAATTTAAAACCAACCGATGAGACAAAACTAAGCGTTACACATAAATCTTGATGAAAAATGCAAATTAAATCTTTAAAGTATCGTAAAGAAAGTTCAGGTTTTGTCAAAGTTCCGTTAAAAAAAAAAAAAACACATTCAAAAGATCTACCTAAAAATGAATCAAAATTTGTGTTTTTTTCATAGGCCAAATGATAGGTGAATGTCAAGAATGTCTTGCTAACTTGAATAATTTATTACCAAAATATGAATACAAAGAGAGAAATATCCTCTATGGATTGTTACGAAGTAGCCAACGGTATTTATATTTTTAAATAATTATAGAAAATATATTACTTAACATTTGGTTAGCTCTAATTAAGCTATAAAATGATAGCAAATGATCGTGTGTGTATTTTTATGTAGGTAAGTTACATTTGGTTATTGCTGTAACTTCGTTCCCTTTGTGCTTTGTTTGACTTGATAAATTGACTTTGGCGAATCAATTTTGTAAGCCTACTGGATTAATGTTTTAATAAAAGATAAGAATGCGAACAATATTATTAAATGGAAATACATTTTTTTACCAACTCATACAGTTTAAAGCATTTCCAAAACAATGCAACACTTCAATTGAAATTGCCCGAAAGCTAAAAACCTTAAACCGAATAATTGAAGATGAAGGTCAAAATACTTGAATTATTGTACCTACATTATATGTTTGTATGATGCAAGCCAATGTTTGTTTTCATTGATCACACAGAGTTTTTGTTGCTTTAAGTTTAATTTGTTTTTCCGTTATTTATTAATGAGTTTTAAGATAAGTTTTATAAATAAAAATGTAGCTATATGAATGTACATATGTAGGCTTGTAGTGGTATAAATATATATTTTAACTTGAAACTAATGAATGAATTTTTTAAGCAAAAATTACTATTTCAATAAATAAAAAAAGCATTCAGAGAAATTTATTATTATTGCTCAATATTGAATTCAGACAAATATATTAATAAATTCTAAAATATTTTTTTACAATTTTAATAATTTATAGTAGGAAAGAAAATATTAAAGTTTTTTTAATGTTACGGTTTTATAAAAATTAACTTTGATTGTGAAAAGAAATATTATGGACAAACAAAACGCATTATCGAGACTAGATTTAAGGAACACATGACGTATATATTCGCCTCAATCAAATACCACACAAATCTGCATCTCACGTTCTAAAGTACGATCATGAAAATATAAATATAGACAATTTGACGATGCTAAAACAAGTGAACGGCCACAGAAGATTAGATGCATTTGAATCTTTCTTCATACAAAGAGACCCAAATGCACTTAACCTCTGGACAACGGCAACATTGAATCTTGCCTTATTAATTTAATGTGCCAGAACAATGTATAAACCAAATTTCTAAACAAGTGACCTTTGAATATAGCAGTGCGCTATGTTATCCAGTATAGAAGAAACAGTTCATCATTCTTTGCTGCCCAACGTTTAGTCCGTGATTGCTGATGATGAAGCGCACAAGCTTCGAAATGCATTCAATTTAGGTACGTGTTTGTTTTTATTTATTTTATGTGTTAAATGTAAATAACAAACTTATAGACTTAAGTAAAGTTAAAATAAGGTGTTTTTTTAAACAATTTAAACTCAATTTATTAAACTTCACGCCGTTTAACATTTTTTTTGTATTAAAGCTTTGAAATGTTTAAATAGTCCAGTAACCTTTGTCGTCTCATAGGAGGGCGTGTTTGCGTTAGATCCGGTAGTTCTGATTTTTTGCCGAGTCGTCTATGATATTGGCCTCATGAAAAACCCAAGTTTTCGAACTCGAGCGCCAAACGCATCATGGTCAAAAATCAAAAAATCCCCGAAATTTTTGCGCTTTTTTCAGTTATTGGCAATTTTAACCCCAAAGTATTAGTTTTTTGACTATAACTTTGCTCTACGATTTCAAAGTACATAATTAAATTTTCTTCAATTTGAGCCCCAAACCATCTGTGTAGATCTAACAGTTTCGAAAATACAAATATTCAAAATTTAGCAATAAAAAATCTATAACAACAAATAGTATAATTTTCAGTATAATAAAAAAAGATGGTTCTGGGCACAAGATGCATAAAAATACTTGAGCGTAGAAGTTGGGTCAAAAAAAGAAAAAAGTCCTCTGGAGGGGGTAGTCTATTTCGATCCCCCCGTTTAATTGGGAGAGGCATTTTTCAAAAAAATTGACTTGAATTAGAAAACGACTCATTAAAATCCAATGACATTTTTTAGAATAAAATCCTATATCTTTTCTCAAAGCCAGAAATCCATTCTTAAATTTTCATTTTTAAAAAAGTTGTTTTATTCAAAAGTTTTTGAACAATTCCATTTCGAACTCAAAAATTAGGAAAAAAACATAGTTTTTTAGGTTTAACTAATTTTCAAATGTAAATTAGTTTGGCTGAGTTCCAAAAAATGTATTAAATGTTTTTAGCGGAAAAGTAATGCCTACATTTTTCATACGCATCAGCAACACAAACTTGATGCTTTCTAGAAATATTACATTGCATAAGTCTGACGTTTCGCTAAAAAGTTTTTGGATGCGCATTTTGCGCATAGTAAACGCGCTTCTGATGAATTTTGGAACTCAGCCCTGTTTGCAAACACCTAAAAAATTTTCATTATTTTTTATTTTATTTTTTTTTTGTTGTGTGGAAAAAGGTTAGAATGTAGACAAAAACTTTTCATAGCTTTATTATAATTTACATTATATACATTAGTTTGATCCTTTAGTGGGACATAGTATTTATGAAGTCACTCGATTAAAATTTAAAAAAAAAAAAAAGATTTCCCTACATTTTTTTTTTTGATTTTAAATCAATACTATCTGAAACAATGAGAGATTACTGAAAAATAATTAAAAATAAAAATGTCAAGTCTGTCTGTTTACTGTCAGTTATTTCGTTTTGGATTTTCCAAAAAAAAAAATTCTTTGATGCAAAATAAACTAATTTCTTACAGTGTATTATCAGATAATGTGAAAAAGAAGTAACATTATTGAGTACCTGATAGATTTTGGACGAACGGAGGCGGGGCTTGGTAAGAAGTGGTTTTGGCATAACACAAGTGCGCTGAACATAAAATACAATTGGAGCAGGTTAACTATCACCCTGTACTCCAAAATATTTCTTCTTTTGAACATAGTCTATCCTTGAACGATTTTTGTTTTACCAGAAAAAAGTTCCAGGCTGATATGATACATTATTTCTTGGCTTAGCGGTCATATAACGAAACATATTAGGCGATCTGCTCTACTCTTGATAGTTGGGCGATTTGTATTTATTTTGGCGTTTTATTACAGATTAACCAAAATACGTAGACGAAATTCATAATAGCCGAAAATTTATGTTTCGTGAGCATTTAATGTTGTTTAAAATCGCTCATTAAATCAAAGTCTCAAATTGGTTAATATATGTCCTTTAAAAAAAATTCTAACTTTTAAAGATCTATAAAATATTCGCATACTCAAAATTGTATGATGTATTTGTTTCCACTCGCTATAAATCATAGTTCATAATAAAGACCCTAACCAATCAAAAGTTTTCAAATGAAAAATTCGGTGAACCATCAATTAAGCTTTAAAAAAAAAAAAGAATTTGTTCAAGATCAATATTTTTCTTCCAGTAGTAGACACCAAAACGTTATTTTATCTTGCTTTATCGAATAATCTTTTCAGTGTATACAAAACGCATTAGATAAAACATCAAAGACAAATATTTACTCTGTTCTCGCACACAACTCTTAGATGTAAATTATTACGATTGACATCCAACAAACCGCAGCTTAAATGATCATACCTCTTATACCAAAACAAAACATAACTTAACTTTCAGAACCAGCAAAACCACTTTGATTGCGGCCTACAGACAGAATTAGGCCAAACCAAGTATGTATTCATACATAATCAATATTCACCAACATACTCACCAATAGCACAACAACTTTCGATCTCAATATTATCCAGCAGCCAGTTGGTCGGACGGAATCCACAATCAAGGGGCATCCCTCTGCCTAACAAGCTGACTTTTTCAACAAGTATTTGACGTACATTCGTGCTGTAATACCAGTAACTACCTAACTGTTTATGTGTGTGAACAACATTCGAAGTAGAGCATAAGCAAAGGTAGAGTTAAAAAAGATTAAATGATTAATTCCGAAGCTTTTCACTTTCCTCCCGAAAAGAAACTCCCACTCTTTTTTGCGAGAGTATGGTTTTCTCGACGATCCATTGACACCTGTTACAGAAAAGTTTCTCTTAAGCTTTATAATCGTACGGTATAACGGAACCCTAACTCTTTGTCGAAACTAAAGCTTTTAAAGCCACTCTTCATCTCTTTCGAATTAGAAACACACTCATAAAGCTCTTTTATTAGCTTGATTTGCAGCATCAAGTCTTAGCCAAACCGCTCCTTTGAACCAAAACTGTAGATATTGCACGAGTGCAGTTATTCGTGTCGGTAATAAGAGCTAAAATCAAACACACATAGTCTTGAAGTTTAGCTATTTTATAATTATAATTAACACACAACAATAATTTTGTTCGAGTATTTATGTGTATTTTGATCGTATTGGTTGCCGATGGTAGAGTGAAGGCTTATAGTTGAGGAATTGATCTTCGAATTCTAGTCTCTGTCCATAGATGAAGCTCTTTTGCTGCTGCAATTCGAAGTAAAAATTTCTATGCGTGGTTTCAGCAGCAACAGTTGTTTAGCCTGTTGGCATTAAGTCTTGGATCATTCAGAAGGTTTTAAATAACCGTCCAGAGTTGAGTTTGCCTTCAGTTTGGTGCTTAAACGCGGGTCGCGCATTTCTTATTTCGCGCAAAGCTGGCTAATTGGTGTTCTCTTTTTGTTTCCTTTCATACATTTATTTTACCACGATATACATACATTGTTCCGCAAATCCTTCACTATATAGACGAAAACACATGAATGGATAATTCTTATGGATACTTCATTGAATAAGCTGTGATTTTTCGCGGAGTTTAACTTTATTTTGTTTAAACTGGATGCTTTGAAAAATTAAAAAAAAAATTAAATTAAATTAAATAAATAAATAATCCCAAATAAATTTTTGTTTATTATGTGGTTATTGTGACATATTTTTTCTACAAGTTATGCATTTTATAAGGTGCAATTTATAAAGTGCTAAAAATATTTAAAAAATATTAATTACCAACCAACTTGAATATTATTTAAAAAAAAAAAAATAAAGAACTTCAACGGTCACATAATGTTTGTGAAGTGGATTTTTAAGTTTGGATTGAACAGTTTGCCTGTACTTCTAACAATTTTTGTCATACTTTTGGATATAAATCATCATGCCAGTGCCGTACGTGTTGGATCGCCATCAAGAATAAAAGGTATGGCTATATCCTTAAAATAACGAAAACTTAAAAGTAAAAAAGTACTAGTCAATATTAAACGTAGTTTTTCCTAAAATTAAGTCAATATAATTCGGAATTTTGTCCAAAAGGTGGTATATATAGAATTCTATTTATTTTCTAAATCATTTGTGCAGTTTTATTGCCCTTTACTCAAAGTCACCACAATGTTCAGACCCATTTCATTCTTATACTAACCAAAAATATTTTTATAAATATTTGTGGCTCGAAGAAGGCAAACGTGTCGGTATTCTGAATTCCAAAACTATATGTAAATGAATTGTAAATTGCGTATATAAAAATAATTCTGTATTATTTTGTAAATCCATTATTCTATATTCCAAAATTTTGTAATACAAAATAAATTATTAAAATTCCAGATTCTGGTATTGCTGCAGTTTCTTTTCAAGAAATATTGTTTTTCTTTTTATTAATCATGCATTTTAAAATGTAAAATCGTCGATGCGTAATTTTTTGTCCCTCTTTGATTTTTTGCAAATTTAATTTAATAACTTACACAAATATTTTTCGAACGACATAAATAAAATTAAAAAATTACTTTTGGTCTTTAATAACTATGGATTGTTATACCGCTAAAAATATAAGCAACGAGTTAGTGTTCCTTCATGGTGAGTGCACAAATGAAAAAAAAAAATCGAACAGACCTAAATTAAGCTCTAATTCTGTTTTCTATATTCTAAATTTTGTTTCTAAATTAATTTACATAATTTTCAAATACTGAATTTTGACAAACAGAATTATGGTTTTACAGATTTTTTTTTTTAAATCTATTTCATAAAAAACACTGAATACGCACATAATGTATGTTCCTATTTCAAAAGTTTTCTTTACACGATAATTTTGGTTAATTTGTATCTATTATATTGCTACCTTAATTTTCAACACCATCATACCTTTAAGTTAAATACATATTATAAATTTTATTTATAAAAAAAATATTTTCAAAAAAAAAAATAAATCGAGTCAATGATAAAATAGGGTAACATAACTTTTTAATTTTTTTTTAAAGAAATTAAAGTTTCATAATTATGATTTTGTTATTTGATCAAAATCCAACTAGGTATTTGCTATTTTCTATCAAATTTCAAAAACAACTTAATCATTTTTAATAATTTTTTTTAAGAAAATGCAAAATATACAAAAATTGTCAACCAGTTTTCGAAAAAATGATTTTTCAAAAAAAAAAAAACAAATTGCGAGAAAATTAAAAAATAAACGGTTCTATGACAGGTACCGTTAATAACGGTTTTTGGTTATTTTTTTTTTTTGCACCAAAATGCAGACTATACCTGCATTATTACATACAAAGACATTAATCAAAATCGTTAGGGTCGTTTTAGAGATAAATAACCTTTATCGAAAAGATTTCTTTTCTATGTTCAAATTCTGAAGAAAATCGCTTCAGTGCTTTACAGACAGTCATACGGAATTGCGGGACCGACTTTCTTCGTGTTGTCTTTATATCATCGTAAAGGCAAGTTTGATTGAAATCTGAAGTTGGATTTTTTTTTATGAATTCAAAACTCTAGGGCAAGTTCATTGCAAGTAAAAACTGAGTTCAAAAACTTACGCCTATACTTTTAATCAGTAACGGACCCCCAGGAGGATGGTTTAGGTTTGGATTCTGGAATTATCTAGTTATATATTCGTTTCCTCTTAATTAGCCATTTTATAATTTCATAGTTTATTTCATTACAATACTCTTCCGGCTCAATTTCCAAATTGCTCTTATGACTCAAATTTGATTCAATTTATGCATTCTCCTCGATTCAAAAACTCAAAACGTCCCCCTGGAGTATAATTTTTACTCAACGTTCACAAACAAAACCTCATGAATGGAAAACATTTTTAATTTGAAGTACCTATTTCTCATTGTATATAGTTAATTAAATAACATAAAATCACTTTAAACCAGTTAATAAATTGTTTTTACCTCGATTAATTGAGAAAAAAGTTGTTAGAGTCCACAGAGATTTCTTAATTCTTTAATTAACATGTTTCTTATCACTTTTGTGGGTTTTCTAAATCATTAGTCATTTACTCAGCGTCATATCTCATATGTATATAATTAATGAAGTTCAACTGACTTTATATAAAGTTGATTGAGTAAAGTCATACCTAAAAAATAAAAATAAAAAAAAAAAGTTGGAATCTGAAATCGACACCATTCATTAATTGACATGACATAATAATTATCTTTCCAAACTAGATTTTGGTACAAGGAATTTGTTTTTAAATGAATTAACATTGAGCATGGAGATTCCTAGGAATTTTTATTAAATGAAGTGTCAATTTTTGTGGAATTTTAAACCCGTAGAGTGGTGTAAATGTATCTACAGATACCGATTTATTTATAAAATAGCAACAATATACACTTGAATAATTCATCAAGAAGTTGTAAAAAGTCAGTCCGAAAATGGTAACATAAATCAATTGAGGAGAGACTTTAAAGCCTTCCCTAGAGAATTCGAATTTTTGTTTGAATTTTTCTACAATGGTTTGCTACCCATGCATCAATTTGTTTTATTTTTTTTTTTCTGTTTCTTATGTTTTACTTAACAATTTTCTAACTTTAAAGCTCTTAACTAAAACTATATTTTATTATAATAAACTCCAATAAATACGCTAAATACGTTTTACAACCGTGATAGTTCATATACCATTTTCACATTTGTATCTAATTGTCAAAGTGACATTTGAACTAAAAAGACTAAATAGGCTTTTGGCGATTTAAACCTTAGGAAAATGTTAAAAAGGTAATACGATGCTAAATTGTTTAACATTTGGAGAATCTATACTAAAAATGATTTTAAATCATACTGAATCATCTAAAATCTTGCGCCACAGCTATCTTATTTGTGGGCAAAAAATTCACTCATATAACGGAGAGAATATTTTGACGTTCTTTGATAAAAATGATGCTACTGCCTCTTGCGAGGAAATGACAAATCCTTCAAGAGAATCTCCTGCTCCTGTCATAGAAAAGTGCAGCAAACCCTTCGGATTCGGAAATAAACTGTAGGTCCCTTCCATTCCTGCAGACACGCACACAGGAATGGTTGAGAGTTGTAAGTCACCATACAATGAACTGAGAAATACGGTAAGATAATTATTATAAGCTGTTTCACAATACGACGAGAAAACGAGACGTCAGCGTGACGAGAAAGGCTTTCATCTTTAACTCGTTATAAAATCGTTCCCCAATTCACAATGCAACGAGTTCTTCACAGCGACAGTGTAGAATTATTCGTGTTTGTCAGTGAATTTGGGAAATAAAATACAAAATTTAAAAAAAAAGGAAAATGAAAATGAAAATATTAAAAAAAAATGCTTTTAGTACTTTTGGGAGTGTTTGTTTACAAAAAAGCAAAAGGCAAAAAAAAGACCAAAAGTGAGCAGAAGAAGACGGTGGGAATGTTAATGAAGACAAAATTAATTAGTCGCAAAGTAAAAACGCTTATTTGCTCGCCATTTTCGGTATTTTATTTTTTTTTATCTACAGAATTAATAAATACAAATACAGATACGCTCGGTGCTCTGTTCTCAATTGTCAAAATGAAAACCGTCGTCTCGTCGCGTTTTTTTTTTTTCAATTTTTCGAACTCATGGCGTGACGGTCCACGACAAGAAACGCTTTATTGTGAATATCTGGTATATTCTCATTGCTTGAAATTGGTTTGACAGCTACGACAAGTTCTCGTCACGTTCACGTCTCGTTTCCTCGTCGCATTGTGAAACAGGCTGATCTCATAATGACCCACGAGTCGGAGTTAGGTGTATAGAAAATAATGCTGCCTAGAGTTGGTCTCGAACCTTAACTATCTCTTAGTAAGCATCAGTCAAACACTGCGCCATTTCCATTAAAATAGAAGAGTAGTTAATTGATGGATCAATCAAAACAATCGAAACGACACACCTTCCAACTCATGTGAATAATTTTTTCATTAATTCTTGATCAAAGTTGAATGAATTGCTGTAAATATGAAAAACTTAGCATAACAACTGTTAAATACTTGTTTTTAATTAAATGTGTCACTTTTAACTGGTTTCCATGAAAAAACGTTAGATACCTACTTTGATTTGGCTTGAAGCTAAAAGACACTTTTTTACGTTACGCATTTTTTTTACATTTCCAATGCAATATAGAAAATACTCAAACATCTTATTAAAAAGCTAGTTTATTTTCAAGAAATGAGTACTTTATATTAAAATTATTTTTCATAATATTGTGAAATACATATAAAACTAAAACTCGTTTTAATTTCAAACAAAATAGAAAATTTGAAGAGGTATATTCGAATTCTATTTCAAACATTCTCTTTTTTTCCACATAATTCTAGTGGAGTATCTTGCATTCCAGTAACCTAGTTTAAACAGCCTCCTTTAACTTCATGTCGTTTAAATAATTTAAATGAAAACAAAATCGCCAGCGACCAATATTACGTGCACATACTATACGTTCATACACACTTGCGTATTCTGTAACTCGTTATAAAACTATTTATTGAAAGATTTATCAGTGATCCAGTTTGAAATGAGAACGTAGAACAATCTTCAATATAGTTAGACACTCGACATCAAAAAGATACTTTCAATATAAAAAATAAGTTTTATTTTAACGACTGGTTCTGTCAGAATAAGTACATATAGACGTATTGACAGGTGAACAGCATAACTTGTTACTCTAAATAATTGGTTACAATCTTGAGTCGCATCACTTTTAGCATGCGATTTATAGTATTTATTTTGTGGAAATTAATCTTAGGAAAATAAGGCGGAGAAATTTATCTGTTGTATTGACGGATATACCTGCCTCACTATGCAGTTAATAGGTTGGTGTTTTAATTATGGGCAATCGAGGTTATAAGTTGGTTCACATTATTGCTGATGCATAACTGAATACACTTTGAAATTAAATACACGTGCTTCACGTGAAAGTAAAATAAGAAGCGCTACTAGGTCAAACGTTTTTTAGTGTTAAATTAATTAATTAAAAAAGATACAGTCAAGCAAAACGAATCTTCAACTCATAGGAATAGCTACAAACTTTATACATTTACAATTGTAAAAAAAATGTAAATGACCAAGATTTACACCACACTTGAGTTGAACCAAGCTGCACTTGTTTCTAAATGTCGGCACGAATGGACGGAGCTTCAATTTGCTGCCAAATCAAATGGCTTAGATGATTGGCACTTTTCCATGACAAGAGATACTCTTGGAGTATTTTTCTCTCGCAATAGTTGATATAACCCTTGTTTTTAGGTCGGTTTCGATCCCTCCAAAAGTATCACTTATAATGAGAATGTGTCTCTCATTTTAGCCGCTGGGACTCCTTTCCTTAGTTCATACCGTGCGTCTACCGACTAAGAACGCGCATAAAAGAATAATTGAGAGCAGTACTACCACTTCGACTTCACTTCAATTGAAGTAGATCTACTTAATTTTTCAAAAATGTTTAAAATCTACTTCCTACTTCGCACCATCACCAAAATATAGAAATCTACTTCATTTTCAAATCCTCTGTTTCAACCTACTTCAATTTTTCAATTTTCTCTATTCCAGTAATTTTTTTATTTTTTGAGATCTAAAACTTTTTAATTTGTAAGTTTATTACTTACTTACTTTACTTTAGATGGCGCTCACAGCCCAGGATGGACTACGGCCTCAACCAACAAGCCCCTCCAGCCAGCTCGGTCCCTAGCTAGCTGCCTCCAGTTACGCACTCCAAGTTGGTTGAGGTCGTTCTCCACTTGTGTGCGCCACCTAAGGTGGGGTCTTCCTCTGCTGCGCAGACCGTCAGGGGTAGATTCGAAGACTCGTCGGGCTGGTGCGTTGGTGTCCATACGCTCCACGTGTCCCAGCCATCTTAGCCGCTGTATTTTAAGCTTTTTGACCAGATCGACGTCGCTGTAAAGCCCGTAAAGCTCGTTGTTGAATCTTCTCCTCCATACTCCATCGATACATACTGGACCGAAGATAACCCGAAGAATCTTCCTTTCAAAGCACCCAAGTAGATTCTCATCCGTTTTTGTCAGGGTCCATGCTTCTGCCCCATACAGCAGGACCGGGATGATAAGGGTCTTATATAAGGTCTCCTTGGTTCTTTGAGAGAGGGCTTTATTACTCAAATGCCTTCTTAGCCCGAAGAAACAGCGATTGGCAAGAGTAATTCTTCGTTTGATCTCTGCACTGATGTCATTTTGCGATGTTATAGTGGAGCCCAGGTAGACAAAGTCTTTGACAACTTCGAAGTTGTACCTATCCATCGTGACGTTTTGCCCGAGTCGACGATGTTGAGATTCCTTTCTCGATGATAGCATATACTTCGTCTTGTCCTCATTAACAGCCAAACCCATTTTCGCCGCCTCCGATTCAATACTTGCAAACGCACCAGTGACAGCTCGCTTCGTTCTTCCAATGATGTCAATATCATCTGCATAAGCAAGTAGTTGAACGGACTTTTGAAAAATTGTACCACTGTTGTTGACTTGCGAGTTGCGTACAATTGCTTCAAGTACGATGTTAAAGAGGTTGCATGATAACGCGTCGCCTTGCCTCAAACCTTTCTCGACATCAAAGGGTTCGGTGGTGTTCTTGCCGACTTTGACGGAGCAGCGAGATTTCTCCATCGTCATCCTGCACAAGCGGACGAGTTTGGCAGGGATGCCGAGATGCGCCATGGCCCTGTATAGCTCGTCTCTGTCTACGCTATCATATGCGACTTTAAAATCGATAAAGAGGTGGTGTGTATCGATTTGAAACTCCTGGGTTTTTTCCAAAATCTGTCGGAGTGTGAACATTTGATCGACGGTTGATTTGCCGGGCCTAAAACCACACTGATAGGGGCCGATCAGATCGTTGACAAACGGTTTTAAGCGATCACACAGTACAGATGACAAGATTTTGTATGCGACGTTGAGGAGACTTATACCTCTGTAGTTGGAACAGGTCAGAGCATCTCCTTTCTTGTGGATAGGGCACACTATACCGAGGTTCCATTCATCGGGCATACTTTCCTCCGACCAAATTTTGGAGATAAGCTGGTGTATACTCCCTACCAAGTCATCTCCCCCTGCTTTGAATAGCTCGGCTGGCAGGCCATCCGCACCAGCAGCCTTGTACGTTTTAAGCTTGGCTATCGCTAACCGCACTTCATTTAGGCCGGGTGGACGGAAGTTTTGACCATCATCGTCCAGGTTGAATGGAGTGTTCTGTCTTACAGCGGAATTTTGGCCATCTTCGCCGTTTAGCAGTCTAGAAAAGTGTTGTTTCCAGATCCTCAGCACCGACTGTGTGTCTACCACCATATTCCCACTCTCGTCTCGGCAGGCTTCCGTTCTGGCCTTGTAACCCTGGGTAGTTTGCCTCACCCTTCGGTAGAACTTCCGAACATCACCCCTGCCGCTACAGTCCTCAATAGACTCGACCGCCCGCTTCGCATGCTCTCTCTTTTTCCTCCTGAGAAGTCGGCGTTCCTCCCTTCGTTTTTGCCCGTAGAGCTCCCGGGCTGCTCTCTCAGCAGCTCTGGTTCTAGCCTGCAGCATGGCTTGGTAGGCCTCGTTCTTTGCTTCATGCGCCAGTCTGCATTCTTCATCGAACCAGGGGTTTCGTTGTGGTGGCCTAGTGAAACCCAGTACATCAGTAGCGGCACTTTTGATGGCATTTTGGCAGTGCTTCCACTGGTCCTCTACAGATGATGCTTGTGGCGGGCTTGTTGAGAGTTTAAGAGAGACGTGGTCTGCAAAAGTCCTGGCTATCTCTTGCGATTTTAGCTTCGCGACGTTAAATCGTTTTACAGCATTCGCTCGTCGTTGTGGCGTCATGGATATCCGCATACGTACTTGCGCTACCACTAGGTAGTGATCCGAGTCTATGTTGGCACCTCGGAACGTTCGGACATCCAGGATACTGGAAGCATGTCTGGCGTCTATCGCAACATGATCAATCTGGTTGACGGTTCGTTGATCCGGAGACCGCCAGGTCCCTTTGTGTATATTGAGGTGTGGGAATTGAGTGCTTGCTATGATGACATTTCGCCCCGCCGCGAAATCAATGAGCCTGAGTCCGTTACCGGAAGTGTTGTCGTGCAGGCTGTGTCCTCCGACTATCGAACCAAAGATGCCCTCCTTTCCGATCTTGGCGTTGAAGTCGCCAAGAATAATCTTGACGTCGTACTTGGGGCACCTATCATACGTATCCTCGAGGAGATCGTAGAATTCTTCTTTGGTTGAGTCATCCTTTTCTTCCGTTGGGGCATGGGCACAGATCAACGTGATGTTTTTGAACTTTGCTTTGATGCGGATTGTGACAAGGCGCTCGCTTACATTTCTGAAGCCCAAGACTTCTTGCCTAAGTCTTCCCCTTACCACAAAACCACAACCAAAGAGCCGCTGACCCTGCTCCTTGCAGCACTCGCCGAAGTAGATGTCACACGATTGCATCCTTCGTATGCCCTCTCCATCCCATCGCACTTCCTGGATGGCTGTTACATCAGCCTTTAGCCTATCCAGGTTCTCCACTAATTGTTCGGCTGCACGTGGCCTGTTTAAGGTCCGGACATTCCACGTGCAGATCCGAAATTCGTTGTCCTTGTTTCGTTTGCTGGGGTCGTCAACATTAAAATCATCCATATCCGAGGCTTGTTGTCGTTTCGGAACCGACATTTTTTCCGTGGTAGGGAAGTCACCCCGACGCACAACCCCCTAGCCTGGAGGACCAGATCCTTATTATAACTCCAAGGACGGGGAGCCGGATAAACCGCTCCTTATAGGCCTGAGCTACGAATACGTCGTAGTAGCCCATATAAGGTGTTCACTAAGTAGTTCAACCTGACTGGAACTGTAGACGCCACCGTTGATTCCATCTGGGGAATTCTTCCGCTGCCGCCTGGATAAAGGAGAAGTGCCTTAGTGGGAACACTTTTCCCCCCCTCTCTCATTTGCTGCCACCTAAACCGTCCACAGGGATTGGAACCCCATCTTCAGTTAAGGTACTAGGCACCCGACGTTCACCACGGGGAGGTCGAGAGTAGGAGTTGATAGACAGAGGTTATAGAGGACACATATCTACCCATTTGAACGTTTATTGCTTTGATAAATTTTTTGAGGTTAAGATAAATTAAAATAAGCAATTTTGGAGAATTTTAATTTTCCGGGCCATATTCCGGTTAATATTTGTCACTTTTTCTTTTAAAGAAACGAATGAAAAGTTGGTACTAAAACTGAGTGGTTATAATGCATACGACTTTTAGGAACTATAATAATTCCAAAATCTAAATTAAAAAAAAAAAAAAAATGATTTAAATATGATAAATGAATGACTTTTAAACCCCCTGTTGATACACTAATGATGAAAATAATAAAACAAGTAATGTTTTACAAACAAGACTCGAGACATTGAAGTCAGTTCAAAATCGCAAAACAAATATACAGTACAAAAACGCGTATTTTCAGCACTATTTTTGATATTGTTTAGTATTTGTCGTATAAATTAAAATATTTTTTTCAAAAACTACTGTCTTTCGGCTTTGAAATGACATATTTAACGTTAAGATGCCTTTAATAGAAACATTCTAAGTGCTAATATATTTAAGCATACAAATAAATATATACATAGATTTGTATAAAAAAGTTAATTTTGAAATCTTCTTCTGTAAGCTGTAAGTCAATGGTCAATAAACCATAGTTCTTCATGAGCTGGCTTCGAACCAACATATTTTATTACTTTTATAAGACCATATAATAACTTATATAAATTGCATATACCAACACTCAAAGCCTCCTCTGAATTAATTTATTAAAGGGGTGCACTTTTTTTATTTTAAACAAATTTTAACGTATCAACCACCTCATTATCCATACACCCCCCCCCCCCCCCCACCCCCCACACACACATCCTTTACTCAACAGATGCTTGTGATTATTTATCCTCCGAAGCCGAACATGAATTAATTTGTGTCCTTTTTAAGTTAAGTGTAAATGCATTTATGTCCAAAACTCTGTTTTAACCAGCCACTGAAAAACTGGGCATTTTACTTTAGTATTTCAAATTTTTCTTCAAATCGAATATCATTACGGAAATCATAAGGTTTCATAGCATTTTTGTAAACAAATCGAAAAAGAGAAGATTTGATGTTTATTTAAAAAAAAAAAAAATAAATTATTTTTCATAACTCTAAAAACTACACTCTCTTTTCAAAATATCTAACAAAAAAATATTAAAACTTACAATCAACTAGTTTTACTGATGTGCTTTCAACTTTCTATATTTAAAAAAGGTCAATTACATCGAACGATTCACGCAGCGAAAATTTTAAAATTAAATAATCGAGATATAGCCACCAACACTATTAGTGCACACTTTAATTAAATAAATACACTATTTTAATAAAAAATATTTCTTTTCACACAAAACTCGTTTAATCACTCCACCAGCAGGGATGACTAACCTGGAACTTATAAGCTCTCTATAAGCATGAGATCTGAAAACTTGAGCATGATGCATTCGTTTTCTTGCTAATGTGGAACACCTTGTGTGGTTTATCTGAAGGTCTGTGACACTATTTATGTGTGTCTTCAATACGATACGAATCAATTCAATAAGAGAAAAAACGTTCTAGCGTGGGAAAGCGAAAAACAAGTGTATACCGCGTATCACATTACAACGTCACTGTTATAATCAACCACTCTTCATAACCTCTTTTCTCACGAGCCCTACATTTCATATTTATGATTGATTGGTTTATAGCATACAATTGAGATTATGATCATGATTCGAGGAAAGCTTACGAAATGTGTAGCCCTTTACTCTGAATTTGACTCAAGACTTAAAACTCACAAAACTCAAAAAAAAATACTGTTTTCCTGAAACCAGTGTGAGTAGGCTCATATTTCTCTACCATGAAGACAAATGCCAGACCAATAAGACTTTGCACGCTTTTGTGCCAGCTAAATAGGAAGCCATTAACTTTTTCCCAGCCAATTGATTGATTTTTATGCGAAAACAGCCTGAAGCGTGAAGGGAATAGCAACAAAAGTGTGAAGTCAACCGCAGGCTCCTGAGTTAGTGGTAAATCGGTAAAAGGTGCTTTGTTTTTTTTTTTGTATTTGTTTTCTTGGTAAGCATTTCCTTTTCCTATCAATGGTGGTGTTTTCCCCAGTTAAGTGAAAACCAGACATCATGTCACCGACATTACCTATCCATATATGATAACGTTTTTTTTTCAATTAAGAGTTACACAGTGGGTGATTAGCAGTTGAAGTTAGCATTAATTTCAAATGTTTACTTCAGTCAAAGGTAACCTTAGCAGAAGAATTCAGTCTTTTATCAATACAATCATTTAAAAAATACATAAATTATTATTTTTGGGTTGTTGGAAATATAACAGTCGGAAGCTCACTGAAGCCATTAACAAAATCATAAACTTACCTTCTGATTTATCTAAAGGAGAAGTCAACCACCAATCACATTAATGGATTTTCTATTGGTAAATCAGAACCCTCTCAGTTCTTTTCTACTGAAATAATTTTACCTCAGATTCGCGGGTTTTTAAATAAAATTAAAATTTTTAAAATTAAATATAAATTTTTAAAATAATATTTACAAATACAAAATATTGTCGGTGCTGAAGAAAATACAAATTATAATACTGAATACACTGATTCCTGGATAAAATCAAATTGATTTTTTTCTCAATTACCTAAAATTAAAAAGTTATGAATACAACGACCCGCAGTAATTTTTTGACAATAATTCATCTTGAACCTGAAGACTGCACCTTTAGGCTAAGCACGCACTAGCGATTTCGTTCGCGCGAGTATTTAGTCGCACTTGCGACCGAGAAATCACGACTGAAATTTGTTTCATTTTTCGAGCGACGCGATTGTCGCAAAATAAAATGAAACAAATGCAATTACATGTTTGTGACTGCACTTGCGATTTAAATTTCTGGGATTTAAAAATCGCAGTCGCGGAAAGAAATAAACATGCATGCACCTGCGATTGGTAGTTGCGCGATTTCTCAGAAATAAAACACATGGTGTTAAATTTGAGTGCACGCACATGCGACTGAAAAATCGCGTCGCTTAAAAAAAATGAAACAATTTCCATTTTTAGAGCGACTTTTCGGCCGCAACGACTTTAAATCGCAAGTGCGTGCACAGCCATTAAAATCTGTATGTTGCATTCGATAGCGATTGAAAGTCGAGCGACTAGAAATTGCAAAAACGTGCCCAGCAAAAAATTAATGCGATCGCGATTTTTTAATCGCGACGACTTTAAATCGCAAGTGCGTGTCTAGCCTTAAAATTAAAGTTTCAAGTTCTACGATTAGGAACTTATTGATTTTTCGTGCAGATTTGAAGTATTCTTTGATTGTAATCGCATTTTTGTCCAACATAATTAAAGATGCCTCACCCATCCTCTCCAATTGCATTTATTGCTACACACAGCCGCGAACATTTTTGAAGATGAAAAGTGTGATACAAAAATGTTGTTTTTCAAAATTCTGAAATTTGTCATACATTTTTGCGATAATTTATACAAATAATTTTATCCCCTCAACCTCAGAATGTTCTGACAAGCGTTGATAAATGTTATGATAGAATTCAGCCTAAAATTGTACCTATTTTTTTTTTTTTTACCAAACCATTAGAAATCAAGTTTTAGGCTTCGTAAGGAATTCATAGAACCCATCACGGACTCAATGGTTAGCGAAGAATTTAAAAATCCCCCAAGAATATATCGTATCAACCACCAACTAAAAGACAAACACCAAAAACAATAAAATTTGACATAATGCAATATTTCAGGATTAAATACCCCACTGTGAGGTTATTTTTGGGCTAAATTTAATTTTTTTTTGTTTAAGTCTGCATAAACTTGGAAGTTGTCCAATCCTTCAAATGTTATTAACCCTTTCGGTCAAGACCATAATAATTATTTCTTTATCACGAAAAACTTGTTATGTATGCTTGAATGTAAAAAAATAAAAAAAATGTACATCGCTCCGTCTCGCCATTTCCTAAAATTGATGTCCAAAATGAATCTAGGAAAACCTGAAAACTCAAAGAGGCATTTAATGGTTCATCTGTATTTGTTAAACACCATGGCACGAGCATAAAAAATTAACAACAAAAAAATTAAAAAGAAAACTTGTGGAAATTCAGCTTATTTAATTTGACGCATCTCGACAGGATACTACGACTTGCACTCTGATAAGACTTCAAGATTTTGTTTTATTTCTTTCCGGTTAGCGGTTTAAAAAAAAAACAATATCTCCATCAACAAACACAACTGTATCTTCTTCAGACGCTGGCTGAATGGGGCTGGCTAGCTGTTGCTGGTACTAGATGAATTCATGTTTGTCTAACTTTTTTCATGTCAAATTGTTGTTGTATTTTTATTTTTATTTTTGAAATGTCAGAGAAGAAAATTGCATGGAAAAGTTGTTCGTTTACTTTAAGAAGTTCATTGCGATCACGATTTTTTTTTAATTTTTTTTTTTTTTTATACAAATATCATTTGTTGGATTGAAGGACAGTAACTCGTTTTGAAGTTAAGTTGACTTTTACTTGCATGAATGCTTTTGTATTTGAATTTTAAGTGATATAGGTTTGGAATTTTAGTGATTTTTTAATGCTTTAATGGAGACAGTGCAAATATTTCTTTAAAAAAAAAAAACCATAGTTCAAAATCCACAGTTTTGTGAGCAAAGATGCCTAACACCCCATTTAAAGACTAGCTATATTAATTTCAAATCATCAAATTCTATCCAGAAATAAATTTTTGGGACAAAGTCTATATTTGATTTTGTAACCTTTTAATGCGTAATAGGTTACATAAATGTATATTTTATTTTAGCGTAATTAATTATTCAAAAAGCAGCAACAAACAAAATTAATTTAATACGAAAAGACAGACAACAAAAGAACTGCTAATTGGAACTTTAAACTAATAACAGCTACCTTTTTTTCTCAGTTCCATACATTCATTAATTATAGTCTTTTATTTTACTACTTTTTATACTTACTCAAAATAGAAATCTAATTCTTTTTTAATTTTTTTGTTTCAGGTAAGCCATTTGGTGCTTTGTTTCACGTGGAGATACATAATATTTTAAAATTGTACACATATCGATATCTATGCATTATGTAGGTAAAATTTTATAGCATTGTTTAAGATTTGTATAATATTTTACTAACCAAAATACTCAAATGCTAACTTATTGAAATCGAGCACCGAACGGAACAAAACACAAAAAAAAAACGCGAAATTTGGGATACTTATGAATGATTGACAAAAAAAGTAACAACTGGTCAAAATATCGATTTATATCGACTTCTTTGAAAGTTTAAATACCGAAATATTTTTGACCGACTAAAAAATGTTGAAACTTTGAAATCTCGACTTGAAAAAAGTCGGCTGCCTTGAACAATAATGTTGACGAAAATATCGACTTGTCGATAATTTTTCCCCAAGAAAACTTAGATCAAGGTTCGATGTATGTATGTGGACCAGAAGTATAATTAATTTTTTTAAATGTAAAAAAAAAAAAAACTAATCAATAGAATGGAGAACAAAATTAATAAACTAGGGGTATAATAATGTATTAATAAATTATTACGAGTTTGTCAAGGGCGCCAAGGCTATTTTTGCGTATGGAAACAGTGAGGCATGCAAAATTTCGTTATTATTTTGTAATCCCCATAATTAAATTGACATAAGAAAAAGCAACTTGTATGAGTAAAAAAAGTCACGTTTTTTTGTTAATAAGTAGCTACTCATTTTTCATTATTAACGTTAAACAAAAGCAAATCGAATTACTCAGTGTTGCTGTTTTTCTTTGTTTTTCAAATAAATAATTTGAAAAAAAAAACTCGGCTAAAACATATAAACTGTAGTTTCTTAAGTACTCGAATAAGAAATAAATCAAGTAAGCTGCAGTAAATAATCTACAGTGTACCCATACTCGATCATAATACTTAATCAAATGCAATCTCAGGGATAAGTATAATATAATGAAACAATCAACCAAAACCTTTGACCGTCTTTTCTTAGACAGCCCAACATTATGTTGTTTTGTATTCTTGTTTTTTACTTTCAATTAAAAAAAATACACATAACTGTTGAAGGTTTCTAATGTTATAAAAAAGGTAATTGGTTGTCAATTGAGGAAATAGTGTTTTTTTTATAAGTAAATCAAGTTTCTTTAACACATAGAGAAAAGTAATGCAACGTTAAGCTTTGAACCAAAAATGTTCATAGTTTTTTTCTTAAAAAAAAAAAAAAGAATAAACTTTTTTCTTTCCTGATTTACTCAAGAATAAAAAAAATACAATTTTTGCAGACCATTTAAAGATTGTAGATTATACTTTTATAGGTTTTAATATTTGTAGACAAAACAAATACATACTACAGTGCCACGGTATATATTAAAGGTAATATCATTAGCGTTTTCATTTTTGTTCTGTTCTGCGCATCTATCAAAATCGATAAAAAATGGTGGATCCAGTGCCCATTTACATGTCAAATTTCGGTATTTGTTGTTGTTTTTAATATTGCGGTGTGAAGTTTTTGGGAGCACTCGAGCAACCATTTTTAATTTCTGACAGTTTCAATTCTGACAACCTGCGCAAAATAATACCTTATATTTGTGTACTGTGCTAAAGTGTCATACGAATTTTTTTTTTTTTTCATTTAAATACAAATTCGATTTGAAAATGTATGAGAATTATCTACCAGCAACTTGAGCTTAAAATAGTTGTAAAAAATGATTTAATCATCACACTTTAACCAATTACACAACTGATTGTTCATAACAAGCTGTGATATCACACCAATTTCTAAAGTATATAAACATTTTGAAAATTCTGTATCTTTTAAGGATTGGAACAATTTAAGTAAGCTCCAAAAGGAACGATTAAAAACGAGAAAGTAAAAGTTAAATAAAACTACATAGGCCCAGTTTTACAGTCGAAGGAAGTGACACTTAAGTGGCCAATATGGGAGATAAAGTCCTGATATCTCACTGCACTCTTACCTGAATGAATAGCACATAAGTCTCCCATGTTGGTGACTTAAATGCGACCACTTACTCAGACTAATCCTAAAATCCTAATATGGGAAACTTAAGTGACCATTATGAATAATTTCAACTCCCCAAACTAGAGGTTTAATGAACAAACAAGTGCTCCTGCACTTCCTAAAGCAACTTGGTCACGCCATAACTGATGCATAACACAACCATGTCATATTTTTAGTATACCTAAAAACGATCCGTCTAAAAAATTTGATCAGTATTTTTTGGTATTATGGAAAATCTTTTTTGACAACAAACTGCTTAACTCACATAAAGACTTATTTTGTTTTAAGAAGGGCTTGCTCTTCAAAATTAACTGTAAAGCTGTAATGTATTACGTAGATTTTAAAAACTAACTAATATATGCTGATAAAAAAGTACGTATACGCCACAGTGACTCTGCTAATGCTTATTTTGTGTTATTTATTTTTTAAAGTTTATGTACTGATATATGTATGAGTATATACTAAAACCAAGCAAAGAAAATTATATCATTATAAACAATAAAAATGTTCATGTCAAGATTTTCTTCAGTTCATCTAAGGAAAATTCATATTTTCTAATCTGTGTAATCTAAGGAGTCAAAAATTGGAAAATTTACTGAAGAAGTCAGAGAATCGTGAAAATCCAATTTTATTTTTTTTTTGTTTAGTTGTCACATAGACAATTGTATGTCGTCTACTCCCGTGCCGGAAAACGTTATGAAGATTTATACTATATGCACCAGAAAAAAGAAATAACAATGTTGTGTATCAAAAAGCATTTCAATAAACACTCTGTTTTTGAAATCATTTTTGTATTATTTATTCCAGTTCGAATTATTGAATATTCATAGCTAAGATCGGAAAATATCTGTGGGGTCAGCTAGTTAATAAGAAGAGTGATATGTTCTCTATGCGAGCATATAGTTCAAATTCAAATTTTTATTTTTATTTCGTATTCAGTAATAGTTACAATGGTAGTGTTTTTTTTTTATTATTATGGCTGTCTGTATGTTAAATTTAAATAAAATCTGATTTCATACTACTTTGGTCATTTTGTGTTAAATTTTTAAAATTTAAGGATCGATAAAAATTAAAAAAAAAATACCAACTGTCGTGCCTGGGCGAAACGCATTGAACTAAAGGTCGCATTAAATCTTCCATTTCAATTTAATTCAAAACAGTCCACTAAACAACAACAAAAACATTTTTCTTTTATTTTTGTTATTCCTTTTCTTAATATAGGTATATAAAACTTATTTTCAAGTATTGTATATAGAGCTTCATAGCTCAAAAATTAAAACTTAACAAATCTGTCACAGGAATTGTTTGTCCATTAAAACAATTTCTGGTAAAGTGTGAAATATCAAACTTTATCGACTGAAATTAATCTTCACTGATGTACAAGGGTACATACATTGGAGTTTAACTTTCATTCGGACAATTCGGTATATTGTGTCCCCAAACCGTTGCGATGCAATGAAAATGCATTTATATAGGAACATAGTATTTCTTCAGAAGTATTTAATAAAAGAAACACAAAAAAACATAAACAGAGAAAAAAAAAATCACGTTAGTATAATCATTTTTAAATGTTGCTATACATACTTATGTACGACGTATATATACGTTAGAAAGTGCAATCATGAGGCCATTGGTTTATGTGAGAATTTCTTTTGTTTAAATGAATAAAACGTGATGCGATTATTTCTTACTGATACTACAGCTACTTCGTTGACATACATAAATTTATAAAAAAAAAAAAAATTAATCTGATCTGCTTATTAAAGAAAAAGTTTCAATATCTTTCAAACAAGATACAAAAAATAAGAGTATTTATGTATTGTTGTTGATTTAAAAGTGAAAATATTTTTCATCTTATGTTATTTTTTTGCATAACAATCACTCATGAAAATTTCATTCTTTTATTAATAAAATAAAACATAAAAGATACAAATCTCATCTCTCCGATCTTCTTCTCTGTTTTGGGAAGTTTGGAGTTTTGGTCTTGTTGTAACGGGTTAATTTATTTAGGTATAAGTTGATTCATTTAATTTTTTTAATATGGATTTTAATTAAATGAAGGTTTTTGTAATACACATTCAAACTGAAATAAATCAACCAAGTACTATTTAATTGATTTTTTTTGAATTATTGATTCAAAAGAGCTTTTAACAACCTTTAGTCCCTATAGCATTTTATAGCTATATGTATTTTATTTAAAACGTTGTATACAGAGGAAAAAAAGAACTTCCATATGTAATTATACAAAACAATTACATTTTTTTAGAAGCAACAAGTATGGAAGAATACTTGTTGCTTCTAAAGAAACGTAATTGTTTTCATGTAATGTAACTTCGATATCATTGGAATTAGTAAGCATTGCATTTTTGGTTAAATAAACATAAACATTATTCAAAACTAATTATTTTTTATTAAATAATATAATATACTTGAAATATTTTATCACAAACAAAAATTCTTGTTAAATTAAATAGATATTTTAAAGATATTAAACAAAAATAGATTAATAGCTGCAGTTCGAAAGAATATTCAACGTAAAAAGTGCCAAGTTTCCATTAGGGTTCCCAACTGTCCTCCATTTGGGAGGACCGTCCTCCTTTTCAAATATTTGTCCTCTTTTCAAAAATCTGAAGGATATAGTTCAATAATTCATTTTGTTAGTATGTATCTTTGTTATTATGTGTCATAATGTCATTATTTCTGCCATTTTAATCAAATGTTGGTCATAATTCTGCTTTATGACAAACTACCAAATGACATTTTGTCACTCACGAAAATGAGACATTATAGTATTTGCTTTCACTCAATGGTAAATGTAGTTCTGATGTACTACTACTACTTTGCAAGATTCATTGGAAGAAATGCAAATTTTTTTGCTGCACACGACTGGCAAAATGTCAGTAATTTTTTTTTTTTTTAAATATTTAGTTTTGAAATACAATCTTTGTTGTGACGAATAAGACGAGTTCAACCAAAATACTTGTAACTTTCCTTAAAAGCTTTTGATTTTTTTTGAGTTTAAGTTTTTTTGTTATTATAGCAACAAAATGACATTTTTTTTATCTTTTTATTTATAAATTTTTTAATAATTTATGCCAAAAACCCGTTTGGAAAAATGTTAAGTTTTGCCAAGTTTACCCAATGCCCTGAAAATTTTCATTGGGGAAAATTCTGTATAGAAAAACTTGGAAAATATTCGTTAGACCTTTGCCTGAAAAATTTTTAGGCAAGTTTTGCTATCCCATCAGAAACACCCCTTTTAAATTTAAAGTTATTCATTTTCATCAATGTAGGTTTGTATTTCAAGGTAGTCGGTGCAGTGGTTAGCGAGGATTTTATTTATAATGAGCTTTCGAATTTAAAAAATACGTACATAGGGGCCTACCGTATTTTATTTTTATATTCATGTTAGAAAAATTGTGTCCTCCTTTAGTTTTGAAGAAAGTTGGGAACCCTACTTCTACGCGAATAATAACCTAGTGCAAAACATTTTTTTTTTTTTCGGTCAATACATTTTTAGAGTACCTACTACTTTTAATTCAAGGAGTGTTTGATGATTTCTGTAATAACAGACACCCTAATGTTAATTATTAAAAACTATATTTGTTTCGAAAAGTTATGGTTTTTATAATGTACATTATATTCAAAAACTAAAATACTGAATTTAATGTTTTTTCTTAACAAAAAAATATCACAAGGAAGACTCAATCTAAAATCATTTCCTCGATTTATTTGAGATACTCGTATAATATAATTTGTCTCAGATAAATCTATTAAATTTATTAGTAATGCAAACAACCACCTTGGGAAATACATTCTTCTTTCAAAACTTTGTGAACAGAGTTGACATATGATTGATAAATTGCTAGGTAAATTTCATGATTTCGTGCCTACTATGTATAGATTTTTAAAAATTCCTGTTCGAAATTTAATTTAAAAACCAGAAAAAAAAAGTGTGGGATAAAAATGTGGGAACTAACTTGTGACATTTCAAGTCACAAGTATATAGTATTTATAGCTCAAAATACCATTAACCAACACCACCTCATATAAAATTTATGCTGACAGCAATTTATTAAGGAAGACAAGACAAAAAACCTACTTCGCACTTACTTAAAAAAAAAAAATATGATTTAAATTTTAAGCATAAAAATATAAAAAAAAAAATGCTGAGCATATCAAAGATAAACAATCCTTTAATTTTTATTTTTTTTTCTCATTGCAAAGAAATATAACAAATTGTCTGAATTGCAAAATCACGAATACTGTACATAAAATTTAATATGGTAAAAATTATGGAATTTTATTAACAAGCCGTTAAAAATTGTTCAAGACAAAATTCCTTTTCACCTTTCCTATATGTGGCACAATTGCAGTGATTTCCAAATATTAACCACGAGGCATTTAATTTATGGGTTATTTGCAAATATGCACAAACCACCATATATGTTGTGTGTAGGTGGGAACACCATCTCTGTAAGACAATAGAATTTAAATCATATTTCATGAGAAACATTGTACAATGAGTTGAGGCTTTTTGAGGTGCACATTTAAACAATATATTAGAAATGCAGGGAAGTCATTGTGCAATAGATGACTTCGTCATAACGTAATGGCGTTTGGTACAGCGTAAAAATGTTATGGAGATGGTGTGCGGAAACCTTGAGTTTGACATTTGGGATAGGTCCCGATTAACTAAGGGCCCAGTTTTGCATACGTCGTTGTTCAATATTTAATCCGTATGGTTTAGCAATTTTAAATCACCGATTTCGGCGGATTAGCGGATGTTCAATGATTGTTCAATAAGAAGTATGTATAGAAAATACATGCCTAAAATAACTTTGAACCTATATTAATCTGCCGATATTGATTAATTAAGGTTTCTGAGTCACGATCAATATTTCAACTATGTGTCTTCAACTGTTCTTAGACAATATTTATCGATGTTTTTTTTTTTTTTTATGTAAATTAAATATTCACTTGCCTTATCTTTATTTGCGGTTCTACTTAATTCATTGATGAGTTTGAGGTGGTTTGAGTTTACCCAATTTGAAGACTGATTGCACTTCTTTTCAGCAAATGCACATCTGATGCATTTACGAACTCAACCTATTATACAACTTTATATACTCGTTAGCACTACAAAACTTAATTTTTATAAATCCAGATTATCTTAAAATGCTATAGATAGATAGATTTTCATTCGAAAATGCAATAGAAGATCCAAAATTAAAATAAAAGCCTAAAAAAAATATATTTATTTCTGTACTAATAGAATTTACATCACCTGTCAAAATTCCATTCGTCATTTTCAATTGACAGATCCAATTAAGCATCAACTAACAACAGGCATTGCAATAAAATCACTTTTTTTTCTTAGATAATGGAATAGGATAATTTGGAATTCGATTTATTCACTGACTTGATTTGAAGAAATAAACTTCCCGACAAACAAACGCAATCTAATATTAACATTCCAAAAAAAAGTGCATGCTTAAAAATGGTCATTTTGTATACAATGATATAGTGTGACAAAAGTCTAAACATTTAAAATCAATCAAGCCGCATGAAGCCATGGGAATAGATGAGGCTGCTTCACAAAAACGAGAGACAATATTCTGTATAGGTAGATACCTATACTTTCTTGTTGCATGTCTAGGTTTAAAGTTGCAGGTGATTTGAACACGAATGCGCGTTCCACGATCACGATTGTAGCTTGCTGTTGTCAAAAAGTTTAAACCAAAATTCAACTCAAATTGGAGCAGCCGGCTTCTCTTGGTCACAAAATTGATTACTATCTCAACTCAGTAATTGTTTTAGTTCAAGATATTTGTATTTTTTTGTTTGTTTATTTCTTGCTAAAAGGCTTACATAATATTCGCCAACGCTGGCGCTGCTGTCGCGAGTACTACTTTTTGTATGTCATTTCATTTTGTGTCATTGTACCTACTCGATATTCAATTGAAATAGTTATTTGAGTCAGATTCGGTGAACCATTAACAGAGTAACCGAGTTCTTTAAAAGATTTACCTTGGTTATGCCAACAAGAGTTAGTATAGTAGTTGTGTTGTATCTTAGTTGTAGTGCTGTTTCTGTTGTTTTGAAGGTAAAAGAAAGTGTGTGTTGTGGCTGAATGAATTTTGTGACTCAGATATTTTGACAAATCTCCAATTAGATGTTGGTTTGTTGCATCTATGATTGCCTTGGAAGATTATAATAATTTATTTTTGCTTTTGTTGATCTACTAAATGTTCCGAATAAATATATTTATTTATCTAATTAACAACTTCAATTAGATAACGAACTATTTAAATTATGATCGTTTTTGTTTTTTCTTGTTTTTGTTACTACATCGACCTAAAATTGCATACATTTTACCACTTACCATCATATAATCGCTGTCAGGTTTAGAGTTAAGCCTCATTCACATGATAGCGACCAGCGACTGACGAATTAGTGAATAAATGGGATTTTAAAACATTTAATAAACTAAATTCTTCACAAATTTTAAATAAAATGATAGAAATGTAAGCTAGATTAATTTTTTTATACCAAAATTTTCATTTTGATTACTAAAGCAAGATAAATTTGAGAAAAGAAAATGGTCGTCGCGAACGATCGCAATTCGCTACGACCAATTTGTTTTCTCAAATTTATCTTGTATTATAGTAATTAAAACTGAAAATTTTATTGTGTTTGGAGATGTGGTGGTTCTAGCTTGACGTCAAGCTGGGTCCGCCACAGGTTTGAGGGGGAGGGGATTTTAGTACCAGATCGGGATTGCGGTACAAAATTGGAAATTAATTAGCCCTAAATTCCTGCATCATTAGAATTTCAAAATCCGATTGTGGCGGACCCAGCTTGACGGACCTAAAATTTTAGTATTTAAACATTAATCTAATGTACTTTTCTATCATTTTATTTAGATTTTGTGAAGACTTTATGATATTAAAGGTTTTAAAATCCCATTTATTCATAAATTCGTCATTCGTTGGTCGCTCTTATGTGAATGGGGCTTTAAGAAAAATATTGGTATGTATTGTATTTCAGGTTTGGACTAAAACTTAACATTTTGTTACAAGCTTTATGGAAGTTAGATTCTTACGATTTTTGAGAAAATTGAGTTACTTTTGGGACATTCAGAATTTCTCGGTAATGGGTCTACTATTTTGCAGACAAAATTAACCTTACAAGCTCAAGTCAAGTATAATATTGCATTCAAAAATTAAAATAAAAAAAAATTAAATTAAATATAAGAAATAGGTACAGTGAAAGCTCCAGTCAAATTTTGTTTGTAAATTTTTACAAAGACCGCACTCTATTTGGCCAGGCCTTTAGAAAATTAGAAATAAGATTAGAAATAAGAAAATATCGTCCGGTTTTGAGTTTTCTTAGCCTGCTATGTGCTGAAATGTAGGTACCTATTAATTATTATGTCGGTAAGATTTTCTTTCACGCTCATTCATTGTGTAATGTCACAAACTACGCCAGTCAACAATTTTGAATTTTTGCAAAAAGTAGATTACTGTTTATTTAAATATGTACATATTTCCTTCTTTTAATTTTTTGATTATGTAATAATAAACATTAGAAAATTTAAAAAAAAATTAACTTTCTCTAAACCGGACAGCTCCCACAACCAGACAAAAAATCGGGGACCATGAGTGTCCGCTTATGGGAGATTTCACTGTATATGCGTTTGATTAAATTTCCAAGATATACTTATAATATTATTTATTCTTCCAATTTTTTTTATTAAAAAAGCACACTATGTTGACTTGTTTTTTTTTACCATTTTTTTCTTAATTTCCTTATTGAAGGCAAAAGCGATTTAATTGTATAAGTAACTTTTATACCAAAACTTTTTTAAATCATTTTCCTTAGCTCGTGGTTCTATTAATTAGCCACCAAGTAACATCATTAATGGCCAATGTGTACACAACTTTTTTTTACTATAAAAACAATTTCATGCGATTTAGTCGTTTTCAAACTTTGTTTAAAATTAAGAAAAAGACTGAATACAAATTTAACTTGTTTCAATTTTTAGGAAATACAAAAAAGTTTACTTTTGTACTTTTCATGTTCAGTAAATCATTTAGTATGAAATTTGACGTGACGTGATGCGTGTCACACAACATAATCGATTGAAACGTTTCATGTCGTTTTACACATTATTGAATCACGTGTCTTGTGTCAATTCATTTTTGACAAAATTACTTAATATTTTAATTACCTACCTAATTTTTAGTCAGAAAAATTATTTTTGAAAGAAAAGCGTTTATTTCTCAAGAACATCTATAATCATTCTTGTAAGACAACTTCGTATGATTAGTTGTACTTAAAGGTTTATAATCAAAACAAATGACAAAAAAAATAAGTTCTTCTTAGTATCTATACTTAGAGTAATATTGTTGCCTAGTAAAATTTAAAATAAGGTAATTTTCTAAATTCTTATAAAATAATTTTAAATTTTTTAATAAATATAGTATCAAATTAAAATCATAATTATAAATACAATACATGAAAAATTGGTAAAAATGTCGTAAAATAACAAAAGTAAGGGTGAATGGGGACAAACTTGGCATAATTGCGAAATATTTTATGCTTTAAAAGCCTGTGTCTGACTACAACAAATATAGTATACATTATTTAATTTAGCATGTGCTTTAACTAATCATACATATAACTTAATGCATTAGCTTTCAATATTTCCGCTGTCAACAATTCTACGACTAAACAAAAACTATGCATATCACGATAGTAAAATTACATTAATCTAAAAGCATTAGATACCATAGTTACCAATGAAACCAATTAACTCCAGCTACATGTCTTAAAATTCCTTTCATCCTTTGAAAAAATTGAACACTACGAACATTATCAACAAATTTCTTGTTGACTGTGATGGTGATGTTGAAGAGAAAATATGTTTTTCCCAGAGGAAAAGAAAATCACGTTTCGAATTTATAAACTATTTGCTTGTTTAAAATAACTTTTATATGTGCATAGTTGTTAGTGATTGTAAAATTTAAAAAATTTTTGACACAACGGGCATTAGAACTTGTTAAGCTAATTATTGGACTGTTTTATGTAAGATCTATACATTTTTGTTTTTTTTAATCAATTCAGAAATAGTTAAAATATTCGATACACATATAACCGCCTGCGATTTTGTCCGGTAGCACCAAATATAAATCAAATAATATTTCAAGATCAAGCATTGAGGTTGAGGCCAGTCATTAAGACAAACCATTCATCAAAACAAATTAAAACTATGCATTAGGTATTCAAATTAAATTAAGTAATAATTCAAAGAGAAATCGTAATCGAACTGATGTAAGATTTTATTCAAAGATACAAATTACATATGTATGTTTAAAAAATATGTTTTTGAAAATATCTAATAATTTCAACTGATATTTTACCAATAAAACCTTTTAAAATAATTAGCTATAAAAAGCAAGTTAAAAGTTATTTTTAATGTTTAAATTAATATGATTAATGTACCTACTAGAAAGAAAAAAAATAAATAAAATTTTCTTTCAAAATGTACTTTCTTAATTCTTAACTTTTTCATTTTTATCCACTGTCACGCCAGAGGTCTGGGTTCGATTCCCAGCCTCTGTCACCTAAAAACAAAAAATGTTTTTCAGGGCTACCGCCTCTTGTTAGGAAGTGACAAATCCGCCAAGAGTATCAAAATTTCTCATGTCTATAAAAGCGCAGCTCACCTAAGCCGTTGGGATTCGGCAATAAACTGTAGGTCCCATCCATCCTTGCAGACACGCACACAGGAATGGTTGAGAATTGTAAGTCACTAGGCCCTGGTTCTTTATGAGCTGTTGTGCTACCAAATTTATTTTTTTTATCCACCAATTATCTTAAAAACATTAGATTATAACGCAAACATTTTACGTACATACAATCGAGAATGATTAATTGTGTTATAGTTTTATTATTCCAATTAACTTTCTGGTGATTTTATTTGAGATTTTAAATTAATTTTGCCTAAGTACCTTTAAACAAATTAATCGTCTTGATTAATTTAAAGGTAATTAAGGAAGATAAATAGCTATTTAATATAGATCGGCGAGTATAATACAAGTTGAAAACTCATTATAATTATGCAATCGAATTTATACTTTTTTAATTTCATTGTTATATTATATAAAGTATGCAATAATTCAAATATAGTTTGGTTAAATCAAAAATTTACTTGCGAAATTGTGCAATACAACTAAAAGGTCATGTTAGCAATTGTGGAAGTTTTTAGCTCAAGTCTTTTGTTTCGTGTTCATAATTCATCAAGCGATTGTTTTCACTTTCGATATAGGTACTGTTAGGCAAATTTTGGATTCTATGGAAAAAATTTATCTCGAGATTTCAATCAAACTTGATATTATGGCTTTAGGGAAAGCTTAAGATTTTATATCAAAAATTGAACTCGAGATTTTAATCAAACCTGATATTACGACTCACGATAGAGAACATGAAAAAAGTGGGTCCCGCAATTGCGTCTGTATTTTTATATGTCTGTATGTCTATATATCTACAGGTCTGTATATCTATAACTCTGTATATCTGCACATCTAAGCCTGTCTATCTGATTTTCTTAAAACTTATAACTTAAGACTTTAACGTGATTACCTAGAAGCGAAATCGATTTTTTAGAAAATTTAGGAAAACGGCTTTAACGATTTTAATAAAAAAAAATTCTACTCTACCAGGTACATATATCGTCTGAATTTTGGGCAACAAAAATACCAAATGCTGTTATTAATACAGATACCTACCATATAGAAAGTTTTTAAGCTTAAATTAAAATTGCTTGGAATTTTAGAAAAATATTAAAATTGGTTTCACAAATTTTTTAACTTTTCTTTGTATTCGAGGTGTATCTTTGAAAAAAGAAAGTTTTTGTGTTAATAAGTAACTTTTTTTTTTTACAATATTATTATATTGAGCATAATAGTAATAAATAAAAATAAAAAAATAAAAAATAAGACAAGAAAAAAATCGTATGGGAAGGGGGGGTCTATTTCCCCCTGTTTAGCCAGGAGGGGCAATTTTCTAAAAAATTGACTTAAAACAGAAAAAAAAATATTTAAAAAAACAACGGTACAATTTAAAATGCCATACTATAACTTTTTGAAAAGCCAGAAATATCTTCTTTGATTTTCATTTTAAATTAAGTTGTGTTAGTGAATAGTTTTTTGAAAAATTTATTTCCAAACTCGAAATTTTGAAAAAAAAAAAATGAAAAAAAAAGTTTCAAACTAATTTTTTTCAAAATTTTATGTAATTAAGTATAATTTTTGTTTTCAAAATTTAATGCTCTCATTAGCTTTCAGTCAAAAAAAGAAAACCGGATGCTAAAATGTCATTTAGTTTTTGAGAAAATTGAAAATAACAGGAGAAGCAATTTTCTAAAATAATTGACTTAATACCGAAAAAAAAATTATTAAAAAACATCGGTAATGGCTAAAACGACTTGCTATACTTTTTTGTTAAGCCAGAAATATGTGCTTTTATTTTGTTTATAAATTAAGTTCTTTAAACAGTTTTTTAAAACTTAATTTTCAAACTCAAATTAAAAAAAAAAAAAAAAAAATTTAAATTGTGTTCAGACTGATTTTATTCAAAATTTTACGTTATTTAGTAGTATATTTATTTTTAATATTTAATACTCCCATTAATTTTTAGTCAAACATTGAAAACCATATTTAAAAATGTAGTCTGGTTTTTGAGAAAATTGAAAATAACAAAAGTAAGTTTTCCTTAAATACGACTACCATCCGTTATTTTGTAAAGTAGATTTTGTTATTTTTAATTTTCTCAAAAACTAAAAGACATTTTAGCATTCTGAAAACAAAAATTATACTTAATTGCATAAAATTTTGAAAAAAATTAGTTTGACACTTTTTTTTTCATTTTTTTCAAAATTTCGAGTTTGGAAATTAATTTCTCAAAACCTATTCACTAACACAACTTAATTTAAAATTAAAATCAAAGAAGAAATTTCTGACTTTCCAAAATAGTATAGCATGGTGTTTTAAATTGTACCGTTGTTTTTAAATATTTTTTTTTTTTTTTGTTTTAAGTCAATTTTTTTAGAAAATTGCCCCTCCTGCCTAAGCATCTTTTACCCTGTATACAAGAACATAAAATAACTTTTCTTAAAATATGTTACTCTGCAGGTTCTGTCTAGGAAAATGTCAAAATTTAAATAATTTTAACATTATTGTCTGAAACCGCTTCGTCTGAATCATTGTTTTTACTTATTGAAAAAATTAATAAAACAAACATTCGAATGTCCAACCAACAAATCTCCAGATAAGTCATCCACTAGGTTTTGGTGTCACATAAACCATATTTCACTAGTGCAAAAGAATCGATATCTAACAAAATAAACAAAAACCAGACAAGTCACGAGTTCAGCTCCTAATTTAAATTTATTGCAGCCTGAAAAAGAGTCCATGGTTGATGCAAACTTAATATATACAACAATCTCCCTTAACTGTAACTGTAATCTGGTAATGGCAAAATAAAAGAACAACTAAAATTGAAATGACTTCGATGAATGTATGAATATTTCTTTGGGTTCCTAGTGTTAAGATAGATAAGCTATAAGATATACTATTTCTTGCGCTGCCAAAACCGCTAGAAGCGCCATATTGCTGGTTTATTGCTAACGGTGGTCATGGTTGCATAACAGCAAAAACATCGGCAGTGGGATCACAGCTATTCGCTTGCAAACCTAGACGTTTTAAAAGTTGTTGTTTTTGGGTGTCAAATTTTGAATAAACACATATGTATATGTATTATGTGGTTTCTATGTTATTCATACTTTGTGATATAAATTTGAAAAAAAAAAAAAAATAAGCATAGCTGCTGTATATGGATGAAAGCCATTTTAGATTTTAGCTAATTTAATTTCCCTTTCATTTTGCTATGTCCACAAGATCTTTTTTTGGCTTTGCATATTTATTTTTGCTGTATAAAAATCGTGTTCTATTGGCTTGATCTTTTTCTGGTACGGTAAATTTCAACGTTTTCTTATATAATAATCGAATAAGGTGATTGGGTAAAACAATCGTTATACCTTAGACGGATTCAGGTTATATGGATTTATTTTTATTTCAGATTTGAAAACAAATACAAAAATAAGTTTTTATTTCTGATAATTATTTAGTTATGAACAAGATAGTCTAGAGGGTGTGTGTTATTTATTATCTTTAATAATGGAACTTCCATTAAAATTTAAATCATCTATAGATTTGATTTTAAATATATTTCTTATTGTCCTCAATGACTAAACAATAATTTAAACAAAAAATAATTAAATTTTAAAACTAGATTGTAGAAGATCTCAAACACGTTATAAAATATAAATTCATACTTAAATTAATTAGTGCTGTTATTCTCTATTAAATTTCAAAATAAGCTGGCCAAAATGATGCTTTAAAAATAAATATGAATAAATTAACCTTAAAGTAGAAAACAAACAAAGATAAGTGAAAAAAAAAAGTTAACTTTAAATGGGGGTGTTAGTGTACTGTTATTTTACTTATTATTCCCTCTGGTAGTTGAAATAAATCACGATTTTATAACTTTTTCTTTAAGAAAATTAATTTAGAGAAATGGAGTTCTAGGACATTTTTCCGTGAAGGATGCGTAAATTGATGCGATAATTGATTTAGTAAAAAAAACATTAGAAATACAGGTTTCAAAAGTCAAAATTTAAACGGCCTTCAAACGTGGAAGCTTCCCGCCTGGAAAAAGAATCTAGTTATCAGTAAGGCTCTGGCAAGTTTTTCATAGTTACTAACAAGGGTATAGCAAGGGTTATTATAGGCATTCGCTAGGCCCTCGCCAGTTTTGTACCTTTTTGCCTCGTCAGTTAAGTTCTGCCTAAGCCCTGAATAGTAAAAACTAAATTTGTTCCAAATATGTCACGTTTCAGCTTGCCGATAAACTGATGGTCGTCCTGGTTCGTCCTGTCTACTACCTAGCACTCATAGTCCCAATATTGAAGCCGTTTATGTGCATTTACGTCAAGTCAGTTTAAACGCGTGAAGCGCCCGGTTGTGTCATCGTTTGTGCTTCTGCAGGGTGCACTTTCTGTTGCTTTTTGGGAGATTTGGAGGTATTCAAAACACGTTTGTTCTTGATAAAAATAGCAAACGTTCACTATATTCACTAATTAACCACGAATCCATTTAATTTAATTTTTCATTTTTATTTTATTATAAAACACGGACAACTAAAAAATTATTGTAGGTACTTCAAAATTAAATATTCAAACTGAACTGACGTTTAGTTAAATGTCATTTACTTTGGTATATGTGCAGGTATGTTCAGTGAGACTGTTCGGAACAGTTTAGAACAAAAGAGAACAAGTTTTTTGCCGTTCGATGAGATATGTTCTGTTCTAAACTTTTCTGACTTTCTGTTTAGTGAATCAGTCGACATTTTTGGTTGGCAATTGTGGCATTGCAACCATAAAATTTATCGAAATCGGTCAAATACTTTTTGAGAAAATGGTACCACAAAATTTATTTAAGGCTATTTATATATAGATTATGTATTTGTATACCTATGTATGTATGTTACAAAAAATATAAAAAAAACGTTAAGTTATGTTGTTTTTTCTGAGATAACTAATTTAAAAATCTACAAAACATTCAATCGAAGTGATATCCAAATAGCTAGCTTATTTTTGTTCACCAATTAATTACCATCAATAAAAATATTTGCTCTCAAAATTTCCAAGAATTCGCTTTTATCTTCATGGCCGATCAGTTAAATTACTGCAGCATAATCAAGGACTAAGTGAATGTGACACGAGAATTGAGCATTCATTTGTTAGGTATAGTCTCCTGAAGTATAGGTATCTGATTAAAATATAAATAAAGTTTTACCCAGCTTGATAAGCAGGCTATGTAAATTAAAATTTATGTTGTTTTATATCTAAAACACAAATCATGCACATAAGGTCTTTTTTTTAGTTTTTTTTTCCCCTCTCAATACCCATGGAAGGTGCCACCCAACATCTCAAAGAATTTCGCAACTATCTTTTAAGACATGAAGGTTGTCTGTGTGAAAAAAAAAAAGTTAAATGCAATGGAATGGGAGCATAGTAACATAAACAGATACGAGTACTGCGGTAGGAAAATATAAAAAGCTGAGGTAATTAAAATATAAAAATTTCCGTTCTGCATAAATTTACCACATGTGAATGCAAAAACGATTTTTGTGCATTTTTATATGGAATCAATCGAATTTCACATGCAGTTTGGCGTAAAATATTTCTACAAGAACTGGAAAATTTTTGTTTTTAAATAAGTTCAATTTAATTGGGACTTTTGATCGACATTCTCGAAAAAAACCTATGGACTATGCACAAAAATAAATTTGCATTTATATCCAGATATTATGAATTTGCATTATGATATCACTAACTCGTTTAAATATTGGTAGCTCGTGATGTGATTTTGTATTCTTTTTATTTAAATTATTTCAGGAAATATAAAAGTAAAAAGAAATTCCCATCTAACTGCTTTTTGAATCTTAATAAAAAAAAAAAATTAACAAAAATTCAAACAAGTTTCAATAGATTCCTAATAATTTTGCAAAACGATCATTTTTAGCATCAAAAAATAAAATAAAATATCATAGTGATCGTTATTGCATTTCAACACATTTAATTTTTATTTCTGCGCTAGTTCCACCAGATCCCTTGATCCAAGCGTTCATGGGTGAGATTTAAGCGGTAAGTGAAAGACGATAGGAGGCAAAAAAATGTGAAATTACTAAACTGAAATAATTATACAGAAAACAAGTACGACATGAAAATGATTTCCATTTTATGTTCATGAAAGTTACATACGCATATTTTTGCTATATGTTTTTGTTTTTGGTTTTTGTTTTTAATTTTGTCACATAATTGAGTTGGAGACGTCTGCGTGCATCTATTGCAAACTTAATGTTGCGCATTAGCATGAAGTCTTATTTATTTTTTTAATTGAAGTATATTTTTCATTTACATTTCGTCATGCAATGGTATTTTAATGTAATGACAACTTTAACTTATTTAGCTTACATACATACATATGTATGTGACAATTAAGTAAGAGTTTTGATAAAAACAACAATTAATTGCATTAAAAAGGTGCTCTACATTGCATAAATGGAGCAGCAGGTGTAGTATTGAAATTAAAGTTTTAAGGTATCAATAACTTTTATTGCTTAAGCGATATGAATACAGCTATTTTAATGGTTAGCCCGCCACAAAAATTAGTTTTTTCCAATATGGCGATTTTTAAACACATACAAAATATTCTGAATGATTTGTGTCAAACAAGAAAAATCGTAAAGGTTGAATTTTTTCGGCTCCGTGAAATATAACTCCCAAATGAAATAACTCCCCCAAAAAAAAAATTAAATAAATCCTCAAAATTTATATGGAAATCGGAAGTTTTTTCATACGAAAAAGCTTCCCAAAATTGGGGATTTATTTCATCGATTTTTGGGGACTTACTTAATTTTTAAGTTGGCTCCGTGAAATAACTCCCCAATAAAATAAATACACAAAACAAAAATGAAATAAATCCCCAATATTTATATGAAAATCGGAAGTTTTTCATATGAAAAAACTCCCCAAAATCGGGGATTTATTTTATCAATTGGAATAATACCCAGACTCTACCTTAATATTTGGGACTTAATGAGCTATTATATATATGGTCTTGATAAATTTTCAATTTTTATTTAATTTTCTGTTTTTTTTTGGAAATGAGATTTGTTGAGTTGTGTCGTTTTTCTTCCTAACCGACGATATGTATAAATGTTTTGTGTCAGCAAACGGGTCTCAATGTTTTGTAGACCCACATGTGCTTTTGATTTTATAAGAACAAAAAATAACGAAACCTTCAATAAAATTTGTAAGTGGTTGAGGAAAATCGAACAAAATAAAAATCGTAAAATAAAAAAAAAGAGCATTTTTTATGTAAGAAAACAATAATAATAATAAGTGTGAAAATAGCTAATCCGTAATATTTATCTGTTACTCCGGAACTAAACTCAAATATAGCAATTAAATTTAAATTTATATTGATTAGAAAATTATCCAATTATGCACTGCTTGGAAAAAAAATTATTCCGACTTAATATGGTGAAGCAATCGATAGAATTTTTATAAGACATGTTATAGCTTCTAAGTCTTGCGCTTGTGGTAAGTTCTTTAAATACTTTACTTGAAATAGTCTACCTACCAGTTATGTAAATAATGTATATGGCACAAGTTAGAAGAATAAAAATATAAACAATTAAAGAAATTTTTAGGCTTAATAATCTTGTAGCTTATAGGACAAACAAAACACAATCGTGATTCGTTTTCGTCACGGTCTCATTGCGGTTTCGTGTTACATATTTTTAATAGCAGGTTTAATTTGTTTTTGTATTTTTATTTTACCTTTCCATATACAATCGACACCGACACATTTTCTGATTTATTTCATGGTTCTTTAAGACGATTCTCGTGCTTAAATTTTGTTTCAATTGGTTAAAGCAATATACCTAATTAAGAAATATTAAAAGAAGTCTATTTTTTTATTTCACTTTTTTTAATGAGCTTCAATGAATAAAAGGTAAACAAGGAAAAATTGCTGCATTATAATTGTTAAACAATCGATACTACTTGCAATTTTAGATTACCGCAATCAACACTTTATCACTATACTTTTTGTATGTATGTAATTTTGAAATATTAATATGGTTAGTAAAATGAAGCAAATTTTAATGATTCAAAGTAGGTATGTGTTGGAATTGACTAAAAATAATTAATATGGACTTTCTTATGAAATAAAAGCGAATTTATTATTTTTTTACACCGCTTTATGTTTATGTGTAAATATGTAACTAACTGAACAAACACGTGTACATATGTTTATAACGTACTTTAATTGTCCTGCATATTTAAAGCTATTATAATTATAATATGTTGGGCAAATACGCATGAGTATTAGTATTATATAATATGGCGATACTACTACTACAATAGTTTTTTTTTCTAGTTTCTTTCTTTTCTATTTGTTTGCAAAATTCTAATTTCCCATATTATTTAGATATAAATATGATTTAATAAAATCACATTTTTACATAATTTTAATACACAAAGCCAAAATTTATTCAAACCCTCTAGCATATTTTATAAATAAAACAGCTCAAAATTTTGCAGTCGAAAATTCTTCTGTTTATGATAATTTTAATATACTTTAATTAAGAATATGTACCTATTTCACAATGAAAAAAAAAAACGTTATGCTAAGAAAAGAAAAAACAATAAAACCCATGCTTTTCGCTTTCGACCTTGAATATCTATTTTCTCGTAGATATATTTTTATTTATTTCTATTAGAATTCATTTAAGCAGAACAATGAGTTTTCAATAAAAAGAAGTACTTATTCGTGTCACTTGTTTAATTAATAATCGTTTGAAAAATTAAGAAATAATAAATTCTTTTCAAAACAAAGAAGTTTATCATATCACTAACTCGACATGATTGTTCAATGCCTCGTTATCGGTAGAGGAAAATTCAAACATTAAGCAGAGTTTTTATATTTAAGTGTTTTAGTCATAAATAAATGAAATAATAACAAAAAATATATTACATACGCATAAGTGCTGATAATAATTAGAACAACACCTTTCAATACACGACTTTAAACAATAGCCGTGTTTTTCTGGGAAAGCTATACATAGTACAGTAGGATTTTACACGCATTACAAATATACATCCACAGTAGGATTACTGCCGATAAAAGAAGAAGTAGAATCCTACTGCGAATGGGTTTGTGACGTTTGTTCAAGTATCGAATGGAATTTGGTGGTTTTTTTTTAGATGTTGGTGCGATTGATAATTTCATTTGAATCTCGATGGATGTGTTCATAAAGTAGTTGTTCATGGTGAAATTAATCTTTTTCCGTTCAATTCAGGAGCAACAAAATTACCAAATTTCAAACGAAATTCAGTGTTGATAGAAACTAAAAAAAAAATTCTATTGCAATTAGATAAGAGTCCTAAGAAACACGCTCTCTTTCTCTATTGACAAAAAAAAACTCACTACCTGACAAGAGTAGGTATACAATAAACTCTCTTTTCAGTTTCGTTTATTTTATATGGTTGAAGTGTTGTTCTGAAGAGAAAAATGAGCAATTAAGTGTGTTTGTTTAACATTCGTACTGTCCCAAAAAGATTTTGCAGTAATCTTCCAGATTACATAATCTGGAAATCTTGATGATTTCGATGAGATTTGGTGGGTTTCGCTCGAAATATAGATGTGGATCGACTTTAATTCAGTTAAAATATCATGATTTTTTTATCAAACAAAATTATCGAAAAGACGTCATCTACTACAGGATACATAAACGACATCTAAGTCCCATTTCACACGAGTAAACTGAGTTTCCAGTTACTTTCGGTCGGGGAGAGAAAGTTAACAAATATGAGAGATAAATAAAATCTCCCCGGTCATCAGTTTCAGAAATTTGTTTGACATTCTTCTTCACACTGCGTACATATGCTTGTGTGCGTGCAACCACACACACCACTTAAAAAGGAAAATACAGAAAATCTTCTACGATATTTTTCATTCGTGTGAAACTTTCAAGAGATTTTTAAGGAAATTAAAAGAACGCCAAAAAAAATCTTCAGAAACTTGTTTCTACGTGTGAACTTACCTTGACCATAATCTACGAACAAACCCCTTCCTGAAGCATTTATCGCTGAAACGCTTTCAATTTATCCCATGAATTATTTGAGAATAACTTTTTCTATGTTTTCTTATTGTCCATTTTATTTATCTATAAATAATTTTTGGTTAAAGTTATTTTTTGTTTGCTTTTTATTTGAAACAAACTATCTTTTATTTGTGTTTTTTTTTTCTGACAGCTGTACCAAATGTGAAATATAAAAAAGGCTACTGCGGTTGCGTTTTTTGGAAATTTCTGACTGTACTATATATAAAATCCCAAAAAACATGGCTTTTTACATAAAATCTTACTCACGATTTTCTCATAGCAACTTAATGTTTGTGGAATTCAAGAAATAAATCTTCTAGTGTATAAATATTAAGACATTTCGTAACCTTAATATTTTATTAAGACCTAACAAACCTTTATTGTGTAATATAATTCATATCATATCAAATGCTATGCTGATTTTGAGTTGATTTTTAATGCGAACATTAAACTTAAATGGGTGTGTTACCGGAATTGGTAACACAAAATTTACATTCGAGCATCGTGCGTAGCGTGTGCCTTTATAAATGTGCGTAGAAACCGTTGGGTCAAGTTCAAGTGCGTACGATGTCTATATTTGTTGATTTAATTTGCTGATTCATGCAAAAGATTGTGGGAGCTATCTATTTTATTATTTCTATTTTTAAATATTTTACAAGGTGTGAATGGGTTTATGTAAGTAAGGCTTTCATTTGAAGATGTTCAAGTTTATGGTCATATTTATTCACGAGATGTTATTGACCTTAATAAAAACCAATTTTATGCGCACATACATAATATAATAATTGAATAAGATAATATTGTTCATACGCCAATCATAAATGAAATTTTAAATAGGTTAGGTATGTAATAAAGTCAAGTTCTTTTCTGTCTGGTGAGGTTTGAATGCGCAACTACAGTACAGGTAGGTGTTTTTCGTAACGACATTATGTATGTAAATTGTAAAAAGTTATTAAAATAGTCAAAAAATAATGCTTAATCGCGTAAAACTTGTTACAATTTTGTAGTTTTGTTAAAATTTCAAAATATTGGCCATATGCAGAAATATTCTGTTTGAATTTTGAAAAACATTTTTTGGAAAAGCAAAGTTTTGAAAAGCGGAAGAAAATAAAACACTATAGTAGAAACTGTCCACATCACATCCACACCATATTTATTTTTAAATTTGTAATTACTGTGGCGGTCCTTAAATGTATTACATATAAGTTCGTTAGTAAATTATAACAGAATTATAATTAAGTCAACTTGTTTTTAAATACCTTCTATAACTATATTTTTTTTTGTCTTTTAAGACAAAAATAAAAACTTTAATGACAGCCAACAAATGATTACCGATATTGAGTTTCGTTTTCCTTAAACAAATGTATACTTATTGTCAGATTCAACAGATACCTTACTATTTTAGTGACTATAAGAACAAACAGGTCCATACGATCAATCATCAATATTATTTGCTTTAAATTTAGACCATACTATGTATGTTGGATCATTTGAGAGGCGCACTAAATGAATTGAAGTTTGTTAAATTCGATTACATAATTTTTGAATTGTCTATGCTTATGGAGTTGCAATTGCTATGACTTTTATCGTCAGCCTATATTGATAGGCAGCACTGCACACCGCATGGTATATAGCTTTGCTGACAGCTTTACAAATCCCATAACTCACAAATGGCTAAACAGATTTTTTGCGGTTAAGCATTGTTGTTGTTTGGTTTATTCAAACTGATTTGAATGTGTTTTTGGATTTCATAACAAGAATTGATCGGTTTATATTTTTTGGATCACAGATAACGCACTTATTTTTTATTTACCACCAGATGACGGACGAATTAAATTTGCACATAAGCTCTGATAAATTTTATTATGCAATACTTATCTACAACGGTTTAGCTGGGGTAGTGTGTAGAGTGTAGAATAAGCTGAGTAATTTAAATCGATTTTTTTCTTAATTGCATAGATGCAGACCGACATTTTCAACTTGACATCAACAGCATACAAGTTACCTGTTGGAATGAAATTCTTTCTTAAACAAGCTGAGAGAAAACTTCGTGTTAACTTAGCAAACAATCTGGTAACAGTTATATTAATTTTTTAAATTCAAATGAAAAGAATAATAGCGCAAAATTTAAAAATTTAATAACAATTTTCTAACTTTAAAGCTCTTTACTAAAATGTTCTTAATTTTTTAACATTTTTTAACTAGTATCATACTCAACCTATTTTCTTAATAAATTCCAGCTGAACACGCCTAAAACTGTGACAGTTCATACCATTTTCACATTTGTAATTGTCAAAGTGACATTTGGAGTTAGTACTAAAAAGATAAAATAAGCATTTGACGATTTTAACTTTAGTAAAATGTTAAAAAGCTACTACGATGCTAACTCGTTTAAAATTTGTAAAATCCTGTTTTTAACTATACTATAAATGCTTTAATATCATACTAAATTATCTAAAATTTTGCGCCAATGTTTTTTGTTGGCTTCGATGGATACATTGAATGACTATTTTATTGAGGTAATTGACAGATACTTTATTTCTTCTTGATCTATTTTTATACAGTATAGTAGACAAATAGATAGGTATCTATTTGTCTTCTTTTTATACTTAAAACAGTTTATACATGTTTTAGCATGGGTAAAATATATACAGTAAAATAAATACATCTACAAGGTATAAATTATGATTTAAACATAAACATTAAATCATTGATCCGTCAGAACGATCGGAGACGACATGCAAAATTAAAAACCAAACCTTTGTCGTATAAAATAATAATAATATAATGGCTTAAACTCACATCTATAATATGTATTAAGGTCCTTCGAATATTAGTTTACATATATCAACATCAAGAGTTTTCATATTCCCAATGGGTAATAACATTTTTACTTACTAAGATACCGGCTCATGGAGTGAATAGTCATTGTACAATTTCAAGTTAAGTTCAAGCAAACTAAAAGCACACGATTTTTGTTGGATGTGGAAGCACATAAATAACACGCTTTAATTGACATTTAAAAAAAGGTTCTTCTGATTATTCTGTTTGTAAAATTCGTCTCAACTGTGATTTCATACACAGATATAAACCAAACTGTACCAAATATCTTTCTACGACAATTTGTCGGTGCTATAACTTTATCGGCCTAAAAAAAATTACATATTCTTCTTAACTATCATGATTCCAATTATTTGTGTGCCTGAAAGAATTTGTCATATCTAAAAGCATAGCTTTATGAATTTATTGATTTCTCAGAAATACAAATTGGCCCTTCGTCGATATACTAAGATTCTTTTTAAACGACATTCATGGTAACTTTAACCTTTCATTATCTTAGTGAATTTATAAAATAATATATAATAAGGGGGTATTGGGATTTTCAAATTATTCGGATAAATGAGTACAAGACGAATAAGGAAATGCGTTAGATATTTAACAACAAAATCCGTATTTACTGCCTTTTAAAAACAAAAAGACTTAAAATAAATACAAACAGGAGTTACTTTACTATATTATAAAGAAAAGAGTTATACACTCACTGACTGACTCATTCATAATTTTTCCCATCTTTCTACAGATTAGTGTGTTATAGATATATATATAGAAAAATTTTTTTTGAATAGCCTTATATATGTAGAGCTCCACTAAGAAGGGTTTTTTTGAAATTCTAATTTTTAATAGGGTAAACAGGGGTAAATGTGTGGTAAAGTCGGTTTTCTATTTTCTAAACGGGATGAGATAGGAATTTCATTCTTTTTGTGTTTGATAGATTTTTTAAAAATTAGATTGACATATTTTGGGAAAAAATTTTGAAAAATTTATTTTCTGAAATAAAGTTGTTTGAAACTCAAAAATGCAAAAATCGATGTTTGACAAAATAATTCTAATAAATCAGGAGATTATTTGATTGATTTGGGGATTATGGCGATTGAAAGAAGATAAAAAAAAAGGTTATCCATGTATCAGGGTTTTTTTGTGGGCGTGGTATTGTGGGCGTGGGGAATTTTTGAAAAGACGCAATTTTTTAAGCTCATTTTTTGACGGTTTTTATTTTTTATCTTTTTAATGGATGTATTTAAAAATTTGAAATTTATGAGTCTTATAGAACTTATGGATTTTGTTATTTTTGGAAAATTTCAAATTTCTAAAGTGCCGTTAAGCTGAGATATTTGAGTTTGAAAAAATGAGCAAATCATTTTTTTACGGTTTTTATCGATTATCTTTTTACGCAGTAGCAGTAGGGAGTTGAAATTTTTATATGCTATAGAATTTATTGTTCTAAATTGAATTGCATTTAAATTTGATTTTTTTAATACCGTTAGACAGAAATAGCGGTAAATATTGACTTCTTGAATAAATTCGTTAATTACTTATCACTGAGTGCACCGATTATTTTGGTTTTTCTTTAAGTCGCATTTCCGTTTAAAGACAAAAATTTTGATACCTCATTTGAATCTGTACGACCTCTAGAAGCTTCACAATCTTAATTAAAAGCCAATAAAGAAATCAATTAAATTGCATTAAAATTGCCTGTTTCGTTCATTGTCAACCACCATCGACCAGTGGGAGATGACAGTTATTTTATCAAAATCACAAAAATCAATTGATATTGTTCGATTAAAAAATTCATAACTTCTATACTATACGTCCGATCGATCAGGTTAAGGTCTTAAAAGAATCATGAAATGTCAAGCTTTAATTGTGTGTAAAAATTATTGCGGGAAGGGGAAGCATTCTATACGAAAAGGGGTCGGAAAGCCGTTATCAAATCGATTTTCATTTTTCAAAATGCAAAACATGATGAAAAATTTTAAAATATCGAAAAACAATATACTACAAAGTTATAGCCCCATTTCTCATCTACAAAAATGTCAGTGGTTATATAGGGGTAAGTTCGACAGGAGAGGCTGTAGGGGCCCTTTAATTGGTTTAATGACCAAAAAAGAATATTTAATTATAAAAATGATAAAAAATTATCGATTAGGCCATCTTATTAGGCTAATAACTTCGCTAATAATTATCGGATCTTTTTGAGGTAAACAAATATGGAAAGATGAAATGTCAAGCTAAATTTCTGTATAAAAATTATTTCACAATCGTAAAAAAAGTCATACCAAAAAGCTGATTTAGTCTGAAATCAATATGGATCTTATCATTTTAAATTCAAAAGTTGATGAAAAATTTCAGAATTTTGAAAAACTCTTACTATATGTTAATTGAAAAAATCTTGATCTACAATAATGCTGAACAATGTTTTAAGATTATTTCTACAGCGGAGGCACTAAAAATAATTTAACGCGATTTTAAGGATTTTCATTAAAAAATGCAAGAGACACGGCTTTATATATTATTTTTTTACATCCAAAATACTTAACGGATTTTAGAAGTTAAGATCTTAAAATACTGTCATTAAAACAGACATTAAATGTGTGAAAAAACATTTTATATAATTGCATGACAACTTTGAAAAAAATGTAAAAACAAATTGAGTTTACTTTTTTTTCTCACCCACTTTACTGATTAAAAAATTAAAAACGGTATATAAACTTGATTGCAGGGAAAAAATGCTACCAAAATATTATTGCCTAATATTTTTTTTAAATATATGTTGAACATAATGAAGCCATTTATTTAACAGGAGAGCTGATATTAATTATTTTTTGAATTAAATTTATTTAAAACTTGCTTTTTTCGGCACAGTGCTTGGCCGATTAAATCATTCATAACTTTTTAGTAAGTTGACGGATTTTGTTTAAATAACGTTTTTTCAATTAAGCATAAATAAGCGCTTATTTTCATGTATAAAACATACCCATACATGACTTAATATTTACAATAAATGTTCTTTTAAAAAAAATTGCGATAAAATATTTTAAATAATTTTCTTGAAAAATGTCTGAAAGAGTTATTGAAAATGATCTATAACTTCAGTAATTCTTTTTAAATCTTCCAAAATAACATTTTAAATGAAATCAAATATAATTAAAAAATCAAAAATTTCAAATTTTATGCAATTGAAATTTCGTGATATTTCAAAGGCAAATGCATGGAAAATTGCAAAATTAACGATTCAGCTGTAGAAAATCGGCTATAAGTCGAGAAATAATACTTTGATTTTTAAAGTTAAGATGTCAATAGATAGGTAAATTTGTCACAAATATATAAATAAATAAAAAAATATACATGATTATACATTTTAAATAAATTAAAGGTTCCAAACGAAAAAAAGGAACGTTTTCAACTTAATTGACAATTAAACACTGATTTTTCATATGACTTTCAACATTATAATTTATTTATTTTCTTGGCTAATCAGCATTTATTTTGGTATACAAATTATTTATCTACATAAACCACAAGCTGAGATACGAATTTTTGAATATTTTTAAACGCCAAATCCAGCAAAAATCCAATGGATTTGGTCGTTAAAATTCGGTATTAAGAAAAGATGGCCGGAATTGCTTATAACTTCGGTAAATCTTTTTTTTTATTTTCAAAATTTATATTCCTTATTAATTTTTTTTTTCTAATTTTGTTTTGGATACCTAATTACACATTCAAGGGCTACGCAAAATTGGTAGGGGGGGTGCTTATTACATGCAAATTGAATTAATTTCTAACTTGAATTCTAACGGCCGGATTTTAAAGGTTATAGTTTTTAAATGAAGATTAAATCAAATGCAATGCAAGGGCGTGCGCAAGAAGGGGTAAATGGGCATTTGCACCCCAAATTAAAATTATTTTTCTAATTTTTTTTGTTAAGTATTAAAGAGTCAAGGGCGTATGTAAAGGTGATAGGGGGTGTTTTTTGTATGTAAATCGTCTTAATTTTTATAACTTATATAGAAAAAAAGAGATACATATAGAGATATAGAGATGAAGAGATGTAGACATATAGAGATATTATAGGAATTAATAAAAAAGAATCGAACACCTTTTATGTCACATAAAATTATTTATTAAATAAACAGAACAATTGTTTCAACGCTCAATGCGTCATCATCAGCTGTTAGAATTCGACAGCTGATGATGACGCATTGAGCGTTGAAACAATTGTTCTGTTTATTTAATAAATAATTTTATGTGACATAAAAGGTGTTCGATTCTTTTTTATTAATTCCTATAATTAATATAGTCACATAGTCCTCCAAACACAATTATATAATATAGAGATATTGAGAAACTAAATTTTAGAGATATAGAGAGATAGAGAAATATAGAGACATAGAGATATAGAGATATAGAGATATAGAGATATAGAGATAAAGAGATGTAGAGATATAGAGATATAGAGATATAGAGATATAGAGATAGAGACATAGAGACATAGAGATAAAGAGATATAGAGATATAAAGATATAGAGATATAGAGATATAGAGATATAAAGATATAGAGATATAGAGATATAGAGATATAAAGATATAGAGATATAGAGATATAGAGATGTAGAGATAAAGAGATATAGAGATATAGAGATATAGAAATATAGAGATATAGAGATATAGAGATATAGAGATATAAAGATATAGAGATATAGAGATATAGAGATATAGAGATGTAGAGATAAAGAGATATAGAAATATAGAGATATAGAGATATAGAGATATAGAGATATAGAGATAAAAAGATGTAGAGATATAGAGAAATAGAGATATATAGATATAGAGAAAAAGAGATATAGAGATATAGTGATATAGAGATATAGAGATATAGTGATAAAGAGATATAGAGAAAAAGAATTATACAGATATAGATATTTATAGAGATAATAGAGATATAGAGATATAGATATAGAGATATGGAGATATAGAGATATAAAGATATAAAGATATAGAGACAGAGACAGAGACATAGAGATATAGAAGTATACGATATAGAGATATACAAAATGGTTGGATTTTTAAGTTTCAAAATTTTTAAATGAAAATTAAATGTAATTCAAAATAAGAACGTGCACACAAGGAGGGGTAGGGTGAGGGGGACTTGCACCACTAATCTAAATTTTTAATTCTCTTTCTCTAATTTTTTTATATGTATAAATTTTTCGTATATATGTATATTATAATAATTATAATAAAAATATATATATATTTATTATTATTACAATATATATTTATGTTATGTATATATAAATATAGAATTATATTTTTATATATATATAAAATTTTTATTACATATGTAGAATTTTACATATAAGTAGAATTCTATTACATCTGTAGAATCAGTTTGCGAAGCAACTGACACGGGCAAATCGGCTAGTAATACATATAAGCAAAAATAAACTAAACGTGAAAACCAGTATTTTTTTAAGTTGCAATTCGGATTACAGCGTACACAAATTGGGGTTGGTTCGGATTGTAAAAAACATAATGGAACAAGATAAAGGTTCGGATTTGGCGCGATATTCGGATTAAAGGTGGTTCGAGTCGGATTAGCGAGAAATACTGTATTCTTAAAAAGTAGAGGAAGGTGGCCTAAAATGGCACACCAAGGTAAAATGACCCTCTCGCTAAAATCGTAAAATCGAACAGAATTAGAAGGTTTTGTGGACACAATTCTTCAGTTTATATGCCAGTACCGACATACACAAAATGTTAGCAACTTCAAGCTAATGTTTTAAATTTGACAGATAAAACTATCTCTATAGTCGACTCCAAAAGTAGACTTCATACAATTTTGTGAAAAATTTGTTGACAAAAAAACTCTATAAAAAACATTAAATTTTGGAAAAAGCAGTAAATGCATGTAAGTATTCAGTATTTCTTATTAATTTACTGAAATTAGTTGTCCCAGTACTATTTGAGCTTGTTCGGAATTAAAACTTAAATAAATAAATTCCTTAACGGGCAAAATGGCCTACTATGCACTCCGCTAAAATGGCATAGTGTGTCATGTGTGCATTTAAGGCCACTTTCATCTAATAAATTAGAAAGGGCTAAATCAATTCCCCTTTTAGGAGAGGAATAAAAAAATCAAAACTTTTATTTGCAATAAAGATTCCTCTAAATAAATCGTAAAGCTTATAAGCAAGGTCCAAATATAACATATATGAGGATATTTTTAATCCGAGTTTTTATTTAACTACGTGGATTTATAACTTGATAAAAATTTAATTAGCTCGTCCGAACATATTCACACGATGCAATTTCTTAATTGCCAGCTTTAAAGTACCTATACGCATATATCTACTGTACTGTACTGTAACTTATAAATTAGAAGAGGTATGTATATTTAAGAAAATTGTATACTTTTTTTATTTACGTTCAAGTTCCCTTAATGATGTTGGTATCAAGTATCTTATATTGCATTTGTGTAGTACAAAAGGTATCGTTTCATTGGGTTTCATTTGAACCGAACTTATTTACCTCAAAGTCCCCGAACCCCAACAAAGGTGAATGTAAAAATTCTAAACTAAACTAACCTCCTGTTAAATAGCATCATACAAAATTGGTTATTTTATAACTAAGAAAATATCTTAACTTGCGGCGTGTACAAATTAATTACATAATAATTACAGCTTATTTCAGAGCAAATAAAACATAATCAGATATCAGTCACCGAGTCGTCGAGTCTCTAGCGTCATATAAAAACGAAAGAAATATTTTATATTTATTTACAGCATGAAGCTCACCTTCAAAAACGTCACTGCCATTTTTAAAAAGCTTGAAAATTCCAAGAAAATCGTATTTAAACATAATTGGGTGTGAACCAACGCAACGCGTTTAGAGTTGATGTTGAATTAAATTAAAACACAAAACTCTGAGGAGATGAACTACTTTGGTTTACGACAAATGGTTTTCATATTGCTTTGTCGGTAGACTTTCGTCACTTTTTGATAAAAAAAAAAAAAAAGTTTTTCATCTGCGTATATAAATAAATAATTAATATGGCACTGAATTGTGGTTGCATTGGTTACAAATATTTCGCAAAAGGCAATGATCTTTTACTTACGTTAATTTGTTTTCAAAAGAAGCTTGATCCAATAACTTTGTATTTGTTCGGGTTAATACCGAAGGAACGCGTGGAAAGAGAGAATTGAGTTGATTTTAATCAAGATATGGCGCACCACACCACACGTTTAGTTCAATCCATTATTGGACTAACCTTACAACGGAACGGTGGAAGTGCGTGTTTTAATTTTGCCTTAAAACAACACAAATTATTATTTGCTAGAGGTATGTTGTGTGAAGTGGCTACATCCTGTCACGAGTTTTAAAAAACAAAAGAATCAAGGTGAGATCCATTTTGATTTTATGATACAGAAAGATTACGTTCTGTATTATTAAATGTTTGGCTTATATAGAAATGAAAAATCAGTTATGTTGTTTTCGATTGTAATATGGAAAATTTGAAGAGAATAGAGGGAACAAAATTTCCATATTCGATAGGAATAAAACACTCTACTAAAACGGCATTTGTTTATTTATTCTTTCAAAGCTTACATTACAAATTTTCTATTTTGGAACAAAAATTCATAATGGCCAAAAGTCAAATTATTCCTAACAAACTATTGCTTTTAAAAATAAAAATAAGTCTTAGAGAATGTTCGGAAAAGCGTAGCTACTAAAAGTGTCTTTGAAGACGCCCGTCAATCTTCTATATATTCTACATTTTTAATTATAAGATTGGCAAAGATTTTGTGGGTAAAGTAATCATTGGCTTACCATTTATTTAAAAAGAAAGTTTTATCGTGCACTTTTGAGGCATAATGTACATTAGGGTGGCTTCTTTTGGCAATGTTCGCCCCTCCCCCCCCCCCCCCTCCTCCCTCTAGAAGTGATGAGGCTGACTTAAAAAATTTCACTGAAATCGGCTAAACGTTAACACGTGCCACCGAGCACTTGAAATTTCCTATACAAACTACTACAGGTGGATTTTTAGTCTTTTACTAAAAAAATCCACAAAATTGTAATTGTTGATAAATAAAAATGTAGCTTGGCAAAAATCTTAAAAATATGGTAATGTTTAAAGAAAAAAATATTTTTACATTTTATAAAATTTTTCTACCCACTTAAAAAAAAAAAAACGATCAAAAACAGTGAATTTTCGTTTTTTCTTACATTTTTCGTTTTATTGCGGTTATATTTTTTCGTGAAGTTATCAATATTACATTACTTATACATATGATCGACAAAAGTTAAAGATTTTTGCCAATTTTCATTTTTAATTACCTACAATTACAATTTTGCGGAATTTTTTAGTAAAAGACTAAAAATCTACGTGCAATTTGTATGGGAAATTGAATTAAGTTTTCTCTATCATTGTGATTCTACTCAACGGAATAGATGAGTTACTGAAATATCTATGTGCAGTAAGTACATATGAAGGTATTGAAGGGCTCACAGCTGTACCAAACCAAGGCATGCAAAAAAAAAACCTCCAAGATTAGTGCTAAATTCTGTGTAGCTATTTCGTTCATTTCATTTTTAAATTAGATAAGAAAATTTAGAAAATAAACATTGAAATGCCTCATTTTATTTATTAATGGCAGTTTATTATATTCGGTACAGCTGCGTGAGCCCTTCATATATATCACAAGAAATTACTAGTTAAACAAATTGGACTTAACTATAAATTTCGGGTTTTGGGGATACATTGATTATATCCTTTATGATTCAAATCAAGTTGATTTTCAAACAAACTTTCTACAAACATGTTAACACTAATCAAAGCAAAATATTATGCCATACCTCGAAGGCTTAAAACACCCATGCCTCTAACCCAAGATTACCGAACTACGCATTATTCAAGTATGCATTTTTAAAGATGGAGTCAGTAATTTCAAATTATTGCAACATATCGTGGCCTGTAATTAAAAAATTCCACTTATGTAGATCATAAAATTAAATCCTAAAAATTATTTCATAAATTATACGATGGAGTCGACCGTTTATTAATATTTTTACAAAAATAAAATTGCAAAAATCATGTAACTATATTTAATTAATGTTTTCGATCTTAACTATAATATTGGAAAACAACCTGTAATTCTTACATAACATTAACAACATACGATATTTACTAGTATCCTTCCACAATGTGGGTAGTTTAAAGAGAATACACAACTTTTGCGGTATGAATATTATTGAGTCTCAAGCCTTCAGCGCTCACCAAGTTATAAATCATGTCAAACATAAAATTAACAAAAAAAAAAACAGACATTGATGTTGTTATAACAACTTTTTAAAAACACATATGTACATACATCATATGTTCAACTAATAAAATGTCACTTCGGCCTGTAGAAACTTTTTCGATAAAACTAGCTTAATTATAATTGAGCTTAATCCTGCCATATAAGGAGCTAGGCAACACGGCGTCTGCACAGCAACATCTTATTAAATTGTCCTCTTTTATGGGAGACTAGACTAGACATCGAATGTTCCTACATACATATACTATTTTTTTTTATTTTCTACCGCAGCATCATTTGCACCTGCTGTTAATTAGGAAAACTAAAAAGTAGTGGATATAACCTCAGAAAGTTGCGTAAGTTTATCATTTATTCGTTGATTGGAGTCTGGTTAGGAGATCCTCCTTTAATCGTTTCCTTCGAGCTTCTGGCATAGCTTGCCTGGTGGTTATGAAATGAAATCTTAAATACTTTCTAGATAACATACCTGACCAATGTGTGTCTGACTTGTCAACAAGAAAACTATTTCAAAGACATGATGAACTAAAATAGCTTGTTACCACTTAAAACGGTCTTCATTATCAGCTATGTGGCTTCAACAACGAATGGCATAGTTATTTTGAGCAATCTTTTTTTATTTTTTTCCAGCCTAAAGAATCGAATGGGGAATAAATTAATTTGTTCTGTCACTTTAAAACCGGATCGAAACGACTCAACTGATCGTCAGAAAGTGGTCAGCAGCATTTGTGCTAAGCCAGCAGAAAAAAATAACACCAAAAAGAGGTCACATAAGACAAGCAGCTACTTCTATCTTGTTCTTAATCCGAGCTACTGACCCAATAGACACTTATGTATGTCTGTGAGTCAATAGCATCCCGCAAGCCATTTGTTTGTTTTTTTTTTTTTTAACTTGTTGAAATCTAATTATAGATAAATAAATAATAATTCTGTTTTTGATCTTATGATCTAAGAGGCATTTTATGGATAAGTTATGCACTTAAAATGATTTTCTTCCATAAATATAAACAAAAATTATTAAATATTTATTTATTTTCTAATTTTTATCATTTTTTTCTAAAAATATTTCTATTTTTATTAAACCAGACCAAAATTTTGTTTTGACATATTTGCTTAAAGGATTTTTTCACATAACGAATTGAAAATATTTTAAAGGGAGCAGCATTATGATTTTCAGGTTAGCTTTTGATATTTAATTAAGTATTTATGACATATTTACGAAAAGTATTTCTGTTTATATACTGTTTCTGTATTTCTGAACAATTTCGAAAATGGTCAATAACTATTTATTTTTTTATAATTTTTACTATAGACTGCAAAATAATTACTAATTTTATTATTATTATTCACATGAAGAAACGTATTTTCCACAAGAAATAAAGGTCATCAAGCATTTAAGCTGTTTGTAGACAAATTTGTATTTTGTTATTTTTTTTACAGTTTGAGTAGATGTTCCTCTTTATTCTGAAATGTAAACAATTATATTTTATACGAACAAAAATTATTTTTTTCTTAAATGATTTTTTCAGAGGTGAACCTTAGGCGCCAGTTTTGGCGATCAGGAAAATGGATCAGGAAAAAAATTTCTTTTGTATAGTTCAATGTTTTATTTTAAGATTTGATTTATAAAAAGGATACGAATCGATGATAAACAAATTGAAATATTTTTTTCATTAAAAAAATTTAATTTGGAAGAAATACTTTGTCTAAAACAAGTACTTATTCATTTTCCTAATGGAAATTTCGTACAGAAAACGAGTTTCCATCAGGAAATGAATTTTATAGAATAAATATTTGCTCCAAAGAAAATTTTGTTAATGAAATAAATATTTTAAATGATTTATCATCGATTTGTATCATTTGTATATTTCAAATCGTATGATAAAACATTAAATTATGAAAAAGAAAATTTTTCCTGATGAGTTTTCCTGATCGCTATAACTGGCCCCTTAGCCAACTCGCAATACGGAAAGACTATGTTAAGAATTATTCAGATTATACTTTACTATGTCTGTGTAGGTATTGTGCATCTGTTTTTAGAACGGTCATATTATAAAAATAATGTTCTTTTAACTGCACCAGTACAGTGAAATTACTATGAATAATAAATAGTAAGTATACGCCACAGTGACCAACAAGGTAGAAATCTCACATATTGCTGAAAGTATTCATGTCGATAATTCAGATACATTATATGAAATAGCATTACCTTTTCTACGAGTTCCAAATATTTCTACATCCAGTTTGAGGCGTGGAATTATTATTTCCAACAAATTTCCAACTATAAATTAAAAAAATTAAGTTATGCTGATGATGATTTTATTTAATTACAGTTACTGTAAATAGCCGAAATAATTAAATTCTAGAATTTACCGGTAAATCCTAGAACAAATTCTACCAATGGTGCTGAGAAATTCTAGGATTTACCGGTAAATTCTAGAATTTCATTATTTCGGCTTTTTACGGTAACATATATATAAAAAGAACAACAATCATTTGTACATTTTCTTAATGAAACGTTATTGTACATAGAAAGGAATTTTTTTATTTAATCTTGCTTTTCTCAAAGTCTTAACAACAGATTGTAAAAAAAAAATTTGACAAACTAATTCTTGTCAGAAAACTGTTTTAAAGATTTCCAACTAAACGCTGATTTTTGCAGCTAAAACAAAAAGACAATATTTTCTCAAAGACTGTAAGATATTTTGTCAAAAGCTCATATAAAATTGTTTTCAGGAATTAATTCGCATTCAGTAGTAGTAGCAGATTTCTTGTGATTGTTTATATTTAATAATTTGTATTATAGTCTATAATTTAACTGAATTCGACCAATTTAAATTTTGTATTTGCTACCTTCAACTACCACTGTTTTTCCAATTCCCTTAAATTGAGCCAGTAAATTTTTCTCAGGAAATAACTTGAAATAATTAACCTGTCACATTTTTTATGTTTATTTATTTTTAGAGAGTCATAAAATATGTATTGAATAAAATTAAACGTAATTGCAAGTCACAAATCTTTCTAATTACCATTATCAACCAAACAAAGTAAACCAATTCCGAAACCAAATACGGTTAGCTATTTTTCTGTTGAATGAATTTTCACATTGACCCAAAATCACTGGGTGCGATCGTAAGACTTGGACTTTACATTTGGAACGAATCTATACTCCATTCAGTACCACCCTCTAATGTGGGACCATTATCTTCAGATCCGTTGCTAGAGGCTAAGTGAACACTTTAGTGATCAATGGGCAATTCACTGATTTTCGCGTAGAGAAGTTGAACCATAATAGGGAACTGAAAACCTAAAAGTCAAGTGCTTCAGGCCAATACACTAGATTTTTATCTCTTAACAACTAACTTATGCACTAGACCAAAAGCATTAATTTACAGTATGACTAACTGGACTGGTGGTGTAAGGGAAAGGCAGCTTTTGAATGAGCAAACATTGGGCATTCAATTTGGAATAAGATTGCAACTTTGATTATCTTTTCAAATAAAGAAGTCTAAAAAAAAAAATAAACTCAAAACTGGAGATGCGAATTTCATATCGGATGTTCTTATTATATTGTTGCCCTTTTATGTTAAATCATAATGCATACCTTTTTTAAACATCAAACCTTACTTACCCTTTAATCTTAATATTAAACTCTTAGCTGATGTATAAACTGGCCTTGCATGGTCCAAATGGAAATAATACTGATTTATTTTTAATGATTGAAAGGAATCAGAATAGCAGTAGGTATATATGGCTAAAGCGATTGTTATGTTAAAAGTATTTTTCTTCAGGTTGTATATTATAAAAAATGTAGGTGCTGCCATATGTGGGAGGACGGTTATTCTTATAGCCATAAGTTGCATTTGAAAAAGTATCTCGTGTGAAATAATGCAAATGCTGATTCAAGACTTCTGACCTTCTTTTGGACAGATTTATGTAAGATTGTGGGAAAATAAGTTTGAAACACTTAATTTTTTGCAATTGGAATAATTATAATGTCGTATTTAAACGTGAGACAAAAGAAAATTTGATAAACTTTGTTAGCATTTCTAGTGTCTTAGTCTAGAATGTGTATATTTGTGAATGTCCTCTACTAAGTTTGGATGGACAATTGTAAATTTTTGTTGCTTCGTTCTTTATTCCACTAAATAATACATAAAACTATATACATACTTCGTAGTAGCCGTGGCGTGATGGTTAGTGCGATGGACTGTCATGCCAGAGGTCTAAGGTTCAATCCCCAGCCTCGCCACCTATTTATTTAAAAAAAAAAAAAAACGGCTACTGCCTCTTGCGAGGAATTGACAATCCTCCAAGAGTATCTCCTGTCACAGAAAAGTGCCGCTCGTTAGCCGTTCGGATTCGGCAATAAACTGTAGGTCCCCTCCATTCCTGCAGACACGCACACAGGAATGGTTGAAAGTTGTAAGTCACTAGGCCCTAGTTCTTCATGAGCTGTTGCGCCATCAAATTTATTTAATTTATTTTTTTTATATACTTCATATGCCTTTGTTTGAGCTTATATGTGAATGAAATAATTCTGCATAGTCTTCAGTTGTTCGCATTTACTTACCAAATTGATATATGTATTGTACCCTAGCGAGAAAATTTGCAGCGAACAACATCAAAGTCTCCAAAGCAATCTATAATAAGATAATCAGAAATGTCTTAATTGTCAATATCTACTTAAAATTTTACCATGTCTACCAATTTTGTTTACAAAATTACCATATATGTAAGTACCAGATACCAAAACCTTAAGTTTACAAAACGGATAATAACATTAAGAAATAATTAATTATTTTCATGTGAAATGCTCGTACACACACTAACAATTCCGCTTAGTTAACAGCGGATACAACCAAGATCTTTGTGCAGTTTTATTTTATTACAGAGAAAAATGCCTATATTATTTATCAATATTATCAGTAGATATTTCAAAACTTAAATTGAATGCTCTGTTTATCATTTTTAAACGTTAAAACCAAGATAATAACAAGGTTATAACTACCTTTACATATTGACAGGTGCGTGACCAAAACATTGTGCAAAGTAAAAGTTTTTCTAAATAATTACCGATTTTTCTGGCAATAAACTTCACAGTCTACTGATTTCAACTCTTAAGTTATTGTTTACACGAATAAAATAACGAATGCCATTCGTATTTTCATCAAATTTTTAAGCTCCCGCAGTCAATAGAGCTTATAGTCAATTGATTTTCATAGTTGAGACCATAATAATGTGTCCAAACTCACAATATTATTTCAAGATTTAGAATGATACACATTCAAAAGACTTTATATTTTAAGTAAATTATTATTTTCTTATTTATTTTATCAGTCTAATGCGTTAATCGTGTACTTTGAAAAAAAAAAGTAAAAAGTAAGAATAATTATAACAATATGACCTAGATTTTGAAAAGTTTGAAAAATCGCAAAATGGTATTTTTGTTCTCTTATAAAAAAATTGGCTTTGTCTTAAAATGTTTCGAAGCATTAATAATAACTGAAGCAAGAGCACTTCTTACTCTATTTTCATTTTTTAATAACCCTTTTTATTGTTTTAGACTTTCTTACATTTGTATGTTATTAACTTGAACTTCTAACATTAAAATAAATGTTCCCTTTCAGTTTTTACAGTATTTAAAAAGAACAATAATAAATGTATACCTAGGTCCAATTTAATTACTTGCTTTCTGGCTCGTGCTAAGCAGTTAGCACTTCCAAAGCCAATTTATTTACAATCAACATTTTTAGTTTTAATATTATTTTTATGGACCTACACTGATGTAGGTTATAAACGGCACAGGTTCATCTCGACCACCATTGTAAGTAAATTACTAATTTTAGTGAAACTATTCCCCATTCATTTTGCTTCAATAAAAGAAAGAAACAAAAAACGTTCGTATACCGTTTAATATAACGAGTTACCGGACGGCAGAGTTCCTGCGGGCAAAAGATACAGTGTACGTGTATGCTCAGCTGAACATAAATTATTACACCTTAAATGGGTTATTAGAGTGATTTTATTGCATTTAATTGCATACTGTTTAGACGGTGATTTAATATTTTGTTGTTTATTTTTTCATAACTTTTTTGGAAGGTACAGAGCATTAACGGTTAAAAGCTGATTGATTTCTTTTCGCGTAGTAAGGGTGCTGAGTACTTTTCTTTTTCGAACTAGTAATGCTATGGAAAGGCTTTCACTTTCAATCTGCAGCTATAACACTATACACTTTTAAGCTAAGCCAAGAAATCAGTTATTCTCTTCGGCGCTTTAATGGACAGCTGGCGCGGTGTAAATAGTTGAAATAAGTCTGCTTTAGTTTTTCTTTCTCAATCCTAAAGTTCGATTTAATGTCTTTGACGAATGACCAAACAAATTTCACGTAATAGAGCTCAATTTTCTCCCGTATAGACAAGTTGAAAGAAAAAAATTATAAACTGAGATGACTAGTTTTAAATAAATTCCTTTCCTGAAACTAAAATGGACATTTTTTATAAACTGTGCGCATAAATTGTAGATTATGTGGTTAGCTGGTACAATAATAAGTAAACACAGGCTTGACACACCCTAATCATGTTGAAAACATCAAGTGCAATTTGCATTTGCAGCTACATTAACCATTGGAATTTGTTTAAAAAAACATGTCCTCGTGTAGATTCGATAGTATATTTTTTTTTTTTTTTAAGAGAAAGCGTTTTACGAACAAAACTTTTTAAGTGAAAAATTTAGTTCATGTTATGTTTTAACAATTCTGATGGTTCAGCACTGTTTTCATTGTGAATTCCTGGTGGATTATTATTTTAAATTGCGATATAATATACTGGTTGCTTGTAGCATGTTTAGGATTCGTAAAAAAATTGACCTCGAGTTTTTAATCAAATCTGAAATTATGGTGAAAAAGAACACAAAAAAAAAGTTCTTCTGTCTGTATGTTCGTCCCCTTTCACACAAGTTGCTGGAGATTTTTTTTGACGTTTTCTTTTAATCTTCTTAACAATCTCTTTGTACCTTTCACACGAGGAAACAAAATCGGAGGAGATTTGCTGTATTTTCCTTTTAAACTACCTTGGTTGGAATGCACACAAATGTAGTGTGAAGAGGAATGTAAAAAAATCTCCTGGAATCGTTGACCGGAGAGATTTTTTTTTACCCCTCTCTTTCTTCCTGCCCATCTCGCCAATGAACTGAATGTTGCTAAATGCTCTGTTTCCTCGTGTGAAAGGTGACTTTATCCTCACTTCGACCTAAAGCCGATTTTCTTCAAATTTTGATCTTATGGTTTTTAATTTTTTTCTAAATTTTTTGTAACTTCAAAAATACTAGTAATGGTTAGACTTAACCATTTTGAAATGAGTTATTGATCTCAGAAATAGCTGTAACGACTTTGTTAAAAAAAAAAATATGGTTATGGTCTGCATTTCGTTAAACAAATTAACGAAAACTGTTATTAACCGGAATCTGCTTCGATTGAAATTTTTATACGGATGGTTCTTTTAAGACCAATAAAATATAAGGCTTTCAAAAAAATTTTTTTTTTCGATTAAGAAAAAACATTTATTTATTTATTTTTTTATTTATTTATTTTTGAAAAATCAATATTTTGAAAACGTGAATATTGTGGATATTATATTTTAGGTTTGTCTAATAATAAAAAATGACATCCTAGCTTTTAGTTTGTCAAAGAAAAAAAACCGCTTCAACGATTTTAGATTTTTTTAGACTTTTCTTTTTTTGTTTTTTATTTTGAGAATAAGACATTTTCAAAGGTTATTTTAGCAACTTTGAAGAGCTTGTCTCATGCTTCTTTTCGTCCCCTATCTGCCTTAATGCATTTACAATGCAAATACAATGCAATAAAAAATGATCTATAGTGTCTAAAATTTTGCAATATTGATGGAATTCTGAGTGAGACACTTAAAAAAAAAAAGATTTGTTTTGTCTGTTTGGTACAAAATTTTTAATCGACCGACGCCTATAATGTATATCCGGAACGATAAATCAATAGCACCTTTATTAACAAACAATAGAACCAAATGGGCGGACATTAACCATTAAAAAATCTATGTAGGTCTGATGTAGTTTTATTATAAAATATATTAATTCATTATTATGAAATATTAGTATAAATTTGCATATCTCACGAACCGTCGTCGTCGCTTGTCCGCAATTGTTGTAATAAATTATAATATTCACTTTAACTAGTTATTTATGCACTTTATCGCCCTCTATATACATATGTATAAATAAACAAACTAATATAATCTTTTTACTTATCGTTTCATTGCAGATCAATCACCGTCAGGCTCATATTGGCAAACTCACGTAGTAACACCATCGTCATCTTCATCATCAGTATTAGACTCGCCATTCTATTCGGCGACACATGGTCTCGTGCAGACACATCCCTCATTAGGAGGTAGTAGTGTACCGCGACCACTGACGAGCAATAGTCTTGGCAGCGGTAGCAAAATTGGCAATACAGCTTATGTGGCTCCAAGTGTTGGTGGAGCGCTAAATTCTAGACAAAGTCTAACCGGTGGACGATTTGGCTCACCGCCAGCAATTGCAGTTAATCCGAACCCTAAGTCACCATTTAGGCATTTAGATTATGCAACAAGTGCAACAGCAGAATTAAGAAGAAATCCATCCCTATCGGCACCAGATGAGTGTGCACGTGCTTGCCGAGAAGGTGAACCCCCGAGAATTTGTTATTACCATTTCACATTAGAATACTATACAGTACTTGGAGCGTGAGTGTATTTATCTTTACCATTATCAATACCTAATTAAAATAAAGTAAAAAAAAAAGTACATTCATTATATTTATGTAGTTATAAGAAATCGATTGGACTACTAACATTCAAATATACACATAAATATGTATAGTTATTTGTTCGAATTAATTGGGTTTTATTAAAACAAAAATAATAAAATAATTTGCAATGTGTAATTGTTAATGAAGAGATCCAGCAGTTTTAAAGTACACAGAGAAAAAAGTACCACATAAAATAGAAGAAAAGTAATAAGATTTCTCTTTGGTTTTCATCCAAGAAGAAAGTCTTATTAAAACCATAGTGAAAATCTTATTAAAATCTTGATGCCCATTTTATAGGATATCCACATATTTTTAAGAAGATATCTTATTACGTTTCAATATGACTGCTTCTTAAAACAATAAGAAAACTTATTGAAAAGCATGAGTCAATCATTTAGAAACAAGAAGAGGACCTTATTGATAATATGTGAAAATATTTTAGAAACAATGAGATGATCTTATTGAAAGAATGTGGGATACCCCTTGAATCAATATGAAGATCTTATTAAAAGCATCATCTGAAAATCTTTTTGAAACAAGGAGAAGGTCTTATTGAAAATGTTTGACGAGCTTATTAAAATTTCATGTAAATATCGGATAAAAAATAAGAAAAATTAAATAATTTAAAATTATTTTTTTTCAAAATTTCTGCTAAATTCATTTAAATAAAAGACGAAATTATTATCTTTTTTCAAACAATTTATTGTTTTTTTTTTTAACGAAAGGTACATAACAAGATAAATTAATTGGTAAATAAATAAATTCAAAATTCTTTTGAAAAAAGGAACATGTTTTCACTAAAGTAAATACATAAATAATTAATAATAAACATAACTAAAAACACAATTAAACACATTTTCATATTGCCCATATAAATCAATGAACAAATTACGTAACACTTATATGGGCTTATTGGACTTTTTTGTGTTTCAAGACAGATCTTAATTCATTTATAAATGTGAAAGTCTTTAAAATAATCGTGGGGAAAAATTGCAAAAAAAAAGCCATTAAAAATATAACTTTTTTTTATTTTCTTCAAGAAAAAAATTTTTCGACGTCATCCATCTCCATTTTTCTGAGGACGTCAATGGAGTTTACTCCATATACTTTTAGCAACGTGGACACCGACCGAACTACTAAGGCCCCGGGAGAGAAAAATTGTCTGGGTCTCCTCAATTCGATCAATATTCCATATTAAACATGGAGCACTTATTGATTCACTAATTATTTCACTTGATTCAGTGGCACTCGCGATTGCATTGTCAATATTTTTCTCCATTTTTATTAATTTTACACACTTACTTTAATTTTGTTCTTGAAATTCACCGGCACGCATACGTCTCTAGACTTGAAGAAAAAAATATGTTTGGCAAAGCAAAGTAGCGTTCCACTTATACAAAACATGAGATAACTTATACTTTTAAAAAGGAATTCTTTTTGATTTGCAATGGAAAACCCTTTTAATAAGATTATCTTTTTAGGACACATAGCCAATAAGATTTTCTTATTAATTCTCATGTATGTAATAATTCCTCTTTAAGATTCAAAAAGGAATTCTTTTTGATTTAAGAAGATTTTCTTATCAGCGTAAATGGACGGACGTTTTTAATAAGTTCATCTTTTTAAAACCGAAAAGAGATAAGGTTTTCTTATTGTTTATTATCACTCTTGCAGACGCGCCTTGGAAAAACAACGGGATTTTTACATTTTTATAAGAAAAAACTTATCGATTTAATAAGATTTCCTTATTAGCCTTTATAAAAAAATAATCAAGTTAATAAGATTGACTTCTTAAAACTGATAAGTAATACGATTTTCATAGTATTTGTATTATTAAATGAGAATTTCCATATAAAAACAGTACTAAAAACTTTTCTGAACTTCAAAAAGATTTTATTCATAAAATCAATAAGTTTTCTCTATGGAAATATCATATTATTTATTACTTTTAATAAGATTTCTAAGCAAAGTATCACAATAAGGCATTCTTATTGATTTTATGTAGTCTTTTTTCGCTCTGTGTAGATAATCCAATTCTTGTACCGAATTTCAAACAATTTTTCAATTTAAACTAATTTAATTTTTATATAAAAGTGAAGCCTATTTCACTGCAATAAGTGAGTACCAGTTTCTTTTGCTAAAAATATATGGTCTTATTTATAAACATTGGGCCTTACTAATAATCAAATTTAGTTAATAGTTAAATGAAAATCTCCAGATTTTATAAAAGTCATAAATACCAATAACGAATTTATTCTCCAGGTTAGTCACTAGCAAAATGTCAAAATTTTATTGGACATCCATGTTTAAGCTGTACATTAAACAAATCAAAAAAGGCATTTCAATGCAATAAGTGTTGCCTGTTTTGCTTTTTCAGGGTACCTACATCCGTTATGTATTAAGTACTTAAATATACCTACTCTCATATTAGCGATGTTTCTTCACGTCTTAATAGAATATTTCTTACTAAAAGGTAATTGGATGAAAAACTTTGACATCGTGGGGGGAGGGGTTAGACGATGCCTTTAAAAAAAAATAATGTTTCTCCAATTCCTTTAAAGTTAGAGAAAAAAATTACTTTACAAAAATATTTTGTTTTATTTTGAATCGAAAGGAGAAAGCTTCGTTTTTGTTGGTATTTTTAATAGCAATATTGTATTAAATATTTTTACAAATAAAATCACTTTGAACGTCTCTTTCAAAGATAAAAAACAAGCCAAAACACAAACTTTGAAGTGAGAATAAACTGATGCCTTTACAGCTGAATTTCTCAGAGAGATTTTTTAATGAGTGGGTAAACACTTTTTCGCACACCTTTCTAATTGATCTGAGGAAAAATACTGCACCGAACAGAACCGAAAATCAATCATAGGATCTTCTAACCGATATGTTGCGAATATATGATAAAAAAAAAATTAAGGTTAGAAAAAGAAGAGCTGTGAATGCTAAATGTGATGTAGTTAAAATAAAAAAGAAATCGTTCAAAAACCTTTAAGTACTGAAATAGTTACTTTTAAAAAAGAATACGGCAATACTCTACTTTGAATGTATTGACACTGACAGTTCACTTTTCGTTTTTTCATTTGACAGCAACTTTGATGGAAATTGTAGTAGATTCAAGAAAAGTGTGGGGATCTTTTCAAGCAGAAGGTTAAATTGTTTATTGGTAGGATTCTGTTTAAGCTCTACACTATATTTTAACCTTACATCTTACTACCTAATGGTCGACATTAGCTATTGATTATTAGTAAAACCCATTGTCTAACTTTAGACGGCCGTCCAATTTTTACAAAAAAAGCTTTTCTAGTTGTTGCTAGAGTGATCTAACTTGTTATCTTACTTTAGACAACGTAATCGATTATCTAAACCTTGACAAATGTAATCTTTTTGTTTTTAAATAAGGCATATTTCCGACTTTTTTTACTGCAAAACTCTAATAACTACGACCAATAAATTCTGAAATAAGAAAAAAAAAATTCGGATTAAAGCACTCCCTTTTCTGGTATTTTTTGTCCTTACCAAGGACAAGGAGGAAACACCATCAAAACACAGAGTCTTAATAGTCATTTTCATTGTTGCCTTTTAAAATAAACGTAAAGAAATTTCGGTGTAACCGTAAAGATATTCGTTGGCCGTCACTGTTTGCCTTAAGGTAGTTACACTGTAAATATTTGTATTATGTTCCTGCTCGCGATCGTGCCCTAAAGTAAAATCATCTTATTACTTATTCATAAGGACATTCAATATAGTGTGCCTGTGCCGTCAATCCGGAAATCAATGGAACGTAAAATTTGTACAGTCAAAATGAAACTGATACCCCTAAGCCCTTTTTAAGTAAACACAGCTTCGTAGTGCTACAATAACTTCATTCATACAAGACTACCACTTCCTTTACTTGCTTTCTAGCTTAGACATATGCGGCAACAAGGGGAGCTTTTGCCTACTCATTACCTCATATCTCATAACCTGAGCTGTGATGTTATTATCATTTTCTTCTTCGTGCTCTGTTTGCATAATAACAATAAATCGGCGGCGTGTTGTTCAGTCCTCAACGGCTCGAGTTCGATACTCCAACTCCATGCACGTCTTTTATGCTTTTCAATCTTATTTTCTCTAATCCAGCTTTTTTGCTCACTTTCTCACAGTTTTCCATTCCATTGAGAATCGAAGCAGCTGGCTGGACATAGGTAAGCGATCGCAAAAGAAAAGGGAATGAGTAGTAAGCAATTGTATCGCAAGCAATTTGCCCGTCATAACACCCGCGCCGTGCATCATCATCACCATCATGGCAATTGCAATTGCAACTGGTAGTTTAATCAGGTGTGATGCAGTGTCATTTTCACAAAGATGATTACACTTTTTTTTTCGAATACACACTTAAAGGTTGTCGAACTTTTGTGGTTGCAACTTTATTGGTTTGTCTGGGAATATAGACGACAGATAATCGAGACGGAGTGCGAGTCGCGATAAAAAAGAGATTAAACTTGACATGACTTTCACGCAATATACCGGCTTTTGTTTAAGAGTATAGATGATTTTCTTATAGTTTAAGTACCCTTGGGACCTGAAGTTTTTCCAAATAAAATCGGCTTAAAACAATTTTTTTACGTAGGTATTAACGACTTTCAAATAGTTTTATTTCATTTTTATACACTAACTTAGCCTAAAAGTTTTTGTTGCCATAGGGAGCCTTAGCAAAATCGATTGTTTTGTTTTTAAATTAGTCTTTTTTTTTCCAGAAATTCATTGAGGCCCCAAACACTTCGCATCTAGAGATTGTGTACGATTAAAATTTAGATTTATAGTTCGTCCAACTATTCTTGTCAGTAAAGGCTTTACGGGAAAGCTTTTTTCAAATCAGTGGGACCTACTGATATCCCAAGGCACTCCACGAAATAAAATGCCACTTAAATATACACAATAGCCACTGACTTCCCATGGCATTGTTTTTGTAATTTCTTTTTCAAGCGAAATACATCCCTCACTACCTATCTTGCCCACAGCCGTAGGCACAATGAATAACGAATCTTGATCTCTTGCTGTTTGTGTTTATTAAAAGTATTCACACAATATAGTGTGACCATTGGTAAGCTAACGACTCCTTTTCCTATTGCTTATGTGCAAGAGCTTACAGAATTAAAGCTTTTTTTAAAGCTCTTAGGATCAAAAAAACACTAAGTGTGGTCGTTCATCGTTGTTTTAAACTGTTTAGGCCAGTCAGCCTAAATATATTTTTGCAAAAATATAATGGTCAAATTTTATGATTCAAATTAGTGTGTGTGTTGTTTTTTAGTATAAAAATAAAATGGCGTGGCTGTAGGTGTTGTGCGTCGGCTATCACTTAAAAAAAAGAAGCAACCAATATCTTGAAAACGGCTCATGGTACCTACACAAAATTTGTAAGCACATTTTTATGTAAGGTATGCATGTATTAAATATTTTGTTATTTTATATTTTAAATTAGGATTAGGCGTACTGGGGATACCCTTACAAAAACGCACCTATTTTAATTTAATTTTTTTTTTTTAGTTTTCATAATTGTATTTGTGCAATTTTACTTACTAGATGGCAACGCTGATCAATTTCAATTAAACTTGAAATGATTTATTATGCATACTACGGCATCGCGGTTAGAGCTTTTACATGCGATAGACATATGCAATACGCTGCAACCAAACTGAGATGCAAACGTCCTATCTTCTCTGTACTGACAAGAATAATTGGACGAACTTTAGATTTTGAATTTAAAATTATGAACACCTGTACTATTCTGAAGAAGTGTTTAAAAAAAACTTAAATACTTAGTTTAAGTTTGCGATTTTCAAGGCTTTTATTAGGTATACTATCAAAATGGAATATGTAGTCCTGTTCTTCTTATTAAATATTCTCAAAATTAGGTTGAATTAAAATTCATGTATATACCTATGAAAATCGGAAGTTTTTTCATATGAAAAAACTTCCCAAAACTGGGGATTTATTTCATCGATTTTTGGAGACTTATTTCATTTTTAAATTGGGGGGTTATTTCATCATGGAATAAATCCACAAATTCAACAATGAAATAAGTCGCCAAATTTGGGTACTTATTTCTTTGAAGAAATAACAAAACTACGGCGTATAAATAATGCAGTATGTATGGGGGGCATGCTGCCCCCCCCCCCCTGGAACCCCTCTGCTTGGCCCACTATAGGATTTGGGGTAGATTCGAGGTTGGATGTATGCAAAGTTTCTTTAAGTCCAGATTTTTTAAATGCAAAAGAAACTTTGCATACAACCAACCTCGCACCTACCCCAAATCCTAAAGTGGCTTAAGCAGGGGGGTTGCAGGGGGACAGGACCCCCCCCCCTCCATACTTTGGGGACTTATTTCATTTTATGTTTGGGGACTTATTTCATGCTCTTTTTGGGATTTATTTCATCTTTGAATTTGGGGCTTAAAAAAAAAACATTTTGGGGAGTTATTTCATTTTTGGATTGGGGGGTTATTTCAATGGGGAGTTATTTCACGGAGCCGTAAGTAACTAGGCCCTGGTTTTTCATGATCCGTGCTGTTGTGCCACCAATTTTTTTTTTTACAAATCTTATATTCTAACCAATCAAAATTCTAACTAAAGGCCTTATTTTTTTTTCAAATAATTATTCCCTAAACATACATATGCATATGTATTACATACTTTTATATTGTACTTATTACTTAAAATTGTGAGTAGGTAGTATTATGTAAGTATAAAAACCTTTAAAAATTAAGACAGCTAGTGCAGCCCTAAATATGTAGCTATACGTACATAGTGTAACCAAAAATTTTTTTAAACAAACCCTTTTATTTTTATCAATTGTCATAGTATGTACATTACATATAGTTGAATAAAATATTGCTTTATCTGTTCCCACAGAGCCTGCCAGTTGTGCACACCAAATGCTACAAACACAGTCTGGAGTCATTGCCAGTGTGTGCTTGCCGATGGAGTTGAACGTGGAATTCTCACGGCTAACCGTATGATCCCGGGACCAAGTATTCAAGTTTGTGAAAATGACAAAGTCGTAATCGATGTAGAAAACCACATGGAAGGAATGGAGGTGACACTCCACTGGCATGGTATTTGGCAACGCGGTTCTCAGTACTACGATGGAGTACCATTTGTGACACAATGTCCAATCCAGCAAGGAAACACATTTAGGTAAATTATTTTGTGGCTGTTTTTATTTGCGATTACTTCATAAATTATATTGCCCAAGCTTAGATACCAATGGACGGGCAATGCTGGAACACATTTCTGGCATGCACATACCGGCCTTCAGAAACTCGATGGGCTCTATGGTAGTATTGTTGTGCGTCAGCCACCTTCTCGCGACCCAAATTCACATCTGTATGATTTTGATTTAACTACACATCTCGTGCTAATAAGCGACTGGTTGCACGAAGATGCAGCAGAAAGATATCCAGGTCGTTTGGCAGTCAATACTGGACAAGATCCTGAGTCGTTACTCATAAACGGAAAGGGGCAATTCCGTGATCCAAATACCGGATTCATGACTAACACGCCATTGGAAATATTTACAATAACTCCGGGTCGTCGTTATCGTTTCCGTATGATAAATGCATTTGCCTCAGTTTGCCCCGCTCAAGTGACAATTGAAGGACACGGCATGACAGTAATATCCACAGATGGCGAACCAGTGCAGCCAGTTGTGGTTAACACAATTATATCATTTTCTGGTAAGTATAGTTGAATCGCTGTGGTAAAGGGAACACAGAAATTTTTTCAAAGAAAAAAAAACAATTAGAAGAAGCCAAAAAATATTTATAGATATAATGATTGCCTATAGATTGACATAAAGTTATGTTCTTATTTTATTTAAGACCAATATGTTTGCGGTCGTTGTAAATTGTTTTTTTATTTTTTTGTATGAATCATGATTTTTCTCGTGGACATTTTATAATTTTAGCATACATATTTAAGATAAAAACAAAACTTTCTGTCATAATTCTATGATTTGAACCGAACATTGCAGAAAGAAAGAACATGGAAGCAGTATTGTATAGGATATAAACATGACTAAAAGCTTAGTGAATACATCATTAATCTGAAAGCAATAGCCAGAGCCACATGAGAGATCAGTCATCAGATCCGATTAAAATAATAACTATATAGCCACATTGAACTAATAATAAATAATGAGATCATTTTAAAGCACAAAGCTGCACAAATCCTGCGCATAAAAAAGTCTATAAACGTTTAAATTTCTTTTATTTCAAATATTAAATTTAAGATATAAAAATATTTCAAATATTAAATTTATAATGCTTATTGAAATGCACAAAGGGCAATACCGTCAATACAGGCTTGCAAAAAAGTGTCAAAAAGTGAAAAATTGAAAAACAACTTTGGACATTGGACAATGAAATCGATTGTCTAACCCTTGACAAATGTATTATTCATTAAATAAAGCATATTTTCGACCATTTCGAAATACTTGCGGCCATATTATTGATTTTCTTTAAAGTTAGTTTTACGGTAAGACTAGTAAAATTGGATTAAGGCTCAGCACCACTAAAAAGGAGACTGATGATAGGCGGCTCGGGATCGGCACCCCTTGAAATAGCTACATCTCCAGCCAAACAAAAATAAAACGAATTAAAATACTTAAAATTAATTCATAAAAAATTGGTGGTAGCACCTTTAAGTTGTTGTTCAAAAATTCAATCAATAATTGTTTTTGAAAAACTTAAAACCCTTATAGAACTAGTTTTGCAGTAAAACTAGCTTTGAAGAAAGTCAATAATATGGTCGTTAGACTAGACAGTGCCTAGTCAAAAATCTACGACTGAGACTGTGTGCAATGAACATACGATCAACACCTTCGTTGTGTTATTTGTTGAAGAGTTACCGTTGCCGAGTTGTGCCAAATAGTTCTGGCTTTTCTTTTAGTGCGGAGCAAAAGTGTTTGCGCTTGATGCTATTCTGTTTTCGTATTAGTTTTTTCTGTTTTTTTTTTTTTATTTTTTTTTATGGAAAAATTAAAAATTTTAATCAACAGATTGTAAACCAACTGAGTTTTGTAGCATATTTGTGACAATTCATCATCATGCTCACTATGGCTACTCTTAAGAGCTTTAAAGTAGCGACAGGCTAAGCTAAAGCAAGCATGATCGATTTATTTTGGTGTCATAATCTATGTATGTAATTGCCGCAAAGTTTTAAAGTTTTACTTATCACCTTTTAGCTATGTGAAAATTATAAGAAACAGGATGCAATTAAGTCTAATTCCAAATTCTAATCAAACTTGTACTCAACACATAATAACAATGCATTCTGAATTATTATTGCGTTAAGCCTTTCTGTTTTGTTTAAATCTGGTTCACGAAATTTACAGTTTTAATATCCTGTTTGACATCGTCATCTAATTTTAAAAAATCAACTTATATTATTATTTTATTTTTAAAAAATTGGTCATAGATAATGTAACTATTAACACAAAAAATCTTTTCTATCGATTATCGAAACAGCAACCAAGAAACTTTTCTCCCACTGAATGAAATAAAATCGTGATATCATTACATGAACGAGGAAAAAAATATGTTATTGCGTTGATTTAATTTTCTTAGCATACAAAAAAAAAAAACAGGAAAAAAATGCATTTTTCTCATAAAAATAGTAAAAAACGACATAAAATCGATCTCAATTACGCGATCGATGCAACGTAAAATCAATTATGCTCACACAAAGATTTCAGCGCCCCTTATACCTGCTGTTACAGGGAACCACATATGTATGTTCTGTTTATATACATATGTACATATCTTTAGTTTAAAAGACACTCATGGGTGAGAACGGAACTTTATCGACTCAAGTCAAGTCTCAGACCGCCTTTGTTTTCTATATATCTATGGCTCATGGCTATAAGGTTTCAATCGATAGAACGAGAAGCATTGCTTTAGTTATAGATACTTCAATTGATCTCTTTTAAAATGTACACAAACTCACACAAGACTTTAATCCCATATTATAGGCGAACGTTACGATTTCGTTATCACGGCTGATCAACCCGTCGGAGCTTATTGGATTCAACTAAGAGGCTTAGGTGAGTGCGGTATACGCCGGGTGCAACAACTAGCCATTCTGAGGTATGCCCGAGGTCCATATCAACCTGCGTCAGCGGCCCCAACTTATGATGTTGGTATTCCACAGGGTGTGGTGAGTACTATTTGCAATTTATATGTAGTTTTTTTTACTTTCCGTGGGTGAGCTCTCTGCAGGAGCTACATTCATTGGACCAATCAGAGCAATTTCAATAAACATTTAAAATGTGACTTTGAAATTTTGTATCACAAAAAAAATATAATGTGGTAAGTTACTGTCCTCTTTCCGCTGACAGAAAGAATGAAGCTGTAAATAACGAATTTATGTTGTCTTTGTTGTTCCAAACGGAGTAACATGGTATAAATGTTATTTGGTTGTATACCTATGTACCTAGTTATTTTATTATATTTTTGTAATAATTTTTTATCGCATTTTTATTATTTAATTTATGCAACAATTGCCATTGCTTTTATTTTAAGAGTATTACGGCAAGTTCGTCGTAGTCTGTAAATATTTGTATACTTAGATCCATAATGGAATAGCTATTGAAATATAGTTTTTGTTTATAGGACTAAAACCAATTTTATGAATATATTTTAAATATAGAAACATATTTGTATTTAACTGTCCAGACTGATAAAATGTACAAATTCCTTGTGAGAGAGGCCGAGTTCCAAAATGCATCAGATGCGCATTCACTGCGCACACTGAGCATCAAAAATTTTTTGGCTGCTTCGATTTCAAATATTTTTTTGGCGTTCCGAAACGTCAAACTTATGCAAAATAATATTTCTACAAAGCATCAAGTTTGCGTTGCTGATGGGTTGCTGATGCGTATGAAAAATGTATTACTACCGCATCAAAGCATTTTTTTTTACATTTCGGAACTCAGCAAGACTTTCGTGTTGGGTTGCACTCATTCTTCAAACATGTTTAACATATGTTGCCGTTATTCGAATAGTTATTTTTAAACTGTAGCTAAGCTTAAAGTGAGTTAAATCAGTTTTCTAAAGTTTATTTTATCTTTATTGGTTTATCATGCTTATTTTAAGTACGCAATAATCAAAAAAGATTTCCTTTAATTAATTCAGGAACTTTAGTAAAACATGAGATTTGCCCCATTGTATTCCACTATCAAATGTTAGATCAATATAAAATAAATTTTGATTTCAGCCAATTAAAATATATGTTTGATACTGTTAAATGTTTTTTTTTTTTCGAGGAATTTTAGGGATTAATATGGCATTTTATTTATGTACCTACATACATAATATTATGTTCTTTTTTGTTTTCAACTTTACGAAAAAAAGTGTGTTAACATAATTTGTAGAGAATTTAAATTTCTACACAAATATGGTAAAATTTTGTTTGTGCGATGTATGGTTCTCAATATATCGCGAGGACCTTTTTACGCCCCCTTTTCCAAAATGGCGGCAAAATAGGGGGGTAGTTTAACCCCGAAAACTCGTTTTTACACTCACACTGATCCCTCCTACAGATCCATCAAAAAGAATTTTGTCCTGTACAGGTTCGGCCAAAATTTTGTGACATTTCAATGGACTATTAAGCATGGTAAAATTTAAGCGAGAACCTCCACTGTTAGGCCGTGTGTGAATTGGCGATTGAAATCGCGTTAAATTTTATCCGAACATTAATTTTTGGCACTAGTGAGTTGAATCTGTACATGTACATATGTGGAAACGTCAAAATTTAATCTCGGATAAATTTTAATCTCGGATAAATTTTAATTGAAATTTAAACCCAATTCGCACACGGCCTTATGTACGTGGCATTTTTGTTATTTTAAATCCTCTCTCTGCGCAATCGACCGTTGGCCTAGTGTATTGGTTCGAGCTATAGGTACCTACTGTACTTTTTATGAAGCGTATTTTTTTGTATAGCAGGTACTAGGTACTCAATAATAGGTGAGAAAAACTGAAATTACAAAACTTGGAATATGAATTCATGAGCTATAACTCTATGAAATGCTTCTTTTTTAACAGCTTAACTGGCTGAACAAAATGGTGACGCAGACGGAACCGGAGCTGGAATAGCTGTCAAAATATTGAATACACGCAAATTCAATGTTGCGAACACAATGGAACGTAGACGCATATACAAAGCTGCAGACGCAGACGAAAGAGTTCACAGCTGTACAGCTCCATTGTGGACATGTAAAAAAATAACGTACGACACTTTTTGACAGCTCTTCCAGTTCTGTCTGGCGCTTCAGTTCCGTCATTCTATTCTGTTCAGCCAGCAATTCTAGTTTGAGACAAAAACCGCAATATAATCTATCTTTTGAAAAAATACCTGAAAATGTATGATATAGATAAAGGTTTAGTGTATTATTTTATTGTACTAGATCAAAACAAAATTACATAAGTATACGTATGTATGTACATGCGTGTGTACAAGTGTACATATATGTATGTACCTATGCATTTATTGTATAAATATATTTCTTCTTATAATGTAAATATATTTTTATTTTACCTTACACCACCACTTGTAAATTAATACAACATTTTTTTCTCTTTTTTCAAACAAATCGGATCAATTGTATACAAAAACACAATGTAAATTGACACAACACTAAACAAAATATATTTAATCGAATATATTATATAAACTTGTGTATGTGTGTACATAAAATACAATATATACCAACCCGGTAAAATGGCCCCCAAAAACTAAAACTCAAAAATATCCACCATACCCCTTAAAAAAAATATCCGAACCGAACTAACAATCCGAAAAGGTAATGAATCCGTTGGACGCTCAATGTAACCGAGTTCGCGACGACGCTGTTTGTGTGAGCCAACTTAAGAATGCCCAAGAAATCGACCGAGGAATCTTGGATCCGAAACCGGATGTCAAAATCTTCCTGCCATTCCGATTCTACCTGTACACTCCCGAAGAATTATTCCAGCCTAACACCTACAATAGGTTTTTGGGTAATTTTGCATTAGAACTGATTGATTTTTTTAATTCATTAAGCTTAACGAAATTCTTTTGTTATAGTTGCCCCAACTGGAGATCATGTTATTTCGTTAATCGATGAGATCTCTTATTTGTCGGCACCAGCGCCTCTTACATCACAGTTTGACGACATTACCCCCGAGCAATTTTGTAATGGAGACAATCGTCCAGCAGACTGTGAAGCGAATTGCATGTGCACCCACAAAATCGATATTCCTCTGAATGCTGTCGTTGAAGTTGTTGTGGTTGATGAAGGTAAGTGAGCTTTAAATTTTCAGCCAATAAAAATAAATTGTTAAACGATGTGAGGGCGGGCCACTATGACGGCTATAAAGCATACATTTATTCACCTCGGCCTACACATTAAAAATGAATGGTCTTTACCCAGTATTATTATTAAGTTCCTTTTGCAGTTTTATTAATATAATTTAAAAACATTAAAGGTAATTACTGAAAATTCATCTTCATTAGCTTCAAATTTGTTTAGGAAGTGTTTGTAACTGTTTTGTGAAAAAAACCGGAATCGCAATGAATAGTGAACATTTTGCATAAAGTTTAAATTTCTTTTTGACAACCAACTAAGTGCTGACAGCTAGTAATTGAGAACTTCCACCAAACGTCAAAAACTCTAGATGGGGGGAAAACAAACACACTATTAAATGCGCGAACAGTATCGGTGTGTATTTCTATTTGCTTGTATTGTTGTTTTCCCCCCATCTAGAGCTTCTTTTCGATTAAAGAACTGTCAAAATTAGAAAGAGAAAAGACAGAGTTATATTCTGGAAAAGCCCAATTGAGTTTAAAAGTTTGCTAACGGAAATAAATATGAAAGTCTTTTCCCACTTAACTCCTCTCTATTAATGTTCGACCATCTCAAAATGAAGTTTTATTTCTTGTTTAAATTTTATTGTTTTAAAAATTTGTTTCCCATCGATAATATAGTTCGCAGAATTAGCGCTGAGATAAATGCAATAATTTGAATAAGATTTCTGCACTATAACTTTGAAGTCAAAAGAAATCCCCATTCTCTGCCTCTTTTTATGAATGGATTAACAAAATTGTTGAGCGAATGAATCCAAAAAATGACCGTCTTGGATGAGGAATTGCGTTCAAATTCCTTTGAGATCTCTGAAATCTCATAAATCCAAACTATCTCATTGATATAAATTTACAAAAATAACAAGTTTAAGGAGAGAAATAGAATAACATTTGTTTCTTATCTTTAAGTTCAACAACCTAACTTGAGTCATCCCTTCCATTTGCACGGATACGGATTCAATGTTATTGGTATTGGTCGTTCACCTGATAGTAACGTAAAGAAGATCAATTTGAAGCATGCCTTGGATTTGGATAGACGTGGTCTTTTGCATCGACAGTATAACTTACCTCCAGTCAAGGACACAATTGCTGTCCCCAACAATGGTTACGTAGTTTTAAGGTTTAGAGCTGATAACCCCGGTAAGTTTTAAAATATTTAATAAGCAATTAAAAAAAAAATTTAATTTTGTGTTTTCTGTAGGATTTTGGTTATTCCATTGCCATTTCTTGTTCCACATTGTCATCGGAATGAATCTTATTCTTCAAGTTGGTACAAACGCCGATTTACCACCAGTTCCTCCAGGTTTTCCGAGATGTGGTGACCATTTGCCGCCAATACCTATTAATTAAATTTTTTAATTTATTTTGTAAAATAAAAGAAAACACAGACTACCATCTATCACCTCTATTACCCCAAGACCACACACTACAAAATCGCCTTAGACTGTCATACAAAAACACAAAACGGTGGACTTTCAAGTCAAATGACATTTATATAGTTTAAATTTTGATTTTTTTTATTTTATTTATCGTAAACTTTTTTATTACGAGGCCATGTGCAGCAGTCATTTATGAAATAGACTATACAAAATTGCTGTGTTTTGTGCATTTAAATAGGAAAAACTCTAAACTCACAAGAAATCTATAAACTTTCTTATGTATCTACATAAATGTAATATTTTCGCCTTATACTTTTCATTTTAATTCAAACTGAAATTTTCCTTTCCAATTTATGTTTTGTAAATTTTGTAATATGAGATATTTAAAAATAGAAAAAAAAAACAGAGTCTTGCCTTAGATGAATCTTCTCTGACATTGGACGTAAATTAATTTTCGGTTTAACTTTATTTCTATATTTAAAAAAAAAACATTTTTTTTACGTTTTTTGTACTTCATTTTAACATTTTCTCATAAAAAAAAATCATCTGCGTCCAATGTTAAGTTAAATTAAGCTTTTGTACAGAATTTTTATTTTATTTTAGCTTTACAAACAGTAAAAAAGTAAATAATTTAGTATTCTACACACGTAATGGTTCTAAAAAAAAGCACTGTATCAACAAAATATTTACCTACATTATGTAGGTATAGTACTTTTTTGAAATGACACATTTTATTTTATGGAACAAGAAGAATTTAACGCAGTTCTTATAATTTTAACTGTAATATATGCCTTTATTATTTACATATTATACACACATATTTATGTAGAATAATTATATTGTAAAAAATCTTTCTTTTTTGTTCTTCTCTTATTGTAATTAAATTTGATTACATTTAAATTTGTTTAAAAAGAAGGACGCAACGTTACGAAGACACTCCCAAACGTGCCTGAGTGGTAGGGTTAAGTTCAAAACACAAGTTAATAATATTAAACAAAAAATTTAAAGTGTTCAGAGATATATAAAAAAATGCTTTATTTTATTTCTTATTGTTTAAAAAATTATAAATAAAAATATTATATTGTATAAAATAATTTTGTTTGCGGATGGGTTTTATTATTTTCTTAACTAATACATATATTTTGTCTAACAATAAATGTTCGCAAAGTTTTTTTTACTGTACAGCAAAACACAGACCCTATCCACAAGATGTGTACATAGTTTGTGTGAATCACCCTTATGATGGTAACAATATGTGTAAGTTTTTATGTTTTGTTAACAGTTCAAGTAAATAATATCTGACGTTTTCGAAGCGTGCAGTGTATCTACGAAAAGTCATGAGTGCTTTTAAGACTTATTAAGAATCGATAGTCAACATTAATATTTTTAATCTTAGGTTATGAACCCGTTAGACGCGATATGCGACCGGAAGCGTATGGATGCTGTTTGTGTGACACAATTGGAAAACTCAAAGCAAGTAGATAAAGGAGCTTTGGTAGATCGGCCGGATGTTAAAATCTTTCTTCCTTTTCGATTTTACGAATACACACCACGTGAGCTATTTGTTGCCAATACATACAACAAATACCTTGGTAAAATTTCTAAATAAGCACTTCAATTTTAACATATTTGATTAACTTTGACCATTTTCAAGTCGCACCTGGAGCTGATCATCTAATTTCGTTGATCGATGAGATATCTTATATGTCACCGCCATCGCCGATGCTTTCTCAATTTGACGATATTCCTTCGGAGTACTTCTGTAATGGAGATAATCGACCTCCGAATTGTGCTCAAAACTGTATGTGTACCCATATGATTGATATTCCACTTGGTGCCATTGTCGAGGTGGTCGTAGTCGATGAAGTTCAACAAACAAACTTAAGTCATCCCTTCCATCTTCACGGGACATCATACTATGTCGTTGGGATGGGTCGATCACCTGATACAAGTGTAAAAAAAATTAACCTGAAGCATGCTCTAGATTTAGACCGACGAGGTATGCTTAAAAGAGATTTCTCTAAACCAGCTCTAAAAGATACAGTAGCAGTGCCAAATAATGGATATGCAGTTCTTCGATTTCGTGCCGATAACCCTGGCTATTGGTTATTCCATTGCCATTTTCAGTTTCATATTTTGATCGGAATGAATCTCGTTATTCATATTGGGACACGGAAAGACCTTCCACCCGTACCACCGAATTTCCCTCGCTGTGGGAACCATTTGCCGCCTATAAATCTATATTAGAATATCTGAGAAAGTATTTCTTTGTAAATTATGCCAAATTGTAAAACTATTCATATTTGCATTTTATTTGTATTCCTCCTATAAAATTACTATTGTTTTATAACTTTCTTGAAGTGTTCATTTTTTATATACATATGTATTATGATATAATATATTTTTCTTACATTTTTCTTTTGAAAGCAACTGATAAAATGCCATTAGATTACTATTTATTAATTTATTAGTTAAGGACCAATAAATGGCAAACAAAAATTATGTACGTAGGTCTCACATCTTCTAGAATAAGGAACCTGTATTTAGTATTAAAGTATAAAAAGCATATAATGCAAATAAATATCATTCACAAAAGATAATAGGTTTGTTTTGCTAAACTCCTTAATGTTCACATTAAGAAATTCTTCACATTAAGCCAAATTTTCACATTTCAATTAAGTACACCAAAAACAAGTTAACAGCACATTTCATTTTCAGTAACTCTATGGCTTTATGGGGAACATTGCAGAATCGGCATAGTAACTAGTTCAACAAAGCACGCACAATATTTGGTTTGTTTTCTTTCATCTCACTGCAGGTAAACAGAAGTTTCAAGACCAGAGAAATACCTATGTATTTTGTTTATCGCCATCTGGAGAGATTCATTCATAAAATCAGCTTCCTCCATTTGATGAAACGTTAGTGAAAAAAACGTTATTGGAGTCATAATAATGTACTCCATTTCTACTGACCACTAACTTAAGTAGTTATCATGTTATGTTATGTTATGTTATGTTATGTTATGTTATGTTATGTTATGTTATGTTATGTTATGTTATGTTATGTTATGTTATGTTATGTTATGTTATGTTATGTTATGTTATGTTATGTTATGTTATGTTATGTTATGTTATGTTATGTTATGTTATGTTATGTTATGTTATGTTATGTTATGTTATGTTATGTTATGTTATGTTATGTTATGTTATGTTATGTTATGTTATGTTATGTTATGTTATGTTATGTTATGTTATGTTATGTTATGTTATGTTATGTTATGTTATGTTATGTTATGTTATGTTATGTTATGTTATGTTATGTTATGTTATGTTATGTTATGTTATGTTATGTTATGTTATGTTATGTTATGTTATGTTATGTTATGTTATGTTATGTTATGTTATGTTATGTTATGTTATGTTATGTTATGTTATGTTATGTTATGTTATGTTATGTTATGTTATGTTATGTTATGTTATGTTATGTTATGTTATGTTATGTTATGTTATGTTATGTTATGTTATGTTATGTTATGTTATGTTATGTTATGTTATGTTATGTTATGTTATGTTATGTTATGTTATGTTATGTTATGTTATGTTATGTTATGTTATGTTATGTTATGTTATGTTATGTTATGTTATGTTATGTTATGTTATGTTATGTTATGTTATGTTATGTTATGTTATGTTATGTTATGTTATGTTATGTTATGTTATGTTATGTTATGTTATGTTATGTTATGTTATGTTATGTTATGTTATGTTATGTTATGTTATGTTATGTTATGTTATGTTATGTTAATAATGTCAATTTTGCTCAAAAAAGAGGCGATAAAGCTGTCAAATTCCCTGGAAACAAGGCAGCGAAGTGTCTTAAACTTATGTCATTAAAAAATTGCCAAATTCAACTCTCAGTCTCATTTTCAATTTTTTTTTAAACAGCGCCTTAACTATTTACAACAAAGTGCTGTTTTTATGCAAGAAAGGAAGCTATAATCTGTATCTGCTTTCCTATAATCAAGATCTCTGCAGTTTGTTCTTCTCTCTCTATCCAACAAACATACATTTTATATTTTGTATCCCTTATTTTTTGAAGAACTCGCATGAAGATACATGTAAATCCACCGTTAATGATGGATTTACATGTATCTTCATCTGCAAACATCAATAAAAGTAGAGCGGGATAGAGTCATACCAAAAAACCGAATGTGTGAAAGAGCACCACTATGAAGATGAACATGTTCGTCTTCGCTATAATCTTCATCTGCGTTCCTATAATCAAGATCTCTGCGTTTTGTTCTTCTCTCTTTATCCAACAAATATACATTTTATATTTTGTATCCCTTATTTTTTGCAGAACTCGCATGAAGATACATGTAAATCCACCATAATGTACATGTTCATCTTCATAGTGGTGCTCTTTCACACATTCGGTTTTTTGGTATGAAGGCTGTTTCACAATGCGACGAGAAAGCGAGACGTCTGCGTGACGAGATCTCTTCACAGTTTTTCTCTCTTTAAAACGAATTTCAAACAGCGAAATAACACATAATAAAGTATTTGTCGTCGTCTCGTCACGTCGTAAAGTTCGAAAAATTGAAAAAAAGACGCAACGTGACGACGAGAAATACTTTATTATGTATTATTTCGTTATTTGAAACTCGTTTTTAAGAGAGAACAACTGCGAAGAGATCTCGTCGCGCTGACGTCTAGTTTTCTCGTCGCATTGTGAAACAGCCTTGACTCTATCCCGCTCTACTTTTCTTGATGTTTGCAGATGAAGATACATGTAAATCCATCATAAAGAAAACGTTACAAAAATCTAACAACAAGATTCAGGCTCTCCCAAACCAACGCGATTATTCGCCGCGACAAAAGAAAACAACAATAACAACACGTAGTTGTCAAAAAAAAACAACACGCTGTTGTTATTGTTTTCTATTGTCGCGAAGATTAATCGCGTTGGTTTCGGAGAGCCTTTCCGTGGGAAAGTCCCCTTTCACACGAAGATACTAGTTGCTGGTGATTTTTTTGACGTTTTCTTTAAATCTCCTTAACAATCTCCTGTACCTTTCACACGCAGATACAAAGTTGGAGGAGACTTGCTGTATTTTCCTTTTAAACTACCTTGGTTGAACGCACACAAACGTAGTGTGAAGAGAAACGTCAAAAAAGTTTCCTGAATTTGTTGACCGGGGAGATTTCATTTCCCCCTCTTTCTTCCTGCCCTTCTCGCCTATGAACTATTTGTTGCCGGCAACTCAGTTGCCCTGTGTGAAAGGGGACAAAGGGGACTATGAGATCTCTTCTCCTGAACATGCGAACATGCCTATTTATTTAGCTGTCACCAGGAACGCCAAACCTGAACGTAATGTCAAAAATTGACATCAATTTGTTGAGTTGATCGAAAAATACATAACAGACTTTTGTTGTTTATTTAAACAAAAACTTTGTAGTTATCGCATCAAAACTATAGCTATGTCCTCAAGCAAAATAAATATTCAAAGTTTACAGCAAAATATAGATAGCTTATTATCTTCGACAGAAAACTCACCTAAACGCCACAAAAAACGTAAGAAACATCGTCACCGTCAACCACAGCCAAGTGATGAAGAATGCATCGATGTGACCTCGGAGATTCAGACTACATCCTTTAGTGTAGCACCTCGTGATCACACCGACAAGCAACGGAATGTTACTCCTGTTACATCCAAATTATCAACAACGCCACCTTCATTGAAATCAGTTGCGTCGGGAAAAAAGCGTAAGGGAAAAGGCAAAGACAGTGGAACTTCGAGTGATGAGGAGCGCTGGCTTGATGCGATTGAATCGGGTAAACTTGAAGAAGTCGATGATGAATTGAAGAAAATAAAAGATCCAAAACTAATGACGGCCAGACAGCGGGCTATGTATGAGCGCAGCACTGATAAAGAACCGAGTCCTGGCGGAGAGGTTCTTATGTCATTGCCCACTGGCTACAAGGAGAAGGTCATGACTGCTGAAGCAATTGAAAAGGCTCTTCTCAAATCGCAAAAACGGAAACAACTCGCTGATGAAAAACGAGAAAAGGACAAGAAGAAGACAATGGAACGGCTTCTGAAAAAGCAGGAGACGAAGCAACGATCGCAGGGTAAGAACAAAACTCTAAAGACCTTAGAGCCCGTTATTACCTACCGGAACACTTATGAAGGTGCGACAGTTTCCTTGCCGCCAGATTTCGATTTTCCTCTGAAGCCACAAGTGGTGAGCGATCCACCAAAGCCGATTCTCTGTGGAATTCCTGGTTGCAGAAACCTCAAAATATATAACTGCTCCAAGACGAATCTGCCTCTTTGCAGTTTCATATGTTATAGGAAAAACGTAGCCGCTGTTAAAGAAATCATGTGCTAGACTGTAAGTGAACAAGGTTCCAAAACGTTAGGAATGTAACTTATCTAAACTCTTCTCAGTTGGCAAAACGATAAAATAAATTTGTATTTACTTAATTTGACATTTATTGATTCTGCACAAAATTGTTAATAATTTCTTGCTGCTCTGATTCAATCATCTGCAGATGATGATATTCTGTTTTAAGGCGTTCCAGTTCTATTGATTTCTCAAGGATTTGACTCTGTAAAAATATACATTCTTCTAATTATAATCCTAAATAAATTGACTTTCATGTCTTCGAGTTGTACCTGAAAGATTTGTTGTTCGGCTTGTCTTTGCTTTGCTATAGTTTTCAGTAGATTTTGCGTACTTATGGCACGAATGCGCTCCTTCTCTACATCTTTGGAAAAATCGTTGAATATCTTGTGAAATTCCTCCGCGTACCGTTTAAAATCTTGGAGTTCTAGAGATAAAACAAAATTCTATATATATATGTATGCATATTTGCTTGCCACAAAATAAATGTATATGATACATGTTTCTTATCTTACTTGTTGCAAACTCTAGACATTCTTCTCGAAGTTCGTTTGCTTCAGCTGCAATTTTTGGATCTTGGGCACGAAGACGATAAATATCATCTATGTATAGACCAGCTTTTTGTAATTCTTCCGCCATTTTTTGTATTAAAATTTTTTCCAATTTCAAGTTTTGTTTGATTTTTAATGTTTGTTAATGTTGCTAAGGGTAAAATAATCTTAAAAAAAAAAAAAGCGGAATTTTAGTACGCATGAGTTCTATTTAGTAATGGCCCTTTGCCTGCATGCAAAAGGTGGTGAGAGATTTCTTCGAAGTCAGGAGCCTCAAAAATCAAAATATATTAAAAGCGATAAACAAAGGACGGTGACGTGAATTAAGGCCAACTGTCGGTATATGGCCTTACTTTGCTTTGTGCAAGTGAAATAATACAAATTATGGGTATTTGGCTTCATTTCACTTTCACAAAACGAAATAAGCCCAATTTGGCCTTATTTCACATTTATTTAATTAAAATGTGTGTTACCCAATAGTTAAAAGACTTTTATTTTTAATGTAGCAGATATACAAACAGAGTAACAACCAATTTTGTTTTCAATAAGGAAAACTTAACACCTACTAAATGTGAACTGATTACAAACATTTTCAATTTGTGTATGTTTTTAAAGATTTAAGAAAGTAGATAATAGTCATTTACTGCGGATTTAATGAGTGAATAATATGGACTTGGATTTAATTTTTGGATTTAAATTAATTAACATCTGGATTTAAGGATTAAACGAGTGAATAATATGGCCGTTAGTCATCCTTATTGAAAAAAAAATAAAACAATAGTAAAAAAATTCCCGTGAAATCTTTAATACCTTTTTGTTTTCAATGCGAATATTCGGCGCGACGCACGACGAAAATTTGCGCGAATAAATTATTTAAAAAAAACTCCATATCCATATCGTAGCGTAGTTAGGTAGGTATATTGGAGCCATTTTCTCTTTTATTTATTTGTATTGTTTCCTTTTTTGCGAATCTTTTCATAAGTTTGGAGTCATTTTTCATTAAAAAAAAAAGTTTTTAGGCAATTTTCCGTTTTTTTGGGAATTTTTTTTATTGCAACCGAATTATTTTAGGTAACATTGTTGATTTTCTTTTGGTATATGGTGAAGCAGTAGCAATTTCCATAATTGATTACGCGGACGCCACATAGTCTGGATTTACATTTCCCAATTTTTCACAGAAATCGAGTGAAATGTTTGAAAGAGAAACATAAATCCAAACAACAAAGTCTGGATTTACATTGTCTGCATTTACATTGTTCAACTTTTCCAGTTCCGATCACTTGTTCCTGGGTGAGCGGGGTAAGATGTGAGGGGGATGGAAGAAATCGGTTGTTCCGCAAAACTCATCCGATTTTTCCAGCCTATTTTGGTTCTCTTTCACCTCCTTTCCAGTTTCTTGTGTGTGTTTAGTATACATGTGTCGTTTATTTGATGGTGTGAGTAAATCTTAATGAAAGTCTGGATTTACATTGTTCAACTTTTCCCATAAGTTTTTTCCAGAAATCGGGTGAAATGTTCATATTGTCCGATTTTTCCAATGAGAATTTCTGTTGTTGCACTCTTCGGTCTTATTGCTTTCCTCTTCATTTTTCATTAAGATTTACTCACACCATCAAATAAACGGCACACACAAGAAACTGGAAAGGAGGTGAAAGAGAACCAAAATAGGCTGGAAAAATCGTATGAGTTTTCGAGGAACAACCGATTTCTTCCATCCCCCTCACTTCTTACCCCGCTCACCAAGGAATAAGTGATCGGAACTGGAAAAGTTGAACAATGTAAATGCAGACTAACAAAACTTATGTATTTTGTTTCAGTTTTCATCGTTTCTCGACCAATGAGAATTACAGAACGTTACATATAACATCACATACACATATACGCAAGAAGAAGGACAACATGAATAGATTCATACGAATTCATTTCAGATTGTGACGATACGATCGAGAAGACCTATTTTGCGAGTAATAAAATTCTTTAAGGACAAATTTATGCTATGTTTTGTCTGAATTTGTATTACCCTATTTTTCCAGTCCCGATCTTTTTATCTAAGGTGAGCGGAGTAAAAAGTGAGGGTTCGTATTCTCCTCCTTTACCGTTTATTTGATGGTATGATTAAATTTAAATGAGAAATGAAAGTAATAAAAATGACGATTACAACGAAAGAAAATCTCATTGGAAAAATCTGTCAATACAAACATTTTTCCCGATTTTGGGAAAATATTGGGCAATGTAAATCCAAACTAAAATTCGGGCTGTGTTAATCCACCCATCAAAATGTCTAGTAATCTCAAGTTTTTTTTTTATTTTAATTAACATTTTGAGAAGCTCATCTCAGTTTGAGTGGCATTGGTATATTCATATTCCATATGTCATTTGTCCGTTTACGTCCGAGAATTTTATTTTCTTTTTGTAAATTGTACATAAAAACGTATTCAAAATTTTAATTATTAAACAGATTTTCATGTTAAATTGATTTCCTGAACAGTTTCGAAAAATTAAAACTCATAATTCCCTTTTAACCGAATAATAATCGCATCAGCATCGAATTGCTGAACCCCACTGAAAATACAGCCACAAAATTGAGGGCAGCAGCAGTGGGCCAATAGCTAGCGATATGTCTGGCGACCAAAAAACCCTACTCAAGGGTCATCCTTCACAATATGTGAAGTTGAATGTAGGAGGTCGTTTGTTCTACACTACAATCGGAACTCTAACTAAACATGACACCATGTTGAGTGCTATGTTCAGTGGACGCATGGAAGTCCTCACAGATTCAGAGGGTAAGTGGGTGGTGGCAATTATTGAAATTGTAATTTTATCCATTCCAAATGACTCATTAAGGGTTAAACAAAAAATTAAAAGTTGCATGAACTTAGGACACTGTTTCCCCGGAAATAAATGCGATGCGTTTTTTTCGCCACATCGGTCGTGAAATCTTCTCTAGATTTATGCTGGATACAACAACGGCTTATCCCTGGGATCAGTCTTTAGCGTACTTTTGCAACTATTACCATCGAACCTACATTTTAAATATCGAACATCAAAAAAGCTACCATAATAAAATAAACGACTTATCCGCAAACCTATATTGTCTAATTCAAGGCTATAAATTGAAGGTTTGGTTTATTAATATAGGGTGCGGCATGGGATGTAAAAATGATATGTGTAATGATGTTTAGAAGAATTTTTGTGATACCTGAAAGAACCCGTGTTTATCATATTAGCTGCTGGCACGATAAACAACAAGCGAAGCAAACAAAATCGACCGCAACAATACGAGTCCGAAATACTCCTACTAAATGGTGGGAGTATTATATCAAACCAGCATCACTAGGTCTGTTTTTTGGGTTAAGTTTTGGAAAGGTTCCAGAATAAGTTGGGACTCAAGCTTTTTGATGACAAAATTTTGTATAAATTATAACAATTGTTGTTGCAGTTATAAAATATTTGAGAAAAAATGTATCTTTATAAATTCATTAACATTTAAACATTGGATTTCATTTGGTAAATAAGTAAAAAGTTTAACTTCCTTATACCTACATGATTATTTTACTGTTCTGTTGCGGAAGCATTGTAATGCCGTTAACCCGTTATCAGAATTAAATAATCTCCTTAGCTGTTCTTTGGAAACTCATCATTCAAAAGATTTTGTATAACACAATGTGAACATACTAAAAATTTAAAAACTTATGATGAAGACTTCATAAGTTTTTAAATATTGTTAATGTTCACATTGAGGCTCTCCCAAACCAACGCAATTATTCGCCGCGACAAACGAGAACAACAACAACAACAACGTGTTGTTTTGTTTGACAACCACTTGTTGTTATTTTTGTTTTCATTCGTCGCGCCGAATAATCGCGTTGGTTTGGGAGAGCCTTAAACGTATTTTGTGTAAATTCAATTAAATAAAACATTCCAGTTTACTATAAATAATTATAATAATATTGCTTTCTTTTATAAGGTTGGATACTTGTTGACCGATGTGGTTCCCATTTCGGAACAATCCTCAATTATCTTCGAGACGGAACAGTACCACTACCAGAATCGCACAAAGAAATAGCCGAACTCTTAGCCGAAGCAAAATACTATTGTATAACAGATTTAGCGATGTGCTGTGAACGTGCTCTGTTGAGCAATCAAGAACCAAAACCTATTTGTCGTATTCCATTGATAACTTCACAAAAGGAAGAACAACTCTTGATAAGTTCATCGGCGAAACCTGTAGTCATACTACTAGTTAACCGCCACAACAACAAATATTCCTACACAAGCACTTCGGATGACAATTTGCTCAAAAATATCGAACTCTTTGACAAGCTGTCTCTGCGTTTCAGTGTTCGTATCCTTTTTATTAAGGACGTCATTGGATCGAGCGAAATTTGTTGTTGGTCATTCTATGGACATGGCAAGAAAGTTGCTGAAGTCTGCTGTACATCGATAGTCTATGCCACAGATCGAAAGCATACAAAAGTTGAGTTCCCTGAGGCCCGTATCTACGAAGAAACACTTCAGGTACTGCTCTATGAAAATCGCAACGCTCCAGATCAAGAATTGTTGCAGGCGACGTCATCAGTTCGCGGCGGAGTTGGTGGTTCTGGTATGCAACAGTACACCAGTGATGAGGAAGAAGAACGCACTCATTTGGCCCGTCTGCGCTCTAATAAACGCAATAATCCAACATGATTTGCGAATCAGTTAACCGTGGGGTTGCAAGCAAAACCGACACAATCCCCACCAACAAACTGCACTACCGGTGGCTAACTACTGCCAAAGAAAATAAATAATTAAAACAATATAATTCGCAGTTTTGTAAAAATGATTATTTACTATAATTGAAGAGAATCAACGAAAGCCACTTTCCAAGTTTCGAATGCTTTTGATAGAATTTACTCTCCTGAACGCTCCCACCCGATTCCGACATAATGATCCACATTCAAAATTACTATTTATTAACTCTTTCTCAACTGTTTCGCTTGGTTATTTTTATTTTTTAAATATAAAAGAGAGTTATCTTATTGAGCAAGAGGAAGAAGAAACAAACTGACTGAAAACTGGCCGATTGTTTTTTTTTGTTATCTGTAGGTATTAAATTATTTTTATAATCATTTCCCTCGATGTATTAAAATATGCATTATAAATTACACCTAAACCTTAAATGTGTGTGTGTAATGCGGATTAATAATAAACTGTTAAATTATTTTTTTATTGTAATAAACGTACGAGTATTATATTCAAAAAAAAAAAAAACTTTCTTGTTTTTTCTTGACTGATTCACGAGATTGCATGATTTTTTTGCTTATATCTGCGACCGATTAGGAAAATAGGGAATGATTCTGAGAGAAACCGATGAAAATGAAATATAAATTTTGAAAGCTTCGGACATGACCGGTCCATGTTGGAGTGAACGAAATTTTACGGAGAATTACAGCAAAAAATCCTAAGTGTAAGTTAGTGGGTTGGTATGTTTTCAGGTCCGTATTCTTCAATTCAGTGTCTTGACAGTGTGTACTGGCACCACTGCTTTGAACAAATGTCGCCCATAAGCCTTATACTGACATTTTTTCAAAGTAAATTGGGTAATTTTTTCGATTAAAAAAGTCGTTTCGAAGTAAATATGTAATTATAATATTGTGATGGTTCGTGCGAAAAAGTATAGGTTCTGATAGTAACAGGTCGTAATTATTTTTTTTATAAAATTGATTAGTTACCATAAATAAATTTGGTGGCACAAACGGCTTATGAAAAACCAGGGCCTAGTGACTTACAACTCTCAACCATTTCTGTGTGTGTGTCTGCAGGAATGGAGGGGACCTACAGTTTATTGCCGAATCCGAACGGCTAAGGTGAGCGGCACTTTTCTATGACAAGAGATACTCTTGAAGGATTTGTCACTTCCTCGCAAGAGGTAGTAGCTCCGAAAAAAACTTAAGGTGGAAGTGGCTGCTTTTGAACCAGACCTCTGGCATGATAGTCCGACGCACTAACCATTACGCCACGGGCTACTACAATTAGTTACCATAGTCAGCCCAATTTAAAATAGGTATTCCTCGAAAAAAAAAAAACTCCTTGGGAGACGTATTCCCTCGGGAGTAAAATACTCGTATACCGAAGTCTCCGGTAGGATATTTTTGCCTTCTGAATGTTAAAAATAATGCGTTCACTTTGGGAAGGTAATTGTTATTATTAATTTATCGAAACAGAAATTATACATGTAGCTGTTTTCTTCCATAAAAATCATATCCGAAACCGTAGAATTTAAGTCATTTGATTGAATTTTTGTTCGAAGGACCAAGTAAGATATTTTCCTAGTGAAACACCGGGCCGCAGCTCCCTATTGAATACCACATACTCGCGAGATTGGATAGTACAATATTTTCAATAAATTCCGAACGATGCTGAACCGATTGTGAGTTATTAAGGTCATCAGTTCTCCTACGAGTTTGTTGGTGTCGGTTTTCTACTGGAATTTGGCTGTCACTTAAATAAACCGAATTCGGGTAAAAAATTTCCTTTTAAAGAATTCAGCCCTATTCTGCAGCATGATGATGGATCCGTGTGTTATATCCGAAGTAGACTAGTTTGTTTCAACAAAAGGAGACTTCAAGTAAATTCAAACACACTTTGTAGCTTTCCATTGTGAAGTGATAATTAGTGCAAGGACCAATAAACTGCTGCGCAAACTTAAAACAATAAAACACTTGGTTATTTGTATTTAAATATATGTATTTAAATTTATTGATATCATCTACAAGGTTTCTCTTTTTTCGATTAATAATGTCAACCTGTCTTTAAAAAGAAAATTTAAAACATTCACCTTTGCATTTGCATAAATGAAAGGAATGATTTCGATTTGACATCATAATTTTTGGAATTACATAAAAACTTATACAACAAAAAAAGAACCAAAATTAAATACACAAGGGAACATTGTTTGACATACATATATGTTAACTGCTAATTGTAATTAACAAAAAAAAAGAACGTTTACTTTATGGAAACGTTGATATAAGTGATGAGAAACACGGAGATACCAACTACGCTTAGCAAAGTTACATACAGTTTTTATTTTTTGTTTAATCTGTGTTTGTTTTTCTTCTTAGTTGCATTGCGACGAATGTGTCTTCTTAGTTTGTGAATTTTCTATTGTTTACGTCTTTGAAGATGTTGAGCTTGTTGTTGACGCTGCTGCGGTAGATGATGTTGCCGCCGATGAAGTGGAAGAAGATGTCGATGAAGATGTTCCACTATCGCATTCTGCTACATTAGAAGGTGCAGCGTCGTCTTCAGTCTTCAAGCGTTTATTTGAGTTCTCGGCACCATCTGTGTTATCAGCTGATGATGGGGACGCAGAACGTTTGAGTGATTGCATGAGACTGGCATCGGCTGCATCTGCTTCGGCAATCTGTTTGGCCAAAAGTACTGGCTCCGTTTCCTCCTCCTTGAGTTTTGTAGGCATTTTAAAAAGATTCTCCTTAAAGCGAACAATAACGGCGGTCATATTGTCACATCCAGTTCCATCACCCAAAGTGTTTGGGGCAAGACATTTGTCAAAGAGCTGTAAAAATAAATTTATTGATTTTAGAAAATATTTACTTTTTTTTTTTTTTTATTACAACCCACCTCTTCGCAGACTTCTGAAACTTTCTTGTTTGCATCTTGAAGTCTCACGCGGACAAACTGCACCACTTCTTCACTAGACATGAAATTCCATATGCCATCACAAGCTAGAATCATAAATTCGTCGTCTTTATCTATGATCAGCTTTTTGACATCTGGTAACGCTGAGATCATTTGTTCCTCGGGCGAAAGTTCTGTATTCTGGAAGTGATTTTCTTGGTTATTTGTCTAAGTAAAACAATCAGCCTTACTGGCAGTTGCAACCGAACAATATTTCTACTTGAAATTTCTTATTTTCCCAAAATTTTAAAAGCTATTAATAATAAGTAAATTTGGAAGCTGTGAACGGCATTATATTTCACCCGAAAATAATGTTCAAAATAAGGGAAATTTTTGGAACATGAAATATTTTTCGGTTGAAACTCACAATAGGCCAAATTATTTTCCGTGTGGAATGTTGTTTATGTTAAACTCGCAATAAATACAAACCATCTTATAAGCATGGTCACCAATAGCACGTGACAAATTTAGTCCGCCATTGACTCTTCCATCGAGAGTTACTCTTCCTCCGGCCTTCGTAATACGATTGCTCTCTAACTCGTCTTCTGGTTTGTGATCTAAGCTCATTTCAATAGCTTTACCTTTGCGACAAACGACACAGCGGGAATCTCCAGCGTTAGCAACGTATAAGTCCCGGCCATGAAGCAGTGCAACTACTGCGGTACATCCACTGTCTTTGCCGGGTTCTTCAATCATATTCGCGCAAAACTTTTCATTTGCCAATGCGTCTTCTTCATCGTCCTCATCTTCTTCTTCCTCTTCGTCCTCATCTTCTTCCTCCTCATCATCATCGTCATCTGAACCAAAACCAACTCCTCGAGCATCTTCATCAGTGCTGGAATTTTCTTCCGCTAGAAAAATCAAAAACAAAAGTTATGAAGCTTACAATCAAAATGGGAAAGAAAAGAACAATTTGTGTCCACGTTATTCACAGTTTTGTATTAGCAACAACAATGCTATTAAGATTTAAAAAGACATAAACCGAAAGGCTTTTTGAACGCGTATAAATAAGATATGAAGATTTTCAGCATTTTGATTAGAATGTTAAAAGCTTAAAAAAATCAAAACTTTTGAATCTGCAAAGCTTGACAGGCAGGTAGGTACTTTTGTCCAGAAAACGTTTGACATAGGCGCCTGTCTTGCAACTGCACATACCCTAATACAGAGCACCCAAGAAGGAAATTAAAATCCTCCTTGGAAACCGCAAAGCGGACCAGGAAGTCTATTAACTCAAAAATAGTAAAAATGAGTTTCAAGCAAACATTTACATTTACATTTTCTCAGATTGCTTAGGACTCAATTTTTGGCTCGTCTGGCCACAAGATGAGAAAAAAGTGCCTGCCTTTTTGTATGTATTATTAATTTATCGCAGGCGTTAAAATGTTACCTTGAAAATCTGCATCGCTATCGCAGGAGCTATCATCATCCATGTCGGTGGAGGAGATGCCAGATTTAGCTATTTTTTTTGCTGCACGAATAAGGGCAATCCCTTGGCATTTTTCGCTAGATGTGGCCGGAGCGGCGTCGCAAGCTTGCGAGGGCGACGAGACTTCTCCATTTTGTTGCTTAATGCTAGATGCAACAGGAGACGCTTCGTTAGATGCTACTGCGTCAGAAGAGGAGACCCCCTCTGATGCAACAGGCTTGCCCGATGTGACACTGCCATTTTGAATGGATTCCTTTATAGCCACCTTCACACTGCTGTCTGGGCTGCAGGCAACGGTCGATCCGTTAGCGGTGATGGGTACTTTTTTATCGGAAGTTTCCTTGATCTGGTTAGAGCTGCTGCTAACTGTAGAATCATCATCGGTTTCCATTTTAGAATTCTGAACTGTTGTGGTTTCTGGTGTTTCTTCCTCCTTTAGTTTCGAAGAGCACGAAGCCGATTCATCTAAGAAAAAAAGAGAAAAGATGTCTGGTTAAGCATTGTTCTGATAGTACCCAGAAAGTAGGCAATTACCATTCTCTTGACGTCTTCTACCTCGCAAGAAAGGCGACTGTGGCTTAGAACCACTTGGTCCGTCAATAAGTTTTTTAATGCTGGGCATAGATGGAGCTACTGCCACCGCAGGTGTTGCGACGCCTTTATACTTTTCAAGTACAGCGTCAAGGGGCAGATTACCTTCTTCTCGCAATTCAGCCAGATTTTCTACCTCCGCGTCGTCGTCTTCGGCCGCTTCACTATCGTCCATATCAACGTTGCGTTCTCCAGCCAAGATCTTTAGTATCTGAATGACATCGGCTTCCAACAGGGTTGCATCGAAACCAAGGAATGCATTCTTCAAAGCCAGATCGAAGTCACCGTTCTTATAGGCTTCGAGATTCTTCAGAAAGCTCGGCAATTTGTCGGCGCAATGTGCTGCAACTTCAGCGCCACCATGCCCATCATACACCGCAAAGAATGATGTGTTCTTGTCAAAATTAAGTATAGAGTTGTGTGCATCCTGGACAAAAGTAAAAAAAAAAAAAAGTGAATTAAGAAGCGGCTAAGCAAAAAATAATCTCACCTCTTGACTGTTCCGCCATCCTTGCATGGAGCTAGCGCCAACCGAGAGGTAGTCGCTCATTTCATCCGTGGAGATCTTTTCCACTTTTGGTTCGGATAAATACGCTCCCATTGTTTCGCCGTCGTCGTCGTCGAAAATATATTCCACGAGCGGGAGAATGGTTTCTTCGTTTTTTTTTTTTCTTTTGGTTTTATGGATTTGTGAAAATTATGTTCATCAGTAGTTCACCACAAATGCGGCGACGATGACCAGCGACGCTCTCTTTTGCACTTATATGTCGTCTGAAAATGCCACGGGAGTGCACTAAGGCCAGAGGAGCACAGATAAACGCACGATAGATTCCCACAAAAAATGTATTTCTCACAAATTCTCACCACACGCTTTGTGATAGGAAGTTTTAATTTTTTACTTTTTTCCGACCGAAAAAAACTGTAAAATTCATATAAAAACTACGCCTCTTCACTGTTTGAAGTGGTTTTATAAGATATTTATTTACCACTTTGAGAAATACAATATGAAATTAATTAAATTTAATTGGCAAATTTATGTATTTTTTTAAATAACATGCAAAAGCAAGTAGACAGAACGCAAGGAGAAGAAATGCGCGAATGGCGAACGATTTGCAAAATTGAAATTTCTAGTTTGCCTATGTGTCTTTCTCATTTTTGCTCGTTTATTTGACGTGGTTTTAAAAAAAGAACATATATTACCGGTGTTTGCTGTATAAGCTGTCTCTTTTATAATCGCAGGTGAAATTTGAGTGCTATCTCGTTTTAGCAAGAAAGTAGTCGCTTTTCAATACTTTTCAGTGTTGTGAGAGTTGTTATGCAGTATAACAGTTTTATGTTTCGATAGGAGTTAATTTTATCCCAGATCAAAATTTGACATTTCTACGTATAGAGCGTGTTTCTTTAATTATTCGGGATAAGGAATAGAATGTATGGAAAAGAATGGCAATCCAGTATAGTTCGGTGAAATGTCAAAACAATTGAATAAATAATGTTAGCCGTGTTTTTTGCAAGCCCGAGGGGAATTGGGTGAAACAAACGATTTTGGCGCTCAATAGTTTACGTGTTAAATGCAACAACAACTAAGCCCATTCGGGTTTAGCTAAGCACGGAGAATTTTCGGTGCTTAACTTAAGCACGGAGGAAAACTGTGTTACCGGCATGAATTCCATACATGTTATCGATAGTTTGTATGGAAACTCCATTTATTTTTTCTGTGATGGCGTCGGTAATACCCGATATAGTTTTTTTCAACCAATTTTCTCCGAGCTTGCAAAAAAACACGGCTGTTGTTATTTTGTATATTTATGTATTCTCAAAGTCAAAAGTTTATTAAATTTTACATTAAATACATAACAGTCGTATTAATTAGATTTTCTTAGACCACTCTTGGACAGTTGTCCAGCTAGCCACTGTCTAAATAGTTGGACAACTCATTATTAATAATCACATTCCAGCAGCTGTCAAAATACGACCTCATATTTCACGTTACATACCTGGATTAATTCATTCTCGAGTAAATTAATGAATTTAACCGACTTTTTGGCTACGTTGAATTAATCCAGGTATGTAACGGGAAATATGAGGTCGTATTTAGACAGCTGCTGGAATGTGATTATTAATAATGAGTTGTCCAAAAATGCCTTACTTTGTTCATTGAACGTGCCGACTTTAGAATAGGTTTGGACAACCAATTTCGGTGTCTAATGTCGAATTCCTTTTAAGAAAAAAATCGATTTGTTTAGAAGAAAAAATCGACTTTTCTGGACAAATCGCTTGTATTAAAAGAAAAAATTCGATTCTGTTTAGAAAAAAATCGAATATTTTTGGTAAAAGGAATTCGACATTAGTTAGACAACCGATGGAAATGTTTATTAATACGATTTTGGAGTTGGACAGCTGTCTAAAGTTAGACATACTTTGGAATGGGTTTCTTAAAAAGACTGACTGACTACCTGTAATGCTGGGTGCTAGCATTTTGTTTTTGTTTTTTACATATATACGTAAAAAACAAAAACAAAACTAAAATCTCATAAAAAGAAATTTAAATCCAGATTCATTAAATGCAAAAGAAACTGCATACACCCAACCTCGTACATACCCCGAATCCTTTAGTGGGCCAAGCAGGGGGGTTGCAGGGGGACAGCATGCCCCCCTTTACATACCTCACTGTTTATACGCTGTAATGCTGAGTGCTAGCATAGTATATATGTACATATGTAAGCAACAAAAAGAACAAAAATCTTATAAAAAAGTAATTTTAGTAATTTTTTAATTTTCTCAAAAACTAGAAGACTTAAATCAATTTGGTTTTTTGTGTTTGATTCAGAATTGAAAACAGCCAATTCAGCGCAACATTTCAAAATTTTGAGAAAAATTGGTATAAACTTTTTTTTTCCATTTTTTTAACGAAATTTTGAGTTTTCATGCAAAATTTTTAAAAACTGTTACCACCTAATTCTCATTACATTCTTGGCAAGGTCCAAGCTTCTGTCCCATAAAGCGGGACTAGGATGATTAAGGTCTACAAAAATATGAAGGTAAGATCTTCATATTTTTCCCCGTAGGAGTAATAAAAGGATAAAAATAATTCCCGCAAATACAAACTTGTCTACATACATACACATACATACGTATGTGTAAGTATAAAACAAGAATCAAGCAAATGTCAACGTGATGAATAAATCAGTAGCTACGTGCTGGTTGTAGAATGTACAATTTCAGTGAGCGCTTATTACAAGTGTGTGCTCAACATGCAAGATACATGTTTCACACACAAAATGAGCTTCCTAGAAGAAGCAAGTCCTTCCTGCAAAACTCCTTTGGGGTTTAATCTTCAGAATAACTAACTCCTTCAAATAAACGATGGTTGCATGAGAAAATGACTCTCCATCTCACTTGAGCTTATGAGTGGAAAACCATTTTATGTAAATAGTAAATTAAGCAAAGATTGTATTACGTATAATTTTTCATAATATACCTACTCCATAAAGTCAAGGATTAGTAGAGCACTAGCTCTATTTTCCCATACAATCCCGATTTCATACTGATTTCTTTAAATTTCGTCTGATTTTACAACACAAAAAATTTGCATGCCGACTTAATTGCATGCAAAATTACTGTACTCCCGCCCGGACGTTAATTTAAAATCTTGTTACATAAATATTCATTAAGATCATTAGTATTCAATAGGGCTTTTCCAATTTGCTACCATGTCTACCATCTTACCTTCTACGCTATCGCATTTTATCAGGATTAGCAAAGGCATAAGGCTTTGTTTTGTACGAGAAAGAAGCTATCAATGCTAAACAAAACATTCAGTTGCACGTGAAGTAAAAAATATCTAAATTCGTTCCGTATTTTTGTTTTAAGCTTGTCTCTATTTGTAATGCTGGAATTCATTAAAGCTTACCACTTCTCTTTTCATTTTAAATTATATGTGTTAGGTATGTATAGTAATGACAATAATTGACTAATAATGCGACTAAATTTTAAATTTTTCGTTTCTTAATTGTGTGACAAAATAAAAACAATTAAGTTGTATGTAATGCCTATGTATTAATGTAAGTATACCTATTTTGCTGCTACAGATCTGGGTGAATGGATGGACTAAAGAGCAAATAAAAAACCACTCGAACGGTGAATCTGGACAGAAACACAAAAGCGAGCTAATATGTACATAATACTATAGTAGAAGGTACCAATAGGGCTTTTTAACAAACAGCAATATATCTCTGTCTCGTTCATATTTAAATGTCAAACTAAAATTCTTGGCACAATGACATTTAAGTGGCAGCCATTTGTTTGGTTTATTTTGGAGGCAAATAAGTATTTCGAATTGTTTTTTTCCTTTTTTTTATAGAAAACATGCAAATAAAAATGTTTTTATACTTTATATAAGATTTTTAATCTTTTTATTGCACAAAATAGCAATTAATAGTAATTAAAATTAGCCCTCATTATTTTTTTCTTTCCAATTTCATCTGTCATTGTGCCAAGTTTTTGCTGTCATTTGAAACTGACAATTTGGTAGAGATCTCTATATAAGAAAAATTGCCTACTTCAGGTTTCTGTAGGTACTTTTACATAAAGTTCATTCCTTAATGTTCCTTTTCTGTACATTTGTGTGAATTTCAATCCAAAGTTCTGCCAAGTTCATATAACAAAAAAAAATCTGTACTTAAATGCACAGGCAATCACAGAGTTTCAATGTAAAGAAACAAAGCTATATTTTCCTTAGGCGGACCGTTTGCAAATTTAGTTAAAATCGCGTTAAATTTTATCTGAACATTAATTTTTGATACTTGGGAGGAGTACGTAGAAATGACAAAATTTAATCTCATATAAAATGTAATCGAAATTTTAAACCAATTCATACACCGCTTTCGGTGTTCTAAAAACTGATAGATAAAACTAAAATATGTATTATTCCAAGCGGAACAAAGGATACATGCATTTTTTTCGTTCAGTGTATATATTTTTATTTGTCTTAGGCCGTGTGCGAATTAGTTTAAAATTTCGATTACTTTATGTTTTTGAATACGACGATTGCAAGTGAATAAATTTAATTGTTTTTGTGTCAATATTTCTACTATATTTGTGTCAAAATGTAATTGGTAAAGAATTTTAATAACTGTTGAACTTTTGCAGAATAAATTCATAGGTAAATTACAGAAACTTTCTAATTTAAAAAAAATCAGCAGATTACCAATACCGATAGATTAGTTAATGTGCATAAAACAGTGCTAAATTCGCGCGAATTTTTCACTTTTACTGCATAATTAAATTAATTTTTTAATTTTTTGAAAATGCAGTTTTAATAAAAAGTATATTCTCAAAAAAATTATTTTTCGTCTAAGTGCATTATAAAAGGAAATAGTTTTTTTCATTAAAACTGCATTTTTTATTTTTATTATAAAGTAAAAGGGAAATTGTTTATAAAATTAAGTTCTCATTTTGTTTTGTATATGAATTTTTGGACTTTTCGTTACATATTTATAGTAAAGATTGTTATTTTTTTCAATTAATCAATTACATAAATTGTTTCTGCTTTTTATTCGGCCGTTATAATTTGAATATACTTTTGACATCTTTATAAGTGGGAAATAACTTTACACAATTTTCGGATGAAATTTTTTCTCACTTCGGTGGGAAAAATCTTCATCAAAAAAAAGTTAAGTTATTTCCCACTTTATGTGAAGTTATTTGCCATGTGAAGTTAATTCCCGTGAAATTATTTCCCTGCACCGCATAAAACGCCGTATTCCACACAACGATAACATTATACATACATTCGTATTCAAGTTTATGTGCAAAATCTCTAGGACGGTTATCTACGTCCGACCAGCATAAGAGAATGCAATTGAGGCAAATCAAGATCTAAAGGTTTTAAATGATCAGTAGATAATATTATCAGAATCAGTTATTAATTTTCAAAATTTTCATGAAATTTTGGAATTTTTGAATTGGTTTAAAAAAAAAAAAAAACTCATTTGATATTTTATAGAAATATTAGTTTTGACCTTTAGTAAAATACGTATGACTTCCACGCTATACGCTAGACTAGACAGAGCCTAAAGATGATATCACCTAGATAGTATTTTTGTCTGCTGTTGATCGAAAGCAGTCAGTTATTAATAATTTTCTTTCTTCGTTAAAAAAGTGTATGTTGAAGTCATATGTTCAAAGTGGGTATAAGAGATAGTTGGAAGTCATCACTTAAGAAACTTAAGATTTTCAAAGTCATATTTAAATTAAATCCAGGAAATTATCTTCAAAATTTCATCCGTATTATTATTTCTTGCTCCAAAAGTCATCATAGTCATAGCTAAAACTGACACGATTTTTTACCCAAACACTTTGTTGATTTTAGAAAAAAAAAATAAAATCTCGATTATATGTAATTAAGTGAAAATATCTTCTCCTCTTAAAAACTTTTTCCATTAGGACTTCCCAAGCACATTTCCAATCACAAACCCATCAAATAAACCCAAGTTTTTAGGTTTTTCCTTGATGTACATATGCCTACAAAATGTGTATTTTTTTTTCATCCTAACTAAAATCTGCATATAAAACATTTAAAAGACTCAACTCTCGAGGAAGTTAAATTTTCGACCCTCTATTGAATCCTCATTTTATTTAAGAAATTGTTAACCGCCATCAGACCTTCAACCTTTCCTTTCCAAAGGAATCCCACATTGCCACAGGATTCCTTTTGTTGGCCTTTTCTGATTTTTTTGCTGCCTTTTTTTTAGTAAACAAAAAAAAAATACTCAGAAAAAAACTTTATAAATATTTCTTACATGTCTTTAAAAAGTCGATGAGGAAAATTTCAAACCATATTGCTGTACTTACTACCTACATACATATACCAAAGGGTAACGAAGAAAACTCAGTTTGATTTAGATGATAACTTTCCTTTTCGTTTTGTCAATCGAAAAATGTGGGAGTCAGAGAGGGAAATATTTTTTACCATCGCATTAATGTAAGGGCTTTTTTCTAGTTCAGTTGCAAAACTTCGACAAGAAACATCCAAAGGGAAATAAAATCAAGGACCTAGGTTTTGCGTCTTCAAGTCTTCAAGATTTGCAATCACAAATGTGCCAAGGACATTTGAATTTCAAAAAAAAAAAAAAAAAAAAATTGATGGCTTAGAGGTGAAAGGAAAGGAATGTTGCCCGTCGTGAGATAACATACGTGTCATGATATCAGCCTTCAAGTCAGGAAATTGATTCACCTTGGAGACAAAAACACAACCGAGGACTGATATTGCGAGCCTCCGTCAAACTCATCAAAATGGTACGTGTGCGCGGTAAGCTAACAGCACACAATGCACGTTTTCATCAGACGTTTCATGCAATTGAATTAATTTATAAGGAATGGCTTCATTCATACAAAAAGGTATCCTTCAATCTTCATACACAGATTCGCTTTAAAATAAAATAAAAAAAATGTCCCTGAAATACCAATAAAAAAAAGGAATCCTGAAGAAACGTGAGAGAAGGGAGAATTTTTTTGATTTCAAACCGAATCTATGGAGCATCCGAAACCGAAAGAATAGGTTAAAAAAGACAAACTTTGATAGGTATATGTGCAGATCTGTGAATGCGGATTTTTTAGAATATTCGTGAGGAAATGCTGTGCAAGAGTGCTAGGTACCTATCTAGGTAAGCTACATACTATGTACATATGTATAATGCAAAAGCATCACGTCCTGAGGGTTTCCTGAACAATTTTCGGGTGAGCTATTTAGATTTGAATACTTATTTTTTTTTTTTTTTTGTTATAGATGGTTCTTCAAAAAAAAAAAATATTACCATTTTTCTTGCGAATATTAAATATCTACCTTTTAAGCATGACGAAATGAGTTTTGGGAGAGTTTGTGCCATTTTAAATAATTCTTCTTTATTATAATGTATAGTCAAGACTCCTGGTGTAATTTAATCAAAATTTTGATATCTTTCATTTTGGGGGCGTGGAATCCACCCACTGTCTGAGAATAGTTACCAATAATAAAAAACACTTCTGCTTGTTGTAGAATGATGAAATTTGGTAGGTAACTTTTTTAAATTATAAATATAAATATTTATTTTTAAACTATATCACAACTTATGTTTTTAATATTATTTTCGACGCGTTTCGGAATTCAATGTTCCATCTTCAGGCTCGATATGTATTTTTTTTTATCCACTTGTTATTATCTAAGCTGTCATTTTAGTTTGTGTTCATATTTAGGTGAAGTGCTTAGCGTATTTTAACGCGCGTTGAATTAAGTTGGGATTGTTTGTTAACGTGTGTAATATTTAAGTGCAGTGTCAAAGATTGGGTTCGGTTTTAGTAATAATTTGTCGTTTAAAAGTCTGTCTTGTTCTGTTTTATTTGCTCTATATATCTCGAATTCCTCCTCTTGCATCCAATAATCTTCCTTCCTTTGCAGAAATGCATTGGGGTGAGGTTAGTGTCAAAGTTTGTGTTATTATGGAGTTACGTCTGAGCCTTCACTTATAACCGTAAACCCATTATTCCCTACACGCCCCCTTGCCTAACGGCACATTATTAAAACATAACAGGTTCCCACCATTTTTGCTTACGCCAGCAAAACCAATCCCAAACGGATTCACCCCTTTTGCCGCCAACTAAATACTCATATTTCATTTTATTTAAATGAAATGTGAATATTTCATAAACAGGTGCATTCCTTTCCCACGGAAAGCACCTCGTGCAATAAGTTTCTATACCTGTGAAGCATTTCTCAAATAAATATATTTTTAAGTTAGTCTTAATTCACAACTTGACTTAGAAGGTGTAGTCATTTGCTTAGGACAGCGGTCTCCTAAGTCAATCTTAAAGAAACATATTGTGACTTAGAATTAACCAACATGTATCCATAATTAATTTATAAATAAATAAAATAATAATAAAAAATTAAAAAAAAAAAACAATTTTGTTTTTTTTTTTTACTTAAACCGCTCAACTACGAACCTAAATATGGTTTTTGTTAATGAGGTGGATCGTGGATGGCGTAATTTAATTTTGTATTCGGCTTCGGTATATGTTCTGAAAATCGTTCGTTAAAGCTACTTTCCGTTACGACTGTCTGTAGAGAGGATCGCAAATATTGAAAATGAATTCTGAAGTTCATTTTCAGAATTCTTTGAAGTGTCAGTGGCGCATTTAGCAATAAGTGTAGAACTAATTTTAAAATGAACACGTCTATCTGATGTTTTGTCAGCGATATATGTATAATACAAATAAATTATACTTATCTCTAATTAACGCTTCTGTGGCTTCAAAGAATACTGAAAATGAACTTCAGAATTCATTTTCAATATTTGCGATCCTCTCTACAGACAGTCGTCTTTCTGTCTGGCCACATTTGATTTTATAAACTCTTGTGCTTCTTTTTGTATTTATTGTGCTTGTTGGTTGTAGTAGTTTTTGAATGTTATTGTTTGTTTTAATCGATAATTTTATATTATGTTTTTTGAATTCATTTTTTATACATTGTGGCAAAATATTGATATACTCTATTGATATAAATTTCGCGTCTGTCTTATTAGTTATATTGTTGTTGTGTTTGTTGTTCAATTTCTTTTTTCGTTTTTTGAGTAACGTGTATATTGTTTCTGCTTTGTAACCGTTTGATTTAGCTACTTTTTTTTAAGTTTTGTGTATCCATTGGTATTATTAATAATCTATTGATAAGGGCGTTGTATGCTGCCATCTTTTACGTGTACGGATGGTGGGAATTCTTATGTGTTTTCATTTTCTGATTCGGCTGTGAATTGAATCTTGTTATGTATGCTGTTTATATAGTGTTTAAACAAATCTATTTGTCTACACGTTCCATCGAATAAAATGAATGTAGCATCAACGTACCTCGAATATGATATTATCTTGTGTTTCTGTTTATTACGATCTGATAAAATGTACTTGTTTTCAAAAAAATTGAGGTATAATGTCTGCAAATAGACCACTAAGTGGTGAGGTGACCATAGCTATGCCTTCTTCTTGTGTGTAAAACTTATAAAATAATTTTGTTTTAATATGTGAATAGGTTCGTCTATTTGTTGATTGTCACGTTTGTGTCTAGGTTTTCTTGTATAATATTTGTTGCGTTTTCGATTGGTATTTTAATGTATCTACATTTTTGTGACGTTAAAAGAAACCATTTTAAGCTGTGGAGAAATGTTTATGTTTTTTAATTTATGGAGCTTTTCTTATTGTTGTATACAATGATGGAATTTCGAAGAGTGCTAAGGGCTCAGGTACATGCCAAAATTGAAAATTAAAGATTTTGTGAAAGGAGTGAAATCATATACAAAAACATATATGTTAAAAAAGAGCCTAGTTATTTAATGATTACTAACTAAAATTTGGTATGTTTACTTGGCAATAGTTTTCGTTTTTTTTTTCATTTGAAAACTTGACCAGTAAACTTACCAAATTTTAGTTAGTAATTAGGTTTTAAAATATTTTATACTGAACATTCATAAACCTAGAACTTCGCATACTTTTAGGTCTCATTGCATTTCATGGCTGACTTAGTTACAAACAGGTTACAAGTATGGAGAACTTTTTTAACATAAATGTTTCTGTTGTGATAGTATGTATCTTCAAAGAAATTCACAATGAATGAATTTACTGTAGGATTATATAATATTATGGATATATATATTTTGTTTTCCAATTATATGTATGCTTTTTTCATACCTACACACACAGCTACAGATTTTAGACTATATATATGATCTGATTATACTATGATTCAAAAATCCTCCACCTTACTGAAAATCTGCTTAAATATGGATTATAATAATCATTAAACCAAAATCATGAATCGGGCAACAGTTACGTATAATAGAAATACAAAAAAATAAAATCATTTCATAGTGGGCATAAAAATCCAATCATCATATAAAACATTTATAGCGCAATTTTCTTTCATATAATCACCTCATGCATAAATGGTTGCCCAGGAGTGTAAATTCTGATTATTTTGTAATTTCCGTCGCTTTTATGATTCATGATAATGCACAATGAAGACAATTTCCAAAGAACTTATATCTGGAACACATTTAAGGTTTAACGACATTTTGATGGGTACAGTATATGAGTATCATAGACCGTCCTCTGATGGTATAATTTATATAGAGTTCGATTTGTTCACATTTTAAAATTTCTCTCTCTCGAAAATCATTCTCATATACCTACCTACGTGGTCTCTGCAATTTATATTCCATAATGTTTATATGCTTGAAATTTTGTCTAGAAAGCAAATACCTACCTACTAAAGATTTAATTTTTCCGTGACTAAGAGAAGGCTTTTGCAAAAACCATCACCTAGGTAGGTTGGTACTCTATTCGAAAATAACTAGGGAAAAACTTAAGTAACTGAAATTGAGCGATTTAGTCCATAAATTTCACACAAATCACAGCAAAGAAAAAAATCAGCTTAAAGGGTATCGTTATGTGTGTCAGATACCGTTATTTGAAAAAATTAACATACCAGATTAAGCACCATTACAGGATTCTTATGATCGGGTTGATCTGTAGCCACCAGCAAACGTTTATCTTGAAAATCGTTTATATTTTTAATAGATAAATTAACAAAAGTAGCTACATATATACATATCTACTGTCAGAAAAGGAAAAATCGATAATTGAAAACCAATAGCAAACATTATTTTAAACGAAAAAAAAAGAATCCCTGTGCCCTATTAACTTTTTATCCCCAGGGAAAAATAAAAGTCTATAAGAAATTCTTTCATATCATCTTTCAACTACATAACATGTTTGAATGTAGGGTATTAAAAAAAACATCAACCCCTTTGGGTGTGAATTTGGTTAAACATAAACTTCAGCATCTCTATCAGCAAAATGTGCAGTAAAAGCAACAAGAAAAAGAAACGATAGCCCAACAAATCAATAAAAATCCTTCTTGTCTTAGTCGAGTGATTTATTAGCACACTCTACCATCACAGACCCCATTTTCCAAGGCTGCTTAAAAAAAAACAAACAAACTGAAATGGAAATAACCCATCTAAAGCAAACCAACTAAAACGCAAAATAATACACACACATCTAGCAGCTCGCTACCCATTTCTAAAAGGAGTCTTCTATAACAACAGAAGAGCAGCATGGAAGGATACACAAACACAGGGACTTCTTCTGGATCATTCAACTCGTATTCATCGTTGGAGGAAAACATTTAGCCATTGAATCTACCCTCTCAGACGTTAAATTTTCACCTTCTTACCGGTTGTTGGCATCCATGCTCTTTTGGCCGAGTTTAGTGGTGATATGCCAATGGCAGTATAGCGTTAGAGACATTATATAAATCCTTTTAAGCTTGTGTCTGCACTTCTCGAACGTGTTTGTTTAACAATATATATTTTTGTAGGGAATATTTGGTTCTGTTGAGAAATGTGGCAATCTGTCCAAATTCATACTTTCATCCCCTTATAAAAAATAAACAACCACATGACAAGAAATAGGGGTTTTATAAATGTATTGCTATTTGGTAGCATATAGTCCCGATTAATGCTTCGTGTTTTAAGTTCAACTCTTTGCACTGAAGATTGAAGATGTTTTATGAGACGCAATATTGGAGTTAATATGTCGATGGAAACAGTGGAAGAGAAGCAAATCCTTTTGAAGGGAACAATAATTCAACATCGACCGACAGGCACGTTCCTTAGTAATTTGTTGCTAAAAGGGTGCGTTTCCAAATAAAAACAAAACCTGAGGAAATATTATGAAGAAAAGTTTAAAAAAAAGTTATATTTATAATAAATAATTTAATTGCTCTAATTGTTAAATTTATAGGTTAATATAAGCATAATATTATAAGATATTATATCTTAATGTATATTGGCTTATCGGAATAAATAAATAAAGAAATTAATAAGGGGTATGTATATATCATAAATGCCATATTCGAGATTTTCCTTATAAAGATTGAGAGCTATACTTTGCTTTGGTAGTTAAGTACATATCGTTACCTAAGAACTTCTTTGTTCAATAGACCACTTTTTGCGAAAATGATTTTAATGTCGATTCTCAGGTTTATGAACCCGCTCTTTCTATATGCGTTGTCAGAATTGCTATATTTTGCTTAGATTTTGAAATAATTTGTTTCCTTTTGTTCAAAAGATCATAAAATAAATGCTTTGGTCAATCGAGTTTAGTTCTTAAATGTTCAAATAAGCAAATTTTGTATGTGATTTAACAACTCATTATGAAAATTAAATTAGAATTTATTCAATATCCATATGATAATTTTCTAAATGTTCAATCTCCGGACATTGAAGAAAGTAAACCAGAATGTTTTTATGTTTTGTCAATCAGTTTGGCGGGAAATGCTTACAGAAATTCAAGAGATTGAGCTATCTGGTTGTTCTGGAATAATAATTATCAACATGGAATCTAGGTAGTTGTTTATAATATAAATATAATACTTTACATGTGAAATTATGTTTCTTTAATAACATTTTTAGCATTCTATTCTTCCACGGAAATCAATGAGGTCGTTGAATCCTGCAACGAAATTTACTTGCAAAATTTCGGTGATGAAAATGAATATGATTGCGATCAAATTAAGGAACTGTATGGTTTCAGGGATGCGAGTCCTATTCCTTATGAAATATATGAAGATAATCCTGGTTTGGATGTTGTTCCAAATTTTCTGAATCAATGCGCCAAAGTATTCATGATCAGTTTTGGAAACTTTCTGATGAACCTAAACGATCCTATTATGCCAAGTAAAGTGTATTTGTGCAGTAAGAAAAGGAACATCAAAAGCAGTTCAAGACGGCAAAATACATTTTAATACTCTCTAGAATACCGGGGACAAAAAATGAAGGTTTACAGGCCTTTTTTTAGCAACGTTAGACATATCCAGCAGCGAATCTACTACTTCTTCAAATACTATCCTATATAATGATAATGGATCACCCAAAAATTCTTTTCCCCAGATTGCTCCTGAAAAAAAGCAAAGAGTACGGCAGCATATCCAAAGTTTTCCATGCATTGATTCGAACTATGTGCGGCAAAAGTGGCAAAAGCAATACTTGGAATCAAACCTGAACCTTTTTATTTTAAAGTGATACATAGTTGAATTTGAAGGTCGAAATGTTTTTATTTTCTTTTAGAATTGTGATAGAATATTGTTTTATTTATCAAATATATTTATTATTTTGTTGGTATTAATATTATTATCCTAACTTGATTACCTGCTGGTTCTGATTTACCCTTAGTAATATAAAACTCATGTACCTCTTAGGCCCATCGCCCACTAGGCAACTTTTTGTTGCTAGCCCCAGCAACTTTTTGTTGCTCCCAATCCAATTACATTAGCTTATATGGGAGATCGCCCACTACGCAACTTTTTGTTGCTCGGAGTTGCTCGCGGAACTTTTTTCCCGCGCCGCAACTTTTTGTTGCTTACCCTCGCCCACAAGGCAATTTCCGAGCAACTTCCAGCAACTTTTGGGAATTTTCCAAAATTTTTCCAAATAAGAGGCTTTTAACCCGAAAAACAAGTTTTATTTTCACACTGAACGAATTTTGTATCGTCATTGATCCAAAATACAAGGTCAATTTAACATTTTAATTAAAAATACTGAACCCAAAAGTTGCTCGGAAATTGCCTGGTGAGCGATGGCAAGCAACTCCGAGCAACAAAAAGTTGCCTAGTGGGCGATGGGCCTTATACTTGTTTATAATTTCATATAATTTTTGTGTGAATAAAAACATATTTTCCATGATTTTGGTTTTTTGTTGTTGTATATCCACAGAACCTTTTTATTTTGTAAAGTAGAAAATAAGTTTTCATTTGTTCAATATCCACTTTTTTTTTTAACTTTTAGTTAGTATATGGGATAATGTTCAATCTCCATTTCGGTACTTTTATTAAAATATTAAAAAAAAATTAAAGTCTGAAACAACTCTTGAAATTATGTGAAATTATAGAAAATAATTGAAAGTATTATAAAGTAGTAGCCGTGGCGTGATGGTTAGTGCGATGGACTGTCATGCCAGAGGTCTAAGGTTCGATCCCCAGCCTCGTCACCTATTTATTTAAAAGATAAACGGCTACTGCCTCTTGCGAGGAATTGACAAATCCTCCAAGAGTATCTCCTGTCATAGAAAAGTGCCGCTCGTTAGCCGTTCGGATTCGGCAATAAACTGTAGGTCCCCTCCATTCCTGCAGACACGCACACAGGAATGGTTGAGAGTTGTAAGTCACTAGGCCCTAGTTCTTCATGAGCTGTTTGTGCCATCAAATTTATTTTTTTTTTATTATTTAAAAAATACCCAATTCCTCTAACATGCATTTTTAATATGTATCTTAATATAGGATCTCAAAGACAAAAAACGTCTGCTGAACAATTTGAACTTGGGTTGATTGAACAAATGGTGATGATATATTATTGAATTTAGATACATACCTATGCAATGGGCATTAAATCAGCTACGACTTCCTATGGTTCAGTAAAATTCTTCACCGGATCTTCACTGGTCATTGGTAAATTTAATTGGTAAATTCATAAATGTCAATTATTTGCTGATGCGCAATGCAGTTGATTCTTGGTTGAACAACGCATAAAGAATTTAAGAGAAAATTTCTAAACGAATAGTTGCAGAAATAATTAGCAATTATTTTCATCAAACGTTCATAAATGCATGTTGCTTAAAATTTGCATCAGTGATCCCAGATTGGTGGTTTCTCTCACCAAAATGGTGGGAAAAAGTGAGATCGGTGGGAATAATGGTTGGAAAAAATTCAACTACCTAGGAACCTATTTTCCTCGAACTTTTTGTTATTTGGCCTAACATGTTAAGTATAATCATAACCCCTTTGAGTGCGCGTGAATTATTAAAACGAAATGCACCCTTCCTCAAGGAATTACACATCGGTAATTGAAAATCAAGAAATAAAAATGCACCAAAAGAAACAAACTATTTATTAACATGTAACTTAAGATCCTCGTTTCTGTATTTTTCTTAGTTTAAAACTTTTTTCAGTTTACTTTTACTCAGTTTATAAAAAGAAGTGAATATTTGTTCCTAATAAAAATTTAGTTAAAACTAAAAGTTATGGCAGAAAAAAATATGGTGATTTTTTTTCCTTCCAGTACAAAAATGGTGAGATTTTTTGTCAAATTTGGTGGGATCTTCAAAATACTATCAGGCATCACTGCAATAGATGCAAGTTTGGAAAATACTTTACAATAAAAGTCTTTTGATGCATTTATGAATTTTAACGAAAGTGATCGTAAAACATTTCAGCTACCCATTGTAAATTGCGCAACTTTTGTACCAAGTTAATACTTACAGTTTAAATTGCCCTTCTCTATTGCATTAATGCTGTGAATAATTCAAACAAAACGTAAGTGTGTCGTGAGTTGGAGTTGAAGATATTTAAAGGCTGTGCAATAAATTAAAGTACAAAAAAATAAAAATATTCCGGATTACTCTCCTAATGTAATTCAGATCTCGCGATTGTTTAATTATCGAACTAAAGAGGTATACTTTCTACATTTTTTTAACTAACCAAATAAATTTCTTAATACCTTGTGTTAACAGTAGAGATACTATTAAGTATAGCTATTAAGGATATACAATATACAAAGGTGGCTATTCTGTACACCATTATTCAAAATACACAGAAAAACATGTTATTAATATTTATTTTAAATTTTAATAAATACCTACAAATTATTTGATGGTTAACATTTTTTATTTTAATAAAAAAGTACTAAAAGTTTGATAGGGTTTAAGCTTTAAAGTTAGGTCAAGCTTTGAGGGACTGAAATTAATTATTATTTCTTGCCAAAAAAGAAATTCATTTGGGCCCAACCTTATACGTTACGAATGAACATTGAAACAAATAAAAGTTATTTCACGAATAATGTTGGGCCAAAATGATTTTTTTTAAACAGTCATTAATAATTAAGCCATAAGTTTTCTTTAGCATCAAAACAATCATAGATTTTGCTTTTTTAACGTCTAAAAAGTAACAACTAAAATTGCTATTGATGAGTTTTAATGAAAGCTACATAATAACTGGCACCCACATCTAAATCGACTTAAATTATTCATATTTCATATACTTATTTTACTCGTCTTGGAAATCACAATTTTACTTAATCCTTAAAATTGAATGACTAAACCTACCTCAATAAAATTTGAAGATATAAAACATCATTTTCTCCCATTTGTATTTTCCATTAATTGGAATAAGTTTGCCTGGAATCTCGATTCCGCCATTTTTTATTGGAATATAGTTTAATAGATTTTCCAAAAAGTTTGTATATTTTTCAATGGAAAACTTTATGAGCTAAAGAGAGCAAATTGCTTTTCCACGAACTTGCGCATTAATTCCATGTATTTTTTTTGCACATTTTAACTTAAAAAAGGTTTGTTCACATACTTTGTGGTGAATTTTGAAAAATTGTATTTTCAGGAAAATAAAGGAAAGTAGATACTGTTCCTACCATTTTTTAAAAGACATTTCGAAAACCACAAAAACTACTGTTCTCCATAATCGCTATGTTATACTATTTGTGATTAATGGAACGCATTTTTGAAAATGAAATAAATGCTTGCCATAGGTATACCTAGAGTAATAACTTATTCAAAGATGAGAAATAAAAGATTACTTTTGGTCTAGAGTCTAGAATATGAATTCAGAAATTTTAATTTGCCTGGAAAACTTTAAATAATTGAAACCTGCATACTATAAATTCTAAATTCTACTTTTACTTTTATTAAACTTTTTATACACAAAAGTTTTCTTTTTTTTTAGCATAAGAAAGATTTTGGGACGTGCTTTTATTTTAAATTAAAATTAATGGTAAATATTTTGTTTCAAATTTAAACAATAAATATTTTTTCAAATTATATTGGATCAATGATCAAGACTAAACTATATGTAGGTACCTAGTAGTTGTGCAGTCATAGTTAAGTTATTTGAATTCAAAGAACTCTAAATAAAAAAAAGTAAGCAAATACCCTTTAGTATTTTATTGATGTATAATAAAAAAATAAATTAAATAAACCTGTGTACCATGTTATAAATATTTCTAAAATGGCATATTTTTAACAACATGGGTAACATTTTTTTTTCCATTCCGTGAACAATAATAAATTCGTTATAAATTTACAAATACCACCGGGAACTTTTACTACTACGAAAACTAACGCATGTCATTTTGTCATTTGCAAAGCTCCTCTCTCAAAAAAAAAAATAAGAAAACATCAACTTTCACAAAACCAATTTCCAGCTATTTCTATCTCGCTTTAATCTACTAAATGGAAATGATAGAAACATTTTTGGATACACCGCATTTTCCAGAAACTATACTAGCGAGAGAAAGTGCTTTTTGATTCTCTCCTCAAGGAAGAGTCTTTGGCATCAGAAACATGTACAGAAGTATCGTGAACGGATGTCTAACTTATTTCGGACTTTTTCGTGCGGTTAAAAACGGGACACACATTTTTCTTTAGAAAAAACATAAAAAAGAAGCTTAGTTTTGTTCTATTAATTTATTTTAATTAAACAAAAAAAAACAAAAACAATCGTGGAAGAAAATTAAATTTAAAACAAAAAAAATTTGGACTTAAAGCAGCAAAAATATATAAAAGCAAATAAAGCAATAAATCTGGGTCATTTTAACGATGTTAGTTGTGTTTTAAACACAAACACTACTTAAGAGGAATCTATGCCAATGAAATCCCATTAAGGATATTAATTTATAAATTATAAAATTGAAAAAAAATACATACATACATTTAAATAATCTTCCAGTTCATGTGTTGAATTTTAAAATATATATTTCCTCCAAGTAAAAAAAATAGTACGTATACGCCCCACCATTCGCAAATAAATAAATATTTTCTCAAAATATTTTCAAGTGATTTTCATTTCGAAATTAATTGAAAACAAACCACAAAAAAAGGAAAATCGAAAATAAAAAAGGCGCGCATTTGCTTTTAAACAATACTTCCTTTAGCCAATAAAAATAGTAAATAGTTTGTTTGCATTTTGTTATTTTAAATTAATTTTCCTCTTGCTTGCGTTTGGCTAGAATTTTGACCGAATCCTTTTTACGGAAAAAATACAACTCTTGGTATTGCGTGTGAGTTCAGTTAATTCTTATCTAACAACCGACAGAGTTGAGTTGACATGTGATTGTGTTTGTTTGTATGTCTGTGTGTGTGTATATATTTTTCCTACTGTGAAAATCCTTAAACGTGTTCCTATTTGGCAAAATTAATTGCATCGCATTTTTTCGTTTTTGTTTTCTTTTTTTTTTAACTCCGAATATACTAAAACAAATTTCATTATTGAAAACTTCCTTGAATCGGGAGTCATGGCGAAGGCAGCTTATAGGAATGACTTTTAGCTGAGACACCCCTTGTCAGACATTTTCCACTTGTTACCCTTGAAATGGAGAAGACTTTTTTGTGTGTATAAGTGAATTTCAATTGAATTGAGTTATGTGATGCAATCGCGTTTTTTACTTTTTTTTTTGTAAAATATTTGATAGATACCTGTATAAAATCCAGCTGAAAACAGAGACATAGCTGTGTGTTATTCTTCCTTTAAACTTCTAACCAAGTCCTTGTGTTGATTCTTCATTGGAAAGCAAAATTAAAATTATATAAAAAATAATCAAGGCTATTCGTGTGTACCTACATTTTTTTCGCGTTGGAATACTTCAGTCACTTTTATGTCATTCATGGTCTCGCAAAGTATCTTTGACTTTTAATAAAAGAAAACCACTAAATTTTTTAAATATATCTACTACGCGCGCTCATAGGATATTCATTTTTTTTTTTTTTTAAATTTTTCCGGAACAATGTTAAAGAAGCTTCACTGGAGTAACTCAAGACGTGTAATTTAATTAGTATGGTAAGTGGTATCTGCCTCTTCTACTTTATAATGGACTTTTTTTTTTTAATTTCAACTATGTTAAGGCTCCAGTGTATATCCTGACACTAGTTTAATATATGCATAGTAGTTGAAAAATTCACTTTTGTACTTTTGATAAAAAATAATTTGAGAGAAGTAAATATGTATAAACTTTTTTGCAATTTTATAAACCAAGTTACGTACTTATGTACTCAGACACATTTAATTTTTGACAATCATAAATAAGGTGTATATACAATTTTTTTCGTAGCATTAACCGTTTAAAAGTTACAGCACATTTTCATGACCTTTGGCCCCTTTTAAGGGATTTTTTGACTTTTCGATTTGCTGTAACTTTTTAACGGTTAATGCAACGATAAAAATAATATATACACTTTCTGGGGGAAATTGCTTCAGCTATAAGATTGTGGAATAAAATTTTTCTTTAGCACAAACCGTTTCTGAGATATTTGCAAAAAACTCATTTTTATAACGTATTACAATCACAAAGACCGAATTAATCTCTGATTGACATAGTGAACGATTTAATCTTTGACCATAATGATTGAAATAATGTTTGATTGAAAAGACCGAATCTTTGAAGCAATCAATCATTGATTGATTCGATCTTTGAAAATGAACGATTGACACAGCTCTAATTTAAAAAAATGTGGATTTAAAATAGCTTTTAACGGTCTTTAGTCCATAAAAATTGGCGTTTCGTCCCGGCAATCTCACTTGGACTCATCAGTTTACTAGTGAGGGCCTTGTCAATACGCAATTTCTATCAAGTTCAGTTCATCTTACATAGATTTCATGATGAATACCTAGTGTGAACTATATCCAACCCGAATATCATTAAAGCTGGAAGTTTTTTTGTGCCCGTGGCCTGGCAATATTTATATATGAGTGGCAGTAGAGTGGCGAATAAGTGGCTTGGTGATGGAGTGGCGACGAGGTGATATGAAAGTCATTTAACGCGACTGCGGTGACAAAATACATTCACGATCTATGAGTCAAAAATCATTAGAATAATCGTATGTAGTACAAAAATCCATTTCATATAATCTTATATATAAACAGCCATTTGTTTTACAGTTTATCTCTTGTTTTGATGATATTTTCTATTTGGAAAACTACGGGACCGGCGATTAAAAAGATCCTGAACTAAGGATTGAAAATTTTTTATCTTTCATCTTTTATCTCTTCACGGTGCAGCAAAGAGACTACTTGCAACATCTTTATTCAATTCATTATGATTAATTCTATTAAAAAAAAATAAAAAATTATATCATAATTGATGAAAAACCAGAGATACCAACTTGATTGCAAAATTTAATTACATTCCAATCTGATGTATGATACCAAATCTATAGGAGACTTATTGCACATCATACATCGTTTTGTTAATAATTTAGCCAACTTAAGAGTTGAAACTCAAGTTTGAGTTTCTTTTTATCCACTATTTTTTCTCAACTCCCTAGCTGAATAATATCCCTGGGATATTTTGAAAAAGTTAAACAAAACTTTCATTTTCAATTTTAATTTTGATATACTGGGTTATTTAATTTGAATTTTTTCAATATTTTTGTGTGATTTTGTGTTAAATTGTGAATTGCGATATCATTAATGATAAAAAAAACTGATGATACCATGAAACGCAATCGCTAAGGAAATGAATGGCCAATTTACCCAAAAGAATTACTTAACATATACATTTTTTAGCTTTTTTTTGTCCGGAATCTGAAAGCTAACAAGCTTTTGAAATAAAAATTAAATGACAAAGCAACATTTTTATGTAAACTCTCAAGTTTGCTCGGTCAATTTCTATTTTTTCAGGGAGTTGAGAAATTCTAAAGTTGATCAACTCTGGAGTTGAAAATCGAAAGTTAAAAACGTTAAATTTGTGTGATTAAAAACAAATTCACACGTTGTGATTAAAAATCCTCAAGTTATGTTCAACTTTGAGTGAACAAAATCGCCCTAAGCACCTATATTAAATTGTAAAATAAAATCGGTCCTCGTTACGTTCTATTCACAACCTAAGGCAAAAAGTTTGCTTTGCGACTTGATATCCATATGACACAACTATAAATAAATTATCATCATTTCAAATTGCACTCATCATATCATATCCCTGGATTTTTCATTATTTATAATTAAAATCATGAAGGATCTTTAACATACTCAGATCAATCTGCTGTGGATGGAAAAAGCTTACTTACTTTACGTCCTACGTTTCATATTAATGGAGTCTATTTACGAAGCACTAAAATTTCGAGTATCTTTAGCACCGCAGAAGAACCATAACCAGGACTAAATGCATACGCCAAAGAGAGTGCAATATGGTTCCCCGTCCTCGGCATCAGTATGCTTATGCACCATTTGCTGTGTTGCGTGTGTTGTGCGCTGTTTATAGGGTAAAACCATATACATTCTAAATGAGGAAGTGTTTTTAACCCTCAGGCTTGTTCCCGTTTAACAGCCATTTGTTTTCGGTGCAAGAAATTTTCAGCATAAATAGTGGTAGCTCTGACCTATTTGCGTTTCGATAACACGGGAATTCGCCTTCCGGCGCTTGTTTTTGTATTCGTGGTTCTGGAGATCTAGGATTCTGTAGAGAGATCGAAAAAAAAAAAAAAACAACAGAGAAAAACTTTCACCTATAGCTCTATACAGAAAATTTCAACTCGCAAAGCTAACTAAGAATAAAACTTAGTTTATCGGGGTTAATTTTGAAGCACTCAAAAGGAAAAAAAACTTTTATGTTCTACTTTTCTGGTTAAATATTTGATGAAGTCTTTTGTGCTGGGATTAAATTGAAAGAATATACTTTTTAAAAAAGAAACAGTGTAGCCAATGTATGTAAATGAATATGTACATACATCTTCTGTACGTGTGTCATTTGTTTGATTTTATTTTGTATTGCTTTCTTTTTAGCAAATCACTTAAAAATTAAAGATTCAAGAAATTAAAAAAGTGCGTATACGCCCGAGTGTACCAAATTGGAATGAATTTCATCTTTTTATGGAGCACATTGTTTATTAAATAAATCTCATTTATTTTTGTAGTTAAGACTATTTACATGTATATTTATTTTTTATAATCTTTGAAAAATCGAATGCTCTTCCTTTAAAATTACTTTGTATTTTTTTATTTTGATTTTTTTATTTAAAACTTTTAATTTTTAAAATTTTGATTTGTTTTCAATATTTCATATGTATATCTTTTTAATATTAATGGCAGATAATTATTAATTTAATTCAATTTCGTTTATTGCTGGAACACCATTCAAAAGGTGTATCCCTGTTGCTCTTGGCCTGTAATCAAAACGTTACTACAAGGATTAGCCGTAATCCATAACAATCGTGGCGTATTGCAAAAGACTGTTATTATTATTAAAATTGAAAAAAATTATGTTATTTTAAGAATGAAATTGGTCATTCAATTGATACAAGATGTCAATAGTAGTGAAAAATAAATTAAATTAGAAATAAAACTCAATTTAAAACAAAAAAAAAATTTATTATTATTTGTCCATGCCTGTTTGGGTTTACATAGTTATAACTTTCAATCAACTATGTTTTATACATTTTTAGAATAAGGCAATTAAAAGTAAGAACCAATATTGAGTCATACGATTTTTTTTGCAGGATGCTATTTTAAAGATTGAAGTAAAAAAAAATAATTTTGTTCAAACTATGACTTTATCGAGTTGTTTTGTGAAAAAGGGCGATAAAATCAAAATTCAAAAAATTCCTTTTATTGCGCAATATTTTAGTGTTAGGATAAGAATTATAAAAAAAATCAATTTTTGACGGGGTTGGCAAAAAACTTGTTCAAAGTAGGGGTTAGTACAAATTTCAAAAAAACAGCCGTTACTCGAAAACTGCTATGATTCGGTTAGAATTCTGAGAGGTCATGACCTGACCTATCAATATATTTAGTTTGGACCATTCTTACTGGGGACACCCTATACATATATGTATTACACCGGGTCTTCACCTGAAATATTTCATAGATTCCTTTCTGTCACTTTTGATAGAAAAAAAGAGCGATAGTATACCATAAAATGTTGGTTGGGCATTTTCATAGCTTACTATTTCATTTGTCTCAAAAATTTCAAAGTTTTGAAGTTAAAAGGATTGATTTATTATTAATTTTGCTTAAATCCACAAGAAAAAGACCAAAACATCCTTTGGCACCTTCAATTAATTAATTACATTCGAAAAAAACACAAAACAAAACAAAATTCTTAATTTATGAGTAAAAAATGTAAGTCGTTCAAGTTTCTTTTTATTAAATTTATAATAAATTGCAAAAATATGGCAAAACATTTTTTTTTTATTTATTAATGCGGATTTTTCGAAAAATATGATCTACAATTTTTAAAATATCAAAAAAATCAAATTCGTAGTATTCGTTTTCAAAAAAAACAAGGATTTTCTTTAAAGGTTTTTAAACAGTTGTATATGGAAGCTACCGTTAATTGATGATGATGATAAAAATATTTTTTCTTAAAATGTTCTATGTAATTCTATGCAATTTTTAAAAAAATTTTATATATTTTAACAATAATAACCATTTTTGCTAAAAGGCACTCCCAAACCAACGCGATTATTCGCCGCGACAAAAGAAAATAACAATAACAACACGTGGTTGTCACACAAAACAACACGTTGTTGTTATTGTTTTCTATTGTCGTGGGCGATTAATCGCGTTGGTTTGGGAGAGCCTAAAGGCTGTTCATTCACAATTTCATCACATACCTAATATTTAAATATATCAGATATTTTAGTTTTGATATATATAACTTCAGTTGAGAATTTAACAATAATTTTCATTTATATAATTATTTTCATTTTTTATTTATTTGACCACAGTTCGTACTGTTCTCTCAGCATTTTTTTTTTTTTTTTTGGAAATCATCTCCGTAATAAAATGTAAAAGTTCAATTTAAACAAGAACAATTGAAAATAAAATAAGTGCCAAAAATGTAATTTCCCTATTTGCATTAAAATATTAACTAAGCTTGGCACTATACCTACTGCTAAAAAGATAGTGAATGCCAAAGTTTATTTGAGCACCTAAAAAGCAATTTACTTCTGTTTCTGGCGAAAATGTGTTGGAGCTTTGACTATCCACCCATGAAATTAAAAAAATGAACATGATAAAATGTTTAAGTGATTTAATTTGGTTGGATGCCAAGAACAAATGAACAAATAATTCGTTCACAAAGGGTAAGTTGAATATATTAAAAGCAAGGACCCAAAATAGTTCCACCCGTCGCCGCCGTCGTGTCGTCGTCGAGGCGTATTTAAGGGCATCAATTATACATTAGTTCTTCTTTTTTCAATTTAAATATTGATTGATTAATAATTGCAGTTTATACTTTATTTAAGTTTTATAACTATGAATGCATCAATAATTTTTAGGGCAATATTAAACAACTGTTAAAATTACACTGCGTTACAAATAAAAATAAAAAATTAAGTACACTTATCGTTTATTAAACATTCATACAAATTTTATTTTCATCACGTCTCGTTTTTCTTCCGTAAGAATGTGCCAAATTATATAAAAATTAAAAGACCAAAACATATTTTATAGAAATCTAATAAAATCAACCAGAATCTTTTAAATTAATCAAGTTTTATTTTACCATTTAGGTAGCAAAAACTCAAACAAAATCATCTTAAAAAATTTTAATACAAAATATCGTGTAACTTTAACTTTTTCTTTCTTTGCCTTGGATGATCTTCTCGTTTTAAACGCCAACATTAAGCACCTAGCATAGTTGTATCCCATCGGCCTTGAAATCGTTCTTTAAGCTGATTTAAATCCTGGTGGAACCTCTCACCTTGCTCATCACTAACCGCACCAAGATTAGATGGAAACAATGAAAAATGAGAATGAAGAAAGTGAATTTTTAATGACATTTTGTAACCAAAGTTTTCGTATGCTTGTAACATGTCGTTAACTATAGCTTTTCCACATTTTCGGCTCTTTGGTTCCCTAAAAACCCTTTTATAACTGCTTTCAGTGATAAGAAGGCATCAAGTTCCTTAGTAACTTTTAGTCAAAATTTGGGTCTTTTATCAATGTGCGTATTTGTGGTCCCATAAATATTCCTTCTTTGAGTTTGGCATCACCTTACTTTGAAAATACTGTCTTTAAATACAAAAAGCCATCTCCCTCTTTCTACTTCAAAAGTATTGTAAAATATTGTCACCGTCATTGTGCATCCAATGAAAAAAAGCGCACCGCTCAAAATTGACGTTTTTTTTTCGTTTTTGTTTACATTTTTCGGCGCATAAGGTTACTAGAAAATTGAATAACTTTCAGTTAATACAAGTTCTAAACTAGGTATACAAAATAAACGGTGAGTCAAAAGCCTTTTGACTACTAGTGTTGAAATCTCTCAGGTGCAGAAATTAAACCCATGATTTCCAAAGAGGCAAACTATCCAAAAAGGGAAGTATAAAACAAAGACTGCCTACATAGGAAACACTTTCTAGCTAATTTTACTCTAAATTAAATACAGAAAACAGCTTTAATCATTAAATTTGAAATTTTTCCATAATTGCTAGGTATGTATACCTACTCCTGAAAGAAAAGTATAAATTAACTGACCTTAATGACTTTGTATGTGTCGAATATAAAAAGATTGGTATTAAAATAATTTAGGAGCAGAAATGTATAACATTAATTTTGGGGTTTTATTTTTGCCTAGGAAAATACTTTGACCATCATCTCATCTATCCAATTGCCTTTCACTTTCTTTAACCATCTTTCATAAAAAGAAAGTGCAAATTGTTGATTACATTTGCTAAAATTAGTGACGCCCGTTAAAACAAAGAGGAGTGATCTATTGTTGTCCGGGTATGTATTCAAGGATTCAAGTAGCGTTATCCTCATTTATTGGCAATAAATACAATTTAGTTTCCTTGGTTTTTTTTGCTAGTTATTCACTGTGTTAAGAAAACAAACGTAGTAGGTATATTCGTGTCCATAATGTCGATATCTTCATCTTAAGTGTTTATTATTTTCTAGCAAAAAAAAAGAAAAAAAAAAAAGCAAAGGTAGTAAATTTCGTCCAGGTTTGCTGTTTATCGAAACATGACAAAGGAAAGAAGTCATTTGCAGGACTTTTCCTCAGCCCGTCATTTTGTTCAGCTTCCCACAACAAGTTTTTTTTTTTTTTTTTTTGATGGTGTATTATGTGTGTGTTCATTGTTCAATACACACATAGCATATGATAAGAATAAAAGGACGTTTATCAGGGGAGGAGTAAACTATTTATTTGAACGTTGCGTCGCAGCGCGCGCCACGCCGGCCGTCCGTCGGTCATCGTCGGCTACGTTCGTCGTCTTTCCAACACTTTGTGTTTTTATTGATTTTACGAATTATGCGAGACGCCATAAAATTCTTAATTAATTCGTCTGTTAAGAGTTATGAGTAAGAAATGGGCCAGTCGTGTTTTTACTGGAACGATTTTGTACTTATACACCCACAGAAGCAAGTTCTTTTTGGGAAATTTGTTATGAACATCATGACTTTCTAAAAGACTTCTATAGGACTTCAATGCATACACACATACATATATAATAAGGATGATATTTCCAGGACTAAAGGAGGAAACCGTGTTGTTTTATTTCAACATTTTCCACTTAGAACCATGGGTAAACAAACATTTGGTATTAAAGAGATGCGTGATTAAGTTGTAGTCCGTAAAACATGAAAAAAATAAGCACAATTATCCTACGGTGTTTTGGCGTAATTTTACTAACTATAACTTATTATAATTTGTTATTAGGTTGTTTCTGTTTTTGCATAAAAAGTACATTAGGAAAATTTAATCTAGATTTACAAAATATGTACTTATATGGAATACCTATTTGAAATAATTATTTTTTGAATCGTTAATTTTAAAACATTCTTTTCAAATATTAGATATACCTACATACATAACATATATGTACATAATATCTTCATATGTAAATCTTATTAAATCTCACTTGTATGTAATATTTTTCAGATTGGCTGAATTTTTCAGATTTGCTAAAATTAAATATAAGAAAAAATCATAATATTTAGTAAAACTAGTCTTTTGTGTTGCTAAATCTATGTACATATATAAATAGAATAAAAGACTTTAATAATCGACTTTTATACCCTATAGACTTGTATTCAAAAATCAAGATGTTTTTATGAAGATACAAAGAACATCACGTAAGAAAGTTCAAAAACAAAAAAGTCAATATAATATTTCAAATATGTATGAACACATGTTTATTGCCAACAACCTGAAACTCAGATTTGTTGCAATTACTTCGAATCTTATAAGATAATATATTATGATAACTTCTATGTTTTTTATTAAAACAATAGCAAAAAATCTAAGAGTAAAATAAAAATGCAACCACTTGATTTGAAGTAAAGTAGACTAATGTAGAGATCGGAAGTGTTTGCAAAATAAAGCTTGAGAGAAGTGCATATAAATTCGCCACCTATTTTCGTAATAATCTATTAACATTTGTTAAATTACATTGTTTATTTTGTGAAATTAGTTTTTGCTTTTTTTTTTTCTTTTTTTGAAGTCTTCTTGCAAAAAATATATAAACTTTCAAATACAAATAAACATATCAATACATACCAACACATAATAAAATCAGTTGTCTTCCAATTTCAACGAAAATGACTATTGCCAAAACTCTTCTCATCCCAACCCTGCTATAAGGAAGCCCGATTTTCTGCTACTTGGATAGTGCTTGTAAGCGCAAACTTAAAGTAGCGTTTAACAACATAGCTCGTTTTGTCTATAGCTTGCGTCGATTCGATCATGTTTCTGTACAGACAGATAGTGTATTCAATATGCCTTTTGAAAAATATCTGGATTTTCTAACTCTTACATTTCTTTTTAAACTTATCCAAACAAAAGTTCCATATTATCTCTTCGAAAAGCTTATTTTTCCTGTATCTGAAAGAAGTAATATTCTCATTGTTCCCACCTTTAAATACAGAAACTCTAAACACCAGTTCTTTGTGCATGCTGTTGGCCTTTGGAACTCCTTGCCCGTCAACCTGAGAGGACTAAATAGCTATAATTCCTTTGAACAATCTTTGAAAAACTTATACAAAAGCTGAAATTAATTCTTATTTTTTAAACTCATAGTTTTATAATTTGTTATTTAAAATAATGTAGAATTGTATACATATATATAACTCAACTAGCCGATAAAACCCGGCGTTGCCCGGGTCTTCTTTAGTAAAACCTTTGACAACCAAATATCGACCAAAAAGATGATTTAAAATCAGCACTCGAAAAATGTTCAGCTTAAAGAGCGCTACACACCATCCATGTTACTTGTCAGGTAGCATTGACGTTTTTTTTGTCAGGTAACATTGAAAATAAGCCTCCACACGTATCAATGAACATTGACAATTATTTTCCTAAAATTATGTGTGTGGGTTGTGTGGGCTTGCATTTGAATAAAAATGTAATGCACCTAATTATGAACCTACCTGCCTGCCTATAGTGTAATTTTAAGACAACTTTGAAAATCAGACTATTTGTATGTTATGTTATACCTACCTCCCATTACCCTCTAAGGAACGAACGACCGTGAATTTTGTTAGTAACCACTTGACAAAGAAATTAATAATTTATCAATGAAAAGATAAATTTTTTCTTCTTCTCTACCATATACCTATCATATTCTTAAAACGAAGCATTTTTTCCCAGCAAGGGTTATTGCCGTCTATGAAGAATAATTCCGTGCCAAAAAACCGGAATACATTTTTTACCACCCCACCAACCACTTATCAACATCAAAAAAATTTTACCACTTGTACTACCTAAATAAAGTAGGTACCTACCTATTAAAATAAAAATACATATTTAGGTAGGTAGGTATTACCTAAAAAAAAAAATTTTGAGCCGATTCTGGAAACCAGATCCCTCCTTGCGCACGTTTTTGTCTTCTTGTGTTCCCACATTACATTTAATCTTCGTTTAAAATCTCGAACCTTGAAAATCCGATGATTAGAACTCAAGGTGTAAATTTTGCTGATTTGAATGTAATAAGCACCCCCACATCACCTTTGCTTACCTACGCCCTTGACTGTGTAGTTACTCAACAAAATGAATTAGAAAAACAAATGTATTAGTGATTCAAGTGTCCCCTTACCCCTCCTTGCGCACACATTGGCCTCTAAATAGGTTCGTTTCCATTTAACTTCACCAATACCCACCGCCAAACCAACTAATTTCTGTCTTACCTTAAAATCCAACAATTAGAACTCACGTTGTAAATTTAGTCGATTTTCATGTAATAAGCATCCCCCTATCCTATTTACGTGCGTCCTTGATTGTGTAATTACTCAGAAAAAAAAAATGAAAATAATTTGTATAAGGGGTGCAAATGCCCCCTTACCCCTCCTTGTTCACGCCTTTGCCTCTAAATAAGTTCGATTCTATTCACCATCACCAACCACCCACCGCTAATAAACCAACATTTTTTTTCTGCTGCAAATACCTATTATACCTACCTACTCATACCTATACCTACTCCAATCATTTCTTACTACACTATAGAGAATACCTACCGACTGTTTATGTTTTGTTTTGTTTTACCATACCTTCCTATACACAAAAATATCACCACGATTCGTCGACGGCGAAACGCGAAAACAGTCAACTCTACTCACTATCTCGCTCCCACCTACCAAGGCACATTGCACATGGTTTGATTTGTTTTTTTTTTTATTTCTTGACGATGAAGAATAATTCACTGCCAAAAAACCTGCATACATATTTTTACCACCCCACCATCACTTATTCTCATGAAAAAATTTGTACCTAACCTAAATAAAGTATTAAAAAACCAACCACCCACCGCCAAACCAACGCCCTTGCCTATAGTTCGTTTCCATTTACCATATCCAGCAAACACTCACCACCAAACCAAACAATTTCAGTAGTAAACATTTATTTTTGCTGCAAATATTATACCTACCTCTCACATACCACTATTTCTTACTAAAGAGAAAATCCCTACCGTTGATGTTTTTTTTTTTTTTTTATTTGAACTTTTCCCTATTACACAAAAACATCAACACAATTCGTCGCCGGTGAAAACAAAACTCACTTCTCGCTCCCACCTACCAAGGCACATTATACTGCACATGGCTTGAATCGTTTTTTTTTTTTTCGATGAAGATTTTTTACTACCCACCACTTAATTTTCACCAAAAATGTTCCCTAAAAATAAAAAAAGAAAAAAAACAAAAATACTACCCTACCTAAAAAAAAAAAAACTCTTTTTTTGAGCCGATTCCAGGAATCAGCCCACCAAAAATATGGAATTTGACGATTTATCGTCAAATCCACATGCCACAAAAGGCAATTTTCCATGGCAAAACAACTCCTCCTTATAAATAATTGAGCTTGAAGTAAATGTGAGTTGAAAATCTATAAAGCAGTATTTTGCAAGGAAAATACCTACATGCTTGATTTTAGAAAATTTCCATACGATTTTTTTTGTGGTAAGTTTTTAATTTGTTTATTATTCGGTATTTAACAAAAATTTTCTTTTCTGCTGTATCCTATAGCATACCAGATAAGTGAAATTTGTATTATATCTATTTTTTAAAAGAGTTTTTTTGTTTGTTTGTGAGTTTAGTGCATACATTCAGCCAGACTGACAACCAAAAAAAGTTACTCTTTTATATAATAGTATAGATTCCTATTTTTGTATAATATTAAAGTGAATTTTTTTTTTTTTTCTCTTAATGAATTCTATTAATTTTAGTTGTTAATATTACTTAAACTTAATCAGTTAACCTTCACTTTCTAAGTATTACAAAAAAACTATGTTTTAAAATACTTTTGCTGAAATAAATAAATACTAAATATTGAATTTTGTGCGTTTTATTAGATGACCAAAAGTACATGCGATTATACACCGAGCGATGGCATTAATTTATTTGACATTTTGTGTACATCAGATAAAGTCCTGAATTATGGATTGTATTTAATGGTAAGCACAGATGATGTAATGTTCCTTCGTGATCTCTATGTTTACCTTTATATTTTTTGTCTGCTTGTACTTCCTTCAGCTAGCCCTGTCAGTGGCGTAGGGGCCCTGTATCAAAAATTTTTTGGGGACTCCCTTGCCTGACTGAGGCACAGTTTTTTAAGGTTTTTTTTTTTTAGCAGACTAAGACACTTGGGTCAACAAATAAGATAAGTTTAATTCAAAAAATATGACCAAACCCATCTAGGCACTTTAAATTGGTACACATACATTTTATAAAACTTAAACAAAAATTATCTTTGGACCGAAACTTCTCAAATTAACACTATCCTTGACTTTTTTTTCTACAAAATCTATTGATTAAATCTTCTATAACTGAACAAGATTTTAATTTTTCAAGATTTTGGGCTTCTATGGACAAAATTGATAAACCTGAAAACCGTTCCTGGCCCATAGAAGTTCTGAGGTTATTTTTAATTATTTTAAGCTTAGAAAAGCTTCTTTCAGCTGCTGTAACCGGAAGCGTAAAAAAAAAGCATGCAATAAACAGTTTTTTAAAGCAATTAGTTGCTCGCAGAAATCAACTGATAGGCCTTTTTTATATTTTTTTAACCAGTCTTCCTGCTCCTTTTTTTATTATGTCATTTAAAAACGATAACAATTTATTTGGCCCTAAGACTTTGAACACACTACTCAGATTATAGAGGTTCTGAAATCCTTATTTATAGTTTGAGTAATCAAAATATCTAAGCAGCAATGATACACATTGACCTTAAAGTAGGATTCCGGGTTTAAATTTATTCTCTCTTCTGAGAACTCTTCAAAAAAGCGCTTCGTTCTCGTTTTATTTTTAAAAATATACATAATATGTCATTCCCCAATATTTTGCTAAATTTTTGGACTCCCAATCCCAAAGCATGAATGAATGAATTTTGATTTCTGAATTCTTGCAGTTTATTTAAAAAGGTTTTTAAGTACAATACTTGCCCTTTGTAAATGATTATGCTCATCGACCTACAATTTCACTTTATTGTCGCGAACTCTTTTCTCTTCAGGGGCCCCAATATTTCGGGGCCCTGTATATCATTGATATATTATATGTTACCTTAAACTTAAAGTGAAGCTAAAGCCGTTTTTGAGAAATTTGAAAAATCAAAAATTATTGAAAACAAATTGAAAGACATTTAAAAACTGATGAAAATATTTTTTAGAAAAAACTTATTGTTCAGAACTTTGACACCCTTTATCTTTTTTGGGCACAAACTGATGCAGAAAGTGTTATGCCTGTAATACCATTCAAGAAAAATTCATAGAAAATAATGTATATTATGGTATATTGATTGCAAATAGCTATCATTAGAAATCTGATAAAATATTTTCTCTATGTTTTTGTGCGTGCTTTTTTCTTAACAAAAATAACTCAAAACATAATATTTTCTTAAATAATTAAAAGTAGACTGATAGCTTTGTTGTAAATGCCTTAAATCCTTAATTTTTTGTAATTTGATATTGTATTAAATATTTATTAAATAAATGAATATATAGATACTTTATTAATATACTTGCGATGTAAAGGTATGAACTTAAATCTAAATCGTTTGCCTTAAATTAAGAGTATATGAACTTAGGTCCATACGTATGTACATATGTACATGAATCAATTTAAAAAACAACGAAAGTTCATAAAAATCATTGAAGTTTCTGTCGGTCGATAAACCATGACCTTGTTTTTTTTATTAGGGGTCGCGAGTTTCATTTGTGTAAAATACCTACACCTACTTTCGTATACAATTTTTGTATGTGTACATAATAATCATTATCCAACTCTGTAAATGGAACTACATACATACGTTATATTTTGTCCTTATTATAAGTACAGTTTTTATTTTTCACTAGAATGAAAAAGGATGTAATAAAGTGGATAAAATAAGATAAGAAATTTACATAATTTGAGTTAAGGACAAGAGCCGTTAATTTAAATAATTTATTTCTTCTGGCCTACATGGATTCAATTGAATTAATCTTTGAATACACCGTCCGAACTAAAGCAAATACATATATAGGAAATTATTTAATATCAAATAACTTGAAATCCTTATCCTTCTTCATCTTAACCTTAAACATCATAAAGCAAACATTTTTCTGCACACATACGCAAAGGTTTTGCATACATTTTTTTTTAACTTGAACTTAAAAATTCGTGAAGTGGAAAAAAACCATAAAAAAGGATGAATGAATTAAACTTCGTTGTGTTTTCCATGAAAGATATTGCTATAAAAGATTCAACCCTTAATTTGCATTTAGACTTTAGGTTTAAATAAATATGTGTGTGTGTTTGTGTAAGAAATCCTCTTGGGAATCCTTAATGAAATCGATTCTTCGTTTTATGTGCTCCAATTGTTTTGCTTATCTCGTTCTCGTTCTGGGTCAAAGATAACTCATGTCTCATAATAGGGTTGAGAAGAAAAGAAGTTCTAAGCTTATCTAAGGTCTTTCTACCTTTTTTTCTGAAAACTGTTGAGCACAAAAAATGTGTTTTTCTTCTTATTTTCCTATCTTTGAATGTAAATACATTAAGGGTTTATGGAAAGAGAGTAGGTATATACCTTGAGGGTTCTTTTTATCTTATAATTTATTGCTGTACTGAAATGAAATATGATAGAACTTCATTGTAAGAAATGTATATGAATGCAATCATTGGTTTTCTATGATGAAGTGTTAAAAAGTAAAACAAAATTGATGAGCGTTATAAAACTGGACTTCTTTCGCATGCTTTGTATTTTGTATCTACTTAAAATTGGTTTCGATCGCATCAGTAAAACATATTATTTATTTGGGGTGCGATTACGCTAATAATTTCTTCCCTCTGCTGCAGGGAAATACCTTAACTGCCTGAACAGAATGGAGACGGAGCTGCAACTGGAGCAGCAGCTGGATGCTGGAATAGCTGTCAAAATTGAATACACACAAATTAAATGTTGCGAACACAAAGCAACGTAGCCGCAACTAGTTCGCCAACTTTTAACTTTTCACGTGCAGCACTTTCGACGTTTCAAATTATATGAAACATTTTTAATTGTTATCTGAAGTTATCTAACTTTAGATTAAAATTTGATAAGTGTTATATTTTTACTAAATTAAATTATTATTTAACTTGCCCCATAAAGAGCAACTCAAGATGACAAATAACAAAGACTCTTTTAAAATTATTGAATATATTCAGAACGAAACGTAAAACCCAAGCATCAATATTATCATACATTTGTTTCTAAAGAAAACAAGACATTAAATATAACATGTGATACGTTCTAATTGCTTTCCTTAGTCACTTTAAATCCCTAGAAATATAGTTTCGATAAAAAAGCAACACTATTATACTTACCTATTTATCATTTCCTGTTGTTGATGTTAAATACTTCATCTATTTGTTGAACTCACAATTGTAACTCCACAGTCCACACCTATGTCAATAAAGCACGAAGCAATTCCAAGTTCTTAACCTAAAGGAATTGTTTTTTTTTTTTTTCGTTTTCATTTTTCAGAAATAATGAAGTTGTTTTCTCTTAACAGCCAAGTACACAAGGAGCAATATAATGGCAACTGTTGAGTTTCAGAATGACTTCATGCAATTCATAAACTTTTCTTTTACAAAAAAAAAATTATATTTTACCTTAAATACGGAAGTTGCATTTGCAGTTACGGCAACGAATATTTTAAATATACTTTTTAGGTATGTAAGTTCAACCTTACTTAAAATTATTTGTTTTTTCAAAGAAAGGCCATTCAATTTCGTGTCTAGTAAAGTTGGGTGTTCTTATTATTATTTTTACAAAAGATTTCACAATGTAGCAAGCATGCAAAGCAACAACTGATACATAATGTGGCTATAAAATTTGTCTGTTGCAGGAAGTGTAACTGAAAATTTATATAGAAACAACAGTGTATCTTGCATCTTGTATTTTATCCCCCGTATCAATAAACGAAAAACAACGGATAACGGAAGCATTAACACATCTCTGTCAACTTGCAATTCATATTAATATGTAGATAATGGGCTTTGACATGGTGACAGCGAGCAGATAACTTTAACTTGCCAAATTTGGCGTTTAAGGGATGGATAACTTCATAACACACACATGTTTACATTTCATAATAACCGGTTGAAATACAAGCATATTTTCTATCAATCAGTGCATGCGTGTGACACATGTATAAGAATACTTCCACGATTTGATGAAGGGTTGCCGTACTTTAAGTGGTACAGTCTGGAACTACATATTATGATATGTTTATTAATAATTAAAGTTATCCAACGAACAAGTTATCCGTGTGCTAGCTAACACGTGTGTTAAGCGAACGTATTAATGGGATCTCATGATGCATTCTTTAAAAATCGAACTCGATAGCGGTATTCACGATCCGGTGCAACTGGTCTAGTATCGTTGTAAAAGGGCAAAAGTGTAACATTTTCTTACACTCCAACAACAAAATATACTGAATACAATATTACAACACTCTTGCACTTTTACTATACCTCAACCCTATTGCAACAGAAAAATACAACGGTGTAAAATTTGAACGTGTATTTGATAGCAAGGCAAATGTCATTCTTGCTGTCAGCTGTTGTTCGTGTGTGTATTTTCTGAAGTGTTGCAACGGAATAGACAAAGTGCATTCACGATCTCCTAAAAAAATTAAATTTTGCAATTTTACTAGACTTGTTGCACCGGATCGTGAATACCCCTGATATTTTGATTTATAGGGAGAGGGACCCTTCAACCAAATTTACTGACCCAACTTTCTCGGTCTTTCTTGGATATTTGCTAAACTGAGTGTTTCACGCACACCTACAAAAATTCTTTGCAGCTATACAGGCATTTTTCCCCACACCTTTCTTTAGATTATCTTTGCAAGTGGAACAGCGAAGACATTCTTTTTTGTTCTTTTTTCTTATAATTTTCGTATGAAAAATTGAGAAATGGTCACTTCATAAATAAAATGTTACTGTTTTCCGTTCATTTCGTCTTTTTGTAGTGCAATAAAATATGTTTGTAAATTTTATTTATATAATTGATGAAAATAAAAGTGTCTTTAGGTAAACTAAATTGTAGAAATTTGGAATGAAAAAAGATTTGTTGTAGGTAATTTAGAACTCAAGTGGGGAAGTACTTTTCTTGCGACTGGTTTTGGATCCGTTTTGGTTTCGGTTTTCGCTGAATATGGTGAACTCTCACTCTCACAATACATGCGCAAGTGGGTCAGTGGTGATTCTAATTTCCATACTGATTTGAGACGACAAACGCAGTTTTGCGGATCCGTACGCGGAGTCCTTCATACGTTGTTGATTACGTGTGCGGATCTAAAACGGACTTTTTCAGTTTTTTGTAAGACGGTTCCTATCTTATACAAAGTTTTTAAGCCGTTAATGGAATGGATTCTCGAATGAGCTAAATGAGGTAAATTTTCGTTGCTATATATTTATACATTTCAGTATAGGTCCAAAATTTTTTTTATTTTTGACTTTGAATAGCTTTTAATTAAATTTATTTTATGAGAACAAACCTCTAGAAAGTTTAAATAGTATTTTATTTCAAAACTTTTAAAGGTATATTTGTAATGGATTATACGATTTAGATAGAAAAATTTCTGTGGGGAAAAATAAGTAAGGAACACTGCCTTCGAGAAGGAAACAATTTTACCAAATGCAGTTGCAGTACCTCGCCCTTAGAATCTTTTGTTTTGAATTTTCGCCAAATTTGGCGAGTTAACTTCAGTTAACTTTGGATTCACTGAACAGATGATGCTGCTGATGTTTTGCCCTCCGAGTTTTTTTTTTTGCGTCGCTCCACATGCATTTTCTCCAGAAAATCTGCTTCTCTGGATTCAACTCACCACTGAAATCCTGGGACTTACAATTAGTATAATTATTTTCAAGACAGAAAAGATTGCCCATGGTCATTCTCTTTCCTCGATTTATGTAAAGAGGTTTATACCTAATTCAAGCTATTAGTATGAACAGTAAATATGTATAGAACATGACAAAACAAAAGAAACTCTAAAATGACACATAATTTACCTCATTGCACATCGCTCTTTAAAAACAAGCTGCAAGGTTATATTTTTGTAGCTATCACCTGCAAATCTTCCATAATTAGCTTAGCATTTCTTAAATGTCCATGGCCTAAAACAAAATCTGTCACAATCACATTCAATAGCCCTGAATACCGAGTAGCTAAAGATATTATGTAAGTTGGATGCAAGACCTTAAAACGACTAGGAGAAAATATAAAGAAACTACTACAAGGCATAAGTTACGTAGGAGAAAGGAATCGTTTAAAAGTCCCTCTAGGATATTTGGTTTAAAGATTATATGCCACATTCACTTTCCCCTGTGTTAGGCTGTCAAGGTTTTATGCTTGTCTATGTTGTCGTTCTGTTTGTCGTTGTCGGTCGGTCGTCCTGTAAATAACTTCATGTCCATTTTTTTGCTTTGTTTCTGTGTAGGCATGTACCTATATTTGTTTTCGCACGCAAAATATTTGTCTACACACACAAAATAATTAAAATTTGATTATTCATACTACGGTCGATTTGGGGGGAGGAGTTTGCTTTGCTTTCTGATTTAATTTTAGCTCATTTATTTTTTATGACGTATCCTAGAGATGGCGTATAAATTAAAAAAATGTAATTGGATTTTCGGTCACAAAGGAATAAACAAAATGGTGCAAATGAGATTTTTTTGTTTTATTTTGATCACAAGAGGTTCACAATATTATTATTATACAAGTACCTACATATTTTGATTATGGTATTTTTAGAAAGAAAAATTTTTGCATATTCAAACGTTGGTCCTTAATTAAACTTAATATATGTATATGTTACTGTAAAAAGCCGGAATAATGAAATTCTAGTATATACCGGTAAATCCTAGAACAAATTTTACCAATGGTGCTAAGAAATTCTAGGATTTACCGGTAAATTCTGGAATTTCATTATTTCGGCTTTTACGGTAACATATACTCGTACATAAAATAAGAATTTTGATTATGTTTGAACCTATTTTAAATAGAATAAAATCACAATAAACGAGTATAATAGTACTGATTCTTTATACAAGGTACGTTTGAAGAACCATTTTATATTATTTTAGCTTGTTATATTACTAAGCAGATAGACCTATACATACACCTAGATAATAATTACTCATATTCATGTTTATTCATTTGTAAACCACCAACGATCAACTTTACATAGAAATCATGACTTTTAATTATTTTTATATTCGCAGTTGTATTAGCAACTTAATACTTAAAAAGAGGCCGGGTTTGACCCACACTGATAATTTCCCATTGGTTCCCTTTGAAACTTGACACCCGATGTTTTTTTTTTATAAGAAAATTACCAATTCAAAATTTTCGAAAAACTTATCAGTTGTGCAATCAAGAGAAAGGCTGTTTGATCTAAATATATGCGACACGAAAAATTTCAACAATTATTAGCAGTTTCTTTTGCATTTTTTTGGCCTAAAAAAAAACGTCAATTGATTTTTTTTAATTAATAATTATGGCATTGTCTGTAGAATAAAATTGTCCCGAAGGTGATTGTTCTCGAGACATTCGAGCCGAAAAACATTTTTTAACTATGTATTTTTAGCAGTTTTTTTTTTTTGCATAGAAAAAAAACGATCAGTTGAATTTTTTTACAAACCTTATCAGTTACTAATTATGGTATTTTATGTAGATTAAAATTATTTCGGAGTTGATATCATTGGTTTTTTTTGAGATTTGAATATTTTTTAACAATTTTTAGCGGTTTGTTTGGCTGGCCTAGAAAAAAACCTTTAATTGAAGTTTTTTACAAACTCTACCGATTATCAACTATAACTTTTTGTATTAAATAAAATAAACCCGAAGTTAATATCTGTGTGTTCTCAAGATACTCTATATTTTTTAACAATGTTTAATGGTTTTTTAATTAAAAAAAATTGTGGGTTAATTTTTTTTTTAAGTATGTACTTCACTACGTCATTATGCATAGAATGAAACTAGGCCGAAGTCGATAGCATTACTTTTTCTAAAGATACTCGAGAAACAAGCCATTTTACAACTTTTTTTTAAATTACTGTAATAAAAAACCAAAGAGCCAATTGAATTTTTCTGAAAATCTTTTATGCACGTTATGGCCTTATTATCTGTAAAATAAAATTTAATTGGAGTCGATATCTCTATGCGTTCTCGAGATATCGTCGGCGAAAAAAATCTTCTGAACGTACGTACACGACATCTCTCTTAAAACAATGTAATCCGACTCCAGAGACCTCGAAACGTCGTTTCAATTTCACAAATCGCACCGATTACAATAACTTCCAATGGGAAGTTAAAAATTAAAATATATAGTTAACTGTTCAGCCCTAAACCCATTCTTTAAGTTACCTTTCAAACATAAAAAGAATATGTTTGAATATTATGACCATTTATTAAACAGCTAAATAATGTAGAAAAATATCTAGCCCATAAGCCATCTTCCATATATTACCTTTCAAACCAGTGCTGGGGGATCGTAGGAAAAATCCCTTTCTGTGGGAATTTTGACCTCTAAAGGGACAAAGGGAAAACCAACCCATTTTGTGAAAATTCTTTGATTTTTGAAATTATACCCGGAAAAGAGCACATCCTCAAAGTTATAATCAATTTTATTTAGATTAATTCGAAACAAGTCAAAATAAAGATCAAGAAATACGAAAATTATTTCTTAAAAAATTTTATAACCACCTAAAAAATTACACAAAAGGTACAAATCGCGATCGTAAATATATGTAGTGTCAAGGTAGGACTAGACATATATCTTTAGTGTTTGGAAGGAAATTGATATATCCAAAAATAAATTGCTTCTTCACTCCACAGTTAATAGAACATAAACGCTTGGACCGATTTGCTTCAAATTTGGTACTTGTATGCATTTAATAATATACAGCGTGTCATCTATTTCGTGTAATATGTTTTGGGGTGATGATTCCCCCACCCCTGAGACTGAGGTGGTTTTTTCTGAAAAGTTAACTTAAAATGGAAAAATTTATTAAAAATAAATGGATTTTTTTAAGGCTAATATTTTATGCTTTTAGTAATTTGTTTTTAAATCAAGTTGTTTTAAATAGTTTTCAAAAAATTTAAAATATTCGTTTTTTTGTTTTTCAAGATCTCTATAAAATTAAAAAAGATTTAAACATCTATGGTCTTATTAATAAACAATGTCTAACTTTAGACAGCCGTCCAAGTATTTAAAAAACCTTTCTAATTTTTGCTAAAGTAATCTATCTTTTTATCTTGCTTTAGACAACGTAATCTATTGTCTAAACCTAGAGAAATGCAATATTTTTTTTATTAAAAAAGCATATTTCCGACTGTTTCAAAATACTTAGACATAGTTTAAACAGCCAAAAATCTAATTAAGAAGACCACTAGTTTTCAGAATTGACTTAGAAACAGAGCATTGAATATAAAAAAGAAACAGTGGCACTTACAAAAAAAAAATAAAAGGAAATAATATAAAATATCAGCCTTAAAAAAAGACATTATATATACCTATGTACTTTTGTTGGATTTTAATAATTTTTTCATTTTAAGTCAACTTTTTTTCCGTTGGAAATAAAAAGGGAAAAAAGAAAATATAAAATATCTGTGGGACAAAAAGTGAATTTATCGACTGCGTGGAGGGAATTCGGTTAAAAATGCCCCCAGAAATGTTTCAAACACAAGTTTGTACTATTATCTTATAGAAAACTATGCAGCTTTTTGTGTGCTCGGGCGGCCGGCCGACTGCGACTGCTAAACCGATTTTACGATAACACAAAAAATAGCCCTAGAATTTTTAGATTATTTGGGTAATTTTTTTTATTTATTCCCAAAATACAAATATACATAAATATTTATATGTGTTGAATTCTTTTTGACAGTTTTCTTATCTTCCTTTCACCTTCTTCCTATCACCACCCTCATTTTTTGCAGATAAACTTGGTGTAAATTTCAACTATTATGGACTTAGATTGATTAACAATGTAAAACTCAACTCATACCTATTTGTTCCAAGCCGTTCAATCATAGGAAAGCAGTTATATCGGGTAAGCAAATAAATAATTTAAGAATTATTTCATATATTTAAACAAGAAAGAACTCATATGGACTAAGCGAATGTAAGGCTTTAATGGTTTTATTTTATACCTACCTACCTCATTTTATTAAGAGGTCCTTTCCTTTGTCAATGAGTACAATAAATGTTTACATAAAATAGTTTGAATATTGACATGTTCAATATGAAGAAAATTTCATTATGTACCTAACATTTGTATTGTTATATGAATTTACATTACAATTGCTATGAAAACTTTCCTTAGAATCGGATTCTTTTATAGTTGAAGTAAAAAAGTGCTCGTAATAAAAGACAGTAACTCAAAAGTAAATATGTTTGTAAATACCTTATACCATAAAAATATTTGTATATAAACATTCGACACAAATTTCGATTAAACTGTTAACCCAGTTTATATTGTTTTTTTTTTTTTGTACCATGTACCAATAAGAAGAGAATAATGGCATACCATTTTAAAACAGTTCTGTATTTAAATTTTATGTTTATTAATATATGTTTATTATAATAACGCGTTATCTTTAAAATTTTATATAATCTGTCTCAAGAAGAATGTAATCATGCCCGAAACGTCACATAATATAAAATAAAAAAGAATACTAACCTAAAGTCCACAAGAGTTATTAAGGTTATTTCTTATATGGTACAAGAATTAACAAAAAAAAAAACAAGCACTGATCTACATAATATAATAGCCCATACCACAGGTAGAGGTACTAACATAATTTGAAAAAATATCACAAAATAAAGGAAATAATTTCTGTAAAGGCAATCCGGCCCCTGCTTGGGTCCTCTGCCGGCTAGTGCGAATGCTTCCAATAGTCATTGTTATTTCTTAAGCTTCTCCAAAAATGTCATACTTTCAATAAAGAAGCGTTGAACATTTCATACTTTTACTGACGAAAAACTGTTATATAACAGTTATAAATTGCCATATCTATATATTGTAGTTTTTTTTTTTTATTGAAGTTGTACAATACATGGACAAAACTAGAGATCAGTCAATTTATAACATTTATAACAGTTTATTGCCAGTAAAATTATTAAAAGTGGGCGTGCATAACTCACTTCAAGCGACTTGAGAAAAAAATCCATGGGTGTCACTGACCTTGGAAAGCGACATGACCCTGGGAGGCAGCATTAACAGTACCAAAATTGAGAAACAGAACTGTCATAAATATGCATTTCTTGCGTAATTTCCAAAAAAATATGCAGATGTTCATCATTAATGGCCATATTCTTGACGAGCTTTCTTTAGTTTTACGGCAAAATAAATTCTATAAAGGTTTCGATTTGTATGTTTTTCACAAATTTTTATTACTCAAACTAACTTTGACTTCTAAATAAAAAAAATCATACATATGGATTTTGACAGCTAAATAAAAACAGGTTTCAATTGACGTATTCAGGAGAATCAGATCTCTGAGATTTCTCCACGTCAAAAAGTGAGCAAGCGAATCCAAATTTTTTTTCCTCAGAGTTTTAACAGCAAAACTGAGAAATTTTGCTGAGATATCCTGTTCGTGTAACTGAAAACTGAGATTGCTGAGGGCTCTCATTTTTCTGAACGTTTCTAATATCTACTAAATATTTTTAAAAAATTTAAAACTCGAAACATCTATAGAACTAGTATTGCCGTAAAACTAGCTTTGAGGCAAATCAATAATATGTTCGTAAGAAGTTATTTAAGAAATAAAAACCATCAATTTGAGCCTTAAACTACATACATACTTTAAAGTTGTCATAGTATTTAAAGAACGAGTTTAATGCCCAATTTCATCAATATTTAACAGGCTTTTAAATGACGTATTTTGTATGGAACAATTAGTGCTAAGTCTTTTACTTGGCTGATTTATTTCAGTAGTATATAGAATTTGTATTATTAAAAAAAAAAAAAAATCTTCGTATATAAACATTGCCAGGCCACGGGCACAAAAAACTTCTAGCTTTAATGATTAGGAATTCTAATCTGGTTAGATATAGTTCACACTAGGTATTCACCATGAAATCTATGTAAGATGAACTGAACTTAATGGAAATTGCGTATTGACAAGGCCCTCACTAATCAACTGATGAGTCCAAGTGAGATCGCCGGGACGAAACGCCAAAAATTTTCATGGACTAAAGGCCGTTAAAAGCTATATTGAATCAATAATTCAACAAGTCCAATAAAATAGTGCTAAGTCTTCTACTTGGCTGATTTATTTCAGTAGTATATAGAATTTGTATTATTAAAAAAAAAAAATCTTCGTCATTTAAAGATTTAAAAGCATCTTAAATAGATAAAAGGGCTTTATGAAATCGGCCATAAGAGTATTAAACATTATTGTATGTAAATTGAATTGAATTATTAAAGCTAGCCCTTCATTTTATTTTTAATTGAATAATCTTTTCTTTCAGAAGAATTTTATGAAATTTAATACCCAACATCAACACATAGGTATATGTATAAGATAAGTGTAGGTTAGGTACCTCAAACTTTTTTACCTTCCCATTAGAAGTTATTGTAATCGGTCCGATTTGTGAAATTAAAAATGTTGACATTTCTCGACGTTTCGAGGTCTCTGGAGATGTCTGTGTACGTATACGTTCGTACGTTCGGAAGCTTTTTTTCGCCGACGATATCTCGAGAACGCATAGACATATCGACTTCAAATAAATTTTATTTTACAGATAATAAAGCCATAACGTACAGAAAGGATTTTCAGAAAAATTCAATTGGCTCCTTAGTTTTTTTATTACAGTAACTAAAAAAAAAGTTGTAAAATGGATTGTTTCTCAAATATCACTAGAACAAAAAATGCTATCGACTTCGGCCTGGCTTCATTCTATGCTATGCATAATGACGTAGTAAAAAATTGTTAAAACTTAAAAACAAAAATCTACCTACAGTTTTTTTTTTTTTTAATTAAAAAAACAATTAAAAATTGTTAAAAATATAGAGTATCTTGAGAACACACAAAGATATTAACTTCGGGTTTATTTTATTTTATACACAAAGTTATAGTTGATAATCGGTAAGAGTTTGTGAAAAAATTCAACTAACGGTTTTTTTTTTCTAGGCCAAAAAAAAAAAAACTGCAAAAAAACTGCTAAAAATTGTTAAAAAATGTTTTTCGGCTCGGATATCTCAAAAACAACCAATGATATAAACTCCGAAATAATTTTAATTTACACACAATACCATAATAATTAGTAACTGATAATGTATTTGAAAAAAAGTTCAATTGACGGTTTTTTTTCTAGGCCAACAAAAACTGCAAAAGAAACTGCTAATAATTGTTGACATTTTTCTTGTCGCATATATTTAGATTAAGATCAAACAGCCTTCCCTCGATTGCACAACTGACAAGTTTTTCGAAGATTTTTAATTGGCAATTTTCTTATAAAAAATAAATTCGGGTGTCAAGTTTCAAAGGGAACAAATGGGAAGTTTTCAGTGTGGGTCAAACCCAGCCTTTTTTTATAAACTTTGAGGTGGGTATGTGGAGCTAAATCTATGCAACTTTCATAGCAAACAATTAGAGTTATGTGAAACCTGTCAAGTTTTTTGTTATTTTTTTGAAAGAAGTATCGAGAAGACTTTATTAATAAGTCAAAAGATTATACTTGACAGAAAAAGTTGTCGTTTTGTTTCTTTTTTCTTTTTCCTTTTGTGATTTTTGTTTTTCAACAATAAACTTATATGACACAAAATCGTTTAACTATGGCTAAAAGATGAGATTCAGGATTTATTTTATTTTTGTTTAATATACTTAGGTACATATTTATGTATAATATACCTACATACATATATGTATGTAGTAAAAAAAAACGCGAGTACCCTCAGAAATAGGCGGAGGAGGGCTCCTATCACTTTCTTTGTGAAATGTCCCAGTCTAGCAAGAGCCAGAAAGACAGCCCTCGGGGAATACTTTTTCAACGAATTGGGCGACATCTCGAGTTTGCCACTAAGAAACATTATGAAATTCATTCAGAATTCAAAATGGTTCAGGGAGGCCCCCCACACCTAACCATCTAAGCTCCACCAACTCCTCTCCTCACCCGTCCTTATACCTACCATACCTTTATCCTGGGGAGCACAATGGATCCACTGAGATTCGAGTGAGATGATACGACTTGCCGTATCATCACCCCTCTAAACCTAACCTAACCTAACCCTCAGAAATATAAACTGGCTTAATAAAATGAATGTAAGGCTTTGAAGCTGAAAAGTCAAATAAAAAAAATTTACAGATTTCACTCATAGAGTAACCATGGGGACATTGAAAATGACTTAATTTTTCTATATAAACAAAACACATGACTAATCTTTACAAATTAATTAAAACATAATAAGCTGTTTCAGACACCATTATGAGTTCTGAAAAATAAATCTTGTTAATATTCTTTAACTAACTCCATCATAATTTTCTATTCAACCAAAAAAATCGTTTTTTTTTTTAATCTGATATCAAAACTCACATACCTATTAGGGCAAACAAAAATATGCCCTAAGAATAGTTTTAAGCGCTTATAATTCTGCCCTTAAAAATCAATTACATATATGCCCTTAACAAGTAATTATATGCTCAAAAAATATGCCTAATATTGCTTGTAAAAATATATTCCATGGAGGTATGTATACCTATGTAATGTATTTTTAAAAACTGCACTAAAAAGAACGACATATGTAAATCTAAACGGGCCCTACCAATAATCAAATTTAGTTACGACTTAAATATTTCAGTAAAATGGATCATAATTGAATGTGCTCTAAATAATAAACTCTGCATGGTATTACCTAAATATTTACGTGGACTATAAATAATGAACCATATATTCAACTGACTTCAAAATATTGAGAATATAATGTATGGTTAATAATTTAGGATCCATAACGTTAAGGTTAATTTCACTGCAATATTTATGTCATAACTAAATTTGATTATTGGTAAGGCCAAAGGTCTAGAATTGTGTGCTCTTTTTGTGCTATTTTGTGTGAATGTCTCGATTTTTTGTGCAATCATAGTTTTTGTTTTATGTAAATCTATATGTTACCTTAATATTAAGCTAGCAAAACTTCTAAGCCGCTTAGCATAATCAGATGAAATAAAAACTAAAATTTTGTGCTCTTTTCGTGCTATTTTGTGCGGAAGTCCCGATTTTTGTGTTAGCATAGTTTTTTTTTATGCAAAGTTATGCTACCCATATACAGCTAGCAAAACATAAAACAAAAACTATGCTAGCACAAAAATCGAGACTTCCACGCATAAATAGCACAAAAAGAGCACACAATTCTAGTTATTGTTTTAATTGATTATGCTAATGTGTATATGCTAGCTATATACACGTTAAATCTAAAAACAAAAACAAAATATGTAGTGTTCAAGTGAGATTGTCGAACATAACGTCAATCTGCTGGGGCTAAAAGCCATTAAAACCTATTTGAAATAGGTACATGCATTTTTTTGTAATGGTGAATCGTTTAAATTCATCTACATGGGTTTATTTAAGACATTAATTATATCAAAAATAAAAAAACAAAATTTACACGACTGAGTCCCACGAGCTTGCTCTCGAGGCTAATAAAAATTTTGGTACCTTTCAACGAAAGAAATGTTAAAAAGTCAGAATTACTGGGAACATGATTTTTTTACTTTTGGGTTAATATTTTCTAAATTTTCAAAAGCTATCTCTACCTATTGTTTAAGCCGTGAGCGAATTGGTTAAAATTAATTTGAAATTTTAATTCAATTCACACATGGCCTTAAAATATTTAGAAGTACTAGATAACAAAATTGAATAAAATCGTTAGAGTCGATTTAACCAACTCAAAAATAGGTTAATTTAAAAAACAAAAACTCCAACCCAAATTTCCTTAGTGCCAATTTTTTCGCCATAACCTGAAGTTATGTTTTAATTTTTTGGTAATGCCTACCCCATAGACCTTTATTATTTATTAAATAAACATTATAAGATACTGTACAAGTAATGATTTTAATGAAAAATATAAAAAAATACGGCAAAATATGCACGTTAAACGTAAATATACAAAAAATATGCATTTTCGACAAAACATAGCGCTTAAAAAACAGTACCTATTTCTTATAAAACTGATTTCTTATCTAATCTCGTCTTAATAGTGTTGCTAGAAAAAAACATGCTCTGGCATATTTTTTGTTGCCCTACATATTACATAGGTATATCGATTTCAAGCAAGCTCTACTCTTGCTTGCACACTCAACTGCATCACTGGCCTTTCCTATAAGACCGCATTGTATTCTGTATGGAAAAAAATTAAAAACCTATCATTTTCATTTTCACAAAATCACAACCTACCTACCTCAATAACTATGTAGATGCATACACACATTACACATATACAACATTCAAAAATCTGGCAGAATACCTATCCACTACTTTTGTTGGTTGCCTTGTCTGTTCATTTGTCTTCTTCTGAATGTACTTGTTGTTTTTTTTTTTTCTCTTTTTGAATATTCTTCATGACCATTCTCCACTGAAGCTTGCCTGTTGACGACGAACAATACTTTTCTTTCTTCGTTTTTTCCCCGTATACCTACGCCTGCCATAATTCATCGCTTGTGTTCGTTTGTTTATTTTTATCATTCTAGTAATGTTTTAGTAACACCAACCAAAAATTTGATAGTTGTCCTCCTATACGCTGGAGTTCATTTTTCATATTCTAAATTCATGTGTTCATTTCAATCATTTCGATCATTTCTTTAGTAACACCAACCAAAAATTTCGTTGTGATGCCCCTATACGCTGGAGTTCATTTTTCATTTATTGAATTTATTTAATTTATTTCATTTAATCATTTTGGTAACACCACAACTCTGTCAAAACGATCCTATAAACATTTTCAATGTTAATACCTTCATACTATACATTATGTACGTTTGAACCTTATAGCTAGAAAATCTACATAAATATATAAATATATCTCGGAAAAACTTAACTCTTTTTAATGTTTGCTCGTTTAATTGTTCTATGTGTGCAAAAAAAAAAAAATTTATCGATTTATTCATTTCACAAGGAAAAAAGAGCAGAAGATATTTTATAGGAAATCAGATTTTCACTTCAACCAATTCAAGGGCACTCATTCAATTATAAAACCTTCAAAGTAAGAAATGGGAGAAAAAAGTTCAAGTTCATACCACATCTAAGTTGTTGAGTACTTATTGATTGAACATTCTTATTCAATTAGAGTGAGTTTAGTTCATTGGAAATGAATAACTGATTTCTTATTTTGAATTATAGGTACACGTATGTATGTATGTACCAACATTTACGAGTACATATTATTCATTTTTTATTTTCAAATTTAAATCTTCTTAAACCAATCCTTTTATATTTTCAGACCTATATCTACATTTGACAGGCCTTTTTTGCCATAAGCCTAACTGCGACGACTATTACTTTATTTCACAAACAACATAAACATCCATTTGAAAAAAAATCTGTACGTCTTTCGAAGACACTTATTGCGGCTTATACACAAAAGAATAACTAAAAAATGTTACGTTATTAAATAACACTATTTTGCTTTGACTTACAACTCTAAACCATTCCTGCGTGCGTATCTGCAGGAATGGAGGGGACCTACAGTTTACTGCCGAATCGGAACGGCTAAGGTGAGCGGCACATTTCTTTGACAAGTACAGAAGATACTCTTGGAGGTCTTGTCACTTCCTCGCAAGAGGCAGTAGCCCTGAAAAACAATTTTGTGTTTAGGTGGCAATGGCTTGGAATCGAACTCAGACCTTTGGCGTTAGAGTCCAACGCACTAACCATTACGCCACGGGCTACTACTTCATTATCATCATATGCGTAGGAAATATTTTATACCTCAACATTTGAGTGTTTCAGTAATTTAAGTGCAACCCTCGCTTGCTTGTTTTTATTGGATCAGAAAAGAAATTGAATACTTCATCTGTTTTTCCTGATTTGATTTTCGCGAAAAGCCCTAAAGGAAATTTTTGAAGTATGAAAGTTTTGGCGATTGGGAATTTGCACATGATATTATTTTTGCGCCATGAACTCATGCATAAGTATAATATATGCAAAGTTAGAAAGCAATTATATTTTTAGAATATTTATTGACAAAGCAAAGCGATTTTAAGCATCTCATTAATGGGATTTTCGAAAAAAGTATATACCATCATTATAAAAGGTCAAGCAGTTTCAGAAATTGGTCAGCTGTAGACGATCTTTACCTTGCAATTTTCTTTACAAAAAATAGAAAAAACAATCTATGGCTGACCAATTTCTGAAGCTAGCTAGCTAACTTTCTCCCCGACCTTGAAAAAAAAAATTTTAATTCATAAAAAATCTTTATGGCTGACCAATTTCTAACATCAGTTAAACTTTTATGGGGATTAAGTAACCTTTCAGATGGTATATATTTTTTTGGAATATCCCGTAAATGAGGTGCTCAAAATCTCTACGACCTTGTATTGACTTAAACATGACTTTTGAAATTCATTAAGCAATATCTGAGGCTGACCAATTTCTGAAACAGGTTGACCTTTTATTTAAATCGCGAATGACCTTGAAAAATCCTGAATTCAAAATTTTCTATGCCTGACCAATTTCTCAAAATAGCTAGCCTTTTATGACCAATTACTTACCTTTTAGATGACATACTTTTTTTGCGAATATCACTTCTGAAGAGGTTTTATTTTGCTTTCTTTGTGGATATGCTCCTCCCTTGCCAAAATCACAAAACCAGCCCTCGGGGAATTTTTTTTTTCGCTGGGCGATTGCAGGTCTAATATCTAATTATAGCCACTAAGGAACATCCTGACATTCATTCAAAATTCAGGATGGATCAATGAAACACCCCATACCAATAAATCTTTTCCTAAACCATCATTATATTATATCTATTTTACCTGGGGAGAACAATGGGTCGATCGAATTATGACTGCAGTAAATGCGGCTTGCAAATTAATAAAATATCAAAAAGATGTGAAGATGCTTAACTCGATTAAAATTCCTCATCTTAACTTACAAAATTCTTTTTTTTTTCTTAACTTAGTATCAAACAGAAAATTCTTTAACATTATCCATGAAAAAACCTGGCTTTTATGTCCAAAAATAGTTTACAGCTTTTTTTGCTACTTATTAATTGAGAAACTTGTTAGAAAGATGAACGTGTCAAGAGGGTGGCTTTCGAGCATTTCTAATTATTTTGCCCTCGACAACACTTCTAAGTTATATATTGATTAATTGGATTTCTAAGGCCAGAGAAAACAATAGCAATAAGTAAGTCTTTGTTCGAAGTTTATTATTATTTATGTATATTTATAGAGCAGCCTACGAGCTTTGTTAATTAATTGATTTGTTAGTAATGCATTTTAAATGCTAATAGGTCAAAATTATGAAGGTGAAAATTTTCCGTTTATTTATTTGAGCAATAAAAACAAAAGATACTAATTTTGGTTAAGGGGTTTAAAAAAGGACAAAGCAGTTTTATTGTTACTTGTGATGTTCATAGTTCATAGTTTTTTTTCAAATATGCAAAAGAATTAGCCAACAATCATTAATGATCTCCCGTCTGTAATTAATTTCTCAAATTGTCTTATGTTCGCGGATGATGTTAAAATCTTCAAATCTATTAAATCTATTGCTGACAGTTATGATTTACAGACAGATAAATAAAGACAGATTTATAAAATGAATGATTGGTGTTGTAAAAACTCCTTGTTTTTGAATATAGACAAATGTATCACTATGTCTTATTTGAATATAAGCTGCAAAATGTTACACTTCAAAGAGTTACTAGCCAAAAGGATTTGGGAGTCATTTTTGACTCGCATTTAGTTTTTAAATATGCATTTTAACTACATAATTTCTAGAGCTAACGCTATGTGGGGATTTCTGCTTAGGAACTCCTCTCAATTAAGAGGTCCTTATACATTGAAGGCTCTATATATTTCCTTAGTTCGTCCCATTCTAGAATATTGCTGTGTAGTATGGTCTCCTTTATTTAATAAAGATATGCAACGTATTGAAAAAATTCCAAAAAGATTTTCTAGATATGCGCTTCGAAAACTGAATTGGTCTACTTCCTTACCATCGTGCTAGAGCAGGTGTGAATTAATTGGTTTAAAGCCTCTATCATTTAGAAGAACATATTATTTTATAACTTTTGCGAGAGATGTCATAACAGGGCATATTGACTGTGCTCCTCTTTTAGCTTTGTTTGGTATTTATGCTCCCTCAAGAACTCTAAGACCTAGAATTGAGGAATTTTTCTTTATTTCTTATCATGCTACAAATTATGGTCGTAATGAACCAATCACCAATGCATGTATTAACTTTAACCGTTATGTAAATATAATTGATCTTGATTTAAATATTTTTAGGTATAGTATTCTTGAAGCCATTAATGAATAAGATAATTATTTTGTTATTTTAGGTACATATCTGCTTAGTCTATGAAAGTTTTGTTACTTATAGACGTAAATAAATAAATAAATAAAACAATGGATAAAACACCCAGAACCGACAAATAATAATAAGTTAGCAATAAAAAGCATTTGCGGAGAATCTAAAATCCATTATTAGAGCCACGAAAGGCTTTTGTTGGAAAGAAGGAAATTACGAAAATTATATCACTTTGTTTGAATTTTTTTTTTGGTCTAAGATGTGAAAAAAAAACCATCTGCTCATTATGTTCCAAGCTCTTGCTCTACAAATGCTATTTTCCGAGATTAAGAGGAACAAACAGATAAAATATCAAATCAATCATATATAAATAGCCTCAAATAATTTTGTGGTACCATTTTCTCAAAAAGTATTTGACTGATTTCGATAAATTTTGTATGGTTGGAAAGTCAATATAGCGGAGATGTGCAGATACTTAAGACACGCATTTACACACTGTGATTCTTCATACACAACAATAACCTAAAAAAAACAAAAATTTGTTTGCATTGTGGGCTGTTATGAGTCATGCTCATGACACTGTGCCAATTCTGATTTTTTTCTATGCGTGTCGAGTAACAATAACTAGAATTTTACTCAGACATTGTAAAACAGTTCGTAAGTCTAATAATTATTATGGTTATCTATTTTCTTACTATCTGGCACTTACTTTAGCCGATTTCATAATGCCCTTTTAACTATTTAACCTAGGCTTTTAAACCTCAAAACGACATTTGTTCGATACGCCAAAAGGCCCTGTTAAATATTTGTGAAGCCGAACATAACTTCTTAGATCTCCTGTTCTATCGTGTCCTAGCAATAGTCCACTTCGTAGTTTTTTAGTTTCTAGCGTTGCCTCGTCGGAGCTGTCTTATGTCTCTTCTGAACATGCTCCCCAAAAGTTTTGCTAGGATCGTCTTAACTTGACATTTAATTTTAAATCAAAACGCCACGATTTTTCTTCCTACATTCTTTGCCAAAACGAGTAAGCTAGGATTTTTGTCAGGGTTGTTTTAATATTTTATTGAAAAATACTTACTTACAGCTGATATAACAAAAACTCTGCTTTCCATTTTAAACCGCATTTCACTTCATCTTCTTTCTTTTAAAATTTTTTTTTGCTTGATTAAAGTATTTTTTTAAGATAAATAAAAAATAAATTTAAAACTCATAAAAAATGTACGAAACATAAAATCTACGTATTGTTTTCTTTAAAGATCGATTCTTATTATATTTGAAAACCTTTGTTGAGTTCTTTTGTTAAAATATATCGTTTGTCTATGTATCCCAACCCAATTCTATTTTTAGGTAGTAATGTTGAAAAATCAACACACACGCTGACTATCATCCTATTACCAATAATAAAAGAACTTTCATAGAGGCTGAGTTCAGAAGCTTATATAAATATGTCTACGGAAAAAAAAGTTTTTTATTTGAAGATAGAAAAGTACCTATACCAACAACCTTTTTTTTATATAAATCAAAGTAGAATAGAAAAGATACAAATAAAAATCCATAGACGACGACGACGACGCCATCATAGACAAAGTCTTGAGACAACGAAAAAGAAGTTTGTCTGTTTGGGAATGGGATATGTTCATATGATCCTGTTTAACAAATGCGTGTGGGTGGGTGACTGTTCCCATTGTCATTGTGTCTGCGAGTCCTTAAAAACTGAGAGTATGTGATGTGTTTGTATACGAAATTATACATATATACAAATTTTATATATATTTTGATGGTGCTTACTGTTTCGATGACAGCAATCCCAACCTTTTGTTTATTATTTGATGGAAAATTATCCTTTTTTGAGTTCATCCCTGCTGTGCTTAAGTTTGATTATGCTTCGTCTGTGACCGACAAGGACTATTGTATTGTTGTTGCTTCGTATTATACAGACTTTGGTTTTGTTATTTTATCCTAAGAACATGGGTAAGTGATCAAAATCAGTAAAACTAAAATAAGTCTTTTAATTTTAGATTTTATTTAAAAAAAAAAAGAGTTCAATAAATAGTTCTTTGTTTATCCTTTTGGTTTGTAATTGGAAAAGATTGATTTTAATTTTAATTAGAAGAATACTAACTGTCTTTTATGAGACAGTTAGTATCGCTTATATCGCTCTTTTTAATGAGCGATATATGTTAATTTGTTATCATCTCTTATATTTTAAATTTCAGAATGAATTTGACACATCTGGTTCTTATTCCTTCACTAAAGCACCTTTTTCGGTGGTTTAGCTTAGTTGGTAAACGTCACTTAGTAGAAATTATCTTTGATTAATAACATTTTGCACTTATTCCATGGAATAAGGCGTACTTAGTGCGTAGGAATGTCACACCGAAGTCCGGGGAAATAAATCCTGCCTTCGTCACTAAAAGATATTTTCAAGAGTACCGCGTCTTCCGAGAAATTAACAAATCATTAAGAGTATCTATATTTTCTTGCAAAAATACCAAAACTATATCATCTTAGCTATTCGAATTTGTTTAAAAATTGTAGGTCTTCTCAATTCCTACCGACACGACACGCACACAGACACGCACACATTTGGATTTACTAAGATCTCTATGTTTTCAAAAGCGGTCACGCTACCAAATTTATTAGGTATTGTATCTAAAAAATCACAATAAGAATAAAGTAGAGTGAACGCATGAGTGACCTTTTGCTTTTTTTCTTCAAAATGCATAATAATTAACTAAACTAGACCAAGTTCTTCTTCACCAAAATATGTATTTGTTTCGGATGCTGATTAAAACTTAAAAAACGACTAGACAAAAAAAAAAGTCTGAAAATTTTGAACAGGTGGCGTTGTAGGCGCAGATTTCGTTAGATGCACATTTTCACCATACCGATTGGGCTCAAAATTTAAGAAAATCTTAAGTGGAAGTCCAAGAGTTTTCCTGTGCGTGTTTGCTCAATGTGGACCTAGAAGTTTGCTAAAAAGGTGCAACAGCGCATGCACTTTCGGAATAATTTCAGAAAACAAGCTACGTTTTTTTTTTTTCAAAATTTCACAAATGGAACTAAAAAAAAGTGTTCCTGTATATGTGTTTAGTCAAAATTGGTCTAGCAGTTTGCCAACAATGCAGCAGCGCATGAACTTCGTACTAATTTTAGAAAACATGTTCATAATTTATTCAAAATTCCAAAAAAAAACTTAAGTGGAGGTCCGAAAGTGTTTCTGTCTGCCAGCGAGGTGCAGCAACGCGCATGCATTGTCCGACTAATATCAGAAAATACGGGTCGATTTTGCTCAAAACTCAAGAAAATTTACGTGGAACTTCGAGATACTTTGAATACTGTCACGCTAGAGGTCTGAGTTCGATGCTCAGCCTCTGCCACCTAAAAATGTTTTTAAGGGCTAGATGAACTCCTGTCATAGAAAAGAGCCGCTGAGGCTCGGCAATAAACTGTAAACTCAATTCCTGCAAACACGGACACAGGAATGGTTGAGAGTTTTTAAGTCACTAGGCCCTAGTTCTTAGTTCTTCATGAGCTGTTGTGCCACCAAATCTATTTTATTTTTTTTTTATCGATTTGAATTTGCTATTGTTTAGATATCCCACGGTAACTATGAAAAAGATACAAAGACAAGTCTTCTTTGTTAGGTGCATTTTTTTATAAAAAAAATCGAAAGCAAAGACAAATGTTCAATTAACTTCTTTGTGTTGAATGTTTGAAATTGCAAGTGTAAGTAATACTTTCATCCACCCAAAGCCAATTTCAAAACTACCCTAGTCGAAAGAAAATTAACTGTAAAATAAAAACTCACACAATTATACGGGAAACAGAAACAAAGAAATTGAAGTAATCATGATTTGAAGGTTTCTAGTATTTCTGATGTTTATCCTTCAACAAAATCGACAAAATAAAATGTTTCATCCGGTTTGGTTGTAATAGCAGCTATAGCATATAGCTGATTCAAACTAAAACTGTAGATAGAACTTTCAGGGTTCAATTTTTAATACATGCAATCCTTTGTGTGTACTACTATTCGATCATGAAATGGCAAAGCAATTTTATTGAAGGATATAAATTGAAGGACTCAAAGTATAAATTAAAGCGTTTTGCTGAAAGTTATTTTTTTGTTATATGTATATGTACTTACTTAACAGAAATTCCTTTTATATCAAAATAGTTAATTATGCAGAAAACTTCTGTTGTTGGGCCATAAATTCCCTTGCCCTTGGTCATAAATCCGTTATTGGCTATATTAAACCCAAAACAAAATCACGTATATATAAATATATTGGGTTTGAAATACAAAAATTCTTATTAATTGCACGGTAAATTGAGGTCATGAGAAGCAGAGTGGCCTAACTAATTTTTTAACTTATTTTTGTTTTAAAAAAGAAGAAAACTAATATTTGTTGTACTAAAAAACTTCCTTTTTGGAACAGTAGACTGTTGAAGCACATACATAAATGTTTAAAAAAAAAGGTTGTTTTTTTATGATAAATATTAATTTTCGCCATTTTAAAAATAAGTTTAAAAATCAATTAGGCTACTATAGCACCCATGACCTCAATTTGTATATTTGTATATGAAAAACACAAAATTAAAGAAATGAAAAGTTAAAAATCTTCAAGGCTCTGTTCTTGGCCCGTGGCGTAATAGTTAGTGCGTTGGACTGTCATGCCAGAGGTCTGAAGTTCAATACCAGCCGCTTTCACCTTAAGTTTTTTTCGGAGGTACTACCTCTTGCGAGGAAGTGAAAAATCCTCCAAGAGTATCTCTTGTCATAGAAAAACCTTGGCCGTTCGGATTCGGCAATAAACTGTAGGTCCCCTCCATTCCTGCAGACACGCACACAGGAATGGTTGAGAGTTGTAAGTCGCTAGGCCCTGGTTCTTCATGAGCCGTTTGTGCCACCAAATTTATTTAGTTTTAATTTTAAAGACGAAACAAATATTTAGTTTTTCCGCGGTAATCTCAGAAAGTATTCAACCGATTAACTTGAAACAAATTTTATAATTTTCCCTATTCTTTTAAGAATGTGATATTATATTTTTTTTTGTTAAATATGTATAAGAAGAGAGAAAGGTGAAAAAATCCTCTATATAAATCTTTGCCTGTTTTTAGTGCCTATGAACTTTACAGACCCTTTAAAATAAATAATAAAAAATAAGCTTTAGCGGAGTCACTGTGTCGTATACGCTTTTTTTATCAGCATATTATATTAGTTAGATTTAAAAATCTGTATACATCACAGCTTTAAAGTTTCTCGCGTTAAAATTGAAAAAAAAACAAGAATCCAAACAAAAATAAAACGAATTAAAAATATCTAAAATAATTTCGTAAACAGTTGGTGGTAGCACCTGTAAATTGTTGTTGTTGTTCAAAAATTCAATGACGGAATAAAGAATGGTCAAGTCTAATAAACTGACATTCTAGTATGAATAGTACAATAAATAACAATAACTTAATAGTCTGGTTTGTTACCTCTCCCCCTTTGATACGTACTACGAATTGTAGTCTATCGAATAAGGTACGGAGAAAAATGGAGGCGGAACAAGACAGCATACATAAGGGCGCTTATAAAAATGGTGATGCTCCAAATGCATTTGATAAACGAACAACACATCTCGACCTGTGACGTCAGTGGTCATAAGCGGTGGAATGCGTAGTGCAGACGACCTTGTAGACTGAGCAAATCTGATATGCATGGAATCGAATTTCATGGTATGCATGTAGAAAGTTTTTCACAATAAAATTGGATTAAAGCTGAGCACCACTAAAAAGGAGACTAGTGGCGCGGCAATTTTGTTCTCTTCACGGCATATTTACAGCAATTTCTGAGACTGTCAAAAGTAACTTTTTCGAAAGTTGTCATGCTAACTTTATACAGCTAATAAAATCGACGAAATACACTTTTTTTATATGTATGTATATTTTATGTGTTCAGAATGCAAATCTAAGTTAAATCAGGAATCGAAAAAACTCTCAAAACATAACTGCAAACACTTAATAGAAGACCTTTGAAATGTTGGTCAGCTGTCTTCGGTTAGAAAATGCATTTTTCTGGTTGTATTTTGTGCTTAAAACTTGTTACACAAGGGATTTCCATAAGGCTCATCGCTCACTAGGCAACTTTAAGTTGTGCAACTCTTTGTTCGGAGTTGCCTGCCCCCGCTCACTACGAGCACTTTTTGGGTTGAGTATTTTCAATTGAAATGTTAGACATTGTATTTTGGATCAGCAACGATACAAAACTCGTTATGTGTGAAAATAAAACTTGTTGTTCTGGTTAAAAGCCTCTCATTTGGCCAAAATCTTGGAAAATTCAAAAAAAAAGTTGCTGTAAGCAGCTTGGAAATTGCCTAGTGGGCGATGGTACGCAACAAAAAGTTGCCGAGAGTTGCCGGGAAAACAGTTCGGCGAGCAACTAAAAGTTGCCTAGCGAGCTCTCTCCCATATAATCTAATGTAATTAGACCGGAGCAACCAAAAGTTGCCTATAGTGGGTGATGGTCCTAAATTCAATGTGGAAATTAAAGCTTATATACAGGACAGTCTAATTTTTTTTTATAATACCCCATTTATAGAAGTCTCGACTGGTCTAATGACATCATCCGTACTTAAAGAGACAAAATTATTTCTTCTACAACACACACTGAATTGAAATGGTTTGAAGTTACAATCTGACTTTTCCTATTAAAATTAAAATAATGCAAAATTTTGTTATTTAAACAGTTTGTTTTTGCAGTTTTTTCTTCTATTTGAATTTGTTGAATGATGAATAAATGATTATTTTTTTTTTAAATTTTAATGGACAAATAATTCATAAGCAGGTACGAGTATAACTACTTTAAATGCTCATTTAATTAAACGACCTCTGGTAAAAGCTTTCACAGGCAATATCTTTGGGTTAATATAATATTAAACGTGAACTATGTATGTATGTTGGAACTCAAGCTAAAAATCGATCCAGTCCCTTGAATTATGAATCAAGGACATGCGATTTTTTCATACTTTTGTTTTACTGGTGATGACGTTCAGATAAGTTATACGACGACATTAATACTTACTTCCATTCCAGTTATTATAGGACCGATATCCATAAATCATGGTTCAGTCAGTACCTACCTAATGTAGGTACACATAGCTGAAAACGTGTAACTGTTTCGAAAAATATTATAATGCCAACGCACTTGATAGTTTTATGTGCTTTCGTTAGTAAAAGTTGCAATTTATCCAAAGCCTAGAGACGTACAAGGTTAACATGACAAGAAGGGTGAATAAAATCCCTTCAATATCAAACTTTTCACACTTGGCCCTTTGGAGTTAAAATGGGGGTGTGTCATGTTTCTTAGTAATTTGAGGGTATTTATTTATGTAGCAGTAGGTACGCCAAAAAAGCCTGAATGTTTTCTTATAGAGACACACTTTTTCATGGAAGACGTTAAATGAGAAACTCATTATTTTAAATGTCCTTTGAAGAAAGTATTGCTCTTGAATGTTCTGTAAGCATGCAACAAATCAATTTCATGGTAATATTTTCTGTGCGTGTAATCTGGGGATGTACATATAGATTTGTAAAAGTATTAGTACTATCTAGAAATAAATACATATACACAGACATATTTATATACAAATACATATATACTTGTATATTTATTTTTAATTGTATAAATATATATTTTCTTGTATAGGAAGAAAAACATGAAAATACATTTTTATTTGTTACTCATGATGAAAAGGCTAATTGATTTTATATTTTTTGTTTACGATTCAATAAAAAGAACTCTGAACCTTCTGTGCCATTCAAAGTGAAGGAAGAAAGGTTGTTCTGATAATGTTGATTTGAAGTAGGTATACTTACCTAGCTGCGTAAACATAATGTCAATAAACTCGTTTACAGATGAATTTTTTATGATATTTTTTCAATCAGGAAAAGAGAAAAAAACATTCAAGAAAAAAATATCGATTTATTTTGCTTTACCTATGTTTTTTTTTATAATTATTATTTTTAAGGTTTATTTTCATATAAAGTAAGTCGTTTAGATGTTGCTTTATTATTTTTTTCCATTTTGTATTACGGAAAGTTTATTTATATATACATGTTTTATTTAATAGTTAAACTAACTATTAAAACACTCGAATTCACGATTTCAAGCCAAATCTTTCAAGGAAAGCTTGTTTAACCAATGTTCAATTACAAAGTGGCGTACAAGAATATGTAATTGACTTGTGCCATCAAATGTCTCTTATTTTTCTATTCATATCTAAATGTATAAATAAATAATAATGAAATCGTTGCCAAAAATCAAAAAGTCTAGCAACTACTATAAAAATATAAACAAAGACCGCCAACAATCTAAAAAAAGATGACAGAAAGAGAGGAACGGTAAACAACAAACTGAAACTATTTTAGATCATCGCTATAGAAAAACTATAGGCGTATTCTGTTTTCTATAGCGATGATATAAGTATGCATACCTTTTTACATTATTGTGCAGCGTCTTTGATGAATGACTATATGAGGCTTATAGGTTACAATTTTGTATGAAAGAGAACCCAATTTAATGCAATGCACCGCATGGTCAAGCGGTTAGCGTGCTAGACTATTGGTGCAAGGGGTCTCCAGTTCGATTCCAAGGACGTGCAAGTAATTTTTAATTTAAATACAAATATTTACAATACTAAATAATAATTATTATCTCTAAAGGCCCTTTCAGGTGATCATACGGAAAAATATACACTATATGCAGTACAAATATAAAATTAAAATAAAAAATAGCTACAAATGTTTTTTTTTTTTATAAAAATACATAGCACTTCCTACAAATCTTATGAGAGCATATTCTTCGGAGTAAAACGATTTTACTCCATAAAGGTGAAATAGGATTGAAAAAGGTCGCCTTTTTAACTCTTTTTTTAAGGAGTAATAAGAAACTTCTTTGGATGACTTAGGACTAAAATTGTTAGTTGGGTTGTTTTAGGAAGTCCATATAAATGAAAAGTTGAAATATTCGAACAAACGAAACTCTCGATTGAAAACGAATTTTTAAACAAAAAATATGCCCACAGGAACTCTGTATTTACTAAGATTAGTTAATGTGACACGACACCTCGTAAGGTACCGGCTCATATACCTTAAAACACTAACTGAATCTCAGTCAATTATTCATAAAGAAGTTTGAACTCCTGGCAGTTCTGGGGAAGAATTCCATGCAAACACTATTTTTGTGACGAGAACAACAATATCTATACTACCACAAACATCACCTGTGGTTCTGCTTTCTGGTCTTCTGCGCGTGTGCAAAGGTGAGATCTGTCCCTTTTCAAAGGAAGTCTCCCTCTACAGTTCGTGGAACCGGAAGTGCTATTCCAATAATTTGAAGGGCATATCAAAAGTTGACTTTTAGATGGTGTTTTGCATTTAAGGGTGTAAACAGCAGGGTTGCCACTTTTCGGCAAAGTTTCCGCAGTAGGTTCACAAAAAAAAAATGCAGTAGATTGAATTTTTTTGCAGTAGATTTGTTTTATTATTATTTTTTTTCAAAAAACAAGGAAGATTAAAGTTTTAAAAAAATATTAAAGGTAATGAAAAAAAATAATTAACATATTTTTCATCAAAAATAAAAAGTGTTGTTAAATATACATACCTATTGTTAAATATCAGGCTATATGTATATTATCTCAAACAAAAAGAAAAGGTGTCGTATTAATTAGGTATAACTATTTTTTAACTTTAAATTTCCTATCGCTACTAAGTCTTTCATGACTTTGGCCTTTAGCAACACTATGCATCCTTAAGAAATGCATTTAAAATACGATTGCATTTGATAAATACAAATTTTAACCTTTTTGTGCAGATTTTATTAAAAACTTGCCCATATTACCACAAATACAACACAAAAAAACGCAAATTAACAAAATCAAGATTTCCGTCAGCTTTCAATATTCATCAAAACAGAGCCGATGTAGTCTAAAGCCGTAGATGTTAATAAGTTAAGTAGGATGTGAGTATTTCCTAAAGAATTAGAAAGATTGCAATCAATGACAAAATTGAAAAATTATTTGTGGTTTCTTTGTTTAAGGACAATTTTTTGCAAAACCAAAAATGCAGTAGACTTGATTTAAAGGCAGTAGATTTATTTTGGGAATAAAATGCAGTAGATCTACTGCAATTGCAGCAAAGTGGCAACCCTGGTAAACAGTCATTAAATTCCAATTCCATCAGCTCCTTCGCCGACGTGTGTCAAGTTAGCACTACATTTTTGGAATTTGAAAAAAACTTAGTACGCCATTAATTGTAGCTTTTTTGTTGTAAATTAGTTGTGGAAAAACAAAAATTTGTAGCTCTCATATTTAAGACAAAACATGTATGTAGTGCTAACTTGACACACGTCCTTCGCCGCGCCATCCAGTTGGATGATTTAATCATTCTATGCAAATGCGAGTGGATTGAAGTGGCGAAAAATGAATAAGCCAGTTGCTACAGCTGCAGCATCTATACTATATTTTTTAAAATAAAAGCAACGTTATGTCTGACGATAGCAGGAATAATTGGAAACCATTTGGTCGACTAAATCAACTCCAAGTGGACCCCATGACACGATTACTATTGTCCAGTTTTTTGCTGTGCTGTAAAGGGGTTAAGCAAAAAGCATCTTAAAAACGATACTTTTTAGTATCTTGTAATCCTATGTCTTTTTAGCTTCAAAAAATTTGTTTTAAACTAAACTCTTTCATTGATGTGTTCTTTAGACTTAGAGTTGCCAAAATTTATTTTTATTTTAGTTTATTTTAATTTAGTTATGTTATTGCTACTGAAGTAAAAAATAAAAAAAAAAAATGTAAATCTTATATATCATGGTGCTTTTTTATGAAACGTATCACATATAGTTTGTTTTGTTTTGGTAAAATTCAATTTAATTTTCTAAATGTTATGATGCGGCAAATCTAGCAGAGTTTTTTTTTTTTTTTTCATTTGATTGTAGAAATTTGAAATTTTTTCTTATTGTTCAAAGAAATTATAAAAAACTGCTTTGAAGAAACTTGTAGACAAATTTATTCTATACCAATAACTTTTGCCTTGATGAGCTTAATTTGTTTAATGGCTAAAGTTAGAATACGATGCAATCACTCAAACACCAATGGTGCAACAAATTTTTATGCACACAGTTTTTAATTGAAATTCCAGCATATTGAGAAAAAAAAACACTAAAGTATAAAATATGGTACATTTTTCCAAAAAATATAATTGTAAAAACTACTAATCGGTTTCATTTTTGTATTTAAACAAACCTGTCATCTTCAATCAAACTGTAAGGTAGGTATATAATTATGTATATTTTTTTCGAAATTCCATTTTTAAAACAAAGCTGTAAATTTAATTCAAAGTCAATACATTTTATGCGTAACGCATCATTTCGTATAGGTATATCTCCCTATACGGTAAAATATGAAAACTACTCTTATATGGTAAACTACTTATGCACATAGAAGTTATAAGTATATGCATTTGCATTCAAATTATTATAACCTAATGACCTTTATTTCAAATTTCAAAAATATATAAAAGATGCTGTAAGTGGTATTCTTTAGAAAGTACCTACAAAAAAGCACGCGCCTGATTCTGAGTACGCCATTATATTATGAAAATAAAAAAAAAATGTTCCATTTACGAGTATTTTCGTATTTTCGCATCCTCTTGGCATAAATAAAAAATTACACATACTCACAAGAAAATTCTTTTCACCAGCTTTTCTGCATATGACTTCATAATAAAGTCACAATCTGATGCTATAAAAAAATGAGAACATACATTCATACATTCAAAGTCAAAGCAAAATATAAAGTTGAAACAAAATAACAAGGTTGGTAGGTCATGTTGTCGAGAAAGGATCAAAAGCTTTTGCAATCCTTTGTTATTCTCAAATTATGAATCAATGTGGTGCATGGAAAAGGGAAGAAAATCACTATTTGGGGAATAATTGAACTTAGAATAAAAGATCACATAAAATGCACATAATGCTTTTTGTGCACGTACTACTATATCCAATGATGTATGGTTGTTATGCAGTAGGTAAATGCAGAGGTTTGGGAAAAAAAGAACAAAATTTAACCCAGAGGAACAAGAATTTGGCACTTGATTTTTTTTTTTTGAAAAAGAAACAACTTTTTTATTTATATATATGCTTGTGGAAAATGCAACAATTTGCATTTACAAGTTTTAAATTTTTTGAATAAAGAAGGAACCTTCCTCTAAATAATTTGAGAACTTTTGTTTTGTAAAGTAAAAAGTCCAACTTAAACTTAACTTAAATAAATAATATAAACCAAAAAAAAAAAAATACAAATCCAATCCCTGCAGAGCACATCAACTTGGTTTTAACACGAGAAGACACAGAATTCCTCCATATTCGCCAAAAGACGCAACTGGACTCCCATATTTATGTCTATGGTTATCAGCTCTTTTATTAAATATGATTTTTTTTAATGGTATACCTTTTATTTGGACTTTCAGAAAGAAATGCATTTGTATTGCAGCAACGCCCCAGCCACAGCTTGCAAGACTTGCATATTTGCAAATAAAAAGTAAGGACCTATCTTATTGCATCATTGAATTTTTGCTATATTTCACACCCAAAAATTGCTGTGGGCTCTTAGTCTATAAGAGATTTAGTTTTTTCTTACAATTTAATTTTTTTTTTTAGTTTTTGTTGGCCGAATTTCGGCCTCTGGGCGATACTAGTTCTCTGAAAAAAGCATCATTTTCAAAATATATTTTTATTTATAAATATGTAACGGCTATATTATTGACTTTCTTCAAAGCTAGTTTTACTGAAAAAACTAGTTCTATTGGAGTTTCGAGTTTTTATGTTCTCAAAAAAAATTACTGATTTGATTTAGATGTCAAACTATGTATGAAAATTTTGAATTAGATGTCAAAGTAATAAAAATAAGTGAACAAATTAAAACTTGAAACCTGAATAGAACTAGTTTTTGCTCAACACTAGCTTTGAAGAAAGCCAACAATATGGCCGTAAGTGATTGTTTTCATCAAAAGATATTCGTAGATTGAGTCAAAATATTTCATTGGTTGCTGTATTTTTTTTTACCAATAGGTGGTATAATTAATTTTTGTTGATAATACAAATGTAAGTTTCTTACATTAAAACTGTTAAAGTCATCATTGTTGAACAGTTAGCATTTTGATCCTAAAGCGCATTTTCATGTTCTTAAAACTTTAAATTGTTACAAAATGCCCTTGAAAACTTTATTAAATTTAAAACGAAATTAAAATAAATAACTTAATATTCTAAAACCGTAATTGAAGGAAGCCTACATACATGAGAGTTCTTGTTCTTTTTGAAACATATCAAAGAACACCAAAAGCTTCATCGTTATAAAAGTCACGACTTTACTTGAAGTTACAAAACACACTCACTCCTCTTCATCTTTTCGATATGTCCTTTCTCTTCCTCGTTCGTGCAGTAAAATAATGGATGAATCCGAATCCGAATCCGATATTCGTTTTCCCATTTGGGAATAGCATACCTACTCTGAGGCCTCAGAACATGATGACATTGTTCTTGGATTAGCGCGGTTACTTTGGCCAAAAGTTTTGTCTTTGAAATAAAGGACGCAGCTGTGCATGAATTTTTGAGTTTTATTATACCTACAAACACATAAAGAAGAATTTATTCTCATTTTATTATGTCTTGATTTTGTGTCTATTCTCAGTGGAAATCTAAAATGACGTGACGGAACCACAAAAACTTGCCACTTTTATAGATGAAAAACATCAGAAATGCAGAACTTAGAAGAAAAATCATGGATTGAATAAAAGAAGACTAAGTTCATTAAAAGTATATATTTCTAAGATGTCACTGTAAAGCCTAAAATGCGACCATATTTTCAAATTGTGAGCATAACGGCCAAACTTTTGTTTTGAAGCTTTGCATTTCTCAATTATCTTCCTTTGTTGTGAATATTAATTTTTTTTTTTTATATTATATTTACTTACAAACATTCAGCTTTATCAGGAACAAAATCGCTCCTCTGCTGTAAGTACGATACTCTTAAACAATAATTGCCAAAAGAAGTACTAAATTCAAAGGTAAAATGGAAGTATGTAAAACTGATTTGTGATTGAAGGTGGAGGTGGTCAAGGTCTTCTTCTTTTTTTTTTGGGTTGATGAAGAACGCATTGTATGCATTCGAAACGTTTCAATAATTTAAAGCCTTTTATTGCCTTACAGTCGGATGAAACCAGCTTTATCTACTCTACATATTACCAAGACCAAGCATACTATACTATTCATATTTAAAATACACAATCTTATTGTTTTTTTAATCATTAGAAAAACCAAACATATTTAAATCTTCAGTTTTTTCATATAATGTGCTTGGTCTTTCAGCTACTTAATTGTTAACGTCGGCGTTCGTGCGTTTTATTTTTTATGTTTTTGCCTATAAACATGCAACTTAAAAGTAAAATTTTAATTAAATTTTTAATCTCATGTCAAGCAATTTCTTTAACCTGCATATATTTTCTTTTTCAGAGAAAAACTCAAAATATATCATCAGGATGAAGCACTTTCAGCAATCTATAAACGAACATCGAACAGGAAATTCTCAACAAGCCAAGAATAATAACAAATTAAACATCCAACCAAAAGCGAACAGTTTCCGAAACTCTAACCAAAATTTAATTGAATGAATTGTCCTTCAAGTAATGACATCCTTTGAGCTGTTGAATGGACGCCAAAAACGAATCAACATCAGCCACGGTCGTCTTCGTTGTCGTTGTCGTTGTCGTCCCATCAACGTTCCTTTCGTTGTCATCGTCAATGTCGGTTGCTTGAGGGCGGAAATTTGATTCTGTCAATACTTGCTAGCAAGAAGGGCTCATGTTGACGCCATGCCAGTGAGATTTCACTCCTTCCTTTTACATATTCTATACATATACACACAAAGCACAGACTATCATTCGGGTTCTTGAACATGAAGAGCGTTCGAAGCGAATTTCGATTAAGAAAAGATTAAAGGATATCCGTACACGAAAAAGCTTAAAGGAAGGTTTAATATTAGAAACGTCGTCGTCGTCATCGTCGTTGTCATCAGTCGTCTTCTTGACGTGATTCAAGGATATGGTTTTATATTTTGATAAATTATTTCCGTGAGAATACCATTGACCACAATCAATAAAAACGATACCCACCACAAAAGTGTCAAGTGGCGAAATATTGTCACTTGAGATTCAGGAATAGACAACATATCAAACCGAAATACACTCGAGATTATTCGTCTCGAAACTCATCATCTACTCGTCTTCAAGCTAATGGATGCATTACAAACAAGAACAACTCAAGATCCACATCAACAGATAAAAAACCGCTTATAACTGATGATCGCAAAACGACGCAGCGACGAGCCGACGACGCTGAGGGATTGTTCGGTGAAGATACCTCTGGATATTCTGTAAGTATAAGCACTCACTTAGCTTACCAATTTCTATTTTGTTTTCTTGTATAATGTTATCAATATCCATGAACCTACTTTGATTTTTAATGATTATTAACTCATCTGCTTTGGTAAATTGCCCTGCGCATTCCAAATCACCCGCATACAAAATTTTTCCAATTTGTTTCCGGAAGATACCTATATATGTAAATACGCATATCTTGGAGTTCTCTCTTTCAGATAAATATTTTCCGCCGAAAGGTGTTTATACATTTGCAATTAAATTAAGCAGTTGATATTTTGGTAATGTATCATAAGCGATACAGATGAAGAATAATCTAAATTGTTGTGTAATGGGATCCATAGCGCTTCCCCAAAGATGGTGGCATGAGAAAAATTTTCTGATATCATGTATTAAATTGGGATTGGGGAACCTAACCTATTATATGCATGAGTGCTATATATATGTAAATGGAAATCAACAGCACTGCCAATATTTGTTTTTCTATTATGTATTGAGTCCTTGATGGGCTGTTGGGTTGAGTGTGAGGCAACATTTCATAACACAAGTTAACCACCTACGCGCAATGATTCATATTAACCTGTTAGCAACTTAAAAAACCTTTGCATATTGAAGTACCTTTAAAAGGAAAACAAAATTCCTTAAAACTGGAATCAAACCCACACTTATTTTATGGTATCCACAAAGTCTAAAATCAGGTAAAAAATACTCTTCAAAAATTGTATTATTACAAAATGGGTCAAAAATCGCGAGCTCGCGTTGCTTCCAAAGGTTTTTAAAATAATTTGTTTAATAATGCATTTTTAATGGAATTCGCCGAAAATTGTATTGACTCGTTTAAAAATAAAAAACAAATAGATTATTTACAGATTTTAGCAAGACGTTCGACAAACTCTCGCATCGAATTTTTAAATTAAGAAAACTATGGGATTTAGCAATCAGTTTGTGATGTGGCTTGAATCTTATTTAACTGATAGATCCTAATCGACACTTTTCAAAGGTTGCGAATCAAAAAAGTTTAAAGTTAATGCTGGAATACCACAGGGTAGCCATTTAGGTCCTGTGCTTTTTGTCTTATTTATTAACGACTAAACATCTGTGTTGAAGCACTCGAAGTATCTCATTTATGCGTGCGGACGATGTTAAATTCTTCAAAACTATTTCAAATTCTTGTGGTTGTGAAATGTTGTCGAAAAACAATGTTCCTATAAGCTGGCAAAATAAAGTTCTCCACAAAAATTCAGCGCTGTAGGAACTTTCTTGAAATGAAAGCGCAAAAAATAAAAATATATAAATAAATGTATATATGTATTAATGTTGTCGTTGCTCGGCAGCTAACAAGTTCCTTTGTGTGTCTTCCATTGCTTACTTTTGCAAAATCAACTTTAACATTGCAAAGCTTCAATAGCCTAAAGCTATTGAAATATTAAATAAAAAATCCTAATTTTTCAAATTCTTTATTTTAAATTGAATATAAAAAAAGCCATTGCGTAAGATTCGACAAAAAGAAAGAGCGTGATAAGAATAAATTCGTATGAAAAGAAGAACTTTGCCAGGAGGCCCAATTTTCTATCAATAAATACTAAGTACCCAATCTGCAAAAAACATTCGAAAAGAAAATGTTTCATTTTTATTAATTGCAAATCAATTTTCATTAGATTTTACATTTACATGATTTTAGTTTATACCATTTTAGAAACCACAGCAACAAGGTCAATTTTTTAAAAAGAAAAACTAGTATTTTGCGAACCTCAATTTATTTAATAATCTGTTAACTTAACATTTGATTATTTAAATGAATTTTTGGATTAATTTTATGTGATTTAGCCCCATTAGAAACGAAACTTAAGTTCAACATAAGAGCTTATGTCACAGTTTACGCTGAGGAAAAAGTTGAACATAAAAAATTTAGTTTCGTTTCAACAAATGGGCCTTAGAGCCAAAGCTATATTTCAGATCCCTATAATTATTACCTTTTTTATTTATTATAAAGAAAAGTATGAAATTAAATTCAATGCTCATAAATACATAATTAATAAGAGACAGTTTCCTAGAAATTTCACGCCTTCATCATTGAAATTCGAAAAGTTTATATTTTTGGAATCAAATATACGATTTTTCAATGTAAACATTAAATCCGCTGAATATCAACGTGCTATTTCTGAATATATTATTATATTTTTTGTTTCGAATTTAGCCCAGTGTGGGTTCAGTTTTGGGTTTTGGAAACAAGTGCTTCTTTTTTTTGAATCACCCTAACCTACATGTTTGTGTATGTTTGTTTGTTACGAATGTTTCGACACCAAAGCATTGTTAACAACATTTTCCCATAAAGCTTATTTAAGTATTAGAAGGAAGAAAAACAGGGTGAAAAATATAATGACACCCATTAAGCTTAGAAAGGCATACACTTTTATGAGTTAGCTTAATTGCTTTGGGGAAAGTAACCATAAAAACGATGCCAGTTTAGTGAGTTTTTGTAAGGCATTTCATGTATATGAACAAAATACGAAAATAAAACTTATTCACTACCATCAGAACCTATAGAGCTCTTAGTTTATTATATACCTACTTAATCTAAAACTTCTTAGGGATAAAGAAATATTTATGACTGAACATGTTAAAATAAACAACTAAATAACTAGAAAGAACATGTATCTGTACCAAGAAAAGATTAATATTTCTGTTCAGCGAGAGAATATTTTATGATATTTTCAATTCTTTGTTAATTCAATAGGGACTTAAGGGAAGAATATAAATTCAAAAGAATGCTTTATTAACGCCACGGATTTGTTAACTGATTTGGGCGAATTTAACACCAGCTTTTGTATACTTTAATGTTTTTTTATTGCTTTTCTATAGAGTAGCCAATTTTAAAACCATTAAAAAATATTCAGGCCATATGCGAATGGGATAAAAATTGCTGTAAATTTTATGAGAGAATTCATTTTTGAAACTATTGAAATTGATGTTAACCCGTACGGGAAACCTCTGATTTCGGATGAAATTTTAGTCCAATTCGCATACTGCCTTGATTCTGGAAAATCACTCTAGCCATACCATTATACCTATACTATTAATGCGACACCACAGAGCCAAAGCCCTCCCCCGCACCGGTTGGCATACTTCCGGCAACCAATATTTTTTTCTTAAATCACGCAAGGCGCGTTAACGAATGCCTTGTGCAAAATATTTTATAGATAATGTTAATAAACCGCTCGGTACTTTGATTTGTAAAAATCAATGGAGTCGTTTTCGAAATATTTGATTTTCAAAAAACTTGAAACTTTTTTTAAAAATCTGAAAAATATTTTTTTGAAAATTTAATTTTAATCAGAAGATTCTCCATAAAAAAATTATCAAAATCAGCTTATTCCTTTTCGAAAAAAAACGATTTTAAAAAAATGGTTCTATGGGAGGTTCCATTTAAAACCATTTTTTGGAAATTTAATTTCACTAAAAGGTAGCCCATACCTAAAAAAAATTTATTAATTTTTTTTTTTTAGAAAAATCAGTCGAGACACTTAAAAAAACAAGGATTTTTAAAAAATGAAATTATATTGCAGGTACCATTATTTTCGGTCCTAAAAAACAAATTAAAAAAACGTGTCGGGAGAATGTCCAAAAAACACCATATACCAAGTTTAAATAAAATCTACCCATACTTTTAGGCTGTAGACGACATACACAGACAGACAGACGGACGGAATTGCGAGACCCACTTTTTTCGCCTTTCATCAAAATCTCGAGTTCGATTATTTTTACGAATCCAAATCTTGCAATAATATTGAACTCTTTTCCAAGTTAAAGTAAATAATCTAGTTTGTTCTGACTAACATATTTAATTTAAGCCATTGCTTAATTGTAAAACTAATGAAACTCTTTATAGTGAGCATGTTGAGCAAACCTGATGCATAGTCGTATGTAGAGGGTGATAAATTAAAGTAAGTCATCATGAAATTAAAACGACCCTCGTGATTTAATTCATTTCCGCCTTTTATTATAGAACCTAGTTGATTTTTCTACTTTAAGGACATTCCTGTAAAGTCCTCATTATAATACAAAAACAAACCTAGCTCTATAGACATTTATGACACATAGCCTATATATGAACACTCCATCATGTCTCCCACTCAAAAAGCGTTTACCACATGCAAGCAACATCCTAGTAGGAGGTCTCTTTCTTCCTGTGTCCTGTCCTGTCTACCCACTTCTATTAAGTGCGAAAATTTAAGAATGAAAAAAAATAAAAAAAAAAACCTAACGTCATGTCAGTCAGGTCTTTAAGAAAATTATTTTAATAACACGTGAAACATGTTTCGCTCTCTCAAGTCCCAGCATTATACGATGAAACATTATGCATACCTATTACCTTCTGGGTTTTAGACATATAGGAGAGTACTTTTTCATATAGCACCATAATGAGGTCGGCTGAGCTTTTGAAAACTCTTAGGAGGTGAATTTGTTGAAAGCAGACTGTCTGCTACATTTTTATAAAGGTTCATTATATTGAGATTTTGAAAAAGCAATATAAAAAATAGTTTTCTTCCATTATACTTTTCCGTATCATTTGAGCACATGACTTTTTTAAATTAGTGGCACGCTTTCTTTTGACACTTTAAGACTGACATGAAGCGTATATGTATATGTATATATATATTTCGCGGTGTTTATTGTGGCTATATTCTAGTTATTAGCCAATTTTATACTGCAATTGAACTCGATCAGAGATTTTGGTTAGTTTAAGTACTTGTAGTAGCCCGTGGCGTAATGGTTAGTGCGTTGGACTGTCATACCAGAGGTCTGGGTTCAATACCACCGTTTCCACCTTAAGTTTTTTTCTGGGCTACTGCCTCTTGCGAGGAAATGACAAAATCGGATTCGGCAATAAGTCCCCTTTCACACGAAGATACTAGTTGCTGGTGATTTTTTTGACGTTTTCTTTAAATCTCCTTAACAATCTCTTGTACCTTTCACACGTAAGCAACAAAAACCCGGAGATTTTCTTTATTTTCCTTTAAAACTACCTTGGTTGAACGCACACAAACATAGTGTGAAGAGAAACGTCAAAAAAATCTCCTGAATTTGTTGACCGGGGAGATTTCATTTCCCCTCTTTCTTCCTGCCCTTCTCGCCTATGAGTTGCCGGCAACTCAGTTGCCCTGTGTGAAAGGGGACTAAACTGTAGGTCCCCCCCCCCCCCGTTCCTTCAGACAGGCACACAGGAATGGTTGAGAGTTGTAAGTCACTAAGTCACTAGGCCCTTGTTCTTCATGAGCCGTTGTGCCACCAAATTTATTTTATTTATTTTTAAGTAGTTTTAGTCTTAAGTTCTAAGTTCTTTCACTGTAATTCGACATAAAGAGCGTTGTTTTGTATGTTTCTACAACACACAAGTATACCTGCATTTCTTTTGATAATTAACAAAATCTTATCACTTTTTAAAAATGTTACACTTTATTTGTTCCTTTATTTTACGTTTAATTATTTATAAGTCCTTGGACTATTCTTCGCCAAACCTGATTTCTCGTTCCCCACTTTTTAAAGTCTTTAAATTCTATTCTTGTCTTTCTTTCTATGTCTTTAAATTCCAAATTAAAGACAAAATACCCATTAAAACTCAGTGCCTTATAATTAAACTTAACAGCTAAACACTCAACATCATCATAGCCCGAGGACGTAAATTGTTTGTATAGGAACAATTTTAAAGGTGTCTTTCTTGTGTATTTTAACTTCTGTTAAGCTTTTAATATTAAGTTGATTTTCCCGTGAGCTGTATTTTTCACTTTATTTCCCCCTTTTATGGCAGTGGGCGCAACGTAAATCCTTGACCTTAAACTTCTATCTACTATAAGAAGAGTATCTACAGCACTTTAAATGTATTTTATATTGATTTTTATATTTTAAATGGGGAAAGTTCTCACGAACAGTTTTTTGAAGCTAGTTATGCACTTTTCTTATAAGTGTTTAAATATATCATTATTTTTTTCTATTTATATTCTTATTTTTGGATTTAGATTAATTATGATAATATTTTGTTTCAGATGGTTGCCCAAATCGGCGATGAGGCCGGTAGGGCCAGAAACTTCACACACCGACTGCATCCTCGTGGTTGGCGTATCCCGTCCTAAATTAGCTGCTGTTTTTCTCACAGTCATGCTCCTGTCTTTATTTTTGACATTTCATGTTCTTTACGACAGTGCCGTTTACAACATTCAAGCAGCACAGGCAGTCTCCGAACGGCGCAGATTTACAATATTAGCACACAGAATGCCGGATTTCATAAAGCCCGGTGAAATGAGCCCAATCAATCATCCAATGGTCTTTCCAAATCGCGTACATTTTCCGAAGACAAGTAGACGACTACCACAGGTATGAAACGTAAAAAGCCTCGTAGTAGTTTTTTTTTTTATACATATTTTATATTTTGAAAGCCCGATTTCCAAAGTTTTCTTTATTTTATAAATTTCTCCATTTGTTTAGTATAAATCTTTCTATTTAGTTTGACCTTCCCTGGTAGGGTTATCTTGTTTTGTTACCCCGTCACGTACTATATGAACTTCAGTAATTGTGCTTTTACACATATGGAAATAAAAATTGAGAAATAATTGACTGACGTAGGAAAAAAAATTTACATTGAATATTTACTCTTTTGAAAATTAACAACTCAATTTTTCCCTGAAGACGAGTTCACTTTCACACTTTTCTATATAGGTATTTATTCATTTCGAATAAATTTAGAAACCCTATAATATTTTCATTCTATTCACACCACATATACATATGTAACACATCACACATATTACACTGTCCCTCTTATTGCTTTTAAACAATCCTTTTTCTAATCCCTTGAAACGTATCTTTTTGTAATCCGATAAAATTGAGTCACTAAACAAACCTAAGCTTCTTCTTTGCATAAAACCAGGCACTTATTATTGGAATACGAAAATGTGGAACACGTGCTCTTCTCGAAATGTTGTATTTACACCCAAGGATACAAAAGGCCGGTGGAGAGGTTCATTTTTTCGATCGTGACGAAAACTATATGAGAGGACTTGAATGGTATCGGAAGAAGATGCCACATTCGTTTCGTGGTCAAATCACAATAGAGAAGAGTCCGAGTTATTTTGTATCGCCAGAGGTAAGTTTTGTTAGTTTTATTGCGAAAAGTTTTTTAACAGCTTTGAAAATAAACAGTGTAAGCATTCTGGTGCTTTACGAACATTTTAAAGTAGAACGCAATATTAAACGCAAAGTGTTATGCGTAAAAATTATTCGAGACTTCGCTATGGACATTTATAAATACACATTAAGTAATTATTTTTTTGATATTCGTTTAATCAAGAATTTTTGAATATTCAAAAATGTTTGAATATTCAAAAATTCTTTATTAAAATAAATGTCTTTTTAAAGAAATAAATATAACAATAATAGTATTTTTATAATATCTCCGATTGCCTGAAGAAAGTAACTATGTACTTTCGAAATGTTGCATCTGGATAAAAATATAAAAATGAAAAGACCTAATAGCCCACAAAAGTCTAGAGTTGTTTCATGCACATTAAGGCCAATTTATTTTTAAAGCTCTAGCTGATTGTTCTAGATTTTTGTTCTTCTTCATTTTCGGATTGTTCCATTACATTCTAATCTCTTAATACTTTCTATCATGAAACCGATAGGTAAGTTGTTAGTTATTCACTCTTTGAGGTCGAATTATTTCAAGCTTTAGTGGCTGGCTGCCAATATCATGCCATGTAACGCTTGTTTAATAGGCGAAGTATTTACCTTAATTTATGAAAAAGTCTTCAAAAATAACCTTGAACTTTAAAAAAGACACAACAACTAACTAACCGGAACGTAAAAATTACAAAAATTTGAGCAAGCGCTTTGATTAAAATTTAAATTTTTTAAATCAATATTCAGAATATTTATTATACCAGCTGCGCCGCCGCCGGTAGACATTGTTCTGTCCTATACGGAAGAAGGTGGGATGTTAAAAATAAAACTACTGACATTTTTTTTTTCAGGTAAGTAAAAAAAAAAAAAGTGCGTATACGCCCAAGTGTACCACTTGTTTTTTTTTTTCATTGTTAGAGAGAATAGAACTGCGGAATATTAAAGATATAATTTTTTTTCAGCTTGAGCATATGTTAAATCTGAAAAAATGGGTTCGAACTTACATGGTATTCATGATCACCGTTTTTGAAAAAAATTGAAATTGCAGAAAAAGTTTTCCCCAGAATTGCTACGTTCAATGGTTTACCTTTTTTATCACTAAAACAACATAACATAATACATTCCTATACATATGTATGTATGTACAATAAAACCCGGATAAGTGCCTCACCATAAATGCCTTGTTTTGAGAGGTACTTATGCGAGTTGTGCAGTTATAAAAAACCCGCTTAAGTGCGCATAATCACTTATCTCTATATTTTCAAAAATAAAAAAAATGACAATAAAAAAAAGGTTTAATGTTATTTAAAAAATAAGAAATAACATTACATCAAATAAAAAGTATCGGTAACCTTTTAAAAAGGAAGCGCTAGATGAAAAAAAGCTTTTGAATTTTTCTGCTGATTTCAATTGTGTACTTAAAAGAATTTTTATCGTGTAAATTTCAATAAAAGTATACAAAATAAAAGGCAATTAAGCGGGAAAGGCAGTTAAGCGAAAGGTACTTATTAGATCAGTTTTATATGAAAAAATCCTCAAAATTTCGGTTCTAAAAAATAAAAGGTACTTTAAACGTGTAAGGCACTTATGCGATAGGCACTTATCCGGGTTTTACTGTATTATGAATAAAAATCTGCAGGAATGCAGGGGACCTACAGTTTATTGCCGAATCTGAACGGCTAAGGTGAGCGGCACTTTTCTATGACAAGAGATACTCTTAGAGGATTTGTTACTTCCTCGCAAGAGGTAGTAGCTCCAAAAAAAACTTAATTTGGAAGCGGTTGGTATTTAATCTAGACCTCTGGCATGAGTAGTAGCCGTGGCGTGATGGTTAGTGCGATGGACTGTCATGCCGGAGGTCTAAGGTTCGATCCCCAGCCTCGCCACCTATTTATTTAAAAGAAAAAACGGCTACTGCCTCTTGCGAGGAATTGACAAATCCTCCAAGAGTATCTCCTGTCACAGAAAAGTGCCGCTCGTTAGCCGTTCGGATTCGGCAATAAACTGTTGAGAGTTATAAGTCACTAGGCCCTAGTTCTTCATGAGCTGTTGTGCAAACAAATTTAATTTATTTTTACTCTGGCATGACAGTCCAATGCACTAACCCTTACGCCACGGGCTACTACAATGTATATGAAGTCTTATAAATAACTCATATACTGTAGTATAAGTGTAGGAATGATTTAAACCCACGTTATACAAAATTAGAAAATTAACGTTAAAAATTGTAGTTCGACCCGATGTGTTGCCATACATACTTTATTATACCCTATTTTCAATTTAAATTTTAAGTGAGGTTAATGCATTTGCGTAAATCAAAATCATTATATTAATAAACGAGCTCGTTCCCTTCTGTTTTAGGTACCAGCATAATACATATTCCTAATTACTTAAAACATGAAACCAGCCAAGCTTCAAATACAGGAACATTGCAAATACATGAATGCAATAGTCGAAATCAAATACACGGATGAGTTAGCAGAGATTTTATAGAAAAATCATATCACTGCTTCAGTTTAAGTGCATTGGGTGGGTGGGGGGTTGCGTATTTAATAAACAAAGTCCAAACAACTTGTCATTTCCATGGGATATTGTAGCGCTTTAACTTCAATACCATTATTTCAGACACTAATTACAAAATCATTGCATGATTTATGTTTTTAGTATTTTGTTGTAAAGAATATGGTTGAAGCTTCACTTGTATCGGTATCAATATGCATAACAACTTTTTGCCCTCTCTTATTTCCACCGAAGTTTTCTACTTTATGTACATACATAAATATCAAAGTTTAAAATTCAAAAACATTCTATGAACCCCTTTGAGTTAATCTGTCTGCATTTAATACTTCTATGTTTCAACATCTATTTTCAACTCATTTCATCTTACTTCATTTGTATGTGTTTGTCCTTCCGTCAGTTAATGCTCAGCCCATGTGTTCTTATTGTTGTTATTTTTTTTTTCGTATTTTAAAATGGGAAAAATAATGAGAAAAGTCCTTATTCTCATTGCATTCAGGTTTATTCGTCCTTAGTATTTCATTTTGTACAAGACATTAACCGCATCGCAGAGCTCAGGAAAAATATGAATGATATTCTTTGTCATATTGTGCATATGGGACATTTTAACAATGCATTCGAGTTCAACCAACTCTGGATTGCGCTTCATAACATATACGGAGTCAAGTGCCTCAACATGAGTTGACATACATAATCTGTTATACGAGTGCTTATGAATGTGCTGACTTATCAGTATTTTTATATTTATAAACAAACCTTTGCCCAATTCAACTGTTTTTTTTTTTTTTAAGTATCAAACGTTATGACTTAACTATTAATTTGATAACAAAACAGTTTGTGAGCTGTGAGGAAAAGCTAACTTATTTGCTTGCAGAAAAAGGCCGTGGTAGTAAACAAAAATAAACCATATGCCACTTTTTAAATTATTGATTTGATTTCAAATTCAGGTGAGGAAGTTAGATTTTTGGAAAATGAACCAGTAAGCCCGTAAATATTGAGAATCTTAACATCAAAATATGGGTGTTTTCCCTCAGTTCCAAAGATTTTTTTTTAAATATGCCCAAAATTTATTTACTTTTACGAATAAAAGAATTTATTTTTATTTTCACCTTTTCAAAAAATAAAAGGACTCAAACTCCATTCACTTTGTTTGTGGTTAATGTGCTATAATCTCATTTTATATACATACTTTACATAGTGCCTTTCAGGTATACAAGATACTATTTTGTTTGCAAAAAGAGGTTACATATCAAACGACCAATAATTAAACAATTTTATTTTGATTGTTATAGAGCATTCACTTTCTGCGTCGCACGTACATGAATTTTCTTTTTTAAATCGATTTTTTTTAATTTATAATTTTGAGGTAGACACAACTGCTCAATATTAGCATCACACTATTTAAAAGTTTTGCATCAATGTTTACATATTTAAAATTTCTAAAAGAGATATTTTTACAAAATAATAGACCACATATCCACAAAAGCTTTAAAAAAAATTGTGCGAAATTTTCGAGAAAATAAGCCTTTTCTTATTGCACTCGTAAAAACCATAATTTTTAGAACTAAGAAAACAATTTTTTCAGAAGTATAAATTAAAAAAAAAAAAATACCGAAAACGCTTAGGATATAGTCTGAAACACTTGATACCATTTTTAGTTGACTTATAATCCTACTTTTTTTTTTGAAAGTTAGGCGAATTCTTATATATGATCATATTAAATTATAATTTTTTGTTAAAATTGTCGTTTATTAATTTATCAAAATTATAAGAGTTTTTTCAACATTTTTATAGTAGTTGCGTAGAATATATTAGCATAATTTATTTTATTTATAGTTGCGTCTTACAGATTGCTGAGTAATCTATCAAGACAGGTCTCAAGAAAATCACATTCATAAAAATCGATGCCTGGCCCAATTCCTGTTTTTTTTTATTTATAAAATTCATGTTTAAAAGTCCGAATCAATACTTAATTTTTTCAAACAGATGTAGTTCGATGTTATTAAAATCAATGTCCATTATCTTAATCTGAACTGATGAACTGCTTTCTTTAAGCTACTTCATCACAAAAAGGTTTTGCTTTTGTGCTAAAAGGGAAGTAAAAAGTGATAATTTCTAGTAGAAAATTACTTACTTCACTTGTTGCATTTGAAGTTATAAACAAATAATTTTATATCCATTTTACTATTTTTGTAGCTTTAAACTAGCAGGCTCGTGCTCACCTTGCTTCGCATATTTAAATAATTTTATATCGCCGTATAAAAATGTTTGTATTTCATATAAGCCACATTTTTTTATTATTTCTGTCTTTTATTTTTCATTTAAATCACTTTTTTAGTTATTTTAAGAAAAAAATTAGCATTTTTCTATCCCCATGTTGCAAGCTCTCGCTCTACAAATTCTCGTATAAAAATCACTCACGTATTTTCTGGGATTAAGAGGAACAATCAGACAGACAAGCAAACTTTCACATTTATAATATTAATAGGATATAGATAAAGATATTATTTACTACTATGCAACAGTAGTTGAACAGTGTATAGATATCATCTACTTAAATTTAATTAAAAAAGGCTATGATTTGATGGCGTTTTGAGCCTCTCATCACACCACATACTTAAATTGCCCTTCTTTCCTTTGTCGTCTCTACAACTTAGAGAAGTCTACCGAGATATAATCTTTAGATATAGCAAACCACTGTCCATATATCATAAATTCATTCAAGTGAATCAAATTAGATTGTATGCTAATGTATGTCTTGGGTTTCCATATGGATTAATCAAAAAAGGGCATGCAAAACATTAAAAAAAGAAACATCTTTCATTAATTTCTATTTTTTTTTCAGGTTCCGGAACGTGTTAGAGCAATGAACGCTAGCATAAAACTTCTTCTGATTGTACGTGAGCCGGTAACGCGGGCCATATCTGATTATACACAATTACGAAGTCATGCTGCAACAGCTACATTGCCTTTTGCAGCAGATGGCCCCCCACCACCATCACCACCACAAACCGATAAGCCCCATTCGTCATCCTACTTTTCCTCTTCATCTTCCTATTCGTCCTCGATGCACAATAATAGATTGCCATCGTCCTCATCGCAATTATATGACAGTTATACTGCAAATCGACCGAATGCTATAGGAAGTGATACAACTACGACGACGCCATCGTCAACAGGAAATGGAGCCTCCTTTATACCAAAGTAAGTGAACAATTATTCATATGGTCATATTAATCATCCAGCTCTATACTATATGAATATATATTTGTTGTACATATGCTTGGTAATTCAAACGACCTTTACCTACAAATATGTACAAAACTCATATGACTCTGGGACAATCTAACTTAATGGAATTTATGAAGTAACCGTCCACTGCGAAATATTGCATATTTTGTGAATTTGAAGAGTGATACTATAGTCATTGTTGAGGAGACTAAATTAATATTTTCCAATTTTGCATTTTGAATTTATGATAATTGTGTTTGAATCATATTTTTTCTTAGATCATTCGAAGAGCTGGCAATATTTCCAAATGGCACGGTTAACGAATCCTATCGTCCACTTACCATTTCAATGTATCATCTTCATTTGCATCGATGGCTTGAAGTCTTCCCTCGTGAACAATTGCTTGTTGTCAATGGTGATCAATTGATCGAAGATCCAGTTTCGCAACTCAAACGAATTGAGTCATTTTTAGGTAAATATTAAATAAAAAATGTTTAATTGATATTATGTAATTAGCCACCAATTTAAACCAAAGAAGTAAAAAAACTTTTAAGCATCCAACTTACCAAGTCAAATTCAAACTTAAATATACAAATTTCGCGATTTATAATTTTAACAAATAACTTAAAGCATGTAGCTTTGCTGTATAATAGATTTTCATTCCCATGTGTGCTCTATTTTAAAGGTGTTGAACATCGTGTCACGAGCAATCATTTTTATTTCAACGAAACCAAAGGATTTTACTGCCTGCGATATGACAGCGGAGATCGATGTTTACGAGAGACAAAAGGACGAAAGCATCCACATGTCGACCCGTTGGTTGTGTCAAAATTGCGCAAATTTTTTGCTGAACACAATCAGAGATTTTACGAACTAGTTGGTGAAGACTTGGGTTGGCCAGAGGAGTAAACAAAAAAAAAAAAAATAAAAAACAAAAGCTGCACAATATTACACGTTACAAAACAAACAAACAAAAATAGAACAAAAGAACTGATGGTAAAACTGGGGATGTTGATTTTTGTTTCTTAAAATATTGTATGTATATTATTTCTTACTTTTAACGCAGTAACTTTTTTATGTACATCTATGTGGGCCGTAAATGATATAATTAATTACATAATATATTTTTTTATATTAGTATATTGGATATACACATGTACAATATTAGTTAAATTTGTTATATATGTAAAAGTGAATGACAATTGGCTGCGTGTGATTGAAAGTGAATGATGAGTGAATTGTAGGTTTTAGTTTTAAAACTAATATGAATAGAATGTATGTATAAATGATCAAATCATTTGGAATGCAGAAAATTATCCATTTCAATATTAATTTTTTTTTTTTTTGTAAATTCAAATTCCAAAAATTAAAGCCAATGTCAGATACCTTTAAGTATTTGATGAGCTGTGTTTAAGAAAATTTTGTGTCATAATTCTTTGTATTGGATGATAGTTTAATTGAAAATTACATATTCCTGTCAGTGGTAGCGAAAAGTTTTTCTTTTTTTTTGTATAGGTATTATTATGAAAAAGTGCTTGCTTTTCAACAAATCATAAAACATAGACAGGCTTTCCAGATTTGTTTGATTAATTTCCTGTATAAGGTTTTAAATTGCAATACAAAATAAATCGGTTTTAATTAGTTTAACGTATGCTTATAGTAAATATCCGTCCATGCAAATGCAGTGATTAAGGTTAAAAAAAATCAAATTTTTCTTAGATTGAGGGCCGATTTTTCGGTGCGAGATCATCCTTGTGTCGCAGTTAAACTTGAATAGATGTACACCAATTTTGATGCAGTAACTCAGAAACTTGTTTGTATTTTTTCTTAAATTCATAAATTTTACTGTTTTCAGTCCAGATAAATACTACATAATTGTTGTTGTTATCCGTGTTCTTAAAGTTGGATACATATATGTATGTATACATCTTTAATTTTGTCATTAAAAAAGCTATTTTAATTTTTTGACCTTACGTTCCTCAAAGACCAATGAATTTATTTAATTTTTAAAATTAATTTCACAAACCTTTTTTGAAAAAAAAATGTAAGCCCGATCTTCAAAAAGACTTATTTTCGTAATCAGATGTGAATCATTTATACGGTGACCGTTTTTTTTTTTTTCAGAGGCAAAAAAGTGGGCAATCTTTTATTAACGTAAAAAAGTTTAAGAATGAATTATATCAATTCTATTGATAAGTTCTGTGCTTTTAATGACAGTTCATATATCAGTTTTTAAAACAAAATAAATACAATTAGAAAAAAATAATAATAATTAATCAATTCAATTAATATGAGTTCAATTTTTGTATTTAATAATTTAATCTTTTGCTTGAATAATATAATTATTCTAACCGTAAAATTTGACACACGCCCATTTGACACACGCTCTTAATCGTAGAAAAATGATTTGGAAGATAAAAAGAGGACATTTTAAGGACGGGCATCTGAAAAAGAGGACGGATGGTCACCGTTATTATTTAGCATACAATCTATTCTTTAATTGATCCAGTTAAGAAACCTAAAAATGAACTGTTTATTACATCAAACCTCTAGTTAAAATCATGGCTTTATATCGACCGTCCAGGGTCCATAATACACAATATCATATTTATTTTTAGTTTATGATAGAAGAGTAAATATGAGTCTTGCGAAACTAGAAAAGCAATTTAAAAAATACGGATAGTATTATAGTGAGCAGTTGAGTTTTTCAAAACAATTTTTGTGACTTATACGAAAGTACTTTGAAAATTTTAATTAAAAAGAAGGTATAACCATTTAAAAAAAAATTTACAGGCAAACGATAGCAAAAAAAATTGTTATTGCTTGCGTGCAGAAGAATTACTAAGTGGATCTCCCTAAAACACGGTTATAAATACCTACAGTATTTAAAGGGTGATTTACACTCTGGTTTATCTGCACGAGGTAAACACCAAAGCATTTATCACTGCATGCATCAAAAAAAGTCCAACGATCAAATATATGTTTTGGGCGGCGAATTCGGCAACTGTTACTACTTTTCTGTGTTTTTTAATCCAACCAACAGTTTGCTTGTAAGTACTAACACTATAATACCCTAACTGATGAAGTGATTCCAAATCTCCTTTTATTTCGATTAATTATTTTATCTTTTTTAAAACTACCCTTTAAACAATTCAATGTAAAAATAAATGACATGCATTCATATAATTGAAATTTTTGTTTCTAGATATATTTTCCATTTCAATTTTTAGAAATTTGTAACTTCAGCCTAAACAGTGAGAAATAACCCACACGACTTATTTTTTGTCTTGAGCAAACCTACACGCGCTAGGTTTTTGTCGCGTTTTATGCAAATTACCCTTTTTGTATACCTATATGTAGGCATTCTACGTATTCCTTTTTTTTTTTTAAGAAAGTAAACCATAAACAAACCCTTTAAAAGAAAGTAAACCAACCCAGACTCCTTAAATGTAAAAGCACATAAAACCCTTTTACACAATAGTGATGCCTTAACTTTTTATTTCCATTAAAATTCCGTCGAAATGATTAAGTTTATTGTATACTTACATAAGTCGCAGGTGGTGTTAGGAAAAGGAAACGAATCAGAAATATTTATGAATGCCGTAAAGTGTATTGTGCAATAAAACCGCTTTTCAAATTATTTAAAGCATTAAAATATTTATTTTTTGGGAAAATTCAGGTTCATGCTATCATTAAATATATACGGACAATGACTTTGAAGTGGTTTACTCTTTTGTAATCTTATAAAACACATTTAAAAGTCTGCATTTTAAGAGGTCTATAAAAATGACTGTAATGTGCTTGTATTCTTCGAATAAAAGAAAAGTATATTGTGTGGAATATGGCAACGATATTTTATTCTATAATAAACTTTCACTTAAGTAAGTAAAACAAACTTAAGTTTTATGATTTTGCAAACACCCCAAAATATTTGAATTGATTTTTTATAATTAATACATTGCTAAATATTAAGAAATATGGAAGGATTTGTTCATCTCTCTCTTTCTTCATCTTCTCTTTCAAAATTTTGAGTTAAAATTTTGAACATGCCTTTAAAATATATTTCAATATGCAATATATCCTCAAAGAAAATCGTGACAGCTGAGAGTCACTGTTAAAAAACTTAAGTATATACTGCATAAATTGAATCCTTTGCAATATTAATTAATTTGGGCGGTATGTATGGAAAGATTTAGAAAGAAATAATAATTACGGCAAAAATATAATCTCATGACACATTATTTAACCCGTTTTGAATTCGTTGGATGTGAATGTCATGTATAAAAACTATTACCCTAGACAAGAGTCCTTATTCAGGCCCTGATTCATCTTATTATTATGCTAATGGCCAATCACTGCATTTGCAATTATTTTATTTAGTTTTATTACATTCACTGATAGGAAAGCGTTCATTTAACCCTGTTTGATACATTTTCAAATCAAAAACGAATTCGTAAGAAAAGCAATACAATATATTTACAAAATATTATTATCCATTATATAAATTTAATACGTTTATGCATAGAATTTAAAATAAAATTTAATTGGAAATGTTTGCAAAGAATGAATGAACATTTTATTAGTTATTAGTAAAACTATAAATTAATTAAGTATGTAAGAAAACTAAATGTGATTTTTTTAGTATTTTAGGAAACAAAAAATAAATATTAAATATCAGCTGATAAACTAAGACTTAGAATAACAAAAACAAAAAAATCGTTACATATCAATGTACACACAAAAAAATGGGTGACATATCAAGTCATTTTGGCAATAGAATTAAAATTATTAAAAGTAATTGATACATATCATCATGAGTAAACAAAACATATCAAACTTTAGACTAATATTATATATATACATTTGAATAAGAAAAATTATTAAAAAAAAAAACACACTATTTACAAATCTAGTAATTAGATGTTATTAAACATGTTTAAATTGATTTCATGTTCTTACTTAAATATTTACAACAAAAAAAAATTATCAAATCTTAGTTAATTTGAAATAATATATATTTAAATTAATTCGTCGTTGTTGCACAAATACTTTTTACATATTGCACAAGCTTATGTTTTTCATAATTTATTTTAACATACAAACTATAATGTTATTAGGAAAATTAAAATATTAAATTGTGTTGAGCTTACGTATATTTAACTATTCAAAGTATTTTTGTGTCCTGTTGTTTTCTTAAATATTTTAAACAGTTGTTATACATACATATATACATTAAGATTACTTATTACTTTGAATCCATTTCTAGATGAAGGAGTTTATTATTTATAAAATAATCTTAATTTATCTATTAACAAATTATTGCCTGTTAGCCTGTTATTAACAAAATAGTTAAATTCCTATTTATATTATTATATTTTTCAGATTTAAATAGCTTTAAAATTTAAATTTTTATACAAAATAATATGTAATAACATTACGTTTTTTTTAAGTTTTAAAATCGTACTCAATATTCTTACGAGCTTGCAAATTTCTGTATCTTGACTTTACAAAAAATTAGTAAAAAAAAAACAAATGTTCGCATTTTTTCATTTAATTCGAAATGACTATTACTAAATATTTTGTTTGGCTTTTAGTTTAGATTATACAGGGTGATCGGTATAAGATGCACCAAACTGCTGGAGCGAGTAGGTTGGGTTAAGACAAGAAAAAAATCGTCTGGGAAGGGGGGTTCTATTTCCCCCCGGTTAGACAGGAAGGGCAATTTTCTAAAAAATTGACTTAAAACAGAAAATAAAATATTTAAAAACCACGGTACAATTTAAAATGCCATGCTATACCTTTTTGGAAAGCTAGAAATCAATTCTTTGATTTTAATTTTAAATTAAGTTGCGTTAGTGAATAGTTTTTGAAAAATTAATTTTCAAACTCGAAATTTTGAAGAAAAAAAAAAAAGAAAAAACTTTCCAATTAATTTTTTTCAAAATTTTATGTAATTAAGTATAATTTTTATTTTTAAAATTCAATGCTCTTATTAATTTTCAATAAAATACAGAAATCCGGATGCTAAAATTTCTTTTAGTTTTTGATAAAATTGAAAATAACGAAATCTACTTTAATACTTAATTTGTAGAAATAGGATCTTTTGAACAACAAAATACCGGAGGGAAGTCGAATTTAAGGAAAACTTACTTTTGTTATTTTCAATTTTCTAAAAAAGTAGACTACATTTTGACATCTGGTTTTCAGTTTTTGACTAAAAATTGATGGAATTATTGAATATTAAAAATAAAAATGCTACTAAAAATGTAAAATTTTGAACAAAATCAGTTTGAACACAATTTTTTATTTTTTTTTGCAAAAATTTAAGTTTGAAAATTAATTTTTAAAAAAAACTGTTCACTAAAAGAACTTAATTTATAAACAAAATGGAAGCACATATTTATGGCTAAACAAAAAAGTATAGCACGTCATTTTAACCATTACCGTTGTTTTTTAATAATTTTTTTTCTGTATTAAGTCAATTATTTTAGAAAATTGCTCCTCCTGTTATTTTCAATTTTCTCAAAAACTAAAAGACATTTATGCATCCGGTGTTCTGTTTTTGACTAAAAACTAATAAGAGCATTGAATTTTGAAAACAAAAATTATACTTAATTATATAAAATTTTGAAAAAAACTAGTTTGAAATTTTTTTTTTAATTTTTTATTTTTCAAAATTTCGAGATAGGAAATTAATTTTTCAAAAACTATTCACTAACACAACTTATTTTAAAATGAAAATCAAATAAGAGAATTCTGGCTTTCCAAAAAGGTATAGCACGGCATTTACAATTTTTTTTTTGTCTTAACCTAACCTACTCGCTCCAGCAGTTTGGTGCATCTTATACCGATCACCCTGTATATTATGGTGTTTCATCCCAATAGTCTTACTTGTGTTCTCACCAGTAGGTACCACTTCCGCACCTTATTTTTTTGTCAAATATATTTTAAATGTGCCTTAATATTTACAATTTGTAAGTATCTGGCGTTTTTAATTAAAATAACACTTCTTAGTTTTATACATATAATGCAAACTGATACATAGTATAAAAACGAACCAAGCGTTTTCGGTTTTTTGACATTGCATCGAAGCTGAACTTATAATTTTTTTCTGGAATTTTTGTTTTTGGCTGATGATTTTTTCTTAAGACATGTACTAGATAAGTTTTAAGATTCTTAGATCTCGGCTTAATACACATAATTCTAAGAGGTATTTTAAAACTTACCGTTATTGAAAAAGGCTTCTGTGATTTTTTATGCACGATTGTGTCATTGTATCAATAGCTTCGTATTTTTTTATTTTAGGAATTTTTTTCCACAGATACTGTGTAGTGAGTGTTTTATAATTCTAAGAAATTACTTTTATAATGCATCTCATGAACTGACACATTGAAATGAACATAATTTGGTAACGGCGTATTTTGCCCATTTTCACAAACAATCTCAAAAATGTGGGAAAAATCATAGAGCGCTAGAAACAAAATTCGAAATTTTGACTCACACGACTTGATACCTTAAGAGAGTCAGTCTCACAATAATTAATACCAAACCACATTCTAAAAAAAAAATTTTTGTTGAAAACGATTTGTTTGGATGCAAAGGGAATTGCCCATTTCTGGCCAAGAGTGTACACGAATGAGTTTGGTATTAAATGAAAGGTTGTTGCATATGGAAAAATAAAAATTGAGTTTATAAATTCAGAGAACAAGTGTTTATGAATATAAAAATACTTTAACTTTAACTGCTTTAATTTTAACCATAATTTTTCATCAAATATATGTAGAAACGTTGTTTATTTATTGATCTTGTTACAGTTTTTATTAATTTTAAAAATTTTGTAAAAAAGGTAGCAAAATAGTTTTAGTACTACGTTAAAGACAAGAAAAATACCTTTTATTTGATATCAAAATCATTTTTCTACGTCATTTATTTCTCACGTTATAGACAATTATTTAGAAAAAACAAAACTAAAATCTTTATTTTGCAATAGGCAACTTCAAGCTAAAATATCTCGACTTTCCCATGGGCGATTTTGGAAATATTTCACTCATATAACAAGCTAAACGTCAACTTTCATTTGAAACTAAACTCATTCGTGTTCACTCTTGGCCAAAGCTCCATAATAAAATGGGCATTCCCTTTGGCAGCCGTCTGTGATTAATACTCTGTCAGGTAGTGTGAAATATTATTTAAGCGACACTAATATAAACTGCAGTAAAAATAGAAGCATTATGTACAACTTTACAGAAAATTGCTTTGTAGCAATATATATTAATGAAAATTTGGTGTACCGCACATAACTCGGATTTGATTTTCAGAATTCTAATTTCGAATTTTCGTCGCAGTTGTTGTCAATTCCTTAAAAATTTCAAGTTATATAAAATTCAAGCACTTTCAATTTTATTTAGTTTAGTGCCATGGCATAGTTTTGAAAGAAATGCTGACTATACGATTTTAGAATTTGGTTTTTTTGCTTTCATTATTTTGGTGCGGAATACTTTTCCAAAATGTCATATTTCAAAATTATAAAGAAAATTCTATTTCTCTTCTTCTTGCAATACCAATTAACCAAGCGTATTATATACCAAAATATCAACATTTTGAAAATGCAAGTCTTCCGTTAAGAATATTTGCGTACTTAAAATTAATTAATCATAAATTGTCTTGTTTCATATTACGTTGTTTATCTGATCAAAATATAAAAAAAAAGCTGAATGTTGTAAAGTTTTTAAGGAAATTTTAAATAAAAAAGGAATTATGAATATATTTTAAACACTAGAAAGTACCTACTTTTTTTAAATATTATTTTATAAGTATAGAGAGCTTATTTAAAAAATTATACTTATTTTATTTGAAAAAACGTTTTTTAATGTACTCTTAGCTTAAAAAAATTAATCATTAACTAATTTATTGCAATTATTAAAAAATTTATTTATTTATAACACCTAACATATGAGTATGAACCTTCCATAAGAAATCCAACTATGTATTTCCTACGTTGCAACCAAAATAGGTTTAATTGATTTAAAGACAGTCACATTCCTTCTGTAACTCCTGTAGTTAAGCTTCATAGTTTAAAATCATATGATAATAAATTAATTTAAAATCCCTTGAGCAATGGGTCAAACACTGAAGAGTATTGCTATATAAAATATTTTCTCGATTTATAATTTTAACGAAACTTAAAATGTGTAGTTCCAATTTTAAAAGAAATTATAGCAATACAGAAAATATAATCCAACATATTTTCATACAAAAACACCACACAAAAAATAAAATTTCTAAAAAATATATACATTAAAATAAATACATACATATCAATAAAACACTAAATCAACTTAAGCAGTTAGTAAACCAGAAATAAACAACGAAATTATTTTTTACAAGTGTATATTTTATATTTAAAGAAAAAATAACAGTAAATAGTATCATAATTATGTATTTATATCATAAAGTAAAAACATATTAAATTTTTATAAAATATTATAAACAAAAAATAAAACAATCCACTTTCTTCAGTTTAATGCATGCATATAACATACATTTGCAAAAAAAATATAATACATATTTAGACCACTCTGTCAAAATTAAAACTTCAAAAAGTAAAATTTATGGAAAATACTAGTAGCGCAAAAAATACTTCATTTGTATAAATATATATATAACAAAACTATTCACAGTAACCAAACTAAAGAAATTAACTTTCGAATTTATTTTTAAGACAAATTTTACCACTATTATGCAAATTGTATTCGGATATTATATAAATATTACTCATCTTTCAACTGTATACTAACTTTTATTTATTTTATTCTTAAAGTTAAAATTCTCTATCGCATATTGCCACCACTTTATACATCTTCATACAGAAATAAATTTAAAAAAAAAAAATCAAACCAATAGACGCAAATAATAAAAAAGTAAAATTCATCAATATAAAGAAGATATTTACATGAAAATCATCAAACTTTAATGTACCTTAATTGCTATATAAATAATTAACAAAATAGACAAAAAATGAAACCGAAACATATCATTGTAAAAAAGTTAATAAGAAAATTATATTTAATAAATGTAAGAGTAATTCAAAAATCATTTAAATCTTATTATTGGATATTTAAAACAAAATTAGTGGTAAGTAAAACTGTTTTTGAACACATATTTCACCACAAACAGTCAGACATACTTAAGCTAATGCAGAAACCCTGCATTCAGTTCTATAACCCGATACTAAAAACATGAAGTGTCTTCACTAAAATAAAGCTTAGAGCTTTTTTCTTGAAAAATCTATTTACTAAAAATAGATTGCTAGACTAGCTGGCTACCATAGAATTTCTATATTTTGTACTAAAAGTAAGCAGTTATTTTTCTACTCTCGTTGTGGGAACATCGGCTTTCACTATTTGCAAAGTGGGATTTGCTGATTTATTTAACAATAAGTGATATAACCTACCACCTGGCCGCTTATGTTTCGTTGATTTAATAAAATATTTCAAATGATTTTGCTCAATGGAATTAAAACCGGAAGTTTAAAACTTCAGTTTTATCGGTGGCGGCGGATGTCAGTGCAAATTTCAGCAAAAGTAAGAAATTTATAAGTTTTTTGTATATAATTTCTCCTGTTTGATGTTTTTATTCAGGTAGTAAAAACTATTCTAGCAATCGAGTGCATAAGAACTTTCATTGTAGTAAGAGAGCTTTGTTGTTTAATAACAACAAATATTTTCATAACATGACTGAAATTACAGACTTAGTCCAAGTTCATCTGCACTAATTTATTACATCAGTTTATTAGATAATAAATTCTGTTCATGACTACATATACACAGTTAAATGTGCAAGCTTTTAGATTGATTATGACTTAGGAGTCGATGCACAAATTAATTAAATATTTAAATATTCATAGTGGAAAATTTCTGTTACTGTTTTAATTTACTACGGAATAAGTATAAAACAATTTGCAAATTAATCAAAAATTGGCGTGTGCTGTTTGGCATATTGGATGTTGATCACTCTTGTTTTAAATCATCATAATTTTGTAAGAAATATAGACAAATATTTGCGCCAACTGATAAACCAAGATTTTTAAAATAAATTTGCACATCGGTAAAATGGCAAAAATAAAAATAAACAAGTAAGCTATCAAGCTGATGCCAGATAAAGTATTGCCAATTTTTCAATCGTCAGTTAGGTAGTCAGTTAGTACTTAATCTTCAGATAGAGCAAAAATTAGTCTTTTAATATTCATTTGAAATTATTCCTGAGAATAAGGGCCACTTGCACAGAAGTTTTTTTGACAGCGGTAACTCCTGATTTATAAATAATTAGAGCTATCTGAATGATTTGAATCAAATCATGTTGTAGCAAAATACTTTTTCTCTATCTCAGTTTAAAAAGTTATCTTCTCCTCGTTCTCTGGATTTAAACTCTGAATAGCTCCCACGTCAAATTTTAGAATTTCTTACGAGAAAGCAAGTAAAAGCGTTAGAGTTTGTTTATTTTTCAATGTGTTTCGTGTTTGTTGTGTTGGTGATTCTGAAATAATATTCTTATCCGGTTGTTATTTATATGTCGTTCGTGCAATTAAAAACGAGAAGTTTTTAACTTATATTAAATGTATATAAAACTCAGGATAACTCCCAGTTTAAATAAATAAATAAGAACTTATCGTTTTTTAATTGCACGAACGGAAAATAAATAACAAGCGGAAAAGAATATTTTTTCAGAATCACCAACACAACAAACACAAAACACATTGAAAAATAAACAAACTCTACGCTTTGATTCGCTTTCTCGTAAGAAATTCTATAATTTGACGTGAGAGCTATTCAGAGTTTAAACATTTATCCAGAGAACGAGGAGAAGATAACTTTTTCAACTGAGATAGAGAAAAAAAATATTTTGCTGCAACATGATTTAATTCAAATCAGTCAGATAGCTTTAATTATTTATAAATCAGGAGTTACTGCTGTCAAAAAAACTTCTGTGCAAGTCGCCCTTAATATTCAATTAATATTATTCGTCGGGTATTTAACTGATCGTTTAACTGGTGATTGAAAAATCGGCTCTAAAAAAAGTAGCCTCTTAAGACAGTCTACATTATTGATAAACCAATATGCACACAATCTTCTATCTTCCACCTACGATTGGAAATACATATAAAAAGCAAACGATTCGATGATAAATAAATAACTTGAAATATTTTTTTTTCATAAACAAAATTTTCTTAGCTTTGTCTAAAAAAAGTAAGTACCTACTTACATATTTATTTTCCAAATCAATATTTCGTACGGCAAACGAAATGCTTTTTTTAGACAAAATAATATTTTCTACAAAAAAATGTTTTGCTTATGATATAAATATTACAAGTGATTTGTCATCGATTTGTATCCTTTTCATATTTCAAATTCGTATTATAAAACACTAAAATATCAAAAAGAAAATTTTTCCTGATGCGTTTTTATGATTGCTATAACCAGCCCCTAAGACATCCAAAAGAAGTGAGTAAATTTGGAAATATTTTTGCAATTTTGAATATTTTCTTCTTTTTCACAATTATGGCCCACAAATCTTCTGAGTTTCGCCCAGGCACGACTAAACATCGCAAAAAAAGTTTCAATTGTTCAATATAATTCACAAAAACAACAACAAAAAACAAACATTTTCTTTTGTTTTCTTTCTTCTTCGTTTTAAGGTGATTTCTTAGGGGTGATACTGAACTTTTGTGTCTCCAAAACTAATTATTATGGGTAACGACTACAACAATTTTACTAAAAAAAAAAAATACGCACTATTGTAGATATGGTCCCTATTTTATGTAAATATAAAAAGGTACACAAGTCACAGCACAATTTTTTGATTTTCGACTTTCTCCTTACCTTATCGGGATTAGCGATTTCAATCACATATTTTTATACAGGAGGTCAGTTAAAAGAAAATAATTTAGCATACATAACAATTTAAAAAAAAAGTTTAAAGTCTAATAAATCAAATCAAAACTACTTTTGTTAAAACATTATATCACAACTTTGTTAAATTAAAATTAGCAATTAGTAATTAGACATTATCTTATTTTTTTTCTCTATCTATTAAGACAATTAATATGTTTCCTCAATTAAAAACATCACTAACTATAAGAACTTTACGGCCAATTTCTTGACAAAGTTCTAACCCCTAAAACTCGGTTTATCGAAAAATTATGATTGATTGAGTTCTAAATCATTTCTTCACCGAGTTCTAACGCATTAGAACTTCGATTTGGATCTCAGTTTGAGATTCGACTTGAAAGAAAAGGTAATTCAAATCAATTTGGGATAAATTTAGTTTTAGGAGCCTTTTCGCGTGCGCTGAAAATTCCATATAACCAGATAGCGTACTGGACAAAACACAAATTTGTGTACCTATGTACATATTACAAGCTTTTAACTACTATATTTTTCTGGTGAGGAAAGAAACAGAAATGCATTAATGTTGCCGTTGTTGGTTAAGACAAAAAATGCAACTAAAGCACTATTTTCCTCGAAAATTAATGAAAATCGTTCGCATCTTGACACTGTAGAGTGCGTATTTAAATCTGAAAGACATTTTGAGTAATCTTAACATTTATGTAGGTAGAGTAGATATATTGTTTTTAAGTTATCCTTTTATTTCAAAATTTTTCTATATTGTGCATTTTGTTAGTTTGGATTGATTTTTTAACTCGCACCAGATTTTTGTTTCATGAAAGAAAGCCAATAGACATGTGGTATTGCATGCTCAATCCTCATCTTAAGTAATTGCAATTTTTCGAAACAATTTGTCAGAGCCACATCCATAATCAATGATTCGGGACATTGGAACAGTTACCTTCTTCTTTTTTTATTATTTTTAATGCACTTTGATGCACATGCATCATATTTTATTTGAAATGGATAGAAACCAGTATACCAAATTGTTTTTGTTTCTGGCGTAGCTACAAAATCAACTGTGAATACTGACAATTAATGCGTAGGACAGACAGGTAGAACCTTTTTTGACATATGTTCTTGGAACATAAATTAAAAACATTTGTTGTTCAAAAATTCAATCATAAATTAAAAACACATACTAATTTATATTTGCACAACACTTAACATACAAGACCCATAACTACACAAACTTTGAATTTTACTTAACGCCAATACATACAAAGTAAACAACTCGAGACGATAAACGCACTTAAAGAGTTTGATATTTTTGAAGCAAACAAAATGGAACAGAACAAAGGACTAAGGCCCATTTGCTGAAACGAAACTTAAATATTTATGTTCAGCCTAAGCGCTTTATGTTCTACTTTTTCCTCAGCGTAAACTGTCACATAAGAGTTTAAGTTGAACATAAACATTTAAGTTTCGTTTCAGCAAATGGGCCTAAATGACAAACTTACGATAAAAAATAACATACATAAATGTGACTGCCGTAGCCATTTAATATTTAAGAAGCAATAGAACACAAAAAAGATTTACACATAAAACACCAAACCGCAAAAAGACACCCAAACACCAACTTTGGCAAATAATAGGTACCTCATAATTTATCTTATTTTTATTTAATTGTAATAAAATTTATCATTATTTTTTTGAACATTCGATATTTCAAAAGGGGTTGATAATTTTTGTTTCAAAATTAATTTTTCATCTCCTCATAGAAAAATAGTTCCATTTGGCGGATCAATTTTTTAATTGATATTGTTTAAAAAATAATATGAACAAAATTATAACACATAAATGTATATTTATTACAGAATTCAGAAGTTGCTCCATCAATTCATTTAAAATTGTTTTAATTTTTAACAATTCATTTGAAAAACGCGGTGCTTATTATTCTTTTTTGTGTATACTGACATAATACTGCCTTAACCTTAACTCTATATTTCGGAGGTGCCATAAAATATACAAAGGTTATTAATTTATTTGTTCTTAAAACAGATGAATAGGCTTACATTTATCGTCTATAAGAGCAAGTACGTGCGAGCAAGTCGTGCATTTTATTTCCAGTATTTTTATCATTTTATTTTGTTTGTGTTTTGTATTATTGTTTCTTAAACTAAGAAAATAATTTTTTTGTGCAATATTAGAACCTGGTTGTGTTAGTTTAAAGGGATCCGTTTAATCTGAAATTATTTTATATACATAAATATTTCAAAAAAGTTATATCTATAAAGATCCCAAATTCTGATGATGGACCGAAAGAGGCATCAAAATTTGATCGAGAATGGTTGAAAGCTAAAGATTTCAGTGAAATACCAGGGCCGTCAACATTTAAATTACTTTCACATTACCTACCAGGCGGTTTGTTTCTTTTTTTCACATTATAGAATTTGAGTTTTTACTAATTTTATTTTTGTTTTTTTTTTTTATCAGGTAAACTTCATAATTCCAATTTAATTGATTTCTATAAATTACTTCGTGATGAGTATGGTGATATTTCCCAAATAAAGGGCATAATGGGTAAACCAAATGTTGTATTTACTTACAATCCAAACGATATTGAGAAAGTCTATCGCACTGAGGGTATTTGGCCTATACGTGTTGGATTGGAAACCTTTACTTATTACCGAAAAAAGATTCGACCAGATATTTTCAAAAACATTGGCGGACTAGTTTCAGAGTAAAATTTTGGATTCCTTTTTTTCATATAATATTATATTTTATTAAACTATTGTTCTATGTTAGGCAAGGAAAGGCTTGGGCAGACATTCGAAACAAAGTTAACCCCATAATGATGAAAGTACAAACCGTTAGAAACAATTTACCCGATATTGATGAGATTTCTTTGGAATTTTTACAAAAGTACATAGATTTCGAGTAAGAATTAAACAAACAACAGTTACGACACATTTTCTTTATATAGACTTGAACAACTCCGAGATCCAGAAACGAATGAGATTAAAACCAACTTTCATGATGAAGTAAAACTTTGGGCATTCGAATCAATCTGCTGCATTGGTTTGAATAGAAGAATGGGATTCTTGAAAAATTCTGGCAGTATTGACCCAGATGCCTTGAGACTTTCCGAAGCAATGTCCAGGTTTTTTCAATTGAGCTTTGAGTTTGATGTGCAACCTTCTATTTGGAAGTACTATGAGACACCAAAATTCAAGACACTCATACAAACATATGAAGAAATTACGGACATTACTACAAAATATATCAACGAAGCTACAGCAAGCTTTGGTAAAGGAGATGGTCGCACCGGGGTTTTAGAAAAACTATGTTGCATTGATAAACAAGTAGCTGTAGTTATGGCTATGGATATGCTTATGGCAGGTATGGATACTGTAAGTTGAATTTATATTTGTGTATACATGGGTACATGGAAAAATCTCTTTCAATTTATCATTTTTTAGACATCTTCAGTTTTTCTTTCAACGCTTTATATGATTGCCAAACATCCAGAAAAGCAAAATGCTCTTCGACGGGAAATAATGGGAATTCTTCCAGATAAAACTACTCCACTGACCGTTGAGAACACAAAGAACACGCCTTACCTCAGAGCTTGTATTAAAGAGGCCCTCAGAATTACTCCGATTACACCAGCAAACTTTCGTTTAACAGGTTGTGATGTAGTTCTTAGCAATTACCGAGTTCCAAAGGGCACCGGTGTTTCCATGGGAATGATGCCCCTAACCAATAGCGATGTTTATTTTCCTCAAAGCTCTGAGTTTATGCCAGAAAGATGGCTTAAATCCGGCGAAGGAGCATGCCCTCAGGCGAAGGGAACGAATCCTTTTGTTTATTTGCCATTTGGATTCGGTCCTCGAACGTGTATTGGAAAGCGAATTGCTGAAATGGAGATGGAAACCCTGATGGCGAGATTAATTCGAAATTATAAAGTTTCATGGTATGGAGAAGACCTAAAGTACACAAGTAATTTAATTTTGATACCTGCTGGCGAAATGAGATTTAAATTTGAGTCGTTATGATTTTGCGCCGAATGATATGGTTTTGTTAGCTATACCTATGCCTACAGTATTTCAAATAAATAATAAAATAATAATATACTAATTGTAAAAAGAGTAATAAAAATTGAATAAACTTTATTTCGTTATTTTTCTTTAATAAACGCCATATTATGAACGTTGGGTTACCATTTTTGTTTTCTTTAAAATAAGCAAGAATAAGACAAGCACATATTATTTTTATTGAAGGTTTCAATGAAAGAACAACAACTTGAGTGAGCTACTATCAAGTTTTAATAGGCTGGAGTTATAGCTAACGGTCTCCAGGCCGATCATCAGACTTCTTTAGTAGTATGCCTAAGTCTGTTCGATTTTGTTTGAAAAACTTTTGCGGACACTATGGGGCTCGAACCATAGACCCAAGCGTCTCCGGGTCATAAGAACTACGCACTGCGCTACTGAAGGTCAGATTTTTATTATTTGAAGGGTCCAGGGCGAAAACGGCACAAGTCCATTTTTTTTTCAAAATTAAACTAATGATGGGATTTTGTAGCTTTTCATGCGTACTATATGATTTCATAATAACTTTTTGAAAAAATGGTTCTTCTACAAGAAAAACCATTAAAAAGAAATTCCGTGCTGCGGAAGAACGATACAAGTCCAAAATATTGTATTGAAGAATGGCACAAGCCCATAGACTTCATTTCAATTTTTTTTTTCAAAAACAAGAATACAAAAAAGCATATTTTAGTATTTAATTAAAGATTAATAGGAGCATTGAACACTAAAAGCAAAAATACTACCTAAAGCCTAGTTTATATATACTTCAATGCGAAGTGAAATCCAAATCGAAATGAAACATCAATAAATCTTGCCTCGAAAGATTTACAAAGAAAATAAATTTTGTTTTATATTTGGTTTAGATAAGCCCATGGAATTATATTCACTTCGAACCAAATTTCTTCCTCCTTGTCGCTTAAATAATTGCATTTAATTTTATTGTATTTTTCACGCGTGGGAAAAATACTATTTTTGTGTATGAAAATTTCACTTCTTTTCGATCTATAAACTAGGCTTAATAAGATAATATTTTGAAAAAAATAGGCTGAACACAATTTTTGAATTTTTTTTTCTAAAATTATGAGTTTAAAAATCATTTTTTTCACTCAAATAATTTGAATTAAAAGCAGAATACAAGAATGGATTTTTAGCTTTACTGCCTGAAGAAAATACAATGGCCGGAGCTAGAGACGGAACTGGAAGAGCTATCAAAAAGTGTGGTACGTTATTTTTATTACGTGCCCACAATGCGTACAGCTTCATTGTGTGCTTTGAAAGTATTTTTAAGAAAAACAAATCAATATCCTTGTGTACAAGCTCAGTATTCACATTTTTTGTTTCCAATACTTTTTCTTTGAATAAATATTTTTTTTCGCGATACAAATAACCACAGTATTTTTTTTCTTCATACAATTTGAAACGTCCAAAAATGCCGTACGTGAAAAGTTAAAAGTTGGTGAACTCTTCCGTCTGCCGCTGCAGCTCCGTATGCGGCTACGTTACGTTGTGTTCGCAACATTGAATTTGTGTGTATTCAATATTTTGACAGCTATTCCAGCTTCGGCTCCGGTTCCATCTCCATTCCATTCGGCAGTTAAAATAAGGCACATCATGGCATTGTAGGTGTTACCGTGATTTTTTTTTTCTATTTTAAGTCGATTTTTTAGAAAATTGCCCCTCCCGCCTAAACGGGGGGAAAAGATTTTTTTCTTGTCTCGACTAAGCCTATACGCCCTGGGATTTTGTTGCATTTTATGCAAAACATTTTTTAGTATAGTAATTAAACACTGATATTATACTGATTACAATGGAAAAATGGCACAAGTCACTTACTATATTCACTAAAATAATTGTATTAAATGTAAATTTGAATGAAATAAATAATAGAACATTCTGTAATACAGAACTGCTTTTTTGAATTTTTCATTTCCCTTTCAATTTAGCGTATGTAAGTAAACATGTATTTTAACTTTTCTCAGAATCATTTTGAATGGACTTGTGCCGTTTTTTCCCTGGACCCTTCATTTGATATTTATTTATTTATTTACTAGCATTTTTACTACCCCCACACAAGTTTATTCTTGTTCATTCAGTTTCTTTCTTTTTTCATATTTATGTATTTATAACCAATTTTTAAATAAAAAAATTATAAATTTGACGCCTATGATAAAACGATTAACGAAAAGCTAATTTCATGAAAACAATCTTGATGGTTTTTTTTTTTTTCTTAAAAAGGTTCAATTTTTTTAAATATTTTTCTTAGTCAGGGTGGATTCGACTCTGGCGAAACTTCCCGATTCTCTCTTGGTATTACGTATTAATATTTTGTTCATATTCATTTTCTGTTTTACTCAATCACATTCAATATTATCAACTTCTGTCATGCGCGTAGATTACACGATCAAAGTAAAACGCAGAATAAATCAAATCAAACGCCAACAATAATAAATTAGCGGAGCTTCGGAATATTTCAATCCCCCCACACGTGCTCTTAATTTTTCGTTCGTTTCGTAAAAAAAAAATCCTATCCTAACTTGTCATCAAACTTTTCCATAAGATAAATGAAAAACAATATATTAAGTGGAAAATGAGGGAAACAAAATATGCAAATTGTAATGTTTGATCTCCCAAAAAGTACGATCTCAAACTACCCATCATTGCACTATAAATTGATTATAGTAAGTGGTAAAACAACAACAGTACAAATTTATGATGACTGACAACAAATTACACGTATGCAGATTAGGCACGTACATATACCTATATAGGTACCTACGATGGCACATTATCAATTTTAATAAAACCAATAACTGACCTTTTTTTTTTTAAAAAAAAGAAGGAAATTATCTTCATCTTGGACATTGTGCAAAGGTTAATAACGCCTCTATCTCATCAGCTTAGTCGTCGGTCACCCACGATAATAAAAACATTCCGTGTATTTTGTACTTTAATAATTGATACCACTTTATTAAGTAAGATTATATATATATGAACTAAAATGAAGCCATACTTTGCTTTATTTCTTCTTTCACCTTAACAGTCGTTGTACAGAAGGGTATATTGCCCATGAAAAAGCCATTAAAAATAAATCAATAATAAATTTAATTGTAAGAAGTTATAACCATAAAACGAAACTCATTGATCCCAAAAAATCTGTGAAGCTATAGCCTGTCTGTAAAGCTGATAGAGTTTTAACTTAGTCCCTGCTTGATTTTCATAAAAGTACGTGCAACTATAAATTAGTCATGACTTGTGATGAGTTTTGTTTTGATTACAAATATAATCTTTTGAATTGCATCATTAGCTTTACAATTAAATTAAATCAACATTTTTATCGCAAAACGACCCACTGTTAATCGTTCTATTACTAAAATCATATATGCATTTACGGCAGTCCAAATAACCACAAGTCTTGTGGCAGCCCAAGACTCAAGAGAGAGCAGGAGTATTAAATTCAAGCCATACATATAGTACATTTACTAGCTGATATTTAGAATTAAGCAAGAGCGAAATAGCTTTCTCGTGTCTCACCAGTCACCATTACCATCTCCAGCATCAACATCAGTATCAGCTTCAGCTTCAGCACCTTCTCAATTTCAAAACTCTTCTCGCAAATGCTTACTAATTAACGCTATTTAGTTAAATTTTGCCATTCGACGCAGTCGATTTATAACGCCGCAAATAAAAAACACTCATAATTTTATTCATGAGAAATTTTAATGATCTTCGATGCATTTTTATTTTAATTATACCTATTAAAAAATATTTTATTTTGCGAAAACTTTGACTAGTGAAGCGATAATATTTTTTGAGACTTGAAATAAGTGTAATCGGTTTTATTTCGGCAGTCGTTTGTGCCCGAATATATAATTTAACGGTGAGTCAAAATGCTGTTAGAAGTTTTATGTTCTTGTAATAAATAAATTATTCAACTAAAAATTAAGAGATTTTCAATGTTGAAATTGTTTTACTTAATTTTATTTAACAAAGAAAAATAGACATTTTTCATTTTGAAATAATCAATAATCAAGTGCGCCTTATCAAAAACTCCATTAGCGGTATTCATAGATTTCTTGTATTTAAAATAAAAAAAAAAAAAAAGTTCTTTTTGACATTTTTCACTACGCGTCTGCTGATAATGAGTGTTAATTTCTTTTTGTTGTTTTAATTGAGAAAAATAAATATTTAAGGCGCCTTGAACACATACATGCAAACAAACAAAAATTTGCACAAAACTGCAAATAAAACAGACTTGTCCCGTTCTTTGAGTGTCCGTTGCTGTTTTCGTTAACCGGAGACGACGTACTTTCGAAGATACACTTTGCTCTTTGGATCACCACTGATAACTTAAAGAGCAGAAAAAAACTTTTGTGAGTGAAATTAACGGTAGGTATGCATGCATAAATGCCTTATTTATATTTATTTATTTATTTTTTTTTTTGTGTTCTTTGATTTTATGCAATAAGATATACGTAAAATGGAATGTCTATATTATTTGATCTCTGGTTATCGAAAACAAAAGTACTGGCAATATGATATTTATAACAATCAGCTGTTCTTAGAAGTTAAGGAATGTCTGTTGATGGGAAAGAAGTTAATTAACAGGTGGTAAAATGTGTTGGGCTCTTTCAAAGACCGTAAATAACTACAGTGCAGTGCAGTGCTTGCAAAAGTTTTGTCTCGTGGTGGTGGTCAGTAGCGGATTAAGTTGGGCTTTAGGGGCAAACTGTTCACACATGTTGTTTTTTCTAGCCCCAAGGAAATAGTTTCTAATTATTACGTCAAAATATTTGTAGCTATTTATTAAAACAATGTTAGCCTAATTCCTTTGCTTTGAAACTCTGTGATTTTCTGATGTGCATTTGTGTGAATTTCAGTCCAACGTTCTGTCAAAGTTCATATAAAAAATAAAATGGCAGTAAAATGCACAGAAAATCAAAGAGCTACTAAGTAAAGGAACAGACCTATTTTATTTATTACGAAATTACGACCACTAAGCAATTTCAGGATATTGAGATATCAGAGCCGGAAACCAAAGTATTCTGAATAACATTGGGGATTTAATTTCGCTTGCTCACTATTTGACGGAGCGAAGTCTCACAAATCTCATTTTCGTGAACATGGCTATTGGTGCGCTTTGCAACATGCAGACAGAATTAATTTTATTTGTTTCCATTTAAACTGCGATCCATTTTATTGATCCATATAACGGGCCCCTATGTCAACCAATAGGTGCGGCACGTATTTTATTTGTAATTCATAGCAGGCGAAACAATACAAAATCCAATAAGACTTTACTACATCCACTTGACTAAGGGCTTAACTACATTCAAGACTTTTTGCAAAAATGTGACAAAAACTGAAAAAAATAAAAAAAACAAAACGTTCTCTAAAGTCTCTTAACTACATTCAAGACTTTTTGTAAAAAGTACAAAAGTGAAAAACTAAAACTTGCGCTAGAAATGGCTTTGTACAAAAAAATTTACGAAAATTGTGTTTGACATGTCATTTCAGACTGTTTTCACAGATCAAACACAATTTTTTCTTCTCAAACAAGCATCTCTAAGCATATGTTTGTTAATCTCTTTTTTACTTTTTGACCTACTTTTTTCAAAAAGTCTTGAATGTAGTTAAGCCTTAAGGATGCCTGTATACGAAAAAGTAATTTATGTATTTTAAATCTGTAAATTTAATCTGAAATGGCAGATCAAACACAATTTTCGTACGTTTTTTTGCACAAAGGCATCTCAAGTGCATGATTTTTTTCTCACTTTTCCACTTTTTAAAAAATATCTTGAATATAGTTAAGCCTTACAAGTGTAAAAGTGAAAAACAAAAACATGCGTTAGGTATTCCTATGTGCTGTCATATTAAATATACAATTTATGGAACTCAACTAACACTAAATTTTTAAGTTTGTTTCTTTAAACCTGAGAAAAGAAAATGGATTTAATAAAAACTTGTTTTAGAAGAGAATTAACAAAAACAAAACAAAATTATTTTTGTTGTTGTTTTAGTGGACTGTATTGAATTAAATTCAAATGGAAGATTTTTTGCGTCCTTTAGTCCAATGCGTTTCGCCCAGGCACGACTGTTGGGCTCATCAGTTAGATGCTGTCGTACCTTTCTTGTTTTATTTAAATGTTTATAAAAATACGTTAGTAAAAATTGTAGGTATACTCTCAAGTTTATTTTTATACCTTCTGATAATACCAAATATGTAATATTTTAGATTCTTTCAGATAGACTTTTGAATTGGGAGCATGCGGTTGAGAAAAACAGAATTTTTGAATGGAATGTATTTATTAAATTTTTGACTAGAGTTAGACAGTGCCTAAGTATTTCGAAATAGTAGGAGATATGATTTTTATTTAATAACAAAAAAAATACAAGTGTCAAGTTTTTAGGAGACAATTGATTCCGTTTTCAAATTTTCATTCAATTTTCTGTAACCAATTTTAAAGAATGAGATTTGTTGACTTATGTCGTTTTTCTTCCGAACCGATGATATACATATATACATAGTGATTAAGGCAATATTTATTATTTAGAAAGAGGTATTTAATTTGAGGACAAAAGTTTTTAGTCATCTTGAATGTTTTTGACTTTTAAAGGATAAATTTATCGATTCACAAAAATTTGGCATTTCGTTCACAATTTTTTGTTAAACTCTGTTCAACTTATGTATACATGCATTTTATGACTTAAATCCAATCTCAACTATATCCAACAAGATTAAAATTCTTAATCACTCTAAGGTGGAATTTTTTTGCTGAGGCCAGGAGTAATATTTTGTGCTAAAAACTTACTTTTTAAGCTGTTTTTATTTTTAACACATGGAGTGGTGACTTTACTTAAAATTTGGTTGTCAAAACACATTTGTATAACCAGTAAGAAATTTCTTCGAATTCGTGCTCAAATAGATAAATAATAATACCAGTACAAAAGTACAAAAAATATAAAAATTTAAAGGTATGTTTTCTTGCATAACTTTATTTTCTACAAAATACTGTTAAAATGTGGCTTCATCATTCTTAAATTATGTATGTGAAAATATTCAGCTTAATAAGATTCACAAAAGACTTTACCAAAAGGATTCAGTTTGGTCTTTTTGAAATGTTTTAAAATGTCTTGTTAAAGATTTATATAATTGACCAATTTTTAATTGGATGTTCAATGTTTTTGTGAATAATTTGGCTGTTTTGGTCACAGTTCTATTTTATGCAAATACAAAAATTGTATTTCATAATTTTCCCTACATTTCGTTATGGATTTTCCCAACTTCTTCAGGGGAGGTTTATTTAATATGAAATATAATATGTTTTTATATTTATTCAAATATTTTGTATTGAAAATGAATTTATTTATTATTATTAAAATAATTTAAAATAAAACCACAAAAATGAAAACTTTATCTACAATGTAAAAATGAAATATTATATTTCATATTGAATAAACTACCCCTGAAAAAGTTGGAAAAATCCAACGAAACGTAGGGAAAATTATGCAATAAGTTTTTTTATTTACATAAAATAGAGCTGTGACCAAAAAAGCCCAATAATTCTTAAAATGTCTTGTTTACACTGTAAGTACCAAGTCAAGAATAATTCGCAGTTATTATGCCTAGTACAGGGCTTATGTGTAGATATAGTATCGAACAATATCAAGATTCGAGAGCAACAAATAAGTTAATATGTATATCGAATAGCAAGATTTTTGGTTCGTGTTCGAAAACACAATTGCATTTTATAGTAAAAAAAAAAACCGTATTAACAGTAATTAAAGGACTAAACCACATCCAAAACTATTCTTGGCTTTTTGGGCCTAAGTTCCATAAAAAATTACCTAATCGCATTTTTTTCAGTCTTTGTAATCTCAATCCTACACTATATTTAAGTTATAAAAGTAATGTTTTATTTTAAATGAAAATAGGTTTTAGTTTGAAATCTCAATAATTACGTCTTTGTTAACCATAATCAATATTTAAAAAAATCAATCAAAATAGTCTAATTGGTAATGTTGTAACCATGCTTTATTCAACTTAAGGGTTTAAATAATATGTGATCTGCAAGGATAAAGTCTTAAAAAAAGCTTAAATTATTTTGAGTGTTCGGGAGTGTAAAAACATTTAGGCCCATCGTCCACTAGGCAACTTTTTGTTATAGAGGGGTGTTTGAGGACGCAATTAACTTGCTTCTAAACTTATTTGTTTATAACTGCCCCAGAATTCTTCTTAAATGAAAGATTTTCAGTATTTTTTTATATTGAAAAAATCCATTTTAATTTAAAAAGCAAAATCTATGATTTATCCAAGCATCCATTAATTTTTAATTTAAAAATTCTTAACGAACTTTCAATGATCTTTTGAGGCCTTAAAATCCTGTCTTTAAGACAGGTATAAGATTAATTTGAAATAAATTTACAATATTATACAATTTGCTTAAAAAAGCATCATTAAATCAAAAATTATTATTCATTTGAACCTACTTTAAAAAACCCGAGACAAAATTTTAATGAACAAATTGTTGTATATTGTAGAAGATAACAAAGCTGCTGGTGCAACCAAAACAGGACTTTATGAATTTTATTTATTTTTTATTGCTTTTTTGTCATTACGCCACGCGCCTCCAGTCGCATTAAACCATTCATATCTTTTTTTTTTTTTTTTTAATGTTTATATTTTTATAGAAAAACGTAAGAAGCTTCACTTCCGTCATGGTCCATTACCTTAATAAATGTCTTTGTTTTTATATTTTGTTCGTATGTTTTCCGTATAAGTGATTATTTTCCATTTAAAATAACTGACCTGTTATTTTAAAAAGTTATCTGGAATTAAATTTAAACAATAAACTGTTAATGTATTTCCTTCGAACAAAAGCTCAATGCCAAACAAAACTTTTAACAGTTAGTGTAATGTCTATAATAGTCGCCAATGCGATATTAGCTCAGAATTTATTTTAATTGTATCTTAATCAATAGATAGTTGCAAATCTTTTTTTAGAGTTCACATTTAACATACCTCAAAGTTGAAAGTCTGAAAAATCTTGGCGTCTTATCGATCGATAATGTTATTGGTACACTATTGACTCCCGGCATTATGCTTATCATTTTGCCGGCTATACAAATTTGTGACAATGGCAAAAACGGTTTGTGTTATTTTTAGTCTGTGATTAGCTTCCCACAAGTAAATAGTGACTAATTTGTATTTAAACAGAAAATAAGTGCAAAAGTGTTTACATGGTTTGAACTTGATGATAATGAGAATATTACTGCGTTTTCCAATTATTAAAATATAGAATGTGTTAGTAACACCTTTATTTACAGAAATTTAAGTTTATCTTCGCAGTTTGCTTAGAACTTGTTGATAAGAAGATAGTTTAAGTAGGTTTCAGACCTCTACTATTTAAATTTCTTACGCAAGCATATAAGTGCTATTCGTACACACAAACATCTTAAAATGATGATAAAAAAAATCAAAGTTAATTTCAGGAATATTTTTAATACATATGAGCACAGTATTATTATCTAACAAGGATGCTTTATTACTTTCTTTAATCAAAAGCCAATGGCTGAATTAATTTTGTTTAATAGTAGAGATAAGGGATTTTTAATGTCAATTTTTTTAAGGGATTGGTGATGACTTAAATATTTAAGTGAATTATAAATTCAGAACCATACCAATAATAATTGTCAAATCTCATAGCAAAAAAAAAAAAAACCCAATGAAGTAGTGTAGATATAGCGCCCTACCAATAATCAAATTTAATTACGACTTAAATATTTCAGTTAAGCGCAGTGTCCCCAGATTGAGGGGAAAAGCACCACTTTTGCCGATTTTATAATGCAAAAGGGGAAAAAAGGGGAGAGCCTACAAAAAGGGGAACAAAATCCGAAAAGGGGAAAAATAAATGTTCTATTCTTTTAGGTTTTAATAAATGCAAATCATATACAAATACAACCGTGCAACACCTTCACTCATTTTTTTTTACTACACAAGGTCTAGTTGGAAACATGAAATTTCTTACATTTTTTCATAAATTTTCAAATTTTGATGTGAAAACCTATAAAAGAATCTATTACTGAAAATTTCGTGTGCGAATTAAATTAAAATTTCGCCAAATTTTATCAGAATGTTCAGTTTTCACACTAGTTAGTAAAATCTCGTATAGATTGTAGAAGCGTCAAAATTCAATGGACATTTTAAACCAATTCGAACACGGCCTTACTTAACCTTTTCCTGCATGAAGTTACAGTTTTTTGGTGAGAAGAAAGAAAACAAATACAAAGAATTTTTATCTTGAATAGTTTTCAGTGAAAAGGAAACCGACAAAGATTTTAAGAAAAAGGCTGTTAGCATTATATTTCGTAATGAAACAGAAAAAGCTTAATCTTTTATTTTTTGTCTTTCTCATAGCGGAACAAAGGACAGAATGACTAAATTCATAAAATATTTTGATTGACACACTATTATATAAGTTAGGTACACTATGTACAATACAAAAATGTTACAAGATAAATTCAAAACAATATATTTTCAATGTTTTTTTCAAAAATTTAAATGTAATTTACTTAGGGGAAAAAAAAGGGATTTTTATTAGAAAATTAAGGGAAAAAATACCATTCTGGTGTCAAAAAAAGGGGAAAAATGTTTTGGGGACCTGGGAACTCTGTAAACGTACCATAATGGAATGGGCTCTAAATAATAAACCGTGCATGGTATTACCTAAATATTTACGTGGAGTATAAATAATGAACTATTTATCGACTTGACTCCAAAAAATTTATAATATAGTGTATGATTAATTATTTAGGATCTATAACGTTATGGTTAATTTCACTGCAATATTTAAGTCATAACTAAATTTGATTATTGGTAAGCCCCATAGCAATAAAGCCCTAAGTAGTAAAAAGCGTCTTTAATTTGGTTATTGGTAAAGACGGAAATTAAATTGCAAACTTCACTAAGAATATATAAAAATTTAATTTATAAACATACCGTTATAAAATTAAAACATTGAGTCACATTTGATTTGGGGAAGAAGACAAAATTGACCTTTGCTCTACTGATGATAACTTTAAAATAACCTGGCAATATGTTTTTTGTTTGTATATTATCAACAAAAACACATAAGAATATACGCTTAAAAACAAACACAATGGCAAGGACAACAAAGTACATTTTTTATTACTTTTGTTTACTTTTATAATGTAATTCTAGGCTTCCGATAGCTCTGTTAATTGAATTAAACTTGCATAATAATACTCTTAAATGAAAATGAGTGGTGTCGATCCAATGCAGCTCCCCGATTTCAACGACGAAGACATCGACGTTGATGAAGTTGAGGAACCAGGATATGTAAATGGTCAACTTTACTATCAAGTATACGAAATTGCAGAGAAATGCGCTGGAACTTCCGTAGGACAGTATGTAACAGGGAAAATTGATATGCTTTTGAAATTAATTGAAGACACAGCCAAATGGAGCTTACCCCCAAGTAGTAAGTTAAAAATTTATTATTTAAAATTAAATCTCATAACTCTAAAATCTGGAGATGTTAGTTAATGTGTGTAATGAATCCTAATAAAAAAAAATATCTACGTATAAAATAGGGTGGCGCTTATTTTGGCAATGTTCGAATTTCTTTCGTCGCCGTAATCTGTTATTTGTAACCCGTAATTTGTATGGGAGATTTCTAGTGCTCGGTAGTACGTGTTAGCGTTAACTGATTTCAATGAAATTTTGAACATTGTTAAATTAAGCGCCACCCTAGTAAATATAATGAATAAAATAAATAGATATCAATCAATTAAAAAAGATTTTTGGGTTATAGTTGTTTGTTTTTATTTAATAAGCTTATTAAACTTACTAAATAAGTTTTATCTTTTGTATCCAAGATAAGAACGGATCAAGTACACCGCTGAAGCGACCTTTGCCTTGGATACCATTCATTGCTTTGATATTGATCCTGCGCTTAATCCGAATAGGTCTTTCAATAGCAGGACTTTTTATTGGCAATGCACCTTTAGTTCCAAGCGATGTTGTGTATTTTATCCAAACACGAAGGAGAAAACTACGAGCAATTAGAATTGCTGGAATGAAAGAAATTGGAAAAAAAGACCAAGTTCAAGAACCTAACCAGAGAGGTGGCCTGCTATCCAGTCTAAGATCAATAATGTCCATGGCTGTATGCCGACCAAAACTAGGAGAAGATTCTCATAAAATTTTCGTAGACGAAAATTGCATTGAAGGACCAGGAAGTTCAGGTGTAAATAAGGTAACTTTGTATGCTTTTTAGTTTTTTAAATTAATGGCGCAAAATTTTGAACGATTTAGTATGATGTTAAAGCATTTTTAGTATGATGCTAGGTTAAAAACAGGCTTTTCCAAATTTATCTTTTTAACATTTTACTAAAGTTAAAATCGCCAAATGCCTATTTTATCTTTTTAGTATTATAATATTTCTTTGCGCCAATGTATTTTTTTTTTTGTAATTTTATGAAAAAAGTATATTTAAATGATTTTTTTAATCAAAAAATTTTCTTTAAACTCCAAAAACCGAAAACATATCAACGAATTGAAAAATCTCATTGTTAAGCAAACGCAAAGTATATGCTTTGGTTTCTGATGGTTTCTATTTACCTGTTGAAATATTAAAACCAATCCCTTACATTGCTTAAGCAAATTTTTACTTGCTCTGATTATAGGGCAAGTATTGGTTTCGTATAAAACCAAAATCGACACTACGAGAAGTAAGTAAGTAGTAAGTGCATCTGTGTTTTCACAGCAATTTGAGATAATTCTTAAACGGGTGGACCAATTTGGTTCAAATTAAGTAAAGAACATTTTTATGCAATTCCCTAGAGGATACATTCAAACTTCTGATCTAGGCCATTTAGAACAGGCAGCTGCCTTCCAAATATTTCAGTTTTTACAATTTTTTTCAAATTATTTTCGAGTTATTCGCGTATAGGGTAGGGGTCATCTGGCGGATTATGTTTGGCTGTTTTTCATTTCGCAATGATCATTTCTTGTTTTACAATTTAGTCATTTCGCATTAAATTGTTTGGCAAATTTTTATATTGCTATCTTATTGTTTCGCAAAATCATCTTTTTGCAAATTTCACAAAGCAAATTGTTTCGCAAAATCATCTTTTTGCAAATTTCACATAGCAAATTTTTCATTATTTCGCAAAAAATTAATTCGCTAATTATTATATCGCATTCCAGTACCTCGCATTTCATTATTTGGCACTATATTAATTCGCTAATTGTTTTATAGCATTTCATTATTTCGCTTTTTATTATTTCGCTATTTATTATTTGTATAAATAATACTGTGCAAAATAATAAAATGCGTAATTTATAACATTTGGCACAAAAATCCATGTTTTCAATTCTCTTCTCTAAACTAAATGAGTTGGAAAAAAGAACCAATTCTATAATATTTTCTTTAGTCTGCAATTAAATTGTTCATTTTATCCATGTCCAAAGCACCAAGCGTAGTTTTTTGTCTTGTTCAAACCCTTATATAATAGTACGAAAAACATAAAGATTATCTTTGTTTCCTATTAAACAAAACACATACTTTCTCCGAAAAAAGGAAAAAAAAAAAAAACAACAGATACCTTAAACATTAAAAAACCTACGTTTAAATATAAAAAAGGCCAGTGCTATTTTCTGTATACATCGGTAAGATAACCAAACGGCCAGATACGGCAATGGCCGAATAACTTAAAGGCAAGATAAAGAAAGGCAAAATAACGAATAGCCAGATAAGAAAACGACCAGATAATCAAAACGGCCAGTTACGAAACGTCCAGATAACTAAATGGCGGGATAACTAAACGGCGAGATAACAAAAAGGAAATTAACAGTTAGCGTAATGAGATCTTGCAAAACAACAAATTGGCATCTAATAAATATGTGATGTAAAAAACCGCGAAAGAACTTTTGCGAAAATTCGCAAAACAACTATTGCGAGTCGATAAAAATTTATTTTGGATAGTTGCGAAGTAAGATCTGCAAAACAATTTTCGTCCAAACGGCAAGCACCCTCGCGTATATCTTCTAAATGAGTGAACGGATTTTGTTGTTATTTTACAATCTGGTACTTCTAAGTTCATTTAAAAATTTTGAAACTTTGCAACAAAAAATTAAAAAGAAAAATTAATATTTTTAATACCGCGAAAGTCAAAAGTGACATTTTTTTAATTTTTGTTTAAAGATCTCATAACCTCATAGTTTTTAACTACAAGAGCAAATTTTTATGCAATCTAGTCATGTATATTTTTTTTTGTTAGTTGTTAGATTTTTTTTTTTAAATACTGACTATAAAAAGTTGGCGTTTTTGATTTAACAAAAATAAAATATTAAATTTGGTGGCACAACAGCTCATGAAGAACTAAAGCCTAGTGACTTACAACTCTCAACCATTCCTGTGTGCGTGTCTGCAGGAATGGTGGGGACCTACAGTTTACTGCCGAATCCGAACGGCTAATGTGAGCAGCACTTTTCTATGACAAGAGATACTCTTGGAGGTTTTGTGAATTCTTCGCAAGAGGCAATAGCCATTTTATTTTTAAAAATTATTAGATGGCGAGGCTAGGTCTCCAGCATCACACAAACCATCACGCCACGGCTACTACGTTTTTTTAATTAGAAGTATTTTTGATTTGACAGAATATTTAAAAAAAACAGAAAAATCGAGACGATTTGATGCAAATAAATATTTTAAGATCAAGTTGCATATTGCATCATGTTTTGAATGCATTAAAATTAAAAAAAAAAAAAAGGTATCTGGGTTGAAATATAGACTAAAAAATCATGACAAATAGATGTATCACATCAAGAGTGGTTAATAACGAAATATATTTTGTTGTACTATGTTAAAATTGTTAATACTGCAATAATTTGTCAAAAAATGCAATCATGATGCATTTACACCCCTACATAGTTATCTGCCAACAAAAATAAAAGAGTTATCAATGATTCATACATTTCCATTTATATCTCTTTAAGGTTCAACAAAATCATA